>VONZ01000295.1:0-600000 GCA_012976165.1 Labeo catla | reverse complement strand
GTGTTCCATAACCTGCTGGGGGAGATTGATCAGCAGTACAGCCGCTTCCTGCAGGAGAACAATGTCCTGTACCAACACAACCTGCGGCGCATCAAACAGCACCTGCAGAGCAAGTATCTGGAGAAGCCCATGGAGATCGCCCGCATCGTGGCCCGCTGCCTGTGGGAAGAGCAGCGTCTGCTGCAGACGGCCACCACTGCACAGCAGGTAAACGCACACACACACACACGTATATGCGTACAGCCACAACTACACTCTTGAATAGGCAGGTTTAAAGGATTAGTTCACTTCCAGAATAAACGTTTCCTGATAATTTGCTCACCCCCATGTCATCCACGATATTCATATCTGTCTGTCTTCATTTGAAAAGAATTGAAGGATTTTTCTCCATATAGTGGACTTCAATGGTGGCCAACAGGTTTCAATCCAGCTTGAAAGGACTCTACACGATCAAAGCTGAGGATTAAGGGTCTTATCTAGTGAAACGATCTGTCATTTCCTTTAAAAACAAAAAAATCTTTACTTTTTCACCACTAATGCTTGTCTTGCGCTAGCTCGACCTCACGCATTAAGTAATCATGTTAGAAAGGTCACGTGTGACATAGGCAGAAGTACTTACCCAGTGTTTACAAAGCGAACGTGCAAAGAAAGTCAAACGCCCGTTACAAAAAAAAAGGTAAAATGATGTTGTACGATTTTGAAGTTGGAGAAAAAAATGGGTTTTCGCCCTACTTTACCTTTTTGAAGTACACAGACGAAGAGCAAACGACATGTGACTTTTTCAACGTGATTATGTAATGCGTGAAATGTGTGAAGTGGAGCTAGTGCAGATAACAGTTGTGGTTAAAAGGTGTAACAAAGAAGACTTTTCGCTAGACAAGATCCTTATTCCTCATCTAGAATCCCTTTGAAGCTGCATTGAAACTGGGCCTTCAACTTGTTGGCCAGCATTGAAGTCCACTATATGGAGAAAAATCCTGGAGTGTTTTCCTCAACCTTTTCAACTGAAGAAAAACATGAATATCTTGGTTGACATTGGCTTGAGTAAATTATCAGGAAATTTTGTTCTCGAAGTGAACTAATCCTTTGTACAGATGAATGATGTATTTACTTATTAGTAATATTTCATACTCACTGAGCTTCTATGGTAAATAAATGTCATGAGAGAAAACTATTTGATGTTACACCTGGATTTGATTTATGAGTAAATTCACAATTAAATTACACACAGTATATGTATATTTTTACTCACCAAACCAGTTTTCAGGTCCTTTTCAGTCAAACACAATAATAGATTTCACTTTGTAAGGACGTATTCAGTTTCTTGTTTCTCCAATTTCTTTTACATCTCCAGGATGGCCAGGTTGCCCATCCCACTGGCACTGTGGTGACAGAAAAACAGCAGATACTAGAACACAACCTGCAGGATATTAGGAAGAGAGTACAGGTTGGTAAAGAAAATCACACTTTTATTGACTGATCTTGATTAGTTTTGTTCACAATTACAGGTACATATGCATCCCTTTTTTTAATATCATCTCTCCAAAAAGTGCCGTTTTGAACACACACACATTTTATTTAACAGCATGTGCAAGTAGACTTCTGTCATGCCACAGACCAGGGCTGCGTTTCCCAAAAACATCATAACCTAAATTGATCATAGGTCCATTGGTAACAGTGGTTCTGCGATCAACTTACTGTAGGCTTACGATGCTTTTGGGAAACGAAACCCAGGTCAGATAATAAAAAGGCATTAAGAATAAAAAAAATAAGGCATCTAGATTTGTTTTAATGTATAAAACTAATTTGTGTTTTTAATATTTTCTGTTTTTTAATTTTTTTATTATATAGAATTTATTATATTTTTCTGTTCATTATTAGAGTACTGATAGATGCGTAAAACTAAAGAGATACAACTAGAGCTCTCAATAGAATAAAAAAATTGATAAATCTACTGATTTCTGACCAGTTCTTATATTAAATGTGTTTATTGACCCATTTAAAAATAAATTATTTTTCTATTTTTTTTCTTAATTTTTATCTGAAATATTTCACAAACCCCTTTAGCACCCCCTTATGGCCCCAGTTTGAAAGCCCCATATAACATATTGCCCTTAAGCACAAAATGAGGGTCTCTTTAACTTGTGCTGTCAAACAATTAATCACGATTAATCGCATTGAAAATTAAAGTTTTTCTTTACATAAAATGTGTGTGTACTGTGTATATTTATTATGTATATATAAATACACCTGCATGCATGTACAGTATATATTTAAGAAAAATGTTTATATATTAAACAAAAAAAAAAAATATATATATATATATATATAATATATCAATTATATGATACATGTAAATATTCTCAATATATACTGTATGTGTGTGTATTTATATATACATAATAAATATACACAGTATACACACATATATTATGTAAACAAAAACTTTTCGATGCGAGTAATCACGATTAATCGTTTGACAGCACTAATTTTTACCTTTATGGGGTGCAACCTCTCACTCATCCAGTGGCTTTATTTTTTTATACAGGATATGGAGCAGAAAATGAAGATGCTGGAAAACCTGCAAGATGATTTTGACTTCAACTACAAAACTCTTAAAAGTGCAGGAGGTATGATGAGTACGTGTTGCTGTCATTTTTTTTCTGTCCAAAAGATAAAATCTTAATACATCTATGTTACTTTTCAGAGTTGTCCCAGGACCTGAATGGAAACAGCCAGGCAGCAGCCACCAGGCAGAAGATGTCTCAGCTGGAGCAGATGCTGAGCGCTCTGGATCAGCTGAGGAGGGTGAGATACAGAATCAAGTCACAAAATACAGTGTTGACTTCTGGAAATCTTGAAAATACATCCTAGCATGTCATTCATTACATTTATGCATATATGTTGTCTGTTTTGCAGCAAATAGTGACTGAGATGGCAGGGCTGCTGTCTGCCATGGACTTTGTGCAGAAGAACCTGACAGATGAAGAACTGGCCGACTGGAAGCGGAGACAGCAGATCGCTTGCATCGGAGGACCACCGAACATCTGCCTGGACCGCTTAGAGACATGGTACACAGTCCGTTCACAACCAAACCTGCTTTTAAATTGCACTTTTTTGTGGTTTGGTGCATTTATTTTTTTAATTTCTATCTTTCAGGATCACCTCTTTGGCTGAGTCGCAGTTGCAGATAAGACAGCAGATTAAAAAACTGGAGGAGCTTCAACAGAAGGTCTCGTACAAAGGAGATCCAATTATTCAGCACCGCCCAGCTCTGGAGGAGAAGATCGTAGACCTGTTCCGCAACCTTATGAAGAGGTTTGAAATCACTCGCTTGTGTGTGAACTTTACAAACTAACGCAACAGGTTCTGATCACTGATGTTTGCTTGCTCGTGTCATCGCAGTGCGTTTGTTGTTGAGAGGCAGCCATGTATGCCCATGCACCCTGACCGACCACTTGTCATCAAAACAGGAGTTCAGTTCACCACCAAAGTCAGGTGGGTACATGCAGAGGTGAGTCATAATCGAAAGACGTCTGGGCACAAATTGTGAATTTCTTTCCCCCTGCTCTATTTCAGGTTACTTGTGAAATTCCCGGAGTTGAATTACCAGCTGAAAATCAAAGTGTGTATTGACAAGTAAGTCCCGCTGCCTGCGACATCAGAATGAAATTACTTTGACGTGCCAATTTTTAATCTTTTCCTCCTGTTTTCTGCAGGGAGTCGGGTGACGTGGCAGCCATTCGAGGGTGAGTTTTGAGGTTAAAATGATGCTGAGTTGATTTCACTAAGTTAAATGGTTATTTTTAGCTATAGGCTGATATATGTTGGTCATTGATATTTCAGCTATTTGGTAGAAGTTACAAAAAAATGTGGTGAAATGAAGTCTCGCTCTGGCTTGTACCTGTAAAAGTTGTTGCATTACAGAGTCATCTGCTTGTTTTTCTCCAGTTCACGAAAGTTCAACATCCTTGGCACCAACACTAAGGTGATGAACATGGAGGAATCCAACAACGGCAGCCTGTCAGCAGAGTTCAAACATCTGGTAAGCTCAGCTATTACGCTAATCCTTTTTTTTCAGAGCCCAGAACCGTTTGTTTTCTCAATTTGTGAGTTGTGTGAGACAAGCTTGTTCTTCAGTGTTATTTTTTTCTTCGTAAAACAGCTGAACCAACTTTTGAACTTGATGGTTGACTGAGATCAAATAAATTTAATTAATTAGAGATGCTTTTGACTATTAAAATTTAATGAAATCAGTCAAATTGAATTGAGACGATTAATGGAAAGCAGAATTTGGTAACAAATTAATTGGAATTTGAGAATAAAATAAACATATAAATAAACATTTTAATAAATTGCTGATAAATATTGTACATTTTATGAGTTCAATTAATTAGACATGCTTTTTCATTGAAAAATTCATTGAAAAATTCAAACGGAAAAAATGGAATTCAGAAAAAATAAATTAAAAATTAAAAATTAAATAAAATGAATGTTGCTTGAATTTCATTGCGCCTGCTGCACCAATGGTACGGCAACAAAGTTCCTTGATTATTACAGCAACTTTTCCTTTTCTGTCAGTCTTAGTAAACAATGTAACTACAGAAGAGTCAAGTTTTAAATAGGAAAAATATCTAAACTCTTTGGTCATTTTTGAGCGAAATGTTAATGGTCTAATCATTTCAATTATCTATGCTAAGCTAGGCTAAAAGTGCTACCAGAGATCGGCTGAATGGATTAAAAAATAGTAAAACTCAACTGTTTATCTGTAGGGAAGTTGGAAAATGAGCCTATTTTACCAAAAAGTGGAGTGTTCCTTTAAAACATTATTTATAATGGAAAATTTACCAAAATAATTATTTACCAGAATTTATTTAGCAGAAAAATGTAAATATACAACACAGTATTTCTGGAATATATATATATATATGTATAATTTAAAGGGAAAACTGTGGAATTCAGAACAATTAGAATTTGGAAAAAAAAAACAGATTTCACAAAGCCCTACTAATTATTTTATTTTATTAATTTTTTATTTTATTAATTAAAAAAAAAAAAACAGTTAATTGAATCTACCCTACAGGCTCCAAGAAGACTAGATCAGCTGTTGAATGAATGCTGCTTGAATTAGTCCTGACTTGTTCTTCTGTTTTTCAGACTCTTCGAGAGCAGAGATGTGGCAATGGAGGCCGAACCAACAGTGACGTAAGTCTTTGTGTAATGAGCATTATGCCAAAGTTTTGATTCAGGGCTTCTAGTGAACAAGTCAGTGTAAGCATTGACCTTTGCCCTCTGAACTACAGGCGTCTCTGATAGTGACCGAAGAACTGCACCTGATCACATTTGAGACAGAGGTCTACCACCAAGGACTAAAGATCGACCTTGAGGTGAAAAATTACATCCATAAACAACACTCACTGAATGTTCAAACGATTAGTTCGTTTAAAAATGACACGTGTCTTGTTATGACAGGATTCCTGTCACGAAGGCGCTGTCCCGTTGAGCTGCTTATTAAATCAAAGATGATAATATTAAACTCTGAGTACCGATTAAGTCCATCACACTACTGCTGTTGATTGTTTCGACGTACTGAAAGCCAATAAGGTCATTGTGATAGGCTGTCGTCATGGCAGCAGCAGTAGCAGAATAAGAGTATGTAACCAGGCAGCGTGTCTTTGGGTAATCTGCCACTTATTAAACCTCTAAATGCACACAGTGCTCTCACCATGCCTATTATGTGCTGATAAGAGCACATGCAAAATCATTCCTTTCCCTGTGGATAGACACAACAGGGTCACATAAAATACCAACACACTCAGCAGGTTAATTAAACAAGATAATTAAGCCATTCGGCTCCGTTTGCTTAAGAATGATTCAGCCTCAGGTCTCTATTTGCGCTAATCAGATTTCTGACTGAGCAAGCTGTACGAAAATAGCAGGATTTGTTATTCTAAATGATATATAAATGTCATTATCTTTACGCAGACACATTCTCTCCCAGTGGTGGTCATCTCTAATATCTGTCAAATGCCAAACGCCTGGGCGTCCATCCTGTGGTACAACATGCTGACTAACCATCCCAAGGTTTGAAATGAATCCACAGCAAGCCGTACTTACTGTTAGCACAAGAGCTTTATAAGTTATTAAGAATTTTTCCTCTGTATCGTCACAGAATGTGAATTTCTTCACCAAACCTCCAGTAGGAACGTGGGATCAGGTGGCTGAGGTGCTCAGCTGGCAGTTTTCATCCACAACCAAGAGAGGACTTACCATTGAGCAGCTCACCACACTCGCTGAGAAACTTCTGGGTATGTATGTGTTTGTGTGTTGCAGTGTTGGGGAGTAGGTACATGTAATGGAGTTACATGATTTAATTACAAAATGAATGTAACTGTAATCTGTTACAGTTACTTAGAAAAAATGTGTAATTAAATTAGTTACTTATGAACAGTATTGGGGGTAACGCATTACAAGTAACGCAAGTTATGTAATATTATTACTTTTTCCAAGTAACTAGTAAAGTAACGCATTACTTTTTAATTTCTAAGAAAATATCTGAGTTACTTTTTTCAAATAAGTAACGCCAGTTACTTTTCCCCCCATTTATTGATTAAAAGCTCTCCTTTCCCCATGTTGAGAGAAATTGGGAGTAAGATGTTAGTTGTAGACTAAATGTGAACATGCATTAATTCATCTCACTCACAAAAAACAGCTTCAGTATTCCTCAAAATGAATAAAAACAGTGAAATTCAACTCAGAATATGATACAAACCTGCAATAATTAAATGTTAAATAATACAAATATCCTTTTTGCTGCTGACCTTCGATGATCCAATTCAACCATACTAAGCAAAAATTACTCAAGATAATCTAACATTTTTTTCTTTACTTTTTTTATTGCTGAAGAGTTGATATTTTTCTTCCATGGTCTACTGTACAGATATGAATTTACTTCTCCCAAAGCCTGGGGCTTTTGGTGTGAAAAGGCTTTTACATTTGCCAAAAATAGAACTTTTTATATTAAAAACAAACAAGCAAGCCCTGCCCAGATTTAGAAAGTAACGCAAAAGTAAAGTAACACATTACTTTCCATAAAAAGTAACTGGGGGAGTAACTCAATATTGTAATGCATTACTTTTAAAAGTAACTTTCCCCAACACTGCTTATGAATATGTTAATGATTACAAAAGGGGGTTACATCTGAATATTTCCACACACATACTGATTTGATTAATTTATTTCCAAAATTGCACTGACTGCTCTAAAATATGATACAGGAATTTAAGACACAGAATAAGACGTTTATTTGATAGCTCTTCTATTTTATATTTGGGTATATATATATGCTTAATTTTTTTAAGAATAACTGTTTTTTTTTCGAAGGCAATGTTAGATGCCAGTGTTTTCTGTCATAACTATGCAAAGTTTTGATTTCAAAAACAGTAGCTAAACATAGCTATTTAACTATTTTGTTCTGATTTTAAATCAGCATTTTCAGAGCAATCTCAAAGTAACACAAAATGTTAAAGTCTAATTTTGTGGTGGCCGTGCTCTAAAATTAAATTATTATTATCTTAGTTCAAGTAATAAAGGATTTCAAAAGTCTGACAGTAATTTGTGTTTTGTACTACTGTAATGTTAACCCTGCCTGCTTAAAATGTTTGAAAATTATTAACAGTTGAAAACATTTGTTAAAAATAGTAGAGAAAAGTAATCAAAATGTAATCACTTACATTAATTTAATAAAGTAATTGAAATAGTTACGCTACTAATTACATTTAAAATAGGGTAACTTGTAATCTGTAACCTATTACATTTCCAAAGTAACCTCAACACTGGTGTTATTTAATGGAAAATCTGGGATTGTTTTATTTATACCTGGAAATAAACAATAAATAAATAAGTTAGAAGATCCTGACAAAAAAGAGAAACAATACAAAGAAATATATCAACTGTTCTCTCAAATTCTTATGTTGATTTTATAATTTATAATTTAAAAAAAATATGAAAATAATTGGAAAATCAAAGCATATTTAGTTCTGTGCAGTGGCTTCAATAGTATTAATCTCATGATTAATTTGGCTTTGATAATCTCACATTTTAAATGGATGAATTTTGCCTCTGATTAATACACTGCCATTTAAAGGTTTCGGTTTTAATTTTATTTGATTAAAAATACAATAAAACAGTTATATTTTGAAATATTATAACAATTAGAAATGACTGGGATTTTTTTTTTAACCTTTTTAAAATGTCATTTATTCCTGTGATGGCAAATCTGAATTTTCAGCATCATTACTCCAGTCTTGATCCTTCAGAAATCATTTTAATATGTTGATTTGCTATTCAAGAAACATTTATTATCAATGTAAGAAACCCTTGTGCTGCTTAATTTTTCGGTAACGTACAGTTGTATTCAAAACAGCAGCATTTATTTTAAATAGATTTATATCAAAAGTTGAGTTTCTATCCAAATTTGTGAATTTAACTTTAATTGTGCAAAACTATAATATTGCATAAAAAAAATTGTGACTAAGCTCAAAGACAAACAAAGTCAAAGACAACAAAATCATCAATTCCTGGCACTAAAAATCACTAAGAAAGTAGGAGAAGCCACTGAATATAATAATGTTCATAAATGGTAAATTACTTGAGCTCAGAGCGAGCAGATGAAACACAATACATGCGGTCATTGCTTTTAGAAGTGGATGTCTGCTGTTATACAGAAGTACTTGGACGACAGACTTTGCGCGGCCATTTAAGAATGATGCTGTCCAACAAGATTGGTCTGCTGGTTAGTCATTATGCCATCCCATAGAGCAAAGTGACATGATTTTTTCATGCACATGGAGGAATTTATTTGGCAAACGCATTTCCATATCCTATTATTCGCATTAACTTTCGAAATCCACCTCAAGCATGCTTAAAATCTTTTTGCGAATTAAGGGATTTTCTTTCTAAATTTTCCGTTTCCATCACTCATTTCTTATGCGATACTTCAAAATGCGCAGAAAAACAGGGCGATGGACAGTGTTGCGGTCCACGGTTTTACTTTAACTGTTAACTTTACTTTAACACTATTGCCACGGGTTGTTTTTCATGTCCGCGGTTTGAAGCGACCCAAGTAACGTGATATTTAGCCCCTGGAATGCTTATTTTACCCAGGGAATCCCACCAAATACAAGTACTGTACCCCTCGGAACGCGTTTTTGACCGGGGGACCCCCTCGAAACACCATTGGGCTACTTTTGTGTAGCAATTGTTGTGAAAACCTGGTGTCGGAAACAGCTAGTGTTGTATCCAGTCTTTACTGCATCTATATATTTGCATCCTTGCAACATTCTTTGTGCATCTCTGTTTAACGGTGCATTTCTGTTTTTGTGTAGGTCCTTGTGTAAACTACTCTGGTTGCCAGATCACATGGGCCAAGTTCTGCAAAGTATGTTGCTATAGCAAACTTTTGTTCCCTATTCTCTAAATTTAGATCCAGTTTCTGTATCCTAAACATGTTGTGCTTGTGTTTGTGTGTTGCAGGAGAACATGGCAGGAAAAGGTTTCTCATTCTGGGTGTGGCTAGACAACATTATCGACCTAGTGAAGAAATATATTTTGGCTCTATGGAATGAAGGGTGAGAACTCCTGCTGCACGCTGTTGTGTGCATTCATGCACTCTTCATAGTTCATTACATCAGTCACTGCTTGGATGGTTACATCAAGCGTATCTTGTGTGTATGTGTGTGTGTGGTCAGGTATATTATGGGCTTCATCAGTAAAGAAAGAGAGAGGGCAATCCTGAGCCCAAAGCCTCCTGGGACATTCCTGCTGCGCTTCAGTGAAAGCAGCAAAGAGGGAGGCATCACCTTCACCTGGGTGGAGAAGGACATCAATGGTGAATGCATTTCTGTGTACTTGATATTGTGTTGGCATAAGACTTCTTTACACTTTGATTTATAAACTCATATCAAAATAGATATTGGCAGTGAAAAATTTTCGTTACAACCATATGTGAAGCATTTGTGCTCCTGTATGTACTATATGTGCAGGTAAGACCCAGATCCAGTCGGTTGAACCGTACACTAAGCAGCAGCTCAACAGCATGTCTTTTGCTGAGATCATCATGGGCTACAAGATCATGGATGCCACCAACATCCTCGTCTCGCCGCTGGTCTACCTCTACCCCGATATCCCCAAAGAGGAGGCGTTCGGCAAGTACTGTCGCCCCGAGGCCCAGCCTGACACCGAGTTCCCTGATCCCGGATGTGGTGAGTGTCTTAGCGGGAATACAACTCATTCTGGCTTGGAATAACAATACATAATCTGCTGCTTGGCAAAGTTTGTCTCATTTTATTCTCATTTATTTTGGAAATGACTATTTTAGTTTTGGAAGTGCACTAAATGGTTGTGGTTTACCAGAAGCTTTCAGCTTCTGAGAAAATTGTCTAAGAATAAGAGAAGAGAGAATGCATAATCATGACTTTAATGTTGGTTAGACACATTAGAGTTCAAAAATTTGGGGTCAGCAAGAACTGAATGCTTTTCATTCAACAAGGACACATTCAGTTGACTAAAAACCTGAAAAATAGTCATTCTCCTTGTTTAAAACACTGTCATTTGTTGTTCTTTCAGTAATTCAGCCTTACCTGAAGACCAAGTTCATCTGTGTCACCCCGTGAGTAGCCTTTCCTTCTTTTTTAGTATGCGTGTGAATGATTGACCTTGCTGGAGTCTCTGTTTTCTCTCTCTGTCCTCTTGTAAACTTTGAAATCTCTGGTGACTCTTTAGGCAGGAGCACATGCAAAGTACTCCTCTCAGTTCTCTTTACAACATGGATCAGGGATGTAGCCACTACTGAATCCACCAAGGACCCTTCACTGCATCCTATAAACCGCAGTCTTGCACGAGAAGAGAGAAAGAGAGAGAAACCATGCTTTTTTTAAAAAAAAAAAAAAGAAGTCTTACATATGAAAGGAGGCTCAGGCTTAATTTTGACATTTACATGCATAAGCATGTACACTTTGCAGCCATGTCATTTTCAGTTTTTAGTTTTAAATTAAAGACATTTAAATCTAAAAAAATTTATTAAAAAAACACACTTTTGACTGTCAACATGAAGTAAAAATGCACACAATTTACTCTAACTTGTTTTCCACAACAATCTATTAAACAATTCATTGTTTTCTCTGCTTCTAAAACCACACCAAATGGGTTTTGAATGTTCATGTTGACTTTGAAATAATTTTTCAGTCAGTTTTACAATGTAATACCATGTTAATAGACATGGTATAGAATCTGTAACACATCAAACTGTACATGCCAATTACTGTACATTAGGTAACAAGCTTTACTACACAGAAACATTTGGATGGAATAAAAGCTGCTTCAAACTCAGTCTTGCTTGAATCACGAATGCTTTCTGTGTTTATAGAGGGCTTGGATTTACCGGAGGTCATGTATGTGAGCGTGTATGTGTGTGTGTGTTAGGCAGGCTATAAACTGACCCTTTCTTCAATAGGTGTCCTTCCGTCTTCATGGACTTCCCGGACAGTGAGCTGCTTGGGAACGGCTTCCCTGGGTAGGCACTAGGGAGCTGCTTTATGTGTGTGTATGAGACATGAACGCTTGTGGACAAACACACTCCTGTAGTCATCTGCTAACATAGATTATTCCTTTTAACATCTCTAGAGCTTCACTGAGGTTTTCTGTTTACTCACTTTATCCCTTTATAACGAGGTCTGGATGTCACTGGAACTTCTGTAAAAGTTAAAAGTCTCTAAATCTCATTTTTGTGTCCGTATAGTTCCTCTGTAGACATGGAAATATTTTTTTTACAGTTTCTACTTCATTTCTAAGCTCACAAGCTAACTTTTCCGTATCAGTATGCAAAATATTTTCACACTTTGGAAAACAAAATGGTCACCTTCTCTCTCCGATTCATTTCTTTTCTCCATCTTCCAGTTTTCTCCTTTTCCCCCTCATAGAAGTGCTATGAATGGATTGTTTTGTTTTATGTGGTATATAAATGGTTTGCTTCCTCTGTATGCTAAACAATGTAGAAGAAATGAAAACTGAAACTCATGTCACTCATGTGATCCTTATTATGGCTCCGATTAGGGTAATAAAGCATCTACAGAAACTTTCAATGTATCCCAAATATGATGAAAACACTATTTCAACCCAAAATGTACTGAGTTTAATTTTTTAATTTCCATTGAATATGAAAGTATGAAGAGCATTAAAGGATTAGTTTACTTCCAGAATTAAATTTCATGATAATTTACTCACCCCCATGTCATCCAAGATGTTTATGTCTTTCTTTCTTCACTCGAAAAGAAAATAAGTTTTCCATTCCAGGATTTTTCTCCATATAGTGGACTTCAATGGGGATCAATGGGTTGAAGGTCCGAACTGCAGTTTCAATGCAGCTTGAAAAGGCTCTACACAATCCCAGCTGAGGAATAAGAGTCTTATCTAGTGAAACTAAAATAAAACCCACAAATGCTCGTCTTGCACTAGCTTGACTTCACTCATTACGTAATCACGTTGGAAACACCAACCCAGTGTTTACAAAGCGAACGTGCAAAGAAAGTCAAACTCTCTTTACAAAAAAAGGTAAAACAACAATGTCGAATGATTTTGAAGTTGGAGGAGAAATGAGATGGAGATTTTTGCTCTACACTCTTAAAAATAAAGGTACTTTAAAGGTTCATGAAACCCCAGACTACTTTTTCTGAGATTTTAGCAGAGGTGTTTGTGTTGCACATCATAGATGACAGTGTTAGCATCCGTTTATTTTAATTGTTGGAGAAAACTGGTTCATTTTGAGATTTTTTTTTGCTCTATTTTCATTTCCCGGGTTTAAAATCTGCATTGTGCTGACGTCAGAATTTGTGACGTGGCAACGGACTATAGTATATCGATGATGTGTTGGTGTCTCATAATTATTCATGAGGCTGCGCCTTCTTATCCTATGAGAAGACACTTCTAATTATTCACGACAGCGTGTGTTGATTTGCTACTACAGACGCTTCAGGCTGTGAGATTGCGTATATTAACTGAGAGAAACGTTCATGGATCGAAGGAGACTGTTTGTTTTTGTTTGCTTTGTAAGAGTTCAGCATAAACGCGATTCATGCATAAAGTGAGTGTAATAGCGGTTTTTACAACTCCTTGACGCAACCCATCAAAAGGATTATAAACGCGGCAAAATAAGCCTTAAAAAGGTAACAGACGTGCAGCAGCGCGTTCATATATATATTAATGAACTGTATACAATGAACTGTCTGAACCGTCTAAACCCGAAGATGACTCTCTCCCCTCTTCCCCCTCCGCACTGCAGCGCACCACCCCACTTTTGAAGCATTTTTAAAAACTGTGGTGAGAACTAACCAGTGCTGAAACATGGGGGTTTCATGACCCTTTAAAAGGTTCTTCACAGCGATGCCATAGAAGAACCATTTTTGGTTCCACAAAGAAGCATTCAGTCAAAGGTTCTTTAAAGAACTGTCTCTTCCTTACCTTTATATAATCTGAAGAACCTTCTTTCACCACAAAGAACCTTTTGTGAAACAGAAAGGTTCTTCAGATGTTAAAGGTTCTTTATGGAACCATTCAGACAAAGTTTAGACAAAGGGTTCTTCTTTGGCATCGTGAAACACCTTTATTTTTAAGAGTGTACATTTACATTTTTAAACCCAAATTAACACAGACAAAGAACTAACCTCGTGTGACCCTTCTAATGCGATTATGCAATGCGTGAAGTCGTAGACGCGCATCACATAGTGCAAAATGAGCATTTGTGGTTGAAATGTATATCATTTATTTATTTTATTTTATTTTTGTTAAGAAAAATAGACAAGACCTTTATTTCTCGACTGGGATCGTCTAGAGTCCATTGAAACTGCACTTTTTGAACCTTCAACCCGTTGATCCCCATTGAAGTCCACTATATGAAGAAAAATCCTGGAATGTTTTCCTGAAAAAAAAACTTAATTTCTTTTCAACTGAAGAAAGAAAAACATTAACATCTTGGATGACATGGGGTGAGTAAATTATCAGGACATTTTTATTCTGGGAATGAACTAATCCTTTAAGTAGCGTGAATCTTATCACCTGTTAAAAATGAAAACTATATAATGCTATTTACAAGTTATACATGTACATTATATACATGGATAAACAGTGGCTTCTGTTATAAAGGAAACAACAGCATCAACAGTAACACTGGTAAAAATGCAACCATTGGTAGTGGTAATATTAGCACAGAAGCTGTTGAGAGACGTTGAGACACTGTCTCCAGGGCATTCTGGGTGTTTCATAACCTGGATGTGGTAAGATGAGAAAACTGTCCAACAACCACACAAACGACTATATGGAGCACATCCACTCTTTAACTGTTGCCACTGTTTATACACACATCACAATGTACGTACAGTTTTATCATATTAGCTGTTTGTGATTTATGTTTTGCTTGCCACACACTGCTACTTCTGAATGGCTGTCCGTAAATGGAAAAGATGCTTTTTGCAAATGGTGTAGTTTGACATCCACTAACAGGGAGTAAATGGACCATGCTAACCAATCTTGAGCGTCAGCAAGAATATTTTCCGCAGCCTTTTGTGCTCACTGTTCAGAATGAATTCACATTTTGTTATTAGGACAAGGGATTCAACAGTGACTGACACGTTTACACTTGTAGAATGGACCTGTACTGGTACTAACTACTTCCCCAGCTGTTTAACCAAATTCAAATTGCCAAAACCTGAACAAATGTAGTGTAAAAATTGGAGGTATTCTTTCCCAGTGAGGTCATAGACGACCATTACATCCAGATTTTTCTTGAGATGCTGGAAGGTAGTTGGGACTTTCGGTAATCCGGGATGGAAAACAAGTTCTTGGCCTCAACTTTTATTGGCAATCTTATCAAAGTGCACTTTTATCTTGGACAATGAGTTCACCAGATTGGTCCTGGTAATGATACGGGCATGAGAAAGTGTTTCAGGAAAAACTCTTACAACATTTATGGCGAGAACTGATTTTTGCTTTGCAAAACTGTAGCGTAGTGCTTCCTAACAAGTCGTACTATTTCTTATACAGTAAACAAACAGAATGTAACTCTTTTTAATATGTGCTGAGAATGGTTTTTAAGAGCGATAACATTGTTCTTGAGAAAGACTGCATTTTGACATGAAATTCGCCCCTCTCGCCTGTTTTGAATCACTCTAAACAAACCAAAACAAGAGCAAAAAAAATTGCCTTCATTTAAGATCTTACATACGCACATCTAGATACAGATTTTAGTAAATCAACAATGCCTGGTTTAATTTTACCAGCAATGTGACATACTAAACATGATCAAAACTGTAAATGCCTGCGAGTAATCTGAAAATACTACAATTTGATACATTCGTATCATTTGATCAATTCAGTGTGTCGTTCGTAAGTGCATAACTTACCCACAAGTATCTGGAACTCTTGCTTTTTCCATTGCTGCTGGATCAAACTTCTAGATCACTTATGCTTCTCTCTTCCTACGTTTGTCTCAACACAAGCAAGAAATAGCAGAGAAATACTGCTTTACCAAAACAAACTGCCCTTATGAGGTTTGGAGTGTGAACAAATAGGCATAGTTGAACTTTGACCCCTGGTAAATCATTCCCCAGGGTAAGACGGGCAGCCAAGCAGAAAGCCATCAACATAGGTCAGACATAAGTGAACATCAGCATGTTCCTCTGGTAATGCCATTCAAAAGTAGCTGTGTGCTCACGCAAAGTGCTGTTTTTTTCTTTAAACAACAAATGAATGAAATTTATTATGGTAGTTTTTCCATGTTATAATGCAGAGTGATGAATCAAAGCATTTACGGTTCAGGTTATTGACAAGGAAACAAGTCGATGAGCAACTACAGATTCACATTATATGTTGGTTATGTAGTAAAATACATTTTCAGTGTACTATGTTGAATCTGCTGCTTCAACTTACTCTAACATCTGACTGAGACAGGTGAAAAATCACCCCAGAATTCACCTTCTGTCATAATTTACTCCCTCATGTGGTTCCAAACCTCTATGATGACAATGAAGCCTGTTGATTTCTATTATAAGAATAAAATACACTGAGGCTTTTTCAAAGCCTCGAAAAAGTCATACAGGTTTGGAGTATACGGTGACAGAAGTCTCATTTTTGGATGAACCGTCCCTTTAAGGTTCCTAAGTGATGCTCATGTATATGATTTTGAGTGTGTGAATGTGCAACGTGTGTTGATATTTAAACAGCTAACTCATTACATGGCGAATGAACTCTAAGATCTTACTAAATCATAACAGTCGTGTGTGAAGGGAGAAGTAATCATTGTTTTGTTCATTTGGAGCTTGAGTGTTTTGTCTGATGTGTGCCTTCTTTCTTTTGCAGGACTAACTCTGGCAACACAAGCGATCTGTTCCCAATGTCCCCTCGTACACTCGACTCTCTCATGCACAATGAAGCCGCTGAGGCCAACCCAGGACCTCTTGGTAAGTTCTCAATATCTGTGTGCACAATATTACACTTCTGCAGACATTTTTAGCGTCTTATAATCCTGCATTTCCATTTTCTCTACAGAATCTCTCACTCTGGACATGGAGTTGAGCTCTGATCATCCTTCACCAATGAGAGAGGGGTTTGCAGCCTCGACAGTCTCAGATATGGACACCTGCAGAAATGCTTAGTTTTCCAACATTTTAGTTTAGTTTTGTTTTTTGAAATTTCCATTGGGTAATTGTTATGTACATAATGCTTAGGTGCTACAGCTGCTTTCTATCTCCGAGCCATTCTTTTGTTTCTTCTCAGTTTTTAGAGTCATAGCCAAACGTGTGCAAACACGCTAAAATTGTAACTTTTCATCCTTGTATCAGTATTGATACAATACGCAATTGAACAGTTAATTTGTAATTATTAGCTTTTTTACAGGAATGTGAGACCTTCAAGAAGCAAGTTTTTATTTTTTTTATTTTATTTTTTTTTTTAACTTTGTCAAAGTGTGAATATAAAGGGTAACACATTTAATTGCAGACATTTGGCCATGACTGTTTAGTAGCCATATGATTGATTTGTTTTTTGTTTTTTTAGTAATAGGAATAGCCTTGTAGACTTGTATTTCAATGAATGTCCACTGGTGTTAACAAAAATAAAACACATTTTGAGCTGTTAGCATAGCATAGGGCCAGTGAATTCTATGTTCTTTATATTGATCTTTTGAAATGATTGTGAAGGGATGTAAACTTTACAGTAGTATTGATGGTCTGGATTGATACCGAAGTATAAAGTATCAAGGTTGTGCATGCAGGTCTATAATGTCCCTTTTAGCTTCTGGTTTAAGTGAATATACTGTATTTTAATGTTGATGAAAAATATTTTACTCTTTTAATTGATGTCTTTGGGAAGTGAATGGAAGAAGATGAATATATATATATGAGCATACATTACGCATATGAGCAAATGTGATATTTCCACCATATTATAGTGTCTCCGATTTAATGTTTAATGCGCTAACTTGGATAGCAAGAAAAATCTTTCACAGAGCCAGCGGGACTATTATTGTAACATAATTAGATGGTGAATTATATATATATATATATATATATATATATATACAGAAAGGGAGAAAGATACAGTCACACACACATACATGCACATATATACAAATACGCACACATATTTATAATTTCATCCTTTAATTCACTGATCTGTTGTCTTGTAAGCTAGCGCTTCAAACTGAAATATGATGGAAAATGATGTTTCTTCATTGTGTAACTACTTTTTAATCGTCTGTCAGTCTAAGTTTGTTTTCCACTCTGTGTATCTGTCCTTTCACTCTCACTTTATGGTGTGTATACTGTAATATATACACTGCACTATGTATATTCACTTTATTGTACAATGAATTCTTGATGAGAAACAAATATTAGCTCTTTGTGTCCTTGATGCTGTTCTTCAGTTGCTATTCTGTGTGTTCAGGACTGTATACAGTTGAATTCAAAAGTTTACATACACCTTGCAGAAGCTGCAAAATGTTAATTATTTTACCAAAATAGAGGGATCATACAAAATGCATGTTATTTTTTTATTTAGTACTGACCTGAATAAGATATTTTACGTAAAAGATGTTTACATATAGTCCACATGAGAAAATAATAGTTACATTTATAAAAATGACCCCGTTCAAAAGTTTACATACACTTGATTCTTAATATGTTGTTACTGAATGATTCCTTGTTTGTCCTGAACAGTTAAACTGCTTGTTGTTCTTCAGAAAAGTCCTTTAGGTCCCACACGATAATTGGTTTTTCAGCATTTTTGTGTATTTGAACCCTTTCCAACAAAGACTGTATGATTTTGAGATTCATCTTTTCACACTGAGGACAACTGAGGGACTCATATGCAACTATTACAGAAGGTTCAAACGCTCACTGATGCTCCAGAAGGAAATACAATGGATTAAGAGCACTGGGGAGTGAAAACTTTTGAAGACCAGGGTAAACAACTTATTTTGTCTTCTGGGAAACATGTAAGTATATTCTGTATCTTCTAAAGGACAGTACTAAATAAAAAAAATATGATATTTATGCAAAATTAGAAAAAATTACACATCTTCATTCTGTTCAAAGGTTTTCACCCCTGGCTCTTGAGCATCAGTGAGTATTTGTCCCTCAGTTGTCCTCAGTGTAAAAAGATGGATCTCAAAATCAAGTCATTGTTGCAAAGGGTTCAAATACAAAACATGCTGAAAAACCAAAGAATCTATGGGACCTGAAGGATTTTTCTGAAGAACAGCGTGCAGTTTAACTGTTCAGGACAAACAAGGGACTCATCAACAACTATCACTAAAAAAACAAAGAAAAAAAACACAGCTGTGGATCATTCAGGTAACAACAATGTATTAAGAAGTGTATCAAGCGTATGTAAACTCATTTTTATACATGAAAAAACTATTATTTTCTCTCATGGACTACATGTAAATGTCTTTTATGTGAAATATCTTATTCAGATTCTCCAAGGTGTATGTAAACTTTTGACCTCAACTGTATGTTCAGATACCACAAAATCTAACCACGAGTGAAAAAGAGAGAGAGAACTAATAATAAACACAAGAAGAACTATATAGACTACAGTTAGAGAAATCCGGACTGGCATTTACATGGTTTACCTGTAATAAATGGCCCTGAATAGTTGCTCTGTGGGGGCATTTTATCTCCCAGTGGAACAAAATGAAGTGATTATGTTTCAGTGGATATTTAAAGGTCATTCGTCCTAAATGAATCTCATCTGCCTTCACGCAAATGGTAATTACTGAATGTTTATCTCTCTCTGTCTACCTGTCATTACCCCAGCCATTCTGCTCTAAAGGTTAAAAAGAGATAGATAGAGAGAGACCCCGCATTGGACATTGCGCACTGACCTTTCGTCAAGGTTCTTTGATTAGACGTCCAGCTGTTTGTTAGGTTTGCAGTAATGACATTTATATATGTTTGCACTTGTGGAGAGCGGTGACTCGGAGGACTGAGAATAAATCAGTTTAAACTATTATGCTTATGGAAAGGAAACAACATTTTATTAGTGTTTTGTTACCTTTGTATCACCCCTAATTCCATAATAGTGTGTTATAGTCATAGTTCAAGTATATTTTATTCCTGGCAAGCCTTCTGTGAAGCTGCATTGTTTCTGAAATGGAATTTAAAAATCAGTCTTTGAATCTATTAATGTGTGCCATTAAAAACATCACTATTTCGCATAGTTTTTAGGATCTTGATTGTGCTTTTTGTCTCATATAGCTTTAAAATAATGGAGTAACTGTATAATTGTACATGGTATGTGTATATTTTTTCCACAATTATTCATCATACTGGTCATTGTAGAGACAAATAACTGAACACTGAATATGTTTTGCAGAAACCACCAGCATACCAACAAATCCCATTTGAAGTAAAGCTGTTAAATTGGTAATTTGGAGAATACTCAGATTTGGTTTGGTTAAAAAACAATGAGAATTATTTAAAAAACAAATACATTGGCTTTTCAGGAGCCCCTTCACATTATTGCATTGTGGCATTAATGAATATATAGTTATTGCATTAACATGCTAATTCTTTAAGGGAATAAGAATGTGAATAAAAGCAATATTATGGAAAGAGGACTCTTATTATTTTAGCCAGATGCAACATCTTAATGATAGATTTGTATATTACAATCACACAGCTTTTCAGTTAACAAGACATGCACTGATGCACTGGAGTTGGATTACTTGTGGATTATATTTTTATCAGCTATTTGGACTGTCATTCTGACGGCACCCATTCACTGCAAGGGATCCGTTTGCTGAGCAAGAGATGCAATGCTAAATTTCTCCAAATCTATGCCATCTACATCTTGGATGGCCTGAGAGTAAGTAAACGTTCACTTTGTGGATGAACTATTTCTTTAATATGGAGAGAGAGAATCTCAAATAGAAAACAGCTGCGTTAATATACACGTCTAGATAACGCCCTCTGATTCTACGAACCCCCCATTCTCAGCTGTGTCTCTCTGGGAGAGAGAATATGCTGAATCAGTGTTTTCATCCTGCCAGATGGAGTCCATCCAATGCAGGGTTGTTTATCAGCTGCACCTGAAAAGCTGTGCAGGGCAACTGTTTGTTTGAGCCCGTTGCTCTCTTCTCAGTAATTTAGCTGTCCAAATAAAGTGTTTCCTATACAATATTAACCAGCATTCACTCTCACACATGTAGCTGGTATTTGTATTAAAGGGATCGTTCACCCAAAAATGAAAATTCTGTCATTAATTACTCACCCTCATGTTCCAAACCCATAAGACCTTTGTTCGTCTTCGGATCAAAATTAAGATACTTCTGATGAAATCCGAGAGCTTTCTGGCCCTCCAGAGAGAGCAAAGGTCCTTCCACGTTCAAGGCCCAGAGAGGTAGCCTACCAGGAACATCGACAAAATAGTCAATGTGACATTAGTGGTTCAAACGTAATTTTATGAAGGTACGAAAATACTTTTTGCGTGCCAAAAATAAAGAAATAAATAACGACTTTATTCAACAAAGCACCGTGCTTTGTTTACGTGCTGTGGATACTCCAAAATGGCACCTAGGGTGACGCAGAGGAGAATTGTTGAATACAGTTTTTATTTTTGTTTTGTTTTTGTGCGCACAAAAAGTATTCTCGTAGCTACATATAATTATGGTTGAACCACTGATGTCTTATGGACTATTTTGTTGATGTTCCTGGTCCCTTTCTGGGCCTTGAACGTGGAAAGCCCCTTGCTGTTTATGTAGGGACAGAAAGCACTCGGATTTAATAAAAAAAATCTTAATTAGAGTTCTGAAGATGAACAAAGATCTCACGGGTTTGGAACGACATGAGGGTGAGTAATTAATGACAGAATTTTCCTTTTTGGGTGAACCCTGTAAACTCAAAGAATATGGCGTGCTTGCTATTTGACACTCTTTACCTTGAATTGAAAATTTAGAAAATCAGCTATTCACCCTGTGCTTGTCTACAGTATCCAGCGAGACGATCCCAACAAGAATATTCAATGTTTAATCAATCCTCATGCCTGTGAATGTAATTTCGTTGTTTAATCAGCAGGGTGCAGTATTAACCTACTCAATAGGACTGCACTGAACACTCATTTAATTAAGGTATTTAGGAGATAATGCAATAACTGCGCCAATTTCAATTAGAACTCGTAATGAATGAGTCTGCAGAGAGAGTGGGCGGAAAAGACACTTAAAAGGAATTATGTTATGCTCCTTTACTTTATTTGTATAATAGGCTATGAGATGTTTGTATAATACCAGTTCTAATATGACTTTCGTGCGATTGTTAGTCAAATATAAGAAGCATTTCACCACATATACGCTCTCTATAATCTCGTCTAACCCGTAAAACATGCTTTGACCCCAGTCGCGCCCGCAGCCTTTTGATCACAGCTTGCTTCCATCCGCATATTGCGTGCGTGTCCAACCTGGATCCGGGTTTTAACGCGGCTGTCCGCCAGTCTCAGTTGTTGAAACGGACATATTTCTTCCGTCTACGAAGAACGGGAGAAATAAGGGTCGCAACACTGCCAAAAAAAAAGTGGATCTCCCTCAAGATCTGGCCGTTTCCCAGAGCCGCACTCTCCTGAGTCGGTAAAAGTGCTGAGCTCGCAGCTGAAGCTAAAGCTGAAGTCTAGTCCACAGAGGCAAACGCCTACGTGCTATACGAATCTACATAAACAAAACCTCTGGATTTACCTCTGGCTATTATCGTACTACTATATTTGCATAATAAGTAGGCTAGATTGTTTCTCGCATTTTAACCTACACGCCCGCACACTTGGTAAATTAATAACAGATTATCTTTTGGCTCAAAATTATATATATATATATATATATATATATATATATATATATATATATATATATATATATCCCTTACTTTTATGATTTCCAAGACTTCCCTTATAAGATTAAGATTCCTATATATTTACGGGTTTTCTATGACCGTGGGAACTCTTGTCAATTCTAGGACAGCTGTACTCATAACGTTAAGTATGCGCGCTTCAGCCGCTCAAAGTAAACTGTTTTTCCGCGTTATTATGTCCCTCAGCCAAGACAGCTCGACTGAAGTCACGCGTAACCGCTCATGCCCAATCAGCAGTCCTCGCGCTCCGCTAACCGTCTTTATATTTCATAGCCCCACCCCCGTCCGCAGGGCATATATTAAACCTTTAGCACATCTAAAATAATAATTTGCCTTTTAAAGTGCGCACGGCTTTTTAAACGACTACAGCGACCTACCTTACATTCACCTTACCTTACATGTCTTAGCATAAACTACGCGACTACGTGACTAGTGAAACAACACCGGAAGCGGGCGGTTAGAAGTGCGAAAGAGAGTAGCTAGTTGATGGGAAGTCCGACTCATTTCCGCGCATCGGCTCTTTTGAACAGTTCGTTTAAAAGAACAGATTCGAAGCACAGTGATTCCTTACGTCATGACGTAATTGCAACATCACGTGGTTCCGGCTTAGCATATTGCGTGCAAAATCGCACTAGTACAGCCATATGTATACGTTTTATCAATAAAGGGGTTCAATGGAGTCTTTTTCAATAGAGATTTTTATCCCAGTTAAGTTTGTTGCATGCTTAATTCAGCTCTCTAAAACAAAGTAATTCAGAACCTAAATATAATTTGCAGTTTCATTTTAAAATTGCTAAAAAAGTTTTTACATTTTAATGAAACCATATATATACACTACCAGTCAAAAGTTTTTGAACAGTAAGATTTTTTATGTTTTTTAAAGAAGACTCTTCTGCTCACCAACTCTGCATTTATTTGAAGTACAGCAAAACAGTAATATTTTGAAATATTTTCACTATTTAAAATAACTGTTATCTATTTGAGTATATTTTAAAATGTAATTTATTTATTTCAAAGCAGAATTTTTAAGCATCAATGCTCGTCACATGATCCTTCAGAAATCATTCTAATGTGCTGATTTGCTGG
This sequence comes from Labeo catla, assembly GCA_012976165.1. Classification (NCBI taxonomy): domain Eukaryota; kingdom Metazoa; phylum Chordata; class Actinopteri; order Cypriniformes; family Cyprinidae; genus Labeo; species Labeo catla. The sequence goes on along the minus strand of VONZ01000295.1, from coordinate 576,472 downwards.
TCCAAAAAACATTTTTTATTATTATCATTAGGTTGAGAACAGCTTTTTTCAGCTTTCTTTGATAAATAGAAAGTTCAGAAAAACAGCATTTATCTGAAATATAACTCTTTTGTAACATTAGAAATGTCATTATTATCACTTTTGATAAATTTAAAGCATCCTCGTTAAATAAAAGTATTAATTTCTATAATCCTAATATATAATGCTTTTGAATCGTATCGTGTGTAATATTATGAAAGCTTTTTACTTCAGATAAATTCTAACCTTTGAAAAGGTTTGGATCTAACTTTTGGATCTTTCTGTTCATCAAAGAATCCTGAAAAAATATACTCAGCTGTTTTAAGTATTGATGATGATGATGATAATAATAATAATAATAATAATAATAATAATAATAATAATAATAATAAATGTTTCTTGAACAGCAAATCAGCATATTAGAATGATTTCTGAAGGATCATGTGGCAGAAGACTGGAGTAATGATGCTGAAAATGTAGTTTTGATCACAGGAATAAATTACATTTTAAATTATATTCAAATAGAAAACAGTTATTTTAATAGTAAATATATATATATATATATATATATATATATAATTATTTTACTGCTTTTGCTGTACTTTGAATCAAATATGTTTCAAAATATGTTTTCATTGGATTGTTTTACCACTTAAAAGAAGATATAGGAACATATTACATAATTAATTAATTTTTTTTCACATAAACAAACAAAAATTAACTAAGAGGTTCCAGACCTCTTTTTCTTTATTCAGACTTGATTTAGATGGAAACGATCCAAAATTCTGTTCATCCGAAAGCAATGAAAACTGTATCTCTTCATTCATTCTTTGTGTCTTCTTAAAATGTAAATTGTATTGCTTTTATGTTAATATTCATACTGTAAAAAATAAAAAAATTGATTTCATGGAACGGTTCAGACGATTCATTAATGCGATTCGACTCAAATGAACGATTCGTTTACGAATCGGTCATCGCTGAGAGAGCGAGAGAGAGAGAGAGAGAGAGAGAGAGAGAGAGAGGAGGGGTAGAAGCACATGAAAAACTGCGTAACCCACTGCTGGTTGAGATAGACGGGGCAGAAAGGTTGCCTTTCTGGGTCGTAGGCGCTATCTGGAGCTTTGCTGTACTTTTATGCGAAACGACAGCGGATTTAGAAGACCTGCCGAGGTACGTTTCATGCATCTGTGCGCTTCCAGCGTGTCTTAAATGTTGTTTGTCGATGCCAAATGTTGTTGTTTTAACAGCGTAGTTGTTTATAAACAAATGTCTAAGGTTGATCTTGTTGAGGCTTCACTGGGCTGGAGTTTTCACGCTGGATTAAAGCTGTTCTTAGTGCTTTCAAAATACATACCACGTCTAATAATATCTTATTTAAAAGGTTTCTGTTCAGTTCTGACAGTGCGCGTTTGCCACCGGTGTTTCGCAAGCCCCAAGCTCTTGCACCCTGTTTTTTTTTATCGGAACAACAGGCAGAGAGTCCAGCCCCCCTCCAGCACGCCTGTCAAGTCTCACGGACAGTCCAGCTCACATTTCCAACTCCATTCCAGTCCAGCGAATGCAGCTCCACATTTCTGCGCGTTGGACCAGTTCGCATTTAAACTTAATTCTAACACATTAAGCGCTCGGCGCAAAACAAGCGCACGCTCCGAGCGAAAGTTTTCGCTAGGCTGTTGAATTTACCGTTATGAGGGGAGAACTTGAGCGATAGTGCGGAGCTGTCAGTGAGCAGCTCTCTCTTCTTTAGGGCTTGTGGTTGAAAAGCCAAATGGGTTTCAGTGAGTGAAAGTTTATTACGTTACGAAGAGTTAATGATTGAAACATTGCGACCGTTCGGTTATGACTGGAGATTTAAATAAAGCAGGAGTGTGTTATTAAAGCCATACCTCTTGCCGAATTGTCTACTGTCCTTCCGTTTTGAGGTGTCACATTCATTTTGGCCACGCGACTGCCACTGCAAATACAAGAGACGAGTAGATTACACGAAAGACTCATTTTAACCGATATATTAAGGCCAATGGGTATTTTTTTAGTTATAGCGCTGTGAAACTGAGTTTATTAGCCCTGACGCACGACAGTTGCAGCTGCCCTAAGAAAGTTGAAGGCATGTTTTTTATTTTCCCCTTTGATATTATCTTCCACGGCAGATTCTTTTATCTCCCATCATGCAATTTGTTAGTTTCCGTTCAACCGTGTCAAGTGTTTGCATGCGTGCGCTTCTGTGCATTCATATAGGCTGTGAAGCCTATACATGTGCGTTGTGCGTTTTACCTATACCTATTTCTTAATGTGACCACATTGCTTTTTAATACGCTCTTAAAATGTAAAGAACTCATTTTGATGAATTTGTTATTACTGAGAACTAAATCTTAATTGCAGGCACGTTGAGCGCATGCTGAAAACGACCAGAGCATAGCTACTGTAAATGTTATCGCCTCTTGACACTCAAACCATTGATCAAAATATTAGACACGAATGCTGTTCTTTCCAGTAGCAGTTCCAGTAGTATTGTAATGTATTGTATTGCCTTACGATTAACATGTTACCAGAGGCTGAGTATAAATAAATTGACCAACAATGATCGTAGCAGAAAGTTCGCACGCATGCGCAGAGCAGTTGCGTAAGGATGTTAATTTGAGCAAATTTAACTCTTCCTAATATATTTCTTAATTGTGTGTTGCACTTCTTGGTGTAGCTTTAATTGATCTTTTCTAAGTTTTTATTTATCTTGCTATTTATCTTGCAGTTAGATTATTGGTATTATCTTGTATAGCGAGTGATCGCTGACACTTGTCATCAAATAGCTACAGTAGTTAGTTTGATTCTTCTTTTTTGTGCATTGCAGGAAACACTCAGACTATCAATCAATCACACACTTTAAAGTCCCCATGAAATCAAAATTGATGTTTTTTGATGTCTTTTAGTATGAATATGTTACCCTTAAGGTTATCTATAAGCTAGTGTGATTCGAAACAGTGAAAAAAAATCGCATTTACGTTTAAATATTCAAAACTTACAGTATCTAACTTCTGCCGATATGGATAAATGAGTTTGATGACATCACCCTGCACTTCAGCTGCTCTCTAAACTTTGTCCAATCAAATGCTCTCTAGAATCTGAAGTGTCCCGCCCCCTACATTATAAATAGACGTTGAAACTGTGGGTGAAATCCAGTGTTTCCAAGTCTGCTGTTTTCCTGTGGAATTAGGCTCCTTTAACACTGTTGCTGTGGGTTGTTTTCATGTCTGCAGGTTGAAGTGACCCCAATAACGTGATATTTAGCCCCTGGAATGTGAATTTTACCAGGGGAACCCCGCAAAAAACATGTATTTTACCCCCAGGACTGTGATTTTACTATACGCAAGTGGGTTAGTTTTAAGTAGCAATTGGGTGGGTTTTGTTGTGAAAACCTGGAAACCCTGGAAATCGGTCGCTTGTTCACTGAATTAGTATTTTCTGTACATTAAATGGCATGTAGTGCACTATATAAAGGATAGGGAACGATTTAGACAGTGTAAATATGCATTCCATTTTGGCGGATTATGTCTGGTTTCATGTTGTGTCACACAAACCGCTGCAGTGCACACACACGGTCTGCTCCGGTCCAGAGAGAGACATGATAGTATGGAGCAGATCATATGTGCGAGTTGGTGTGGACCATAAAACATATTGGACTCATTTGAATTTGATATGGATGAGATTGTGTCTGTCATACGCTGTCAAATGTGGTTTTATCAAGCTGTGTAGGGCTCTAGCCCAAGCTGTGATATAAACAAAACGCTATTGGTTATATTAAAAAGGGGGTGGGACTGTCTTCCTGTTTCAGTTGAAATTACGTCAACACATAGAATAACGCTGCATATTTCAAAGCACTTCAGTGGACCTTGTCTCTTCTATGTAATAAGAACAGCGAAGGTGTTGCTGTCAAATGTTTGAATGCAAGTATCATTAGCAATTACCAATAGCGTTAACCACATATATCTGTCAGATATGAATCATTATATGAAGTTCGGGAGGGGAATTTTATGCATGACTTCCCATTCCTGTGTATACATTAATAAATGAGAAGGAGCAGCCCGTCTGCTTAGTCACAGTTTGTTGCGATAAAGCACTGCCTATTGGAAATACATAATACATTAGCATTTGGTAAAAACGTTACTAGCTTTACAGTGATATCATACACTGATTTAAAATAAAAAATGGATTTTTAGCCCAGTTTAGAATGTATTACATAAGTCTGAAGTATGCTTTGATTTCACATTGTGTCTTGTGTTTTGTAGTAGCTCAGCTGGAGGAGGCTTACGAAGTTTGTGTTTGCATTTCAGGCTGGAGAAATGTGTTTCTCGATGAGCACTTAGGAGTCGCTTAAGTAGAGTGTTTATGTACTTGACCAGTGTCAGTCATTCATTGATCTAACGCCTTACTAGCTTTACTTCAAGATGTGTTTTCAGTTGGCAGTAATTTAGCATCGGAGGTCATTACTTAAGACCACACACGCTTTGAAACAGCTGGCCTGTCATGACAACAAAGAGTAAACAAACAAATTGGTGGGCAGACATACAAATTGGTGGGTGTTTGCAACAAGAAACCTGTATATGGTTTAGGCTAACCCATTTGGTTTCTTTTCAGTGGAGTACATTAAGAGAAAAATGTAGTATTTAAATGTTGAATTAGAAATGTGTCTGATTGCTTATTTCCGTACGTATATTTACATACTGGATAATTATGTTTTATGTGCTATAAAATGAGCCTTTTAATGTTTGTTTTGCTATGTTTCCACCTGTAGAAAAAAGGGACAGATCTCTTTCTATGTCTCTTGAAGGATTAGTTCACTCCAGAATAAAAATTTCCTGATAATTTACTCACCCCATGTCATCCAAGATGTTCATGTCTTTCTTTCTTCGGTCGAAAAGAAATTAAGGTTTTGAGGAAAACATTCTGGGATTTTTCTCTATATAGTGGACTTCATTGGGGATCAACAGGTTGAAGGTCCAAATTGCAGTTTCAATGCAGCTTCAAAGGGCTTTACACGATCCCAACGGAGGAATAAGGGTCTTATCTAGCAAAGCAAGAAAGACATTAACATCTTGGATGGCACAGGGGTGAGTAAATTATCAGGAAATTTTAATTCAGGAGTGAACTAATCCTTGAACTAAAGGTGGTTTACACAGCCAATTTAAACCTCCTCTGTGCCTGCTCAAAATTTCGTGTAAAGCCAGACTAAATAAATTATACCTGCTCTGACCCACCTCAGTCCCTAATATCAAAGTACTGTACAAAGGTGCAATATAAGCTGTATACAAAATGCATTTATGCCACCTCTGAGCAGCATTAAACACTGTAAAGACACCTAAATGCCACTTCAGAAATGCTTGTTTTACCTGTGCAATGTAAGTTTGTATGGGCCAAGCAAATTTACACTGCAAAGGTGGCAGAGAAGCACTTCTGTAGTGGCAGTTAGGTATCTTTACACAGACTGTTTAATCCTGCCCAGAGATGGCTTAGATGCATTTACACAGCAATTACATTACTGTATACTTTAATATTAGGGGCCAAGGTGGGTCCGAGCAGGCATAATTTAGTCTGACAATGATGCAGCATTGCTCAGCTTGTAAAGACGCCTTTAGTTAGTGTCTCTTCCCATGACTGGAAGTCAAACATATGTTTGGCAAAATTGTTTGGCCAGTCCTGCCTGTGAGAAATCAGGAATGTTGAGGATTTGGTGTGGGATTAGAAGGGAAACTCTGGTAACCCTCAGATCTGTTGAAATATCACATATCATAAATAAGTGAACTGGAGGTGCATTTGAACATTTAGCCCTATTGGCACACAGTGTATTTGTTTAGCTGGACTGTACAACCTAGGTTAACCTGTGCTGCTAAAGTTTGTGCGGTTGATGCCCTCTTTGTGGAGTCGACGTACAGCGTTTGAGAGGGTTGACTGGGACGTGATCGCTGTGCAGGGAATACGTTCAAAATGTTGACCGGCACACTGTGTACAGAAAGAGAGGAACAGATAGAAAGGCAGTGGGAGCTGAAAGAAGGTCTGTAAACCGAAGTAGAGGGCAGAGTTGTGTTTTTTATTTGGTTACACATATATCAGTGCATTTTCGTGGAAAGCTCTTCTTTAACGAGCACCTGGAAATGGGAGAGCGAATCAAAGGTCTGTGCAGCAAGATCAGCACATTTGGCTTGTTTTTCTGGATTGCAGGCCTAATGGTTAGCATTTTTTAACCAGCATGACAACATGTACTTCTGTTGTGATGCATAAAGAAGGGCAAGCATATCGTATTGATTATACTGAAATTCATAAAGTCAGCCATAAGCTGAATTGAAGTTTTTCCAATAAAGTCTCTCATTTTGGCTGCTTTAAATAAGCCTATGGTGACACTATCCCCAAATGAGAAGGAGATGTTGCTGTAGATTACAAGGCCAGTTAGTCTTGATTTGTTCCTTGATTATTTATTCCAGATTTTTATGGGATAAGAGTTGTTGCAAAGCCTGTGTGCTTATTTATTGGCCTGTGGGATTTGTTTACAAATGCCAGAATCAAATGATGTTTGAAAGACTCATTATGAGATGGTTCATTTTAGTGAAAAATATACAGCTTAATATAGTGTAATTAATGATTGTCTGTTCATATGATAACGTCTAGTTAAAAATATACTTTACATGTTTTGTAAGTAGTATTTTGTATATTATAATAAGTGAAATAAACTACTGCTCAAAAGTTTGGAATTAGTAGTAAAAAAAACAGTAATTCTGTGAAATATTATTACATTTTAAAATAACAGTTTTCTATTTTAATATATTTAAAAAAGTGAAATTTATTCCACTAATGGCAAAGCTGAATTTTCAGCATGAACCTTCAGAAATCACTCTAACATGATTTGGTGCTCAAGAATGGTGAAAACTGTTGCGCTACTTAGTATTTTTGTGAAAAGCTTTTTTTTTAATATTTTTTTTATTTATAAATTTAAAGGATTCATTTAAATGTCCTGATAATTTACTCAGCCCGTTGTCATCCAAGATGTTTATGTCTTTCTTCATTGGAAAGGAAATTTAGGTTTTTGAGGAAAACAGTCCAGGATATTTCTCCATATAGTGGACTTCAATAGGGATCAGAGGGTTGAAGGTCCAAATTGCAATTTCAGCGCAGCTTCAAAAGACTCTACACGTTTCCAGCCAAGGAATAAGAGTCTTATCTGGTGAAACGATTGGTGATTTTCTTTAAAAAAAAAAAAAAAAAAATTGATTTACTTTTTGAAAATGAAATGTCACGATTGACCAGATGTTGCGTTAGACTTTAAAGGGGTGCTATTATGCTTCTTCACTTTTTGAACTTTAGTCAGTGTGCTGTGTATGTTTGGGCATAAAAAAGATCTACAAAGTTACAAATCTCAAAGTCCTCTCCAAAGGGAGATATTTCGTTTTTAAAAAATCCCTTTTCAAGGGATTCACCAAGCTGTTCGCCAATCGCAACGCAGTGAGACAGCTAACCAATCACAACACATTTCGTTTTTCGGAAGGCGGAACCCAAAACTAATTGAGTCATTTGTGCCAGGCTGGGAGAAATGTATTGTAATAATGTAAATTATGTTAAAATAATGCATTTTTCGAACCACCAAGCATGAAAGTATGTTCTAGTACACCCCCAAAACAAAATCAAGACTCTGTTAAAGAGCATAATAGGACCCTTTTAACATTCTCTGTCATTTTGACGGACAGGGTTGTAAAAATTCCATCATAATCTGTTATTACCCGTCATTTAAATTTTCATATTTTAATTGTAAAAACACATGTAAATTGCTTTTATTCTTTTTTTCACTTTTTCATTTTTAATAATGAACCTACAGGACGAGCATATAGGCTTAGGCATTTATTTATTTATGAAGAGAACAGATGAGACTGAGTGTCACTTTTTATGTTCAACACCGTACTGCAGTGACAGAGAAGGTCACTAAAAGCTAGTCTAGGGCTGGGTAAACAAAAAAAAGATTTCTTAATTTTAATAGATTCTAATTTTTATAAAGCAGTACCGCTATATTTGAATCCCAATCGATGCTGTTTCAGTTGATGAATGAACAGTACATGGTGTGCCTCCCACAAGACTAAGCTTTGTGCATTGTTACTTTTGATATGAAACAAAGTCTCAGATTTCAAATTCTGTCCATTATCTTTGGAAGAGTAGTTATACCACATTTAGTCTGGTTTAGTATTGTTGTTCAATAATGAGTTATGGCGCACCTTTTGCAATATTTATTCATTAAAAATACTAAAAGAATTGTTAATGGAACCCATTAACAATTATATGTGTGGTGTTAATGTTATATTTAATTTAATTTGAAATAATTTAAGTATTTTCCATTAAATGTTTTAACACGGTTAAGGTCATTTGCTCTCATTCAGGCATGACCATTAGTACACAATAGAATCTGGCTTGCAGTCAGATTTCCAGTCCATCCCAAAAGTCTTTATTTGGAGTACATTATGGATGCCAGTCAAGTTCTTTACATCAAACTCACTAAATCATTTCTTTATAGACATGGCTTTGTGCACAGGACATTGTTGTGCAGATCAGAAAAAGGCCATCCGCTAGGTTGCAAGCAGGTCATTGTGTTCTGTAGCATTAAGATTCACAGTGCCTTGCCAGACCCATTGTTTAGATGTTTGTGTGCATGTCCTTTTGGCCATGAGTTGTGTATATGCACATACATGAAGTACTTGTTCAAACACTTAATGAATCAAAAGTCATAGAGATTGAGGAAACGAAAGTAAGGGAAATTTAGCAAGTGATAGAGCAGCTTCCTCAGTTCGTGTTCATTCAGAAACTAGTACTGTCATCGATTTGTGCAGTTTTAAGCAGCTTTACATTTAAACATACTCTGCGTTGTATATGAAATTTATTTGAAGGACACTGACTAGACTGTAATCACTTGAAATCCCTAAGCACTAAAACAGCTAAACTGAATATTTACCATTGACCACTGCAAGAGTGTGTTCTACTTTTTAGTTTCCTCTAAATCTATATTTAAACAGCTCTTTCATGTGCTTTCACTTTCTGTTTGTGCTCTCTCCGTGCGTCTTTGCTGGCGTCTTCCTCTTCTAGCGTTTGTGTCTGTTGCTGGGGTTTACACATTATCTGTTTTTTTGGGGTTTCTCACGTTCTGCTAACTGACCTTGACTGCCATCCGCCCATCCAGCGCTCAGTGCTCGGGTAGACAGAAAGATAACGGAGCATCAGATGACAAAGAGAGAAACTGCTGTGGTTAATGTAAGCCTGTTAGCAGTCACTCCCAATGAAGTGCTGTTTATTGTAAAAGAGGAAAGGCTTTGATCTTGAGTTCTAATGCTCATGCCATTTGCTTTGGAGTCGCCCACACCCACTGGTGTGTTTTTCTCAAGTTTTTGAAGATGGAAATATGCATCCATGCTTCTATCAATTTTTTGTTTTGTGTTTTGTGACTTGCTGTATCAGAAATGCCCATAGACTTCTAATGAATGAAGAACTTTTAGCATTCATTGAACCCTTCAATTCCACAAAAGGCTCTTTATGGTGAATTTTTTTTAAAATGTTCTTGATTGCTTTTGAATATGTGATTGTGTGGTTGGAGAGCATAACAATCACCTGTTAAATGTGACCCTGGACCACAAAACCAGTCTTAAGCGCGGGTATATTTGTAGCAATAGCCAACAATACATTGTATGTGTCAAATTATCGATTTTTCTTTTATGCCAAAAATCATTAGGATATTATGTAAAGATCATGTTCCATGAAGATATTTAGTAAATATATCAAAACTTAATTTTTGATTAGTAATATGCATTGCTAAAGCTACATTTGGACAACTTTAAAGGTGATTTTCTCAATATTTAGATTTTTTTTTTGCACACTCAGATTCCAGATTTTCAAACACTTGTATCTCGGCCAAATGTTGTCCTATCCTAACAAACCATACATCAATGGAAAGCTTGTTTATTCAGCTTTTATGACTGGGTTTGTGGTCCAGGGTCACAAATGTGTCTGAGTAAAAGAAGTTTTTGGCCTGATATCTGAGAGGATGAAAGTAACATTTTGTCTGCAATGCTAAACTGTTTCAAAAGCTGATATTTAGCCTACTGTCGATATCAGTCACTATGGTTACAAGCGCTGCTCAAGGCTACTGTGAATTTAGGTGGCTTTTGCACCGGAGGAACATTGTCTTAGTTGCTATACTGTACCTTTTGGCAAAAGTGCCTGCTTTTTGGTGTGTTCACACTAAGGCCCAGCTAACTCTCCATCCTCCAGTTGTTGGTGCTGTTGAATGCCTGGCTTAAATGACATTGCTGTTGGCTGGCTCAGTCCTGTCAGAGTTCCCGCTGGCAGTGTGAATGCCGGAAAATGGCCTTAAGGAAAGCTTTAGTCCTCATGGGACCACCCCAGTGGCTAGTTTTTTGAGTTTCTAAAAGCACCTGTTTTGAAAGCCATTTTTGAGAATGTGATTCACATCACTGGCCTGATCATATACAGAAAGTACTCTAGCCATTCCTGTATACAGGACAATTTGAGAGTCATCTGATTGTCAAATGGTTCCATAAAGAGCCTTTAACATCTGAAGAACCTTCCTGTTTCACAAAAGGTTCTTTGTGGCAAAAGAAGGTTCTTTAGATAAAAAAAAGGTAAGAAAGAGATGGTTCTTTAAAGAACCTTTGACCCAATGGTTCTTTGTGGAACCAAAAATGGTTCATCTATGGCATTGCTGTGAAGAACCTTTTAAAGCACCTTTTTTTTTTAAGAGTGTATCCACACTGGAAATTCATACCTATTATATAATGTCCACAGGGCACACAGCCACAGAAATAATGAAATTCAATAATTGCTTGTCTTTTTTTCTGTATGTGGTTTATCTAAAATTTTTTTAACATTTATATTTTTCTTAAGGCAATACTTAATTCATCTAAGACCACCAATATGTTCATAAAGATGTTTTTTTCTTTTTTAATCAGAAACAGTTACTAAGAGTTTTATGGGGAAGGAACAGAGATGTACTGAAATTTAGGAAGTAAACCATTTAGGGTGTGTGTGTTTGACAAAAATTCCTTATGCTCATATTTATGTGATCAGAATACAGTAAATATAGTACAAACAGTAATATTTTGAAAGGAGAAGTTCACTTCCAGAACAAAAATTTACAGATAATTTACTCATCCAAGATGTTCCATGTCTTTCTTTCTTCAGCTGATAAGAAATTATGTTACTTGAGGAAAAGAAAATCAGGAATTATCTCCATATAGTGGACTTCAGTGGTGCCCCCAAGTTTGAACTTCCAAAATGCAGTTTAAGTGCAGCTTCAAAGGGCTCTAAATGATCTCAGGCGAGACAGAAGAGTGAAACAGTGATGTAGGATGTAAATTGTCAATTTGTTTCGAAATTTGTTTTTATAAGAACAAATTGGCTGGGATCATTTAGAGCCCTTTGAAGCTGCATTTAAACTGCATTTTGGAAGTTCAAATTCGCTGGCGCCATTGAAGTCCACTATATCGAGACAAATCCTGGAATGTTTTCCTCAAGAAACATAATTTCTTTACGACTGAAGAAGGAAAGACATGAACATCTTGTTGTCTATTTTTATATATTTTAAAATATAACTTATTCCTTCAATTACAAAACTAATTCAACATGATCCTTCAGAAATTATAATATGCTAATTTGATGCATTGCGCCGCTTAAGATTTTTGCACAAACCGTCAGTTGAACAGAACAGCATTTCTTTGAAACAGAAATATTTTGTAACATTATAAACAACTTTAAAGGAGACCTATTATGCCCCTTTTTACAAGATGTAATATAAGTCTCAGGTGTCCCCAGAATGTGTCTGTGAAATTTCAGCTCAAAATGCCCCACAAACCATTAAATATATCATTTTGAAAATGCCTATTTTGAGTGGAAGCAAAAACACGCTGTTTTTGTGCAGGGCTCTTTAAATGCAAATGAGCTGCTCCTCCCTACCCCTTTTCCCAGAATAGGCCTGTGCCTTTACAGCTCGTACCTCAGATACTCTGCTCAAAAACATCAGTTTGGTTTGGATTATCATGTCTATCATGCTGAAATCATGCATTTTAAACCATATTTAAACTTCTGATACAGTGTTTTCTGAGCGCACACATCTGAATCATGCACACAGAAAGCGGCTGTCACAGAAATAAAACAAACAAACAAACAAGAAAATAAATATGTGGCAAAATGGTTATTTTCAACCCTCATTCTGAACCTCTCTCAGAAACAGACTGTTTTTAAGGCCATTCAACGCCCCCTCACTATTTCATGTTTTGAGTGTTTTGACAACATGATCAAAATGGTCATTTCCAGACAAACCAGTCAGCTGCAGTCAGATCTATTACCGCTTCATCTCTCAACGTGAACTCTCCATGACACTGTGCCCCGTTTACAAAACAAAATACTCTGACACGAACCGGTATGCCATTAAAAATAAACTATCTAGCTGTTTTTGGAGCTTGATTAATTAAATGCTTAGTGTATAATGAGGACGTCTTTTGATTTCTTGACTTGATTTTTCATGTGATCACTTCTTTAACCCTTTAACTGATATCTCTACCGTACAGTTGAGATAACTTTGATAGGGAATAAATCTATCAAAAGGAAGAGATGAGAGAGCAATCTTTCCACAGCTATACTGCCCCATCTCTGTGTCTGCTGTTTCTATGGAGGGATGGGCATTTCAGGTTTTCAAGTGAGAGCAGCAGTTTATAAACCTCAGCCAGTCACACAGAAGTGAGATTGGTGCTGGTCAGTCACCAGATAATAGGGTCAAACAAGCAATCAAGGAAGTAGGGATGAAACCATAAAGTTGTTGTGAACAGGGTAGAGGGTAAAGAACAGAAATATAGCAAAATATATGAGAAATGCAGAAATGTCCGAACCATGCGTGACCGTACGGTTGACATGTCAGTGAAAGACATGGTATAGCATGCATATTGCTTTACGGCTATATATATTATACAGACACTTAAAAATAGTTTTTAACTTTGTGGACCCTGAAGATTATGAGATGTATCCAAGATACTAATAAGGTTAAAGGAATGATTATTATTGCAAAATAACTCATGAAATAGTTCTTTGAAGTTAAATCGAGATTTACCATGGACTGACATCTCAACCGCACAGGGTAGAGTTTTAAAAAAAACATAAATTGAAAAAAAAAGTGCATGAGGCTATTTATTAGATGTCTACTAATAAGAATTTAATGTTAAATGTTTTTTTCATTAGCTCATTCAAGCTTTAATACTAATTAAATCAGTTTATTCTGCTTGTTGCATCTTGTTAAATCTTTGCTCAAAAAAATCATTCATCCTGAAAGAGAGAATGCTGCAGAGGACAAGTGACTTTACTTGGTAGAATTGAAGTTCAGATGATTAAATTGGAGCAGTAAATAGAGGGAGACATTCTAAAAGATTCCCATAGGAACAAACAGATTGGCTGAACAGAGACCAGCCCGAATCAGTGAAGTGAAACTAAGTTTATAATGACGAGACTGTAAGGATGTGGAGTTTATTTAGAGAACTGACTATATTATCTAGATTTAAATACATACATAGATGTGGCCTGGGTATTTGTATATGAACTCATATCAGTATAGAACTGATAGAACCATCGTGGTGGAATATTTCCTAGTAATGAATATTGATTGTTCTGAGCTTGTATCTATATTTCATGCTTCATTTCAATGTCATGGTTGTGAAATGAGCATTTATAAGAAATGTTTGTTAGAAGGTGGTGGCTGGAGGAGGGGCAGCGGCAGATGTCAAAGTTCAGGGCAGAGTCCTGATTAGCTTATCTGACTATCAGGTTCATACAGCGGTCAGTTTACCCTAACTGCAGATGACCTAAAGAAGCAACTTTGAATATTTTACTTATCTATCTATCTATCTATCTATCTATCTATCTATCTATCCGTCTATCTGTCTGTCTGTCTGTCTGTCTGTCTGTCTGTCTGTCTGTCAGGGCACTTTTATCTGCTCTTGTTTCATTTCTGTATGCATCAGTGTGCATGCCAGTGTTTTAGATCTGTTCCAGTTGACTTGAATGAGTAAATCTCTCCTGACTGCTCACTGTCCACCATGCTGTGTCTGTTTGTTTCTGCCTCTCTCACTCTTTCTGTTTCCTCCCTGAGAATAAATCACTGATAGAGGCTGGCCATAAAGCTAGTGCGAGAGCAGAGAGAAGAGTGTTTCTGTCCTGCTTAAGCCTATTACAGGCTTACCGAACCAAGCGGTGCCTCTTAAGTACACAGAAAAAGAGAATGAGAGACAGTGAGAGACAGATGTTTAGTTATTCATCTGAGAGTATTAAAAAGGTAAAAACACTCCATTAAGCTGACAGCTCAGAGCCGGGTATAATTATCATGTATAAACAACACTATATATTATGTTGTATGATAGCTTTGTGTAATGGACAGATTCAAAGTTGTTATTCATGATAATCTTACGCTCCAGTGGGCTGGAGTAGGATTCATAAATGCAAAATCAGTTATGTGCAAAAGAATCATTTAGACTTAAATCAAAACGATTCATTGAAAAAATCCATCTTATGGAACGGATAGTTCTGATCCTTGACTCTGATTGGTTGAGCTGCGTTCTAAACTGTTGTAAATTACTCTACAAACATACACCTTTGTTTACGTTTGTGTGCTGTTTAGCAACCACTTGTAACCACAACCATTTCTGAGGAACTACGTTGTTCGGCGGAAGAATAATGTTTTTATTAATTACAATTTATTTGCTCCGTTTTATTTTGTGAAACCTTACTACGTATATATAATAATTGTTTTATAAAAGCAATAAGCCCTTTGACGCCGTGGTTTACAGTGAATTATATAACATCATATAATATAATATAACATATAATAATATAACAGCTAATGGGTTTCGCGTCATGCCTAACATGGCCCCTTAGCTGTTATAAATTCACTGTAAACCACAGCTTCTTGAAGTTTTGCTTTAACAACGTATATACGGCAAAAGAAATGTATTTTCTTTTTGAAAATGCTAAAATTTCACAAAATATATTTCTTTACATATATTTTCTACCAATATATTTTTTGGCCATTTTTTGTATATTTTTAAAAATAGTAATATATTTTTAAAGCATTTAAAATATATTTTGCCCTTCATGTATTTAAATCCAAGAAAATACATGTCACATTTGAAGAAAACCTTGTGAGTATATAACACATTTGAATAAAATTCAGCAAGGAACATACTAATATAAACATTATTAAATTATTGTAAACCTAGTTTTGATGAATCCTATTCCATCCACGTTTGCATTTAGTCTAAATATAGAATATTGTATGATTGGAAATGTATTTCATGCCCCTGAAATACATTTTTAAATACATTTTTTTGGTATGTGAATAAATATGTTTTCAATTTCAAAACTACATTTAATTTAGCATATATTTAAAATACATTTTGGCCAAAAAAAAAAATTAGTCAGTATATGACTTAAATTCAGTGTTTTTATAGTATTATTTATATTAATTAATATTTAGAATTTTTATTTACATTTTTATTTAATATTTTTGCAGTTTTCATTTTAATTTGAGTTCAATTTTTATTTTTTATATATCAATGCTGAAATAACCAAACCAGTTCATTAGAAGGGAATGGCCTTGGTACTGAATGTTTACTATATTCAGGTACCATGGTATTGACATTAATGTTAAAATAAGAGGCAGTAAGCTTTTGAGAGAAGTGTTAAATGTCTCATTCACTAACTTTGCAAATGTACTTCTTTGTGCACAAAAACCTTTTGTGATCAAATTGTGATCAGTTTGCTTGCATTTAAATATATTCTACATAATTCAAATTCTTAACAATTAAATAATTTAAATAATGAACATTTGAACAAATGTACATTTTCTTTCCTAAAATTGATCAAATGAAACAATAAAATGTAAAACTAACTAAAAAAATAAAGTCTAAAACTAACTAATCTGGATTATATTTTAAAATGGACAAATTGGATTTGAATGTAAAAATATAAATTAAATATATTCTACATGATTAAAATTCTTAACAATTACATCATTTAAATAATGAACATTTTAACAAATGTACATTTTTTTTTCCCTAAAATTGATCAAAGTAAACAATGAAATCTAAAACTAACTAATTTAAATTATATTTTAAACTGGACAAATTGGATTAGAATGCAACAAATTCATGTCTGTACAAACCTGTTGCGAATTCAGCGCAGTTATTAGTGAACGAGACTCACATTCTGCTTTGTGTCTTTTGAATCCTTTGGTACAAACGTCTAGTAAAGGTCACAGCGTTTGCCATTTGGACCAAGGGAATGTGGAAGGCCTTTAGGAGATTAACTTACCGCAAGACAATCTTCCAACAGCACTGAGGATGATAATGAAAGCAGTACATGATCCATAAGCTTTTGTGATTAGCGCCAGCTTCCCAGACATGTTGCTGGTCTCCTAATCTGCCACCAGACATCAGTAGGTTGTAATGCAGATTGACTGTGATGCCCATATGACAAGATCTACCTCATTTCTAACTTCACTCTTTTGTATCCTGTTTGGTGTTGAAGTACACTGAGTAGGCCTCAGTGGGTATTAAAGTTGAATGGTTGTGAATGTGTAGTACAGAGACTAATATGATGCAGTTTAAAACATGTATAGCTAGACACAGTCTTGACAGAATACCTCATGGCAAATTTAACATCCCGCTTAGAGAGAGAAAAGTTTTCTGAAGAGAGAGCTTATGCTCAGGGACTGGGGAAAAGTTTTATATAAACAGTTTTGAAATGGATTTAATATGCAGATTAAATTCATGGCATTTTAAAGCTTCTATATTTAATTTGTAGTCATATTTCTAGTGTAGCTTGTGCTAGGCACTTGACTTCATATCTTTACTTACTAGAGTCAAACCCTACAGCTTTTATTTTGGTGAAGATATTCAAAGAGACTTTTAAAGGATTAAAAAATGATACTTCTGTCATTAATTATTCACCCTCATGTTGTTCCAAACACGTAAGACCTTCGTTCATTTTGGAACACAAATTAAGATATTTTTGATGAAATCCGAGAGCTTTCTGACCCCAAATAGTCCAAATTGTTGAAGAAAATCATTATTTTTGTTTTCTTTGCACACAAAAAGCATTTGAGTAGCTTCATAACATGACGGTTGAAGCACTGATGTCACATAGACTATTTTAACAATGTCCTTACTGCCTTTCTGGGCCTTGAACATGTCAGTTGCATTACTATCTATGCAGGGTCAGAAAGCTCTCGGATTTAAAAATATCTTAATTTGTGTTCTGAAGATGAACGAAGGTCTTACGGGTTTGGAACAATATGTAATGAAGGTAAGAAATTAATGGGAAAACTTTCATTTTTGGTTAAACTATCCCTTTAAGTTAAATGATTGTATAAAACAGCAGCAAAAGCCTATAATGCTTTGAAATGCATGAACTTTTTTTTGATTATATGTATGTACATGCTCCGCTTAAGGGCTGTTTTAGTCCTCTTATCCCAAGCTCATAAAATGCATTTTGTTTAATCCCCCTCTACATTTTTTCCCGTCCATCTCTGTCTCTCTTTCGGCTTGCTGTAAACGGGTCAACACTAGAGTGCTGTCCTGTGCGGCGACAGCCAATCAATTCTATGTTGGTACTGTTGACTGTGCGGCTCAGCCAATCAGCTCTCTGTCACCGACATCCTCCTGCACACACTGCCATTGGCTGAGAGCTGGACTAAACTCTGGGTTGAGAAGTGGTCTCAGTGCTCTGTCTTATTTAGATTAAAAGTGTGAATTAAAAATTAATGTTAAGGCATGAGAAGGAGAGCGAGTGCCTGCAGCATCAAACATCAATGATTTATCACAGTAAAGTATCTCATGCCTCACGGCGAGAGCAGAAGAATTGAAGTTGTTTTTCAGCAGTTGGGACTAGAGGGTGATATGGGCTCACAAAATATACATGAGCATTTTGTGGTGAAATGACAGCAGGTGTGTGTGTGGGTGTGTGTTTGCATGCCTTTACATTTGCACCTGTTCCTATAGCTCTTTGAAATAGGCTACAACCACATGGTGTAAGTTTGCATAATACATAGAGAGTATCACCCGCCAATTAAAAATGTAATGCTCTGTAAGTCTTGGCACAGTCTGGGAAGGGTGGGGAACTGAGAAGAGACACATCTCTCTTTTTGTTGCTCGTCGGTGTGCATATGCTAAACTTAATGGTGTCTAAACGTCCAAGGCTACTGGTGAAAATGCTTATGTTTTTCTAATTTAATTCTTTATGTTAAATTATAAGAATCAATTTTAAAGGAGAAGTTCACTTCCAGAACAAACATTTACAGATAATTTACTCACCACCTCGTCATCCAAGATGTTCAGATCTTTCTTTCTTCAGTCGTAAAGAAATTATGTTTTTTGAGGAAAACATTTCAGGATTTCTCTCTATATAGTGGACTTCTATGGTGCCTGCGAGTTTGAACTTCCAAAATGTAGTTTAAATGCAGCTTCAAATGGCTCTAAACAATCCTAGCCGAGGAAGAAGGGTCTTATCTAGCGAAACGATCAGTTATTTTCTAAAAGAAAGCATACATTTATTCCTCATGGATGGATGCTGCTGTGATTTAGGTTTAAAACACATAAATAACTCAGTACATATCAAACGATCTGTCAGAAGAGACAAAGCAATAGTGACCACATAACGAAAACACACTTTTGTAGCGACATCACTGTTGGATCTCATATAGTCGGCACAGCATTGTCTTTTAGTTTCAGTCTTTTTGAAAATCCCGCCTCGAATTGTGTCACTTCGGTTACTGACGTAGCCTCGGTTCCCTGAAATAAGGGAACGAGCGTTGCGTCGCTAACGCTATGGGTAATTGTAAACAAATCCTCAGTAAAATAAAGTAAACAAAGGACCTTGTTCTTATTGACGTGGTCTGGAACTTAAAAATAAAGTTTATCCACTCTTTCCTAACATTGGGATCAGAAGGAAGGCAATGCGAAGACTTTTTTCCACAAATTGGCACTGCAGAGCGTCCTGTTGTTTTCAGAGCCATTTTTATCGTTTGGTTTCTGTGTAGACTTACACATTTGCCTCTCTGTAAAATTGTGGGCGGGGCTAAACAGGCAATGATGTCAATCTTCTGTGGAGGCGGTGCTTATCCACACTATTACATCATAGAGTAGAACATTCCAAAAGCTGTCGTTTTGGCAGATTGGCTTCAATATAAGCTGTTTTTAGACTAACAACAAAGTTTTGAGTTCTGAAACTTACAGGATGTTTTTATTGTACATTGACCACTTATGTGTCAAAAGATCAAGAAAATTTTGGTTTCTCATTTCATCACCCCTTTAAGGCAGAAACTTAAATATTTCTTCTTCATCATAACATCATCAAACATCTGTTTGATTTTGAAAAACAAAAAACAAAACAGGTTTAAATAATAAAAAAAAAGAATAATAATAAATAAAAACTTAAGATTTTCGTTGTGCTTGTAGACTTCTGGACCCCACTCCATGTCTAATATTTGTAGACACACACTGAACAAAAAAAAAAAAAATAAAATAAAAAATAAAATAAAATAAAAAATATATAAATGTTCTTAAATAAGCAAAAGAGTGGAAAATGAGACTTGTTTTTAGAAAACATGTCTTGAATTCCTTGCAAAATATGTTTTTCTTTAAAAAGTTTAATTAATATTCTAAGTAACGTCCAAATATTGGCAATAAAGTTTTTTTTTAAAGGATTTAATGTTAAACAAGGCTGCATTTGTTTATTAAATTTATTAAATAAATAGTAATCATATGAAATATTGCACTTTTAACGAATTTGTATTTTTGTTACGTTCTTCAGTAAAAGAATAATAGAAGTAGTAATAGAAGCAAAATTGTGCAATAATCATTATCATAATGAGAATATATACATACAGTATATACAAAAACATTGGATTTTTGACAGAAAATACTACTTTTATTCAGCAATGATGCATTATATTGATATAATGTGACATCATGGCTTTCACAAAATATTAAGAACTGTTAATATAATATTGACAATAATAAGAAATGTTTCTTTCAGCACCAAATCAGCATATTGATTTCTGAAAGATCATGTGACGCTGAAGACTGGAGTAATGGCGTAATTTACAATTAAAAATATAATTTATTCTTGTGATGGCAAAGCTGAATTTTCAGCAGCCATTACTCCAGTCTTCAGGGTCACATGATCCTTTAGAAATCAATATGCTGATTTGGTGCAGAAAGAAACATTATTTTGAAGTGCAAAATCTGACCAGACATCAGTGGTGTTATGTTTGCTCTAATAATTTTCACTCTCTGATGTCCCTGTCCTCAGTTTTGACTACAGACTTTTTTTTTCTTCGTTACAGCTGACCTTAGAACTGCTTTCAGGAGCACTGTGAGGTCCACTTTTACTTGTGTTTTACTAGATGATTTGCTTTTGTGTGTGTGTGTGTGGGGGTTGTGTGTATATATTGGTACTCTAAATTGTATGCTGTGCACACAAATACACAAAAAAGGGTCTGGCTAGTTGTCATTGGCCCTTATTGTATGTTTACATGCTTCAGTGGACCATACAGGTCATTGTATTGATTAATTCTTCCAACGTCATAGCAGCTAGCCTTGCTGTTTACACTATAACAGTGACGAGGTGTTGAGCAAAGTGAAGATGTGCCACTGTGTACACTTCCTCAGTACTTACTCTAACTGCAGCACACAAACATCTAATGCTGAACAGACTGTTAATTCTTACTAAAGCTAATGCTAGCCTTTCCTGAGTGTTAGCATTTGGGAGCATTAGCTGAGATTACCTGGGGCTATGTGTATTGTAGGCTAATTCTTTAGAAGCTAATCAGAGTGTGGAGGAAATCACGTGATTGATGTGAACGTTGATTCACCTGCCTTTGTTGTCACAATAGTCTTATGTCGTTTGCCTAGTCGAATTAACCTCTGCTCTCTGGCATCATAACATACTGTACATCACTAAAGCACTCCATTCAATACATTTTTGAAAGAATTTACAATTTAAGTATTTACATTTTACTTTAATGCATTTAGCAGACAAAGAGCCAACAATTGTTGTAGTACACAATGCCAGATTTATTAGACAACTAGATTAGGAAACAAATAAGAGAATAAATAAAGAGATTTGACTACATAAAGAGTTTATTTGCAAAAACAGATTACTTTTTTTTTTTTTTTTACATTTTCAAAAAAAATTAATTTTGTTATCATGTTATCATCATTTTTAGCTAATCAAAATAACCCAGCTGCAGTTTGATTGAGATTAACTGGAATGCACAATGAAAATACATGATTTTTTGAAAATTGTTAAAAATCTGATTTTGCAAATGAACTCTTAATATATACATTAATATACATACACAATGATTTTAATGCAAAAATGATAAAATATTAAAATATTTGACATGTTTTTATATATTTAATATTTTCACATACATATTAGTATATGTTAATATTAATTATTAATTAATTATTAATATATATTTATATTATTAATTATTATATTTACTGTAACTATTACTGTATTTACAGTGACTATTATTATATTTTCTTTCATTATATTAATATAAATATATTAAAATATTAAAATATAAGTATATGAAATTGATTATATTAATATATAACTATGTGAAATTGGTATATATAATATTTACAAAAAATGCGCACACACTCATACACAAACATACACATATATGTTATTAATGTAATAAATTATTTAATGTAATATTTATGTAATAATTTTAATGATTTATTTTAAATATTAATGTAATACATTATTTAATGTAATATATATTTTTGTATATTTTGATTTTAACGCAAAAATATTAAAATAGTGAAATATTTTGTTTTTTTATATATTTAATATTTATACGTGTTATTAATATAATGTATAAATATTAATTATATTGATTATTATAGTACAGTATATTACATTTTATATCATATTATAATATTCAATGTAATAAATTATTTTAGTCATATATATTTTTTATATTAATGTAATATATACATATATATATATATTGTGAATGATTTTAATGCAAAAGTATTAAAATACTGAAATATTTGACATGTTTTTATATATTTAATATTTATACATACATGTTATAAAATGCACACACATGCATATGTATTTAATTTAATAAATAAAAATGTTTTAATTATGTAATAAATTATTTAATGTCTTTTTCTTGTATTGTTTAATGCCATGTATATATTTTCTGTGAATGATTTTAAGATGTAAATGAAATATTTAATGTTTTTATATATTTAATATTTATACATACATGTTATACATGTTATTAATACCATATATTAATATATTAATATATATATATATATATATATATATATAATAAAGTTGATTATATATATATATAGTTTGTTTGTTTGTTTGTTTTTTCACTTTTAAAATGCTGACTGAAGACCCTGATGGTTTTGCATTTTGTAGGTGGCTATCAGACTGAAGTTTTTTGGAGTGCTGTTCCATTGATGGACACATTTCCTCAGGATTAGTCCTAATCTGCTCCGGGTGTGTTGACGTGGAGGTAGTTTAAGGTAATGCTGGTGCCATTTGATATTTATTTGACACAGTGACTGGCATTACCAAAACACTCAAAAAGGATAAGGAGATATGAGACAACCTCTGTACTTTAACTAGTAACCGTAAAACCTGCTGCATGGGACCCAATAACCTGGAATGTGTGCGCATGTTTGTGTGTGTGTGTGTGTGTGTGCGGGTGCGGGTGCGTAAGAAGAAGATATGTGATCCGGTGACGAAGCTAGACAGTATGGGTAACTGAGAATCAGCAGCTATTTGACCCCTGGCACATCACAAACTGCTAAAGGTTGAAGTTCATGGTGGAAAATGCCTGTATGTTTATCTGAAGCGGTGTGAAGAGAACGAAGGAAACACTAAAGAAAAACACTGATCATGTATCCAAATCAAATGAAGAATACAGTCACATGCTTGTCCAAAATGAAGCAGAATCACTTTCAGTGGCTTGACCCGCACAGACATAATGCTGCAAAGACATAATGTTAGATCATTATTCTCTTATTTGTGTGCCTGCCTACTCAGTATACAAAAAGTGTATGAAAAGTGTACACTTTGCCCTGAGATTAAGCAGGCTTTGGAGAAGAAAAGACACACAACACTTCTCAGGGACAGTAGCAACCTTTCATAAGAATAGATCTATGGTCCTTCTGCTCTTTGTTAGTCTTATTATGGCTGTAAATCAGTCTCAGGTGCTTCTGTTTGATTATAATCAGTGTTATCTCACTTCCTAAGTTCAGCAGTTGAGTGTGTGCAAAAAAGATACAGGGTGCGCTCCATTTAGACGCGGTCATGGCTATGCAGTGTTTGCTCTGAGGGCTTCATCCTCCACAGTGAGAGGTTCAAAGGGTTGAAAGGAGCAGGGGTCTCAAATACCTGTCATTCAGAAAGCAGTTGTATGTCATGTTACGTCAAGACAAAAAAGTTGATGTTATTCTTGCGCAAAGGCTGATGCTAATGAACTACTTGTAGGCTACTTACCTTGAAATAGTTGAATAAAGTCATCATTTTTGTTTTCTTTGCGCCCAAAAAGTATTCTCGTACAATTACGGTTGAACCACTGATGTCACATGGACTATTTTAACGATGTCCTTTCTGGGCCTTGAATGTTTCAGTTGCGTTGCTGTCTATGCAGGGTCAGAAAGCTCTTGGATTTCATCAAAAATATCTTAATTTGTGTTCTGAAGATGAACGAAAGTTGTACGGGTTTAGAACTACATGAGGGTGAGTAATTAATGACAGAATTTGCATTTTTGGGTGAACTATCCCTTTAAAGCGTTAAAAGACCCAGTGTGTTCCATAATGTCAGTGGTAAACTTGAACAGATGCAGTATATTGACTGTAGCTTTTCTACTTCAGCTGCACAAGATGAGAACACATTTTTATCATTTCTTGGGTCAAAGAGTCAGAGTGTGCAATATATTTTCTTCTCTCCTACCGCGAAACACTCCCTCTGACTGGATGGGCTTAAAGCCGCAGTAAGGACACTTAATTGTCACATAGCCATAGCCTTACCCTGAAAAAGTTGTTAGGCATTTACAGGACCACACACACTGACTTTTTTTATTCTGCAGAGCATAGAAGATATTTTGAAGAATGTTGAAGAATGAAAGTATATCCTACATTAGTGTTTTTTTTGTTGTTGATACAATGGAAGTCAGTGGTCACCCAAACGGGTTGGTTACTAAAATTATTCAAAATATCAGTAATACTTTACAATGAGGTTGGATTAGTTAACATTAGTTAACACATTAACATTAACAAATGCATTGCTCATTGTTAGTTAAAAAATGCAACTGTTCATTGTTACTTCATGTTAGCTCAGGTCAACCAACTTTTGATTCACCAATGCATTAGTAAATGATTAAATTAACATGAACTAAGATTAATAAATGCTATTTAACTAATGTTAAAGGGAACATCGGATGCAAAATTAACTTTTACGTGGTGTTTGAACACAACCACCCTGCAGCGATAAAAACACATTCACTCCTTTTTTTTAAATCCCTAAAAAACCTAAACAGTCTCATTTATCAAGCCGTTTTGATTTTCTGAGCAGTATATCATATTGTTCAGGCTCACATATTAGCATATTTCAGCCCTCAGCCAGTTGTACACTGTCCGCCATTTTCTCTGCGCTTGAGCAGCTGTAGTGACAACAATGTCTCGTAAGCAATGCAGGTGTTTTGTAGTTGGATGTAAAAGTGAACATAAGAGTCTTCATTTTCTCCCGACATCAGAGCCACTGAGGAGTGAGGACGCAGTGGATTCGCTTTGTTTTTGATGGTACCGTGCCACCAAATACACAAAAAACAGAAAACAGGGGTGGAGTGAGCAGTAGCTCACTATCATTTAAAGAGACATGCACCTCTGGGAACAGAGCTGTTTTTGACAAGGTAAAAAGGGTGTTGTTTTACACAACCATTGAGGAATTTTAAGCAAAGTACGTTACAGACATTTCATGAAGACCCTAGAATCATACCAACTTGTGGAAAATGGGCATCCGATGTCCTCTTTAACAAATGGAACCTAATGGTATCTTTTTGAGGCACATAAGAGAGCTGTCCAGGTTTGGAACAAAATAATGGAGTTAACAATGGCAGAATTTTTGTTTATGGTTGAATTATCCATTTTTTCATTTACTGGTAATGGATCAGATCAAAAACAGTTATTTTGGAGCGGCACTACAACTTTAAAGTGTGCTATGTACAGAATATATAATTTATGCCCTTTGAAACACACTAAAAGATGGAAATCAGCATGCATGGTGCTTTTATAATTACAAATGTGTTTTTAATGCCCACATGTTGTGTGTTTGAAAACAGCCAGTATTCAGATGGATTCTAAATGAGCACAGATTAGACTGTCAGTGAAAGTGCTCTCTAGAGTCACTGCTACTCGGTCAAACCTGAATAACCAGTGCTGCGTGTGTGTGGGTTTATAATAATAGGGGTATGTTTATTTATTTTATACTGAATGTGTGCTTGATATTCTGTGTGATATACATATTTGTACTGATTTCACACCAGATTAAATTGTGAAGGGACTCTCAAATGATGTTCTTTCAGTGAAACCCATTTAGAGCTGTCAGAAAAACCTGAATAACCGGTGCTGGTTGTTTTTTTTTATCTTAGTATCTTTGCTTAGAGGTGTTCATACAATTGTGTGTTTGAAAATAGGAACTTCTAGGAAAAATAGGAAAAAAAAAATAGGAAAATAGGAAATTGTTTGGTGTCATTTTTTTCAAGTAATTGCTGAGTTTTATTCATTTCACATGAGCACAAATTATTCCTTGTCATATTGTTATTGAGTTTCCACTGTTAATATTGTAATCAGAATTACCTGAGCTGCTATACTGAACCCAGTGGCTGTTATATCGAAGTAATCGATCACAACATTCACTCCGGGGAGACTTAATCACTGCTTAAAATGTGATGTTAGGTTTGTATGATTTCAATATTTGACACATTTATCAAATATGTCAGTATTTAGCACAATAATAATGCATTACAGTGTCTAAATACAAGGCTCAGATTGATGATGAACATCACGCACAGCTGATTTGAATATTTTCTTAGGAATTTTCACACTGGATGCTAAAAATATACCTCACATATCAGTTTAGTGTTCAAAGAGAGCTATAAATAATCGGAATGTAAACACTGTGGCCCTGTGAAGTTTGGGGCAGGACAACCTGTTTGACAAAACAATGGCAGATGGGATAGCCTGTTCTTCTTTTTTTTGGTGCCATTAGTGAAGCATAAATTACATTGCTTTAATAGACTACTAAAATAGACGATTGTAGAGAACCACTAGTGCAAGTTAAAATGAAGCATTAACAACAGAAAGAGAGACAGGAGGTGTTATCTGGATCAAAACTGAGTCTGTTGGAAATCAGATATACATAAGGCCAGACAAATCAAGTTTTTTAAATACTAATTCAGATTGAGCCTTTAGTCGAGCTCATCTATGAAAGGTCAGAACTGAAATACTGACATCACGGTACAATTTTTAATGTTTTTTAAAGACGTCTCTTCCGTGCACCAAGCCTGCATTTGTTTGGTCCAAAATACAGCAAAAGCAGAAATGTTGTGAAATATTTTTACTATTTACAATACCTGCTTTCTATTTGAATATATTTTAAAATGTAATTTATTCCTGTGATCAAAGCTAAATTTTCAGCATTATTATTCCAGTCTTCAGTGTCACATGATCCTTCAGAAATCATTCTAATATGCCGATTTTCTTGTTAAGAAACTTTTTATTATTATTATTAATATTTAAAACAGTTGAGTAGAATTTTTTTTCAGGATTCTTTGATGAATAGAAATATCTAAAGATCAGCATCTATCTGAAATAAAAAGCTTTTGTAACATTATACACAATATATACGCAAAAAATATAAAATCAATACTTTTACTTAGCAAGCTTAGATGCTTTAAATTGTTCAAAAGTGATAATAAAGACATTTAAAATGTTACAAAAGATTTCTATTTCAGATAAATGCTGTTCTTCTGAACTTTCTATTCATCAAAGAAACCTGAAAAAAAATCTACTCAGCTGTTTTTCCCATAATAATAATAATAATAAATTCAGCATATTAGAATGATTTCTGAAGGATCATGTGACTGGAGTAATGATGCTAAATATTCAGCTTTGAAATCACAGGAATAAATTACATTTTAAAATATATTCAAATAGAAAACAGTTATTTTAAACAGCAAAAATATTTCAAAATTTTACTGTTTTAAAAACCTTGCTGTTAAAAAAACGTGTTCCTGTGTTCCTCTGTACACTGCTGCTCTGGGAATTTAGTAGGTCTATGGGTCAAAAAGTGCAAAAAGTTTCTTTTAAATTGCTTTTACCTGTTTTAAATAATATCAGGTGCTAAAACTAAAGTGATATATCAGAAATGTGCATTTAACGTGAGCAAGCAGAGGTGTGTATTCAATGAGACACACAGAGAGTGTAAAATACTGTGCATTTACTGGTAATAAATTGAGGGTCCAGTGATTGTTCTCGAGTTTCCGTCTGTTCGGTACCGGCTCCCAGGCAGGAGAGCAGACAACATTGTTCATTAGTCTTAATTAGGTCTTTCTCTGTTAGCTCTGCCTCCTCTCTGGCACTTTACCCTCACGGGTCCTTGTTACCATGAATGTGTGTGTGAGAGAGAAAGCAAAGACGTAAAAGATAATCTTGAAGGTCCTCGTTGGCGTATTTGTGTAAGCATGTAAAGTTTGACAGGAGTTTTATACGTGGGATCATGTCCTATGGGCCCTTGTTACTTTCACATCCTGTGGGCCCTTTTCAGCGCACCTGAAGGTCACCTAAAGGTCAGTGTATTCTCTTGTGTGCGTGTGTGTTTCTAGGTAATGCCTCCAGTCCACTGTAGACACATAAACGGATCCACTGGTCACAGTTGGATATATATTTGGGCTGCCTTAGTGTTTAATCATATTATGATTTTAACGCAGACAATAAAATGAATCAAAGTCTGTCAGCTGTCAGTGCCGGTATAGTGAATCACTGCTGACTTATGCAGTTTCATTATGTCTCAGAAGTTCAGCCAATTTCTGTGAAACACTGTCACATCTATCAGAGTCAGGCATCATTTTTATCACTAACAGCATTGACCTTGGCCCTGAATGACTCTGGCAGTGAGGATTCACAGAGGTAGATACAGCCCTGATCATAAGTCAGAATGCAGTCTCTTATGCTCAACAGGCTGCATTTATTTGAAAAATAAATAAATACAGTAAAAACAGTAATAAAATAAATTATTGTTGACTGGATTTTGAGATGTGGCCGTTACACTCAGAAGTAGAGGCAGATGAATATGAGCTTGCATGAGCGCAGTTTAAAGGGATAGTTCACCCATCCCAAAAAAAAATTCTGTCATTAACCTTTTTTCATTATTAAAAACAGGAGAACTTGAAGTTTCAGTCTAGCTAATAAAGTCCCAATTATTGTCTTCTTTAAGAATGAATGAATTTCCAAAATTGTAAGAAAATCACAAGCAACAATTGGAGGTTGTTTTACTGTGTACTCAAACAGAAACTCTTGAAGTTTTTTTTTTCTTTAGAAAGTTGTATTTGGGTGTTTTACACTTCAAAATAAAATTTTGTCTACATATAACGTTCCCCATGCAAGTTATAGGCATTTATTACAATATTGTTATAGGAGCTTTTCAGTGAAAAACAGGTTTATTTAATTAACTGACAATATGTGTTCAAAAATGTTTAGGAAGTAAAGTTTCAGGCTAGTTTTGAGAAGCAATTGAGAGGGTTATGGTGTAAAAACCTGGCAACCCTGTTCAGAACACAAATTAAGATATTTCTGATGAAATCCTTTCTGGACCTTGAATGTGTCAGTTGTGTTTCTGTCTATGCAAGGTCAGAAAGCTCTCGAATTTCATCAAAAATATCTTAATTTGTGTTCAGAAGATGAACGAAGGTCTTATGGGTTTGGAACGACATGAGGGTGAGTAATTAATGACAGAATTTTCATTTTTGGGTGAACTATCCCTTTAAACAAACAGATTGATTAGAGACATCCTGCATATGTCACCAAAGGCAAGTCTGTTGTTTTCACTAAAACATCCAGTAGTGAAATTTTGGTGAAACATTATGAGGTCAAAAACAATTTGAAAAATGACACTTGGGCACGAATGAATTATTTACAATAATATACATGTAGAAAATAGACGGTGGGTGGATTTTCATTTCATGCTGACTTTAATATATATAATCAAGGCTTGATTTTAGTGGACTTTGATTGAAATGATTGAAAATGGGTATGTAACGCATTTCCACGAATAAGAAATATTTCCTTTTGTGATAAACATGGGATTTGAGTATATTTCAGACTGTGGTTTCCTGGCCATGTAACCTTTTCACTCAGAATCCCTGCTGAGACAACTGAAGAGAGGAAATGAGGATTATTCTCTTCTTTTTTTCCAGATCAGGCTTTTTGCGGCATGATTGTGTGTTTCCGAGCTGTTTTGCAAACCAGGCCTACTAGAGAGCCTTATTGAAATTCAATAGGCCGTGAAAATGACATCTATGAGAGGATGGGGCCCTTGTGAACCAGCCCTTACCAAAGTGATTTGTGTTCGTGTGGCTGCATTTGTGTGTGTGTAAGTGCATACATCTCAATGTGCACTAGTGTTCTCAAGCATTGAACAGTATACCCTCTTTATATATGAGATTGGGTAAAATGGAAAATAAGATTTATTTCCATTCACTTACATTACTCTTATAGAGACATATTCTCTCTTAATTATGCTTCTTTGCAGGTAGATGTTGAAAATTATGTAAATTACGCATATAGAGGCTGACTGATTTAGAAATGGCAAACAAACATTGCTTCGCAAAATGCTGTCAGTGTGTAATACTGCTACAGTATAAAAACATTTCGAAAAATAACCTCATTTTGTGTTTAATTCTCACTTGTGTGCATTTTGAGTAGGCATAGGTTATGATAATCGACCATCATGGTCCACACACATGCATACACACAAAGAAAAATAGACATAAACTGTTCCAAGTCAAAAGACCAAACAATTAAAAATTCCCTTCAGAATTCATGGAGCACAGCCTGGGGATGAAAAAACAAATCATGTTTATTATGTGCACACACTAAAAAGGTTGGACAGTCTTTTAGCACCAAAACCTCAGCTGTCTCTCTGTCTGTGTTTCTAGAGGCAATGTGTGTGTGTGTGTGTGTGTGTGTGTGTGTCTGTGTGTGTGTGTGTGTGTGTGTTGCTGGCCCCTCTGCTTTTTGGTTATATAAGAAGATTAACACGCTGCGCCCTCCCTCTCCTGTGGCACAAACACACACACACACTCACTCCCACACTCACACAAATCACTCATGCACTCATTGGCACTGTTCCCTAGTCTCTTCAAATAAAGTTCATTTCAGGTGATGAGGGGAAAACCAAAAGAAATTAGGACCCCCTTTACAACAGGGACGTGGGCAGTTCAAAAAGCAAATTGGGAATGTAATTCCTGATTTTAAATTTAATTTGAATTGATAATGAATTTGATTTTGAACTTAAGCTGGTAAAATTAAAATGAAATGAATTCTAAGAAATGTACATGACTGCCCTTGTGCAGTTAATATATTTCATACTCCAGTATGAACATGTTATCATACACAACATAAGAGGTATTTCCAGTATAATAAGAGTATATTAAAGGGGTCAGAATTGAGAAACCAAAATTCCCTTGATATTTTGACATATAAGAGGTCATTGTGCTATAAAAACATCCTTTAAGTTTCAGAAAACTCAAAACTTTGTTGTTAGTCCAAAAACAGCTTATACTTAAGCCAGTCTGCCAAAACATCAGGTTTAATGAAGTTCCAAACCAAACCAAACATTAAAGGGTTAATTACTCACCCTCATGTCATTCCAAATAAGACTTTCAGTCATCTTCAGAACACAAATTTAAGATATTTTTGATGAAATCCGAGAGCTTTCTGACCCTGCATAGACAACAACACAACTGACACGTTCAAGGCCAATTAATAGCGCATGGTTAATTATAGAATTATTAATGTTCAATCTGAAAACAATAGGTAACAGTGTAACATCCTTTGGGTCAATTCAAATTTTAGCTCATGAATTGAAAAGAAGCTAATTATTTAATTCTGTCACGGTCACACAGAGCTTAAACACATACACATGTCCTATAATTTTTTTTATTTAAACTGCCTTAAGATTTGACATTATCATATAATCTACATTTTAACTTCTTAACAGCGTAAATGTTGTTTGTGTGCATTAACTGGCGTCTCACTGTTGCTCTTTGGGTGTTAGCTTCAGTAGGCATTTTCCCATCTAATGATCTGTTTTGTGTGAGAGAGTTTATTTTCTAAATGTTCTGCAATGTTCCAGGACATAGTGAGTTGTTTTCCAGTATAAATTCCTGGGAACGGTAGCCCGGCCAGATGGTCTTGGAAGTCAGTATCCAGACATAAACTCGCAACTCAAAACAAGGTGTGCGTGTGTATGGGGGTGGATTTAAAGTGGCAATTAGGTCAAATCACAGAAAAAGAGTTCAATCCAGTTTATCCATGCCGATCGCAGCAGCGTCCTGTGGTACTATGAAAATGAACTTGTATCAAATTCATGGATTTATGCCAGTTTTCAAATTAGGGAGGCGATTTGTATAAGTAAGGTTAAGTTGTTAGTGCATGATTACATTAAAGTGAAGCTGCCCCAGAAATGGTCCATTGCTTTAGGGTCAAGTTAATCATGACAGGGAAATCGCTACCTAAAATAGAACCAGATTGAATCCACTCCTGTAATACATATGGTGGGATAGAGTGATAAATGGTTACTTGATAAATGGTTAATGTGTACTAGCATAGGATTTACACACACACACACACACACACACTACCAGAAAGATCCAAAGATCAGCATTTATCTTAAATAAACAGCTTTTGTAATATTATACAATATTATACACTATACCATTCAAAAGTTGTGAGTCAGTATTGAGGATGCTTTAATTTGATCAAAAGTGATGATAAAGACATTTAAAATGTCACAAAAGATTTCCATTTCAGATAAATGCTGTTCTATTCATCAAAGAAACCTTAAAAAATTCTACTCAGCTGTTTTAAACATAATAGTAATAATAATAATGGTTTTAAGCAGCAAATCAGGATCATGTGACTGCAGTAATGATGCTAAAAATTAAGCTTTGAAATCACAGGAATAAATTACATTTTAAAATATATTCAAAAAGAAAACAGTTATTTTAAACAGCAAAAATATTTCAAAATTTGACTGTACTTTTTGCTGTACTATGGATCAAATAAATGCAGGCTTGGTGAGCAGAAAAGACTTCTTTAAAAAACAACTTTAAAAAATCTTACTGTTCAAAAACTTTTGACTGCTAGTGTACATACTATTACTGTATAAATAACTGAAAATATCATTACATAAATATATTCTCAAGTTTTATTTATATTTATGTATTGTTTGGGCCATTTTTGTATATTGTCAGTCTAAATATATTTATAAATATACCAAAAACATATTTTGCCTTTACAAAAAATCTTTCTTGCCTCTTTAAGTACATTGTATAATTTAGTTTGGCATTTGAATGTTTACACAAAATCTAATATTAATTAAAAATACATATATGTATTTCATTTAGTGTTTTTACAACATGTTTACCATACATGTGACATATATTTTGGTTAGAAATATGTGTGCGTGTCAATACAGAAATTTTACCTGAAAGCTTAAATTGCCTTCTTATTTGTCCCAACAGTGTCCAGTTGTCAGATGTTACATATGCAGATTTTTTAAATACTTCTCATTCTCTGTAAAGTGTTAAGTTTCCCTCATTCACCCCACTTGAGGAAGAAAGAGACGTGAAACATAACCTTATGTTCCTGTTGTGTGACCTCTGTGTTGCTCTACTGTAAATCATTCAGCGTTTCATCATTATAAGAGTCTATTGCAGTGGAAAAAATGCACACACACTATCAAATGGAGTGTAAACTTTGTTTGCTCATGCTGCTGACTGTTTAGCGCTTTGGCTTGTATCTGTAGCCCTTCTGAACTTAACATCCTTTGAGATCAGAGAGCAGCACAGCCCCTGTTCCCACTAAAAGGGGCTTTTTGATTTCCAGTGAGCAGTGTCATGTGAAAATAAGCATCTACCCTGTTGCGCAAGTTGTTTTGAGAACGCCTCATCTCATTGACAAGCTCCCTCTGGACAGATATTTTGCGCCCATTAGGAATTGGGAACACACTTCGTCACAGATTTTCTCTTTTGGATGAATTATAGTTTAAGGAATGGTTTTGTAATTTCTCGAAAAAGATATGTGTGGCCATCTCTTGCAACAGTGATGCACCTCTGCCAGGATAATTAAGGTAGTGACATACATGACAACTCGATAAGAAAATATGAATAATATCCGTCAAGGCAAAAACCGAAGTCCCATGAATGCAAGTCAGTTCACTTGGCGGACAATCTTAGTAACACCCGCAGGCAGCTATTTTTAAGTAATGTTAGCATACTAGTACAGCTTTAATCTACTTGAAAGGGGAAAGTCCAAAACTCTCCAGAACTGTTTCTAAAGACTAAAGGCCTATTCATGCAAAGGATGATAACTATAAAATGAGTCCACGCTACATCTATAACGATAACTCTACACTGGAACGATATAGTTGAAATCACTTTCACAACTAAGCTAATGAGAGACAAAACATTGACAGTGAATCAGAATCCATCCTGCCTTAAGGTGTGGATGCTAATATATTTTGAACAGACCTTTATCTTTCAAAAACATGACAACCATAGCAGGGTCAAAAATTAACTTTTCCATTAAAGGGCAATATTTGCCCCCTGGGCATTTTTACATTTGTGAGTCCAATTTTTATAATCACCATATTATTATAGTCTCCATACTATGTTGTCTTTAATGCCAAATACTTATATTTACCCAATTACTTTAACCAATGTTTTAATTTGTCAATAACATCAGACTGTTTAAAATGGTATCTAAATTATACATGTAAAAAACAGGAGCTCATAAAGTTTCAATATTTTACAGAAAACATGACTGGAAATTATTGCTCTTTATATTGTAATAATGATTATTAATATCGATATAGAAAACAATACAAACCGTTTTTGTTTTGTTTTGGGCACATTCTTCACAGACAAACATGTTGGTCCATAACGTTAACCTAGTCTAGTACAGGTTATTCAGAAACGTGTTTTTATTGGTTATAAGGCTTAAGGGGCAGTTCACATATCACGTCTTTTGCGCGCTCAAGTTCGTTATTTCAAATGTAGACGCGCGGCAGCCGCGCTCATAACGGAAGCGACGCGCTCGGTTTTTTCAGGCGCGTCCGCGCCGCATCGAGTTGAAAACATCTCAACTTTTCAGAATATGCCACAAGCGCACAGCGGGTCATGTGACAAGATTCAACCAATTAACTTCATCCTTTCCCTAACAACATTGAAAGTTCAGCCAAGATGGAGAAACAACTGATCATAGCTGTACATTTTTAAATAAATTTAGTAGCAGAGCTACAGCAAGTGATTTTAGTGCTGAAAATCCGTTTGTCCTTTGATGAAACTTCCGCGTTTTCATTGACAGTGCGGGTCATGGTTGCTTAGCAACGGCAGACGCCACAGGAGCGCAAGCTACACAGCGCTTTGGAAAGGAGGAAAAATCGGCGCGCCTAGCGTTTTTCACGCGTTTTTAGGTGCGATATGTGAACGGCCCCTAACGCTTCACAAAGCAGCGTGTATAAGCAATCTGGTGCAGTGTGGGAGAATCTATAAATGTAAGTCCGCGAACTGACACTTTTCATTCATTTTCACATTTAATTTTAATCGCGTGAGCCGTAATACATTGTTTAAAGGTGCTGTATGTAGGATTGACACCTGGTGGTTGAGCTAGGTATTGTAGTCCGAATTCAAAATATTGGAGAGGGTTTTTTTCACCCGGCCCCTGCTCCTCAGACTTGACGCACACGCAGGTTGCCAGATTGACGACACCAACAGGAACGAGCGCACCTGAAGATGGAAAGCATTGAGCCTTAAACTGTAAGATGATCAGCTAATGTATACGTTTGCAGTATTTATATTGTTTGCAAATTGTAAACCACCTCATGTGGATTTTTATAACTCAATGCCTGCCTCAATGACTTAATGCATAAATCACGCATAAACAGTTAAGCCTGTTATGCTTGAGATTTTTACACTATCTATACTGTAAGTTACTAAGTATACAAGTATATTAGATGCTTGTAGAAATCACAACAATTTTGTTATGCATGATGTAGGTGGTTGTTATGCAGGTATTATTATGAAGGTATTTCTTCTCAATAGTTTTTAGCCCTTCGGTCCATGGGAATAATAGAGAAGTATGGCTTGGCAAAATACCCTTAAAAATTTGTATGAATTATGTTGATTTGACAACAAAACAAAACAAAAACAGCACATGTGACGCTGTTCTGTTTGAGATCAGAATAACATCACTTATAATGCCAAAAATAATCTCCCTCAAAAGATGATGCACTGAAAACCAGTCACAATATTTTGGTGCTTGCAAAAATTGTAAAAGCTCAACAAATGTCCCTGTCAGGAAGTTATTGGGAAATGCAGGATCATTTGCATAATGACTATTGCCCAAAGGAAATTGGGCAACTGTTGTGCTTGTTTGGTTGAGCTGTACAGTTACCCAGTCCCCCTCTGATACTCTTTTCTGATTACACAGCAACCAGATGTTATGAAAAATGTGTGTTCAGTGCTGGCTCACTTTTTTTTTACAGGGTACACTTTGACCGATTGAAACGCTGTTTGTTTTTTTTTTTTTTTTAAGAAAGCAGGGTCCAAGGTTTAAATACTTTGCTTTAAACGACCTGATGTAAGTTCTGGTGGAGCCTCAAAGTGCTTTTAATGTTTAAAAACATATTTTTCAGTTTTTGTTTGCTGTGGGAGATTCTTGATGGTTGGGTCTGGTGACTGCATGACAGTTTTGTCATAAATGTGGTTATCGTTTTCAGTCATAAATGTGGTCATCGTTTTCAAGTTCCGTCTCCTAATGGATTCCTGAAACATCGGCAATCAGTCTGTGGATTACCAAAATCGCATCCCACAAATGTTGAAAGATGATGCCGTATGCCATTGAATGGTGATGTGTGGTTGTAAAGTGCTGTCACATCTTACAACCGTGACCTTCTCAGTATCGTTTGAGGAATTTATGAGAACATCCACAGCCTGAAGGAGAAAAGGGGAACGGTTTCCAGTGGGTGTTTTAGTGTCAGTTTAGGTACAGCATTCAGTTGATATTTTCAAGGAACTACTGTAGGAGAAAATTGATCAGTGTTTGTTGGACAGTATTAGATAATATAATGCCAAGGTTAACAGTGGTAGATGGCCCATTTCATCACAGCTTCTGGCACTGAATTGTAGCATGTAAAAAATCACAGAGCGACAACTGCATTGGCCAATAACCGGCCACAATCAAAGTTTTAAACAACTTACCAAACAATATAACACCACAGATGATACGGATTAATTGTACAAAACTAAGCCAGTTTAAATCTGAAAAACTGAGAAAAAAATCTATATGTACAGTAATCAAGTTTCATTAGTCAATATTTAGTTCTTAATTCTTCTACAAATATTGACAATAGTGGAAAATTGACAACAAATGTCAGCGCTGTAGTGGATATTAGCTTACACTGTCTTTTACAGACAAGTTTTCTTTTTTAAGTGAATGATCACATATTTGGCTAATGTTGACTTTCTGTTTTTCTGGTTTTAAAAGTGAAGTGTGTAATTCGTTTGACATTAGTTCAACCAACCATTTTAGTTAAGGAAAAAAACTGCTTGTTTGCCTGAACGGTGGCATAAACTTGTAATAAAACAGACATTAATTTTGTCATTCTTTTTGATTCCAATATTGTTGCTAGAAAGAAATGTGTAATGAAACCAACCTTTCATATTTATATTCATTAAAGATTTCTCAGTTATATAAGTCCATATTTTTACACACTATGGTACGGATTTATGGTGTGGAGTCTAAGTTATGGCCTGCAGTGCCCGTGGATCCTCTCTTAGACTGTCATCAGTCAGTGCTGTTGCATTCTGGGTGATTTACAGGGGTGACAGACCTTCTAATGGATCGCGGGTCTCGGTCTGGCTGGATTAAAGTGCGGCTGGAATTTGATGACTTAGCATATGGTGGCAGGCGTTCCCTGCTTCGAGGCAGTAGCTTGATACATGGCCTCATGTTAAACCAGTCAGGATTTTGCTCTGGGATGTTTCTGTCAGTTAATTTTGCTGCAAGGTGTCTCTACTTCCGCCTGTTTAAAGACTAAGGAGAAAGGAAAGTGGAAAACGACAACCTACAGAGTGCTGGAATTAGATTAGGATATTGACATTCCCTGTAATTAAATGCCTGTTTCAACCGGTGATTATTTGAGGTGAAGTTCATTTTATTTGTGTGCCACTAAATGGAGTTACATAAATAATGATGGTTTTCAAACAGGTTTCTTGGACACTCACCATCGGCCATTGGTCGAAAAACAAACAGTCCCGCCCCTGAGCTCACGCCATTGGTTGAGCTGATACTGCTATGTTGGGCTGCTCAAATAAACAGAGGAATATTATGATGGTGCCATAGCTACAGTGTTTACAGTTTTAGTAGAAAATTAGCCCAATAGCTTACTTAGTTGTTTTTGAGTATTTAACTGGCATAGGAGAAAAATCACATACTTCAGCTTTGACGCTTTGTTTTAAAGCAGTGCATATTGGCTGTGTGAATGGGTTTGCAAAAGCAAGTACTTTATAGTGGTAACTCTTCATCTTCTCTCTGGCCAAGCCAGGACTCAAGCAGTGACTTGCAGCATTACGGCTGAATGGTAAGGGGCGCCTCGCATCTGATAAGCCTTTTTTTTGCAGTTTTTGCACTTTTTTTTTTTAGTTTGAAACTAGAAGTTACATCAGAATCTCATGATTCATTTCCCAGCTGGGTCATGGTGACCGAGAAAATGACATACTGTGTTATGAAAATGTGGGCTGCATAAAACTTTAATTATTACACTGCTGAGAATGTGTCTAATGAAATAAATGTGTGATTTGACAAAAATATGTCCTTTCGTAATGGAATTTTTCAGTTACGTTTATAATACTCAGCAGACGACATCCAAAAGAACTTACAAAAGAGGGAAACATACAAAAACAGTTTAATAATAGCACTGCTGCATTACAAAATTTACAGAATTGACCTGAAAGTTCACTCACTGCGCAATTCAATTAACTTAACGTAATTATCTTTGTAGTCACACATCTTTATATAATTGTATTAGTTCATCAACAACTGCTGTACACTTACAGTAGTGCACTTGTAATAGTAAAGACTGTAGTACTTTACATATATAGGGTACAACAGGGCTAAAGGCACATCCTAAAAAAATATACATTTGTATTGAATATTTATGGAGCAGATTTTGTGTGAAAATAAATCATACGAGTTGTTCATTTTGTTTAAAAATCTTATAAAGGGAGGGCTTTTATGCCACACACAGGGTAAAAGGCTCACAAGTATTGATACAAGTACTTTAGCTAAAATAATGTTTTTAAATAATGTCTAAGTTAATACTTGTTCAAAACAATCACTTTAGCAAAGTTTGTACTATTTTCTGCTAATTTTGATAAATAAAAGAAATAATTTTTGTTCAATAAATATAAAACCTATTTTAAAATACAAAATAAAGTCATTTTAAAAAGTAAAGATTCTGAAAGCATCGAAGGAGATCCCATAATACATTTTACACAGATTTACAGTAACAACAAATTATATTTTATTATATATGATTAATAGCATGTTTTTAAATATGATGGTTTCTTTCTAAACATGGTGATTATCTCTAAGATGGACACCCAACATAATATATGATATTTATCATCTAAATCTAACAATGTCATGTCAACAAATGGAAAAGTCAGCCTTCTATTAATTATCATGTTAATCATTGTGCGCTTTAGCCCCAACAGCAGGGTTTTTTTTTACCCCAAATACCGTACTTTTACATATTATTTCACTATTAAAAACTGCTGCTTTAATTACCCTCAACAAAACTGAATATCATTAAGACGACCTTTGTCTTAAGATATATTCAAGAATTTTAGCAATTCTCATTTGCTATTTAAATCTACAACATTTTTAAAAACACAAAATATCAGATCAAGCAAGCACAGAATCGACTTTGCACTGCTGCCCGCAATCGCATCAAAGATCAGGCAAATTTGCACGTGTATCTTGAAAAGCGGATGTTTTGGAAAGTGCTATGGCACATTTTTCTGCCATCTAGTGATTTAGAGGAAAATAATATCAAAGGTGCCTTTTACCCTAAACCCTATAAGTATTTTTAGTAACATATATTTTCTTTCAACTTTTAAGCTTTGCTTGGTGCAAAATGCTGTTACTATTTAAAGGCATAGTTCATCAAAAAATGAAAATTCTGTCATTAATTACTCACCTTCATGACGCTCCAAACCCGTAAGACTTATGCTCATCTTCGAAACACAAATTAAGATATTTTTGATGAAATCCGAGGGCTTTCTGACCCTGCATAGACAGTAACACAACTGACATGTTCAAGGCCTAGAAAGGTAGTAAGGACATCGTAAAAATAGTCCATGTGACATCAGTGGTTCAACTGTCATGTTATGAAGGTACAAAAAGATGAACAAAGGTCTTATAGGTTTGAACGACATGAGGGTATTAATGACAGAATTTTCCTTTTTGGGTAAACTGTCCCTTTAAGCGTGCTAATGGGCATAGTATTAGTCAAATAATCATGGCCAGTAGAGTATCTCTGGTACTGTACTACTGACTGATCCTTCATCTGATAATAAGCTTAAGTAATTTCTCACAGCATGTTATGTTGATTCTCTTTGTTATATGTTATATTGATAGCATTAGCCAGTGTACATCTAGGAACTTGTTTTTCACTTTTAGGCTGACCTCTTTTTGACTACTCTTTTTTCAGCGGCAGCGGTCACAGGTGCTCGCAGTCATCAGAAGATGACATGTGGTTCACAGCACCAGCGCTGACCTGCTCTGAGCCTTGAACCTGTGATTTGTTAGCAGGCCAGCCACACTCATACACCTTTGCTCTACAAGTACTGCACCTCCCACTGCAAGTGTCAAGTTGCAAGCCGTTAGTCTTTTATTGGGAATTTAGGTGCACTGATAAGCTCTCCCTCATTACGCTGAAACTTGTCTGTAATCTGCATTTGAGTGAATGGAACACGTAATTACTGATGTTTTACAAGCAGCTTCCAAGCATTCCGCTCTGATGTCATGGTGTTATGCCTCGTCTAAAGATGTATGTTTACAAGTGCTGGGTTACTAGGTTAAAATTGGCTTGTGTGGTTTGCAGAAAGATACTCTCTGTAGAT
Source organism: Labeo catla (assembly GCA_012976165.1). NCBI lineage: Eukaryota > Metazoa > Chordata > Actinopteri > Cypriniformes > Cyprinidae > Labeo > Labeo catla. The sequence goes on along the minus strand of VONZ01000295.1, from coordinate 535,871 downwards.
TTTTCGTGTGTGTGTGCGAGACAGTCCTAAAACAAAATTTACTAAGGTAAGCTTCACTATTGTTGTTGATCATAATTTGTGGAATAAACAGCATTTACTGTATTTGAAATAGAATACTTTTGTGACAATGTAACAATCTATACGATTGTTTTTGATCAGTTTAATGTGGCTGCTGAATAAAAGTAAAAAAAAAAACTTATTTACTACAACATTTTTCAAATGTGCATCTCATTCTGCAGTCGTTCTTTCCCTTTGCACACAAAAATTCAATTCAAATTCAATTCAGATTTATTTGTATAGCGCTTTTCACGATACATAATCGTTGCAAAGCAATTTTACAGTAAATTAAAGGTTTTACAGTATATTTAGCAGTAGCTTACTAGTGGTGACTATGTCAAGCTGATGGCAGAGATGTATGGTAAAGATCAATTAATGGCGTAATCAAACAGACAAAGAACACTATAAATTAGTAGCAAAATTCGGTAGTGCTGTATGTTGTTTCAGGGTTGGCATCATCTGAAGACCTCTGAGGGGTTGACATCATCTCTTCTTAAGTGTTCTGGATGCAGACTGGAGCTTGTGATTTCCTAGTTACCACAGGATGTCAATCCCATGGCGAAAACAGGAACATAAAATAGGAACATAATTAGTGTAGCTGCTGTTCAAACCAAGCAAAGAAAGATTTGTTCAACCAGAGCTAAAAGATTAATAATGTGCATTTGATCAGATATAACTACAGTAAAAGTTTATGAGATGCATTATTTGAATGCTTGGCTAAAAAGATGTGTCTTTAATCCAGATTTAAACAGAGAGAGTGTGTCTGAACTCCGAACGTTATCAGGAAGGCTGTTCCAGAGTTTGGGAGCCAAATGCAAAAAAGTCCTCCTGAACTTTGCTATCCTAGGAACTACTAAAAGTCCAGAGTTTTGTGACCTTACCGAGCGTGATGGATTGTAGCATGGTAGAAGACTAGTTAGGTATGCAGGAGCTAAACCATTAAGGGCCTTATAGGTAAGAAGTAAAATTTTGTAGCTGATGCGGAACCTAATAGGTAGCCACTGCAGAGACTTTAAAATTGGGGTAATATGATCATATTTTCTTGACCTGGTAGCTTGTTTAGTGAAGATGCAGGACAACCACCTAGTAGTGCATTAAAATAGTCAAGAGGTCATGAATGCATGAACTAGATTTTCTGCGTCAGAAACAGCTAACATGTTTCATAGCTTGGCAATGTTTCTAAGATGGAAGAATGCTGTTTTTGTAACATGAGAAATATGATTTTCAAAAGACAAGTTGCAGTCTAATATAACACCCAGACTTTTGACTGTAGTGGAAGTAACAGTACATCCGTCTAGATTGTAAGCCAAGAGATTCTGCGTACTGTTTTTTGGTCCAAAAAGTAATATCTCTGTCTTATCTGAATTTAGTAGGAGAAAATTGTTGGTCATCCAATTTTTTACATTTTTAACGCACTCTGTTAACTTCGATAATTAGATTAATATAACTTAGATGTTTCATCTGGTCTTGTTGAGATATATAGTTGAGTATCATCAGCATAACAATGGAAACTAATCCCGTATTTTCTAATAATATTACCAAGGGGCAGCATGTATATTGAAAATAGCAGAGGACCTAGGACAGTTCCTTGTGGCACTCCATAGTTTACTGGTGATAATTTAGATAAACAAAGTTGTAGCGATTGGACAGGTAGGATCTAAACCATCTTAAAGCCTGCCCTTGGACACCCGCATAGTTTTGTAGTCGATCTATTAGTATGTCATGATCTATAGTGTCGAACGCAGCACTAAAATCAAGTAAAACTAGCAATGAGATGCAGCCTTGGTCTGACGCAAGAAGAAAGTTAGGGATGGAACGATAACCGGAACGATACCGTTTCATCATTAAAACCGTGTTCGATTACCACGATTTGAACAACTCGCGGTAATAAACACTATGCAGCAACCGGAAGGTTTTAAAAGTGTGCTGAGGGAAGCATACAAATAAATATATGAATGAACTAATTAAATGTATATACCCCTGAACGTTCTGACTGTCTTCAAAAAAGATTTGATGGCATTTTCGCGCGATGTAATACCTAACAAAGGCATGTTTTTAATCGCAATGCTGCTTTGTCCACGGAGGTTACGGAAAACAGCTGAAACTTCGCTGTTCCATAAGCGCCGCCTAGTGTCAGAGAGTGGATTTACATTCAGTCTGTGTGCAGTTTTTTTCTGGCTAAAACGGACCGAATTTGCATGCCCTGCTGTAAATTTTAACTGGTTGATGAAAAACAAGCTTATGTGGATTCTACACATTTAAACAATTCGGATAAGGTTTCTAGAATTATTTATGGAAGTCATTTTAAAAAGTCATTTCATTTGTTGTTAAAACTTGGTGAAACGATTTATATGTCTGTATTTTTTGAACATTTCCAGCATATACTGTGATACTGTGATAATACTGATAACCGTGATAATTTTGGCCGCTATAATCGTGATAAGAAATTTTCATACCGTTACATCCCTAAAGCAAGTCATTAGTGATTTTAACAAGTGCAGTTTCTGTGCTATGATGGGGCCTGAAACCTGACTGAAATTCTTCATAGATATCATTTTTTTGCAAGAAGGAGCACAGTTGAGCAAATACAACTGATTTAGACGCAGTGATAAGTTTATTTAGCTCTTCCTGTCCTATTGTTGTAAAGAACTGCAGTTTTTCTTTGGGTGTGATGAAAGAAGCTGACATATTAGACTTTGTAGAATCTACATTTGTGATTGTATTTCTGATGTTATCTATTTTATCAGTGAAAAAATATTCTCGTAGCTTCATAAAATTACAGTTGAACCTTATGTCACGTGGACTATTTTAACAATGTCCTTACTACCTTTCTGGGGCTTGAACATTTCAGTTCTATTGCTGTCTATGCAGGGTCAAAAATCTCTCAGATTTCATTAAAAATATCTTAATTTGTGTTCCAAAAATGAACAAATGGGCCAGTAAGCAAACACATAGAAACCACTTGGAAGACCTCAACAACTGGTTAGCAACACTTACAACCCTACACTCAGAAAAAGAAGGTACAAAAGTTGTCACTGAGACAGTACATTTTCAAAAGGGGCACTTTTGTACCTTTTAGAAACTAATATGTACCCAAAAGTTACCAATGCGGACCCTTTTTTGAAACGGTACTGCCCCAGTGACAGCTTTTGTACATTATTTCTGAAATTGAAAGTGAGTTTCACATAGGCAGGCAGGCATCATTCACCGCTTTTTCTCAGAAAAGTAAATCTAATCACTTTTCTTTAGTATCTATTAGTATCTTTTCATCATGTTTGCATATATAATTCCACACACTTGTAAAGTTACCTAAACAAGTCTCTGTGTCTCTGGATTTGAGTGTACAAATATGTACCCTACTGTACGTGAGAAAAGTGGTGTGCCGACACTGTCTTGCTGACTAAAACGATTGTCTTGTGGTCTGGAAACCTCACATCTAGATTTTCTTTGTTCCTGCTTTACATAACAATTCATGAAACTGTGAGAAAATATACAATGTCATGGACAGTAATACTGAAAAAGACAACTTTAATGTCAAATACTTTAATATTTTAAACTGTTGTCAATAACAATAGATGGTTTAAAATTGTATCTAAATTATACATGGAAAAAACAGGAGCTCATAGGGCTGCAATATTATGACAAGAAGCATTATTTTAGATTATTGATTTTATATTGTAATAATGATTATTAATATTGATATAATTTTGGGCACATCACATTCTGACTTCATAGACAAACATGTCGGTCCATGACATTAGCCAAGTCTAGCACAAATTATGCTAGAACACATGTTATAATCACTGAAGCAACGAAATCAATCTTCTGTTTACGTCGTATCTGCACTGTGTTGTTTATAATGAGGGAATTTGCGAGTGTGCGCACTCAACAACAGCTCCATCTTTTCAGCGCTGACTAATCTAAGCGCCTCTGATTGGCCAATGTATTTCTAAGTTCAACAGAAACACGTTTGATTGGTTATAAGGCTCAAAGGTGCACAAAACAGCATGTAAAAGCGATCTGACGCAGTGTGAGCGAATCTAAATGTAATTCTGCGAATTGACACTTTTCATTTATTTTCACATTTTATTTTCATCGCGGCAGCCATAATACATTGTATAATTGTGCTGGGGCATTTTTTGCCACTTTGTCTTAAGTTTACGGGGCATTTTTGTTCATTTTGGTGGCTTTTTGCCACAAGCCCTCATTAATTTCCGGCCCTGTCTAACAGTTATGCAAATCAACTGTTTATGGGAGTTTTTATATATGCATGGGAGCATTTTTATATATGCATGTGACCATAAAACCAGTCTTAAGTAGCACGAGTATATTTGTAGCAAAAGTCAGCAATACTTTGTATGGGTCAAAATTATTCTTTTATGCCAAAAAATCATTAGAATATTAAGTAAAGATCATGTTCCATGAATATATTTTGTAAATTTCCTACTGTAAATATATCAAAAGTTGATTTTTGATTAGTTAATATGCATTGCTAAGAACTTCATTTGGCTATTAAAGGCGATTTTCTCAATATTTTGATTTTTTTTTTTAAATTCCAGATTTTCAAATAATTGTATCTCGGCCAAATATTGTCCTAATAAACCATACATCAACAGCTTTTAGATGATGTATAAATCTCAATTTCAAAAAATAGACCTTTATGACTGGTTTTGTGGTCTAGGGTCACATATATATTTTACCCATTACTAGTTATTCAGTAAAAACATTAAGGCAGAAGTTTGGCACTCCAGCTGCATGAACTCCACAAGATTGTGTCAGACCTGATGATCTTGTTCTTCAGCATGATTTGAGATGTTGCATCTTGAGCTTCAGTGGAAAGTCGGACTGTCTGTACAAAAGGGAATTCGCTATTCTAAATTCTGTTTTGAATTTCTGAATTTCATTGCGGATCCCATGTGTTTTTTTTAGTCTTAACTGGAAGTTGGTTGTCAGTCTTGTAAAATGTATAGTAAGCGTTCTTTTCCTTTTTTATCACACTCTGAAAACCATGCTTTTTACACACACCAAAGTTGTGGAAGATACTAGGACTGTGTGTTTGTTGAAACTGTGCTGCTTCTTTTAGTCATTCTAGAGGGATTATGAAAGATTTAGGAATAGCGATTGGACGGGTTTAGCCACTGCGGTTGGAAGTATACTGTGGTGTACTCTATGTCTGTTTTTTCAACTACGGGCACTTTTGGTCCTGTGCATGTTTGGAAAACAAACTCTCACATTCTCAGCAGTTTATTCAATTTGTCTGCTAATCATGTATAACAGCGTAAATATATGCATCACAGTGCTATTTTCAAATCGCTTTAAATTAGTTTTATAGGATTTTTTTAATTGCATTTCAGACATTTTTTTCAATACATAGGCTGACTCATTATTGCTAATTTCCCAGCTAACATTTATTGTTTGGTAAATAAACATTTGTGACCATGGACCATAAAACCAGTAATAAGTGTCAATTTTTTAAAACTGAGATTTATATATAATCTGAAAGCTGAATAAATAAGCTTTCCATTGGTGTTTGGTTTGTTAGGATAGGGCAATATTGGGCCGAGATACAACTATTAAAAATCTGGAATCTGAGGGTGCAAAAAATCTAAATTCTTAGCAATGCATATTACTAATCAAAAATTAAGTTTTGATATATTTACACTAGGAATTTTACAAAATATCTTCATGGAACATGATCTTTACTTAATATCCTAATGATTTTTGGCATAAAAGAAAAATGACTAATTTTGACCCATACAGTGTACAGTGTTGGCTATTGCTACAAACATTTGATATGTAACTATTCATGTTTTTTTAATGACTCTTCAGAGTTTAAGATTGAAAGTCTGGGAGAATGTGCTTAAAAAGTAGCCAAAATAAATTATGAAGTCTGTTAGATTAAATAAAAATCAAGCCCTGGAACATAAAAGTGGCCAACGCTGAAGATTCAGCTGTGTGTGTGTGTGTGTGTGTGTCAGTATGTCAGTTTCTCTTTCTGTCCCTGTCTCTGGCACACTTTATAGAGTTTTCTATGGCAACCAGTAGTTATGAAGTTACTTATTGATCATTTCGTCTCAACAGCTCTCATTCCTGCAGCCTTCAGTGTGTTTCTACACCTCGCAGGCCCAGACAGCACAATTTCCATTTCACTTTCCTCCCTGTTTCTCTGACTAGCTCGCTTCTCTATTTTTAACATCCATTCACTGCAGTGTAGTCCAGTCTGTCTTTGTATGTTGTGGAAGTTTGAAAGTCACTGAACTTGACTTTTTAATCAGGGAAAATTGGGCTTTTGGGCAGTTGTGTGCACCTCTGTTAGAAGTGTATGTGTGTAGAACTGTGTGAACAGGGCAGTGTATTTTCTGTTAAATTGAACTGGGTCTTGCGAAAGCTGTCCATAGTGCAATACAGTTACTCTGGAGAGCAACACTGTTTTGGTTACACTATGAAATCCTCAGTTTGTCTTGAAAGCATTTTAAAGCTGATACACTAACAGTTGTGAGTGAACTGTTTCTACACATATATAGATCTGGTGACAGGTCAGAAGCGTGATGGGTTAACATAGCTCCTCTTGCTAGTCGCCAGACAGTGGAACTGAAACACACACACTTTCCCCTAATACACATTTACTAGACTCTAACACACAGCCAGGAACATGATCTTGTGTGTTTATAAAGTGTGTGAGGTTCAAAATAAGCTTTACAAAGGAGCTGTAAATAGATCAGTAGACACAAATGCACAGAGAGACACACCACATACCTGTCATCTGACACTGTTCTCCCAGAACACAATCAAGGTTTAAATTTAGAGCTAATGAAGATAATTTGGCTATTAAAGCATCGGCCTCAGCATCCCAAGTAAACAGTGTGATGGGTCTCATAAATGTCACTGATATGCTTCTCATTTGTCCGAGGCCCTTCCTGTCAGACAGACAACAGTTTGCTTTCAAAGTCCAAGTTGCTTAGCCACATTCATTGACATTTTCTTTGTTTACAGAACTGAATTATAGTCTTGTTCAGCAGTATAAATCCAAAACTGCTTGTTGACCAAAAAACTAAAATCTTGTGTAGAAGCCAATTTAATTTGAATAATATTATTTGTTTAATTGTTTTATTTATATATTAATTTATAAGAATGTGCCCGAATAGTGAATCTGTATTCGGAAAGCCACGGAAAACAAATAACAAAAACACTACAGGATTTTACTACAGGAACATGGTTAGCCGCTTGCTAGCAGTAGCCTGTTACGTTACTGTACATAAAATTTCACTTACCACATAAATAGAGTAACAAACATCTGACAAACATCTAATCTTGTAAAATGTGTGGTAAGTACTGCCACTCCATAGTATACACAGAGTACGCTACCAGTCAAAAGTTTTTGAACAGTAAGATTTTTAATGTTTTTTAAAGAAGTCTCTTCTACTCACCAAGCCTGCATTTATTTGATCCAAAGTACAGCAAAAACAGTACAATTCTGAAATATTTTTACTATTTAAAATAACTGTTTTCTATTTGAATATATTTTTAAATGTAATTTATTCCTGTGATTTCAAAGCTGAATTTTTAGCATCATATTTCCAATCACATGATCCTTATTGATCCAGAATATTAATTCTAATATTCGGATTTGCTGCTCAAAAAACATTTATTTTGTTCTAAAAAAAATTTTTTATTATTATGTTGAAAGCAGCTTTTTTCAGGTTTCTTTGATGAATAGAAAGTACAGAAGAACAGCATTTATCTGAAAAAGAAATATTTTGTAAAATTATAAATGTCCTTGGTCAATTAAAGCATTTTTATTTCAGATCTTTCTGTTCATCTAAGTATCCTGGAAAAATTGTTTCTTGAACAGCAAATCAGCATATTAGAATGATTTCGGAAGGATCATGTGACTGGAGTAATGAATTTAGCCTTACGATCACATGAATAAATTAAATTTTAAATATATTAAAATAGAAAAGAGTTATTTTTAAATAGTAAAAATATATACAATATTACTGCTTTTGCTGCACTTTGGATCAAATAAATGCAGGCTTGGTGAGGAGAAGAGACTTATTTAAAAAAAAAAAAACGTATTACTGTTCATAAACTTTTGACTGGTAGTGATCACGAATCTCGAAAGTGAAAGTAAAAACCGATCGCGGATTCAAAAGCGATTTCAATGCCCTGTTACGACCCATTTAGAGCCCAACATAAGAAAACCATTCTAAACAAATGTAACAGTGGCCAGGGCAAAACGTTAAGATTTTATTGCACAAATAAAAGGAATATGACCAAAACTAGAAACAGCAAGAAATGTATTTAAACAAAAACAAATCATAAACAAGGACTGGTGAGCTAACTAGTTTAAACTACAACTTACTCAAGAGTTAAGAAAACTTCCTGTCTCCCGAGGAAGAAATCAAACACAACAAAATCTTCCGGGTCAGCTCACTTACCTATGCTTTCTGTTTACTCTGTAGTAACTAAACAAACAATCACTCACCATTCTTGAACAAAAGAGAATAATGAAAACCAAAATCAAACACAAAACAGTTCCTAGAGTTCCTAGGGCAAGCCGCCATTGAAGTGCCATCAGCAGCTCTTAAATAGGCAGAGGCTTCAGGTGTTCTTACTAGTCTCCACCCCCATCCAATTAGCAGCTGCACTTAGAAAAGAAAAAGAAAAAGAAGGAGCAGGGGCTCGTAACAGCCCCGCATATTAATAGCGGCTCCCTGATGCCCGCAATTTATATACTGTATAATTACCCAATGATATAACTGCAAGAGAAAACATTGAAATGGATTTTTTCCTCCAATCTCATATTTTTTTCTTTTAGGGGTTCCACAGTATGCCGGATTTGGCCACATCCCTATTAATCTGTTATTATATTAAATTATAAGTCATTTGTGTCCCTAGCTGACCAATCAGCTAGCTTAAAAACATTTTAAACTAACCAAGACATGTTTTTGATACATTTTTTGATATTTAAAATCTAGGAAAAGGCTGCAAATAATAACAGTACTTGCGCTTTGTTGATTCACTGGCCGGTATTGATCCTAACGGAGAGTGCTGGAGTAGCCTACTGTTTCTATGGTTACCTTCTTGCTGTTGTTTAGTGCACTCTGACTTGTCATTTAACTTTAGTAGTTACTGAAAAATTATGTTTGAAAAATCTATGGATGTATACATTTAATTATTTTGTTTAGTAATATACAAAACATACATTTAAAAAAGATCATTTGCAGTAGTTCTCTTTGCTGTGTACAGATGAATGTAGCAAGTCTGTGATGATCATCTGCAACCAGTTTTGTTTTTATTAATGGTGATTTAATACGAAACAGAAGAGGAGTAAATATATCATAGATATTTGTGTCCACCCAGTTTGAAGCGCTGTGATGTTGCAATCCACCTAGTCCCCGGAAAACAATCTATTTGCTGGACAAATTAAATGAATGAATGAACATCCCCATTACAGCCACTTTACCCTTAATAGGGCCCAAGAGAGCCGTGCACATGTTGTGTAGCGTTCTTGTGTATGTCGTCTTTAAAGCGTTTCAGATGAGCTGGGGAACAGCGCAGCGGAATCAATAAGTCAACGTACAATGCTATGAATAACTTTGCTTAGCTAGATAGTCGTTAATCATTGATCATTTAAAATAATAGCCTAATATTTTACTCTTTTTGCCATTAATTCAGGTTTCTGTGTGGATTACAGGGAATGCATTACCGTGATGCTCTTGGAACTCAATAAAAGAGTGAATGACACATCTGTCGTCTTGTGTTCTTCCTGTGCTTTAATGTAATCACTTCACAGAGCACTTCAAGCTGTTCATACTGTGTACAATATGTCTGTGCGAGTGCGTCTGTCTGTCTGCTCTAGGGTTCAGTGAGTTTAAACACTTAACCTTCGTACTGCCATGTTCTCTGTCTTTCCAGCAAATGTAGAATGTGTGTGTGTGTGTGTGTATAGTGCACTTTAGAGATGTTCCAACCTATTTGATGTGTGTTTTATATAAAGCATGACTGAATGGACTTTTAAGCATGAATGCTCTCATGGATATAGATATAGATATAGATATAGATATAGATAGATAGATAGATAGATAGATAGATAGATAGATAGATAGATAGATAGATTATCATTGTGATCTTTTCATGTGAGCTGCTCATAATACCAGTAATTAACTCCGAAAGGAAAGATCTATGGTTTAACATTTGAAAGCAAAAATAATAAATAAATAAATAAATAAATAAACCATTAAGTTTTGTTTAGGTTTTAATTAATAAATATTATTATTATTATTAATATGTATTAATTAAAAACCTAATAATATTCCTCCAAAGTAAAAGCTCTATGGTTTAACATTTAAAAGCAAAAATAAATAAATAAATAAATAAAATGTAAAAAAAAATAAAAAAATAAATAAAACAACCATAAAGTTTTTTTTTTATTAATTAATATAATTATTAGTAATATTTATTCATTTAAAACCCAATAATATTCCTCTAAAAAGCTCTGTGGTTTAACATTTGAAAGCAAAAATAATAAATAAATAAATAATTAAGTTTTTAGGGTTTAATTAATAAATATTATTATTATTAATATGTATTAATTTAAAACCTAATAATATTCCTCCAAAATAAAAGCTCTATGGTTTAACATTTGAAAGCAAAATAAATAAATAAATAAAATTTAAATAAATAAATAAATAAATAAATAAAACAACCATAAAGTTTTTTAGATTTTAATTAATGAATATAATTATGAGCAATATTTATTCATTTAAAACCCAGTATTCCTCCAAAATAAAAGCGCTATGGTTTAACATTTAAAAGCGAACAAAAAACAAACAAACAACCATTACATTTTTTAGTTTTTTAATTAATTAATTAATTATTTTATTATTATTATTATTATTACTATATAAATACAAATTTGCAGTTTAGTAGTATAATAGTAATATTTATTATTGAAGTGAATGAATGAATGAATGAATAGGCAGTAAATTCATGTATTTATATATTTATTCTGTATTACTTTATTTATTTATTAATAATAAAATGTATTTATTATTTTATTTATTATTATTATTAAATTTATTTAAATTAATTTATAATGGGCAGTGTATATATATATATATATAGTTCAGTAGCATAATAGTGATATTTATTATTGAAATAAATAAATAATTTATTCTGTATTAATTTCTATATTCATTTACTTATTTATTAATAATAAAATGTATTTATCTTATTATTACATTTATTTAAATTTATTTAAACACACAAAAAAGCACAACTGTATGTGTAAATTCTAGGAATTTACACATAGAAAAATTTTCTGTTTCTTTTTCTTTTTCTCTTTTTTTTTTTTTGACAAAATCTGCAACCATTACTGACTGACCCCATGATCCAAGTGCTTTTTCACCTCCGATGGAAAATGACTCCCCTCGATCCTCCTCTTCACTCATAGCCGCCCAAAATTATTCCAGCGAACCCTTCATTATGTCACTCCGTGCATTTGCGTAGAATGTGTTGTGTTCCATACTGTGTGCTAATGGATATAAGATGCAGGTAATCAGAGCAAATTCATTAAAACATGATAATATGCCATTTATTATCAGGTGCATCCTAACAAAGAAACAAACTGCCTGTAAGTGTTTGTGTTTTCTTGAGTGTGTTGTTTTCTTTGTGAGTTAGTGTGGTCGGCTGATAGCCTCCAGGCCTAATGCACCTTTCACAAGCGCTTCGTCGTCATGACAACCAAAGGTTAGTGGTAGGCGTGGCGATTACAGCGGTTGAGTCGGTTGCTATTGTTACCTGCACAGGAAGTTTGATGCTCACATTATCTTTACACAGATTAATCTGCAACAACTGCTTCATATATTCATTCCTGTCTGTTGATTGTGATTTTCCAACTTTTCCTCTCCAATCTGAGAAATAATCTGCAGTAGGTTGTATGTTGTTTTAGGGTGTTTCAGAGACCAAGGTATTTATAGATGTCATGAGGGCGACTCTGAAGGGTTTGTCTAACTTGATCAGATATGCAATGGCAGATGGTATGCAAACACACACACACATGCACACATCAGCTTACAAACAGGCATTTACACGGCCCTGAGTCACTGCCTGTGTTAGCTCACATAGACTGACCTTTTAATCATCATTTTGACTAAAGGCTGGAATACCCTACATGACTATTACAATCTGAACAGGTTTTTAAAACACTAGGCATCACGCACTTCCCGACTTTGTAAATAGTCACAAAAGAAATCTGGCCGTCAAACACTACGCGACTGAGGATCACACACGAGCAGATTTTTAAGTCGTTCTGATTACAACAAACTCATAGAAACGTGTGCCTTGCAGCTAGGAGACGCTTGACAGATGAAAACAATATGTGTTATAAAATTGGCTGAAAATATCAAGCATTTTTGATATCCTGTGACTGGATGGAATCAAAATCTGAAGCTAAAAAATCAGAGTAAAAACTCAAATCTGCAGACAATTAGTATCAATTTCTCCAGACTGTGAATCAGTGGAAAATCAGAGCAAAAATATAGTCTAGTGTATTCCAGGCCTAATGATACTGAACACACACAAGCAGACACAGATTCTGTTCTGATGACTTTTGTCAATTTTAACCTCAGTCTGTGCAAGTAAATTGTCTTCATGTTTTCCACATGGACTTAAAATTGTATTCTGTGGAAAGTCACATAGAAGTTCAGAAATGATGTACATTTTAACTTTTCCTTTGCCCGCTGTGTCATAAACCAAATGTTCTTATGATTTTAACATAACCTTGTTTTCTCAAAAATTTAATTTCATTTGCTTGTAATCTTGACATAACAAATATAGCTTTTCTGAGATTACAACTACAGTTATTTGATATTATATTTATATAATATCAAAACATATATATTTTAAGCTACATCCTGTTGTGTTACTGCTTTGTTCTTCATTTCATTTCTCCTGACACTTTAAAGCAGAAGTCCACTTCCAGAACAACAATTCACAAATAATTTACTCACCCCTTTGAGTAAATGTTCATGTCCAAGATGTTCATGTCTTTCTGTCTTCAGTAGTGAAGAAATTATGTTTTTTGAGGAAAACATTTCAGGATTTTTTCTCCATATAATGGACTTCATTGGTGCCCCGATTTTGAACTTACAAAATGTAGTTTAAATGCAGCTTTAAAGGGCTCTAAACGATCCCAGCCGAGGAAGAAGGGTCTAATCTAGCAAAACGATCGGTCATTTTTTTTTGAAAAATAAAACGATTATGAGTGCTCACCATTTTACCATCTCTAGTGTTCATTTCTGTTGGAAACTGCAGTGATATGTGCTTATTGGTACGTATTTCGTGTCTTGCGAAAAAGTTCCTGCAAGTATGTTTTCTTGAGATCAGGCAGCAAGATGCTGCATACATGCTGCATGAGCAATTTTTAATTTAAATTAAAATTTGAAGCAATAAACAGAATGGTCTGACTTTAATTTATGATATTATTGATTTAACTTGATGTTATGCTTCATAAAACAGGGGGCTGAATGAGATGCAAATTCATTCTTTGACAGCAGGTGGTGCGTTTGGAACAGCAGTGACACAGCGTTTTCTTGGTTGCTGCTGTAAACAAAGTAGTCCAGTGCTTTTAAACACGACTTTAATGTCTATTAAACGGTCAAGATGAAAAGAAAAAATCATTTAAACTTTTCCAAAGTCAGTTCCCCTCAGAGATGCATTCATATGAACTCCCACCCCTAACTATATCACATTTCGTTTAATATCTCAACCAATTTGAATCGTCACATATTTGTATAAATTATCAGCTGATTATCATGTTGCATCATTACATCCCTAATGGCCCTGTATGACATCACTAAAATCCCCTAAAACAATATACAACCTACTGTAGATTATTTTTCAGATTGAAAAAGTCAGAAAATCACAAACAACACACAGGAATGAATATATGATGATGCCTTGTATAGACACTGCTCCCAGAAAAGTGCACGCACACATCAACCAGAGCAAAAGCAAGAGCAAGAGCATGCCCATCAATGTGCTTCATTCATTAATTCGTTAGCCATAGTTCATTTAAGTCAATAAAGTTTTTGTCAATGTTTTATTTATGTCGCTGCGTATGCTCGTGGGACAGCCGTGGCCTAATGGTTAGGGAATCGGGCTTGTAACCGAAAGGTCGCGATAGCAATATGGCTGCCCACTGCTCCGGGTGTGTGTTCACGGTGTGCATGTGTGTGCATGTTTGTTCACTACTCACTACTGTGTGTGTGCACTTGGATGGGTTGAATGCAGAGCACAAATTCCGAGTATGGGTCACCATACTTGGCCACACGTCACGTCCTTTCCTTCCTTTCCTTGTGGCACTTTAGCTCTGGCCATGACACCTCCAGAAGACAGTCGATAGGTACTCAAGAGTAACATGAGATTGGCAGAAACTGTGTGTTATGTCTGCATTAATGTGTTTTATGTGGAAGAAACCTGGATGAAGTCAGAGAAATAGCTGCGTTTTTTGACATATAACGGTATTGTTTTGTATCTATGGTAATTTTTTTTTAAGATATTTTAGATATTGTTTTGTTTCTACGGTCATCTTCCTTCCTGTTAACACGACGTGCCGTAGTAAAGATTTGACACTGCGGTTTTCCGTTCATTTGGTTGTTCTCAAAACGCTTCTCTTCCTCTAAATAAGGGACACTAAGATTCATTTCTCAGAGTAGTTCAAGTGCCACTTCTGATTGTTTGTTAGGTTAAAGTCAAACAATACGCTGTAATTCATGTTCCATTTATTAGAGGGGAATTTGGTGCTGAATTAATTGGACTGTGCCTTTGTGTATATTTTGTGTCCATATTTATTACGGTGCTCTGTTGTGCTTTTAACTGGGATGATTTGTTTTAATATGAGGTCAGCAGATTTTCCTGAACAAACACTTTCCCTCATTATTGGCAGTAAGTCTTGCTCTTGCTCTTGTACAGAAAAACAACATTTAAAAGGGAGAGTTCATCCAAAAAATTTAATTTTGTACCCTTGTGTTGTTCCAAACCCGCATGACATTGTGGAAAGATTTTCGTGGTACTCTCATTATGTGCATCGAAGACTGACAAGGAACATGAGAAATTGAGAAAATTAAGTCTGCAGAGAAGTATTCCTGTATTTTCATAAAATGGTTAAACCACTGATGTCACATGGACTATTTTATCGATATCCTTACTACCTTTCTGGGTCTTGAACGTGTCAGTTGTGTTGCTGTCTATGCAGGGTCAAAAAGCTCTTGGATTTCATCAAAAATATCTTAAATTGTGTTCCAAAGATGAACGAAGGTCTTACGAGTTTGGAACAACATGAGGGTGACAGAATTTTCATTTTTAGGTGAACTATCCCTGTAAGTGTTGAAGGATTTTCAGTGTGTTTAATATAAGGATAATCCTCACACAGAGTTCTCAAGTTTCTTGGAAGATGCACAAGTCATATAGACTTTCTTTTTTATGTTGTTTTTATGGTTCGTTTTAGTCTTTTTGGTAGCCTCACTACTCTCTTATCATCTCCATTGGTGGTCTATGGAAGAAAGAACATTGTAAGCTTTCAGAAATTAGACTGTAACGGCGGAACAATTCCTTTAGAGAAAATGTACACTTTTATTGATTCACTCTTTTTTTATTCGATGCATCATTAGTCTAATTTCTGTCAGTAGGTTGAGAGGGGAAAAAACAGCTTGTTTACTCCCAGGATGCAAAGACCTATTCTGAAGAGGACTGAGTCTGGAATGTGTGTGTGTGTTTCTGTTGCATAAGGTCAGCTGGCACCGGTCCCTCCCTGCTGTCGGGACTGCTATATCCTCACTGGCCATAAATATGCTTTTATTCATCCTCCCGGAGAGAAAGCAAGCGATCTGTAGGGAAATGGTGGGGGGTTCATTTGGCGTTGGTTCATCATATTAGCCTTTATAGCTGGAGGGATGGAAGAGTTTGAGAGAGTGAGGAATGCTCTTTTGGATATCTGCTTGAAAGTATTTGCACAGTGTGACTGACGCGACAGCTTCAGGGTTGTCTGTGTGCAGCCCGTGAATAAATGCACACACAGATGGTGCAGTGTGGTGTGGTGCTTTTGTGGCCGTTTGAACATTGCCCCCTTAAGAAAATTGCCCACGGACCTTCTAGCAGCCTGTGAAGTATCGGATGAGTGTTTTTGGGTTAACGTGTGCCAGTTCACTCTGTATAAACTTCATGTCACCAAGTGATACTGCTTGCAAATGACACTTTGCCATCGAAAGCAGTGTTTGTCTTCTCTTCCCTGCTTAACTGCTCCTCCTCACCATCACTCACACACACACAAACACACACACACACACACAAATGTTTATGTTTGTGTTCCTCTCTCTATCACATCATGCACAAACTTCCCTTCCTCGCCTCATTAACATCTGTCGCGCATGGTTTTCTACACGGATTCCCTCTTATCTTACCATGACCTCTGTCAAACGAGTGTTCGGTCTCTGCGAGATTACGTAATCCTGCCCGTGGGGTATAATCCTGACTGGCTTTTTGAAGAAAATGTGCAAAAATCTGTCCCTTTGGGTTTTTACGGCAAACCCCAAAGATGTTTCAAAGGGAAGATGTCGATCAAGTTGTCAATAGCTGATCAAAACTTTTTTTTTCTTTCTGAAGAAAAAATGGTGTTTTGTTGGAATTGAGGGAGTTATCTATAGATGATTTTTTTTGGCTCTTATGCACAGAATGAAAGTGAATTGAAACTGCACAGCATCTTTATTGATTTTCATAACATCACTGACTTGAATTTTTGCCCATTCTTCATTCTAAGAAACACTTTAAACCCTGTGATATTGGTGGGTTTCTTCCTATAAACTGCTTGCTTCAGGTCTTCCACAACATTTCAATTGGATTAAGGTCCGGACTCAGGCGTTCCCAATCATTAACCTTGTTCTCCTTTAACCATTTTTTGGTATAATGACTTGTGTGCTTGTGGTCGTTGTCTTGCTGCATGACCCACTTACTTGTAAGATTAAGTTCTCGGACAGATGTCCTGACATGTTCCTTTAGGATTTGCTAGTATAATTCAGAATTCATTGTTCCATCAATGATGGCAAGCCATTCTGGCCAAGATGCAGCAAAGCAGGCCCAAACCATGATACTACCACCACCATGTTTCACAGATAGGATAAGGTTCTTATGCTGGAATGAAGTGTTTTTCTTTTTCTAAACATAACACTTCTCGTTTAAACCCAAAATGTTTTATTTTGGTCTCATCCATCCACAAAACATTTGTCCAGTAGCCCTCTGACTTGTCCACATGATCTTTAGCAAACTGCAGACCGACAAAAGTGTTTTTTTTGTGTGTGTGTGTGTGTGTGGTGTGTGTGTGTATTTTGGAGAGTCGTTCTCCTTGAAACTCTGCCATTCATACCATGGTTGTTCAGTGTTCTCCTGATGATGGACTCATGAACATTAATATTAACCAATGTGAAAGGCCTTTATGTGCTTAAAAGTTGCCCTGAGGTCCTTTGCAACCTTGCAGACTATTACAAGTCTTGCTTTGGAGTGATCTTTGTTGATCGACCACTCCTAGAGAGGGTAATAGTGATAGGTTCTCAGAGATCTACCTTGTTCATGCCATGATTTACCTCCACAAACATGATCAGACTTTGATAAATTCCTGTTCTTTAATTAAAACAGGGCATTCACTGGCACCTGATAGTCACGCTATTGACTGATAACACATCTGAACAAATGGACTCTTATTTCACCTTAAAATTAACTGCTAATCCTAGAGATTCACATACTTTTGCAACTCACAAATATTTAATACTGAACCGTTTTTCTCAATAAATAAATGCCAAACTATATACTTTCATTTAATTTGTTTGATTGTGTTATCTTTGTCAACTTTCAGGATTAGAACCATGAAAATCTGATTAACTTTTTGGTCACATTTATGCAGAAATATAGAAAATTCTAAAGGGTTCACAAACTTTTAGGCAGCACTGTGTGTATATATGTATATGTATATATATATATATATATATATATTAGGGCTGTCACAAATGATTATTTTCGTTATCGGGTAATTGGTTGATTATTCTGATGATTAATTGAGTAATCTGAAAATTATAATTAATTTTTTTTTGTAGTAATAAAAATACACCTAAGTGAACAATAGCCTTTAAAATGACTTAAAATACATATATAATAGCAATGAGGCAATAATTAGTTCAAATAAAGTATCAAAAGCAAGGTTTATAAATTATTTACCTTACAAATCTGAAAAAATGGTGTTCCCAGATGAACATCAGCCTATAATAAACCCAAGCTCACAACCATATGCAGAGATGGAGTTTGAGACGCTCCACACATAAATAATAAATAAATAAAACAGTTTGTATGGAACAGCATTTACTGTGAACTGAGCCACTCTAACACGTGTAAACAATTAAAAGTGCGTATATTAAACCTGCATCGCATATATTTATTTAACTGAATCATAGCGTTTGTGAATTCACAATAGCATTATGCTTAATTATGATTTTAAAATTGGTTTAATATAAAATCAAGTACTCGAATTGAATTGGGGAATTGTGACAGCCCTTAAAATATATAGAAATATACACACACACATACACACTTTATTATATTTTAAAATAGATTTTGACTGTCCAATTGTTTAGCTGTTTTTCCTTGTATATTAGTGATAAACCACACAGATCATTGAGTCACTTACAGCATTGTAAACAAGCTGTTCTCCATCTGCACTGAAATATGCTTTTATTCCTGTTCATTTTGGAAGTTGAATGTGAGGAATATTCCACGTATGTGTCGCCACATGGATCTCTGGAGAAAAAAATATGAATCCTAGAGGAGGAAGTTGTTAAAAGGCACATGTTTTCTTCAGCAGACCGTTCATTTGAATCATGCTCGTCTCTTACGTAAGAGAGGGTTGACTCTAATTCTTACAATGTGATTTAAACCACGCCATTTCAAATAACATTATCAGCCAACTGGCGAGCAACCTTATTTACTTTTGGTGCTTGGCAAGTGTAAATTTTGAACCTTGCTCATATCTTGCGCAGTGCAGACGCCATACACAGACTGAAGCTGCTTGTATTTTTGATTTAGAAGAGTCATAGTCATAGTCATAGTTCACAGAAACTCGAGAATTTACCAAATCCTACCACTGTGGTTTTTTTTTTCTTTTTGTGAAAAAATAACCACATTTTTCACTATACTCAAGAGATTCAACATGAGTATTCATTTTACTTATGTTCAGTTACCCAATCAGTTGATTATTCTCTGTCGTGAGAATTGTGACTAGCGTGAGTGTGTGTGTGTGTCCTTCAGTTTCCACATTCAGCATCTGTTGGCTGTGGATGTACCCAATAACCGCAGATCAAGATTGAACACATTTAATGCTTCAACTGTCAGTGGAGACATATTCCTCTTTTACTCTCTCTCTCAGATTTTTTTTCCCTCTGAGGAAACAGTGGCAGACTGAGAGGAAGTAGCATTCTTACAGACTTTAACAAACCTCTTATACGCTTACCTCACATATTTAGATTATGTATCTTTGTGAAAATGAATATGAATGAATTTTTAAATGTCTTCATACAGAAATATCTACTTCTCCCTTTGATCAAAATTGTATGAGATGAGACAAATATATTTATCATGTTTTCTCCTTCTCTCTTTCTGTCTCCCAAATGTTCAGGTTTTCCAGGTTTCCTCTCCAGAAGTTCCTGTTCTTAGATGGTAACAGAGAGCTTGAGATAAGAGGTAAGTTCAATTTCTGCGTATGCGTGTTCTGATGTTATTAGGGCCCGAGCACCGGTGGTGCGAGGAATTGCTCAGATTCTTCTTCTTCTTCTCCAAAATAAATAGCATTTTTAAGGGCATTTTTAACTTTGCACACACACCAAAAGTGGTGAAAATGTACGTGATATGGGTTTCAGAAGTGGGTGTGGCAAAATGGCTCGATGGCACCACCTATAAAATTTCAACGACATGCCCCTTGAGCTGTGTTTCACATACATGTACGAAATTCGGTAGACACATGTAACATACCAATACCTACAAAAAAGTCTCCCGGTACGAAGTCCGAAACCCAACAGGAAAGAAGTTTTGTGCCGTTTCTGCCATTTTCAGGCGTTGTATTTAAACAAACTCCTCCTACAGATTGAAACAGATCAACACCAAATTTGGTCAGTCTAATCTAAAGCCCTTTGTGATGTTAAATTGCGAAGATCTAGAGTTTTCGCTGAAGTGCGTGTCCGTGGCGGCCTGACAAATTTCGATGTTTCGCCATGAAAAAAGTTGTTGTTAGAATTCAGGCATACAAAGTACAATCTGCCTCAGAGTTCATGTTTCATAAGAGTCCTCTCCTGAACACATGCACATGCCCATATTCAGTTATAGTCATAGCGCCACCTGCTGGCAACAGGAAGTGACATGTTTTACACTGTAAAGAACTTTTCACAGAAATGTAATGACATCAACATTATATTTGGTCAGTCTAATCTAAAGGCCTTTGCAATGTTAAATTGCAAAGATCTTGAGTTTTCGTTAAAGAGCGTGTCTGTGGCAGCCTGACAAAGTTCGATGTTTCGCCATGGGAATAGAAGTTGTTGTAATTCAGCCATACAAGGTCTGATCTGCCCCAAACTTCACGTTCGATAAGAGTCTTGGCCTGAACACATCTGAAGGCCAATATTCCATTATAATTATAGTGCCCCCTCTTGGCAACAGGATATGTCATGTTTTGCACTAACTCAGTCATACCATGTTTGATAAAAGTGCTGGCCTAAAGTCATCTACATGCCAATATCCAGTTATAGTCATAGCGCCACCACTTATTAGCAGGAAATTTGGCACATATAAATGACTTTAACATATTCCTTCTATATTGACCACTTTAAAAGCCTATTGCCCACTGTTCGCTGTTTTCCTAAAGCCAACGGGTGGCGGTGAGCCCGTGTGCGAGGGCCCTTTCAACATGTTTTGTGATGTGATTACTGTTATTTGTCATTGCTGTTTTTGTGCCGTATGCATATGTGATGATAGGAGTTAGTAGAAAGCTAAAATTATTACCTCAGTTAGTTAGAAGTGGTGATAAATTACTAGGCTGTTCACACAGCAGTGTACACAGTTTTATGTAATTTTTAATAGCTATATTATGCACAATCACATTTAATCTGCCAGTTAAAGTTATTCTCAGAAACCTCAAAAACAATAAATCTTGGGTTAGATTTTATTAAATAACTAACTACATTTTTTCTCATCAAATAATTTAAAAATGAAACTAATAATTAAAGGAGTCCACTTCCAGAACAAAAATTCACATATAATGTACTCACCCCCTTGTCATCCAAGATGTACATGTCTTTCTTTCTTCAGTCATAAAGAAATTAAGTTTTTTGAGGAAAACATTTCAGGATTTCTCTCCATATAATGGACATCATTGGTGCCCCCAAGTTTGAACTTCCAAAATGCAGTAGCTTCAAAGGGCTCTAAATGATCCCAGCCGAAGAAGAAGGTTCTTATCTAACGAAACGATCAGTTATTTTCTAAAAGAATTGACAATTTATATACTTTTTAAACTCAAATGCTTATCTTGTCTAGCCCTGCATGTAATCTGTGTACTCCGGTTCAAGATAGTTAGGGTAGGTTGAAAAACTCCCATCTCATTTTCTTCTCCAACTTCAAAACCATCCTACATCACTGTTTTATTTTTTTTTGAAAAGGGTGTTTGACCCTCCTAGCATGTTAACTTTGTAAATACTGGGTCGTGCTTCTGCAGAGATGTAGGACAATTTCAAAGTTAGAGGAGAAAATGAGATGCGAGTTTTTCGACCTACCCTACCTGTTTTGAACCGGATTACTTTAAATATTAAAGAAAAAATAATGCAAGTAAGGATGCACCAATTTGGGAATTTGTTGCTGACATTAATATCTGTGTTAGTAAAAATACTGTGTTAGTATGGCTAAAAGCCCAAATCAGTGTATCCTTAATTTTTAATTAATTTCATAATAAAGATTTTTATATCTTATATAAATATTTTGTAATATTAATTTCACAGTTTTGCTTGTAAATTGTGCTTTTCAGTGAGTAAACTGAGGAAGATGAGAACTTGAGACATTATCTATGCCTTTAATAGAACTCAAATAAAAACTCAAGTATAAATCTATAAAATGTTAAATACAATACCATTTATTGCACAATATAACTAATAAGACAAATACTAGAAAAAGCATAATTTAGTCATAATAATATAGCCTCATTAAATCAGGACTGACAATATTATGTACTCAGTAACCCCACGATGCACCTCCTCTCGCAGAGTCAGGCATTGTCCTTATTTAAAGGCTTACAGCTACGGGAATGAAAAATGCCTTTGTAATTTCTTTTTATTGAGAGTTGGAATTATCTGCCTCCTCCCTGAAGGTGGAGGTTCAAGGTATTTGAGAAGTGTACTGTTTGTGGATTTTATTTTCTTAGCCTCCTCCACAGCAATGTGGTCAGAAAGGTCCTGAAGCCAAGGAAGGCCACAGAGGTTCAAATACAGCCTTTCTATTTGTTCATTTATTTATTTACTATTCATTTTTTCCTTTGAGTCTATGCACCTGAAGTTTTTGGGACTTTGCTGTGAACATTGTTCATATTATTTTTTAAAGGGGTCATCGGATGCCCGTTTTCCACAAGTTGATATGAATCTTTAGGGTCTTAATGAAAAGTCTATAATATACTTTGGTTAAAAATTCTCAATGGTAGTGTAAAACTACACCCTTTTTACCTTGCCAAAATAAGCTCTGCAAAAATCATCTCATTCTGGTCGAGGTTGCTCTAAATGCAAATGAGCTCTGCTCGCCCTGCCCCTCTCTGCTCTCTGTGGAGTGACGAGCTTGTTTACTTCAGCCGCATTTAGCCGTGTTTAGCCGTGTAACTAGCAAGTTTAGGACTGAATACCTCACCACAAGTTCTATCTTCTGTGAAAATCAGTTTATCACTGACTCTGCCGTTCTGTAGAAGTCAATCAGTTGTTCTTTCATTCTTACTAGTCATGAATATTTCTGTCTGAGCAGTCTGACAGGTTGACCAGAGCCGTATCCTCTGCAGTTTCCCAGCTCTTATCAGAACTCCTCATATTATGTGTACTTACAGACAATAGCACTGGGAGGATCATAGTTCCTCTGGAGCCCCAGTAGAAACAAACAAGCATGAGACGGTAGTGCTGTTGTTTTTAACATACTGCTCTCAGCAGGACAGAAAGTCCAGAATTCACAATGTGATGGAATCGCAGCTTGATCTGCGATTCAGCCACAAGAGAACAAGGCACTGTAGTTAAATGCAGATGAGAAGTCTAGAAGACTATCCTCGTGTAAAATGGCTTTTTCAGATGTATTATGTATGACATTCAGAGCTGCACTGACAACCTTATTTGCCCCCTTATAGTCACAAAGCTCTGACTATTAAGAGAAATCAGCTGACTTGAGGTCTACATGTGTGGTCGCATTCTGTGTGAGATCTGCGTAATGTCACACCATGATCAAAGACATGCGTCTGCATGTTCACATAGACCCTCAATTAGAAACACTTTTAGACTTTTCTCAGAGGAGATTGATATGTGAAATAATTGTGATTCTTTCTTAATCTGCAAATTATGTTATTAATCTAATTTAACTATTAATTGACATTCTAATATAGTACGTTATTATAGTTAATTACAATTAATTTGATTCATTTGCAAGGATGTCATGTTATTCATTTAATTATACTATTTAAGTGAATTCCGAAAAACTAAAAGAAAAAACTTCCCCCTGGTTTCACAGACATGTCAGGGTTCTGTCACTTCAGTCTAGGTTTCTTGTGGTTTTGTGACAAAGCCCTGACACTCCCTTTATGTCTAGTTTTCATGTTGTCTGCGTGCCTTGTTTCTTGTTCGGATCCCGACACGAAACCGAAACTCATCAAGACATGAGTGCCGGGATCCGAACAAGAAACAAGGCACGCAGACAACATGAAAACTAGACATAAAGGGAGTGTCAGGGCTTTGTTCGGACACTCATGCTCCATGTTCTGTCTTGTTGTGGGAGCATGTGGTCTTGAGCTTGCTCGGGCCGTATGCTCTTCTGTCCACGTGTTTTGTTTTGTGTTGTCTTGTGTTGCTGTTGCACGCAGCTCGAGTTTTTGACTGGCTGCGTGCTTTCATGTCATGTTTTGTGTGTACACGCAGCTTATGAGTTTTCATGTGCCATGTGCTCTCATGTCTATTGTCTTGACCCCAACCATCTTGTTTCCTTATTATTGGTTCATTTGTCCCACCTGTGTGTCCCTTGTTACCCTCCTCATTTGCTCCCTACTTATTCTCCTTGTGTTTGCAGTCCTGCGCTAGTTTGTCATCGTCTGTATCCAGTTTTGTCCCCTGCCCTACCTTGTCCTGCCCAGTTCTGTTGCCAGCCATCTAGCCTTTTCCCCCTCGGGGTAGTTTTTGTTGTTTGTCTTGTTTATTTTATGATCAAATAAAAAGGCCATGACTCTGCAGAACGTCCTGCAGAAGTCCTCTCCTTCCCTACACTCCAACCCTGACAAGACAAGGCGTCAACTAAGAGAAACTTGCACTGACTGATCTTAAAACATATCAGTGTCTTTGTTTTGTCTCAAGATGCACACCAGTAAAGTTTTTTTCTAAGGCGTGTTTTCAAAAATTACTGATTTTTTAAAAAAAAAAAAAATGTATTCACAGTTCGTTTGATTAATTTGCAAGTATATCATGATATTTTTCTAACTGCAGTATTTTAATTTAATAATAATAAATAAAAAAAAGAGAAACTATAAGAAAAATACCTAGAATATTTACATGGCCTGGCCTTATTATTAAATTTATTTGCAATTAATTTAATCAGTTTTAAAGGATATCATGTTATTAATCTAATTAAATTCAATTGACATTCCAAATTAAGAAAAGGCCTGACTTAATTATTACATTTATTAAAAGCATTAAAAGCAATTATTACAATTGCTTTTAAAATTCAATGTAATTAATGGGTAAATTAAATTAAATTAAATTAAATTAATGGGTACACTCTTAAAAATGCTGGGTTTTAAAAACAACCCAACTTGGGTTATTTGGCAACCCAGCACTGGGTAAACATTGGACAGAACACATGCTGGGTTATTTTGACCCAGCTTGTTGGGTTAAATGTTTTTACTAAACATGCTGGGTTATTTTATTTATTAAGTCAACTATTGTTTAAAATGCTTAAAATGGTCTAAAACTTACAAAAAACACACACAGAATTACTAGAGGCAACAGGAATAATCAAACAATAAACATTTATTAAACAAGAACACATGGACAAAATACAAGACAAATTGAATTTATTTGGGTGAATACAGCATAGTTTACAATATTACATACATTTAAACTCGCTTAACAAGCATTTTAGACATAAAAATTGTAACATTTAAATTAGCATTTTAATTTTAGTGTATTCAGCCATTCTCTGTAGTTGCTTTTTACCGAAATAACACTAATTTTCATGCCGGTTTGTTGCCAAAATCTAAGCTGGTAAAAGGCTGCTGTCACCGGTGTAACTGCGAACTTCAGACCGCGGCCTCATGTTTCAATTGCAGCTGAAAGATGCCAAGACGGACTCCAAAAATCTGCCCATAAACAAACAGTATAAAATCCATTTATTTTATGCAAGGCAAAAGGTTTTTCCATTGTCCATTCCATTAAGTGACCGCTGCTCATGCAGCTAACTGACATTTCGTCCTTACAACACAGTCAAGACTTTATAAATGAAATAAAATGTATACTAACCTTTATTTTGCTGAAGAAGTGCACCAAATCGGCGACGCTGAGAACCGCACTCTCCTGTAGAGCACTCAAAAAGCTCACGCTCTGACTGTAACTCAGCAGCTGGGTTGTTTTGTCAGAGACAGGCATAACTCAGCGGTTGGGGAGAAAAAAATAACCAAGTGTTAAAAATGACCCAGCAATTTAGTTACAGGAAAAACTACCCAGCACCTGGGTAAAAAATATATAAAATAAACCAAATAAAATGACCCAACAAGTTGAACCCAGCATTTGGGTTAAAAAAAAAATAACCCAGAATTTTTTAGTGTATGCACCGGATAATCTGTGCAACTCAGATCAAATGTATAGTTCAGGTGTGAAACTCTAATTGCATACTGATTGGTTCATTCAGTTCAATGTTCCCAGCCAATCGGATTCACATACTCATTATCGTTTACCTGTGTAACCAGGATGTTTTCAATGAATGCTATGTCTGTGTGTTATGAGTGTCCTCATCTCAACCCACCGCCTCCACCTGTCTGGATCTGCTACATCCTCTCTCCTATCCCAAGAGTTGTCATGACTGAACTCATTTTTCTGCAGTTGCTGCTGGTGTTGAGCACAGCAACTCACATCAAGAAGCACTCTTAAGAGGAAAGCAGTTTGCGAAAGGAAGACCTCTAAAGGGTTAAACTCTATTCCTAATCTGCCACAGTCTATCCCCTTAGGTTAGTACTAGACTATGATGATCTAAATGCTAAGAAATGTGTAAACAATGTAATATCAGCAGCCAACTAGTATCCAAAAGGATTGATAGAGCGGTGAAGAGAGAAATGCAGGCCAATTGTGAGGTGTGAGAGGAAGTGTTAATGGGTACCGAGAGCTGTAAGGGTCAAAAAGGCTTCATAAGTTCACACAGACATCTGACCTGATTTCAGCAACAGCAAGCGTCCAAATCACGTCACTCATTGGTCTCCTTAATCCATCACATCAACCGGAATCCAGTGTTTGTCTTTGTGGTTAGTTGACTGGCAGTGAGTGGCTTTTGTGTCTACCTTTTTCTTTATAAGCGTAGTGTTCGTGTGTATGGTGAGCTGACTGGAAATCAGTGGTTTTTGTGTCTCTGTGTAGGTGTGCAGCTTTCAATACATGTATGTCTGTGCGGTTGCACTGCTTGGAAATACACACATGCTTACACATATGCGCACACAAAGAGTGGGGCAGGAAGAGGCGGGCTGTGAACTCTTTTCTTTTACAAGCTACTTCCGTTTAGAGTAAAGCTCATATGCTTGTAGGTGATAGCTCACCTTAACAGCAAATCATGTCTATCTATATGAGGAGGCAATGTCTTAGAAGTTTGTTTGTTTATTTATTTATTTATTTAATAAATCAAATGTAAATTCATGTCCCGATCACATCTGAAAACAAATATATATATATATATATATATATATATAATATTATACAGTTGAGGTCAAAAGTATGCATACACTTTGCAGAATCTGCAAAATGTTGTTTATTTTACCAAAATAAGAGGGATCATACAAAATGCATGTTATTTTTTATTTAGTACTGACCTGAATAAGATATTTCACATTAAAGACGTTTACATATAGTCCACAGTTTTTTTTCAGTGATAGTTGTTCTCGAGTCCCTTTTTTGTCCTGAAGTTAAACAAAAAAAAAAAGCATTTCAGCATTTTTGTGTATTTAAACACTTTCCAACCATGACTGTATGATTTAGAGATCCATCTTTTCGCACTGAGGACAACTGAGGGACTCATATGCAACTATTACAGGAGGTTCAAACGCTCACTGATGCTTCAGAAGAAAAAACAATGCATTCAGAGCTGGGGGGGTGAAAACTTTTGAACGGAATGAGGATGTGTACATTTTTCTTATTTTGCCTAAATATTATATTTTTTCATGTAGTACTGCCCTTCAGAAGCTACAAAAAATACTTACATGTTCCTCAGAAGACAAAAAAGTTACATTTACCCTGATCTTCGAATTCAAAAAGTTTTTACCCCCTGGCTCTTAATGCATCGTTTTTCCTTCTGATGCATCAGTGAGCATTTGAACCTTCTGTAATAGTTGCATATGAGTCCCTCAGTTGTCCTCAGTGCAAAGAGATGGATCTCAAAATCATACAGCCATTGTTGGAAAGGGTTCAATACACAAAAATGCTATCTATGTGTCTGTCTATCTATCTATCTATCTATCTATCTATCTATCGACTTCATGGGAAAAATAAAATGATACTCAGTTGTAAAATATGTGTAATGCATTATTCAGTCTGAGATCACTGAGGTTCTTTGCTGGCTCATTTCAGCCTGTGCAGTCATCATCATAAAAACTGTCAGCGGACTGATCAGATGACCCCACTGGGAGTGATGTTTCAATGTATAGTTTTGAGTGTGTTTATGTGCGTGGAATTTGATGTTTTATGCAGTGCTTGTAGTTGAGAGACAAGCAAGTCATGTGGCTGTGCTGAGGATATGTTGACGGCTCAAACCAATGAGATTCACAAAAACAAACACAGAGATAAGCCAAAACTTCTGCATATGCACAAACAACTAGTGGCTGACCTTTTTGGGGTTTTAACACTGATGCTGACTGCTACTGATATCTAGAGACCAGCTGGCTGATATAATGGTGATATACACCGATCAACATTTTGACTACGAACAGGTGAATGAATAACACTGATTATCTTTTTATCACAGCAAGTGATTATTTTGTCCTCAAAGTTGATGTGTTAGAAGCAGGAAAAATGGGCAAGCGTAAGGATTTGAGCGAGTTTGACAAAAGCCAAACTGTGATGGCTGCACAACTAGGTCAGAGCATCTCCAAAACAGCAGCTCTTATGGGATGTTCCCGGTCTACAGTGGTTCGTATAGATCAAAGGTGGTCAAAGGAAGGAACAGTTGTAATGGGCGGCCAAGACTCATTGATGCCCATGTGGAGCGAAGGCATGAGCATGAGCTACTGTAGCTACTGTAGCTCAAATTGCTCAAGACGTTAATGCTGCTTCTGATGAAAAGGTGTCAGAATACACAGTGCATTGCAGTTTGTTGTGTGTGGGTGCCCATGCTGACCCCTGTCCACTGCCGAAAACGCCAACAGTGGGCACGTGAGTATCTGAACTGGACCACGGAGCAATGGAAGAAGTTGACCTGGTCTGATGAATCACGTTGTCTTTAACATCACATGGATGGCCGGGTGCGTGTGCATCTCTTATCTGGGGAACACATGGCACCTTTGGGCAATGTTCTGCTGTAAAAACCTCGGGTCCTGCCATCCATGTGGATGTTACTTTTACACCTACCACCGACCTAAGCATTGTTGTAGACCATGTACACCAGTGGTCTCAAACTCAATTCCTGGAGGGCCACATCTCTGCACAATTTAGCTCCAACCCTAATCAAACACACCTGATCCAGCTAATCAGGGTCTTCAAGATTACTTGAAATTTCCAAGAGGTGTGAGTTAGAGCTGGTTGGAGAACTCTGCAGAGCTGCGGCCCTCCAGGAATTGAGTTTGAGACCATTGATGTACACCCTTTCATGGAAACGGTATTCCCTGATGGTTGTGGCCTCTTTCAGCAGGATAATGCGCCTTGCCACAAAGCAAAAATGGTTCAGGAATAGTTTGAGGAGCACAACAACGAGTTTGAGGTGTTAACCTGGCCTCCAGATTCACCAGATCTCAATCCAATCGAGCATCTGTAGGATGTGCTGAACAAACAAGTCCGATTCATGGAGGCCCCATCTTGAAATTAACAGGACTTAAAGGATCTGCTGCTAACATCTTAGTACCAGATACCATAGCATCTTCAGGGCTCTAGTGGAGTCCATGCTTTGACAGGTCAGGGCTGTTTTGGCAGCAAAATGGGGTACAGTTTTAATTAAGAAGGTGATCATAATCATAACTGTCATCATAGCAAATTAGATGTACACACAATTTTTGAATTTAAAAGGGGAAGTGTGTAATATCTGCTCAGCTTGGTGCTGACAATTCTCAGAAATTGTCAAATATTGGTCGATCAGCCTGTCTGTAGTACAAACTCAGTTTTTTGTTCCTCTCATCTTGCTTTATGAAGGTTTTCCCATTTTCTCTCTGTTTCCTTAACATTTTTGACTTTGAATGAGTATAAATAACTGAGTATGAGCATCTCAGTGTGTCCGTGTCTGTCTGAGGCCAGCACAAAATTAATTTCAACACATTAATTTCCTTCCTCTTCACTTTTTCTTCTGTTCTCTGCGTGTTTTCTTGCACTCACACACATGCTATGCCAGCAAAATGGCTGTGTTGACACAACAGATCCATTAAGTGCGTTCAGACCCTTTTCGCAGAAAGCCACGAGGAGTGAAAAGATTGGACACAACATTACAGTCCACAATGCTTTGTACTGTGAAGGTTCCCACCATCATCTATATTACGCAGGAGATTTTCTCTTAAACCGTGTGATCGGAAGACAAATCAGACTCGCTACTGTGACAGTGACTACACAGTGTCATGGCCTAGTGCTCACTGCCCAGTCTTTAATATGCTGAACTCATGAATTTTATGACAATTAAGCACAATTTTTCTGGATTCTGGCGTTGCAGTCTTTTTGGTTTTCCCCGTAAAATCTTTCTGCCTTCCTCATGTTCCTTTTTGTGTCTTCCAGAGTGAAAATGGCAGTGTGGATCCAGGCCCAGCAGCTGCAGGGAGATGCTCTACACCAGATGCAGTCTCTCTACGGGCAACACTTCCCCATAGAGGTGCGACACTACCTGTCCCAGTGGATAGAGGGACAACTCTGGTATGTGAAGAGTTTGAACTGCAGCGGTCAGTTTGTCATTTTTTTTAATATGTCAGTGTTATTAAGTGTGTCCTTGTGTCCTCTTTCAGGGATGCGATCGATTTAGAGAACCCTCAGGAGGAGATAAAAGCCAAGCGCTTATTGGACAGCCTGATCCAGGAACTACAGAAGAAAGCAGAACATCAAGTGGGAGAGGACGGCTTCTTACTCAAGATCAAATTAGGACATTATGCTTCACAGCTAAAGGTTCTGCTTGTTTTTGTCTATGCATACAATTCAGGAATGATTTAATTAAAAATGTGGATAAAAAAGGGATAGTCGATCAAGAAATGAAAAATCTGTCATTAATTACTCAGCCTCATGTCGTTCCAAACCAGTAAGACCTTTGTTTATCTTTAGAAAACAAATTAAGATATTTTTTGATTAAATCAAGGTTCAGAAAGGTAGTAAGTACATCATTAAAATAGTTCATGTGACATTAGTGGTTCAACCATTATGTTATGAAGCTATAAGAATACTTTTTGTGCACAAAGAAAACAGAAATAACGACTTTATTAAAAAATGTATTGATTCAACAAAATACATCCTAATGCTCCTGTATAAATGCACTCAGTGAAATAGACACATGTAGACTCGCATAGATTCTCTTAAAATATCTTAGGAGAAAATAAATTTAGAGAATATAGATCAAACTTAAAGAGGCAGTTGTTGACCAACAGCATATCGGTGTATGATGATAAAGCTTTTACTTAGAACAGTTCGGTCAGGAAAGTGCAGCCTCAGTGTTTACTGTCATTAGTGCTGTACGGTGATCTTGAGTGTGTTGAAGTCAAACAAGACAGAGTAGATGGAGTAGATGGTTATTCTGATTGTGTGTGTGTGTGTGTGTGTGTGTGTGTGTGTTTCTGTTTTCAGAGCACGTATGACCGCTGTCCCCTGGAGCTGGTGAGATGCATCAAACACATCCTGTACACAGAGCAAAGACTCGTCAGAGAGGCGACTAATGTGAGTGGACACAGTAGGCAGATCTATTTCGGACTATCGGTTTGTTAGGGCAGATTTTGTAAAATGACACTTGAATACTGCTGTTCATCACTGTTCTCAAATTTGGTTCTCACAGTCAGTCACGGTGAACCTGAAATGTAGAGGAAGTTGTGAAATATGCTATGAGTGTGCATACACTTGAGGTCAAAAGTTTACATACACCTTGCAGAATCTTCAAAATGTTAATTATTTGACCAAAATAAGAGGGATCATATAAAATGCATGTTATTTATTTATTTAGTACTGACCTGAATAAGATATTTCACATAAAAGACGTTTACATATAGTCCGCAAGAGAAAATAATAGTTGAATTTATAAAAATGACCCTGTTCAAAAGTTTACATACACTTGATTCTTAATACTGTGTTGTTACCTGAATGATCCACAGCTGTGTTTTTTTGTTTAGTGATAGTTGTTCATGTCCTTGTTTGTCCTGAACAGTTAAACTGCCTGCTGTTCTTCAGAAAAATCCTTCAAGTCTCACAAATTCTTTGGTTTTTCAGCATTTTTGTGTATTTGAACATTTTCCAACAATGAATGTATGATTTTGAGATCCATCTTTTCACACTGAGGTCAACTGAGGAACTCATATGCAACTATTACAGAAGGTTCAAATGCTCACTGATGCTCCTGAAGGAAAAACAATGCGTTAAGTGTCACAGTGACTGTAGTGTAGGAGCGAAGGAGCAAGGAAACGCAGGGGATATCAAGCATAACAGGGGAACACAAAGCACATAGAGAAGATGTATAACACTCGACGCTAGACATAGGAAAACACAGGGCTTAAGTACTCTGAACTAAACGAGGAGATTAATCAAACACAGTTGGAACAAATCATCAGACAAAACAAGGACAGGAAAATGACCAAATAAGGAAAACTAGGAACAAAGACAGGGTAAAACAAGCCCATAACCCTGACATTAGGAGCCAGGGGTGTAAACTTTTGAACGGAATGAGGATGTGTACATTTTTCTTGTTTTGCTTAAATATCATATTTATTTTTTTATTTAGTACTGCATCATTTTTCCTTCGGAAGCATCAGTGAGTGTTTGAAACTTCTGTAATAGTTGCATATGAGTCCCTCAGTTGTCCTCAGTGTGAAACACGCAACTGCGTGTTATAAAGTCAGAATTGAGATATAAACACACAATTCTGAGAAAAAAGTCACAATTTCAAGAACCAAACTCACAATTCTGAGAAAAAAGTCAGAATTGTGAGTTTATATCTCGCAGTTCTAACTTTATTTCTCAGAATTGCGAGTTTATATGTCATAATTTTGAGAAAAAAGCAAGAATTGTGAGATAAAAAGTCGCAATTACCTTTTTTATTAACAGGCTTCCATAGTTTAATGCATCACTGTTGAATAAAAGAGGAAATTTCTTACAATAAAAAATCTTACTGACGCCACATGTTTGAACTGTAGTTTATATATTGCATATTTTATTCTACCAGTAAGTGTAATACGTAAATAATAGTTAATTCCAAGAATTATTATCAGACATGGAAATTCTATAAAATAATCTCATCATTTTTTTTTTTTTTGTGGGAACCTTTCACAAACCAGAGTTCTCTTTGCATGCAAGTGATTTATTAACACTTTATGATTCATTTGAACATGCCTTTAAAAAGTTGTAATTTGTACTCATTCGTTAACAGAGTTCAGCGAGTTCGGTCAACTTTAAAAACCATCATGGGCAATAAACAGCGCTACTGTACATGTCTGACTTTTACAATCTTCAGAAATAAAATTTGTGTGTTTGCTTTGTGTATGCATAGGGGAAGATACATATTTAATCCTACACACAAATTTGCGATACCTGCTCAGTTTTATGAGAGTAAAGGAGGAAATTTCAGATTTTATCAACTCAGCTGACAACCCATAAAATCATAAATCTAAAGACAATATCAGTAAATCTAGAAGCTTACGTACACATGAAAATGCCCACTCATCTCAGACACACCTAATAGACACACATAATATTTATGTTCACATACCATGTGTGCACTACACAAACAAAATATGGCTGGTTTAAACAAACATACAGGACAGGTGCACTTAGTCTAACGTGGGCACAGACGAATAAAATTATCTTGCTTGATTATTAATACACAACAGGACAAGGATCAAAAGGGTCTACAGTACTTCACAAAGCTTTGGTTTGTGGGGTTTTAGTAGTATAACTGTTCGTCAGGTTGTTTCGAAACTATCTACAAACCCCAACCCTTCTTCACCTTGCTAGTTCTTTTGTACTCATCTTCAGAATGAAGCTATGTCATGTTTCCTTCTGAAATAATCGTAAATTTTAGTGAAACTGAATGTTGAAATGTCGAAAACTTGTAGAAAGTTGGTTGTCACTCATGTGTGTCTGTGATTGGCAGTCGAGCTCACCGGTGGGTGGCCTGATGGACAGCATGTCGCAGAAGTACCATCAAATAAACCAGGCATTCGAGGAGCTCCGAATATTGACTCAGGACACAGAGAATGACCTCAGAAAACTACAACACAACCAGGAGTACTTCATTATACAGTACCAGGAAAGCCTCAGAATACAGGGTATACAGCCACCCTTATTTACATTTACATCTGTATATTTGACAGGCACTTTTATCCAAAGCGACTCACCTTGCATTCAAGATACACATTTCATCACTTCATGTATTTCCTGGGAATCGAACTTTGGCATTGCTAGTAGGAATGCTTTGCCCACCAACCACACACACTCATAACCACTGGACAGTCATATGTAGGCAATCATATACACTGACAGTGTTTTATCATTCAGCATGATATACAGCAAAAATGTCTTCATTAAAACAGGCTGTAGGCTCCCATGATTCCTGAGAATTAGCCAGTTTTAAAGGGATAGTTCACCCAAAAATGAAAATTCTGTCATCATTTACACATCCTCAGGCTGTTCCACACCTGTATGAACTTCTGCCGAACATAGAAGATATTTTGACGAATTTGGTTAACCTAATAGTTTCTGATCCCTGTTGAATTCCCCTGTTCATATTTTTTCCTATACTATAGAAGTCAGTGGGGACCAACAGTGGTGTGCTTTCCCACAATCGAGAGATAATCTTTTGTACTCAACGGAAGAAATAAAAATGCATACAGGATTGGAACAACTTGAGGATGAGTAAATGATGACAGGATTTTTATTTTCGGGGAACTTTTTTTTTTTTTTTTAAGCCTGAATTTAGATCTCTTGGTGTAATTATTTATGAATAAACATTATTTCACATAAAAGAAACGAAAAATACATCAGCACAGAAAAGAAAACTGCTCTTATCACACAGGAATTGCTAGATTCACAACCCGCTTTTTCATACCTAGTCAGATGGCTCTTTTACATACAGGTTTTTTTTTATTTATTTTGTCAGCAAAGCTCATCTTTGTGGACTAAATTCTTTTCTCTGTTGTGTGCAGCTCAGTTATCAAGTCTGGCCACGCTGCCTCCAGCAGACCGTCAGCTACGAGAGCCTAGCCTGCTCAGCAAGAGAGCCACAGTAGAGGCCTGGCTGACCCGAGAGGCCAACACCCTGCAGAAATACAGACTGGTACACACACACACACACATGCAACGAGTGAACAGTGTGCATGGCATTAGCATAATACAACACCCAGACTCTAGCATTACTAACACATTTAAAGCATATGATAAACTTTGGAGCGTTATACACTATTGCTTAAAAGTTTGTGGGTTACTGTGTTTTGTTTTTTGTTTTTAAATAAATGAATGTTTAATTAGCAGGGATACATTT
This sequence comes from Labeo catla, assembly GCA_012976165.1. Classification (NCBI taxonomy): domain Eukaryota; kingdom Metazoa; phylum Chordata; class Actinopteri; order Cypriniformes; family Cyprinidae; genus Labeo; species Labeo catla. Next base: position 500,396 of record VONZ01000295.1, on the reverse strand, counting down.
ATTTAAAAGTGACAGTAAAGACATTAATAATGTTATCAACTATTTTTATGCCAAATACACTGTAAAAAAAACAATTTGTTGATTCAACTTAAAATAATTTGTTACCCGGCTGCCTTAAAATTTTAAGTTCAGTCAATTTGAAATGTTAAGTTGTACTAAGTGACAACTTACTTGAGTTCATTCAACTTAAAATTTTAAGGCAGCTGGGTAACAAGCCCAGCTTTTAAGCGTAACAAACCAAGTTGTTTGTTTAGTCAACTCAAATATCTAAGTTTTCACTTAGTACAACTTAACATTTCAAGTTGACTAAACTTATTTGAGTTGACCCAACTTAAAATTTTAAGTCTGCATGGTAACATGTTATTTTAAGTTGACTTAATCATTTTTTTTCTGTTTTACAGTGTAGGTGTTTTTAACAGTTCCAAAATATTAAGCAGCACAACTGTTTTCACAACTAATAATAATAAATGTTTCCTGAGCAGCAAATTAGCACAGTACCATGTATTACCATGTGATACTAAAGGCTGGAGTGATGATGCTAAAAATTCAACTTTGCCTTCACAGGAATAAATTATGCTTTAAAGTAGGTTCATATAATAAACAGTTGTTTTAAATTGTAATAATATTTCACAGTATTACTCTTTCTTTCTTTCTTTCTTTCTATTATGATCTAATAAATGCACCCATAAGACTGTTTAAGGTTTTCCAAAAACATTGTAAAAAATCTTGCTGACCCAAAACTTTTAGACTGCAGTGTATTTTTTTTCCTTTGAATGCATTTATATAAGTAATAGTTTCTTGAAATTTAGTTAAACATTACCTTTTTTTAAAACTTTTTGGGGCCATTTAAACTGTTACATTTGTAAATTTAAGCCTTCTATATGTAAGTCTATGTGTCTATATGTTTCCTTCTGTTTTGATTGGCTAATCAACCAACATTTAGAGAAATGTTGAAAAATTCATGTTGATTCTGTTATTGTAAACGACTCATCCCTGCATCCCTGTTTCATTTGTCTTTACCTCATAACTTCTAATCAAAATGACATAACTTGATATTCCATTAATCATTTAGCCCACTTAAAACACACCCCTTGTTGCAAACTCACATTCAGATCTGCCTTCATCTAATCAACAACTAGTGAATAGAACTATTTCCCTGCGCAACATTTTTTTCTTTTCGATAATCCATTTCACTTGCATCTGTCAAAATATGAAAATGCACAATTCACAAAAATGTCGCTATATCCATTTCATTGCAACTTGAAAGGGATAGTTCACCCAAAAATGGAAATTTCAACGTTATTACTCACCCTGATGTCGTTCCAAACCCGTAACACCTTTGTTCATCTTCAGAACACAAATTAAGATAGTTTTGATGAAATCCAAGAGCTTTCTGACCCTGCAAAGATAGCAACGTAACTCAACGGAAGAGAAAAAATGGTTGAAGAAGTCGTTATTTTGGTTTTCTTCGTGCATGAAAAGTATTGTTGCAGATTCATAATATTACGGTTGAACCACTGATGTCAAATGGGCGATTTTATCGATGTTCTTACTACTTTTCACAGCCTTGAATGTGTCAGTTGTGTTCCTGTCTATACAGGGGCAGAAAGCTCTTGGATTTCATAGAAAATATCTTAATTTGTGTTCTGAAGATGAACGAAGGTCTTACAGGTTTGGAACAACATGAGCGTGAGTCATTAATGACAGAATTTTCATTTTTAGATGAACTGTCCCTTTAAGGCATGTATATGTAAATAACCTTGTTTCGGGTAAAATAAGGAACACTTTAATTTCAAAACTTTCTCTGTTATTTTCCATTTTATGTGTCCTTTAAAATGAAAGCAACACTTCGATTTGATGTCGCTCATTTGTTTTCAAGTTCAGCACTAAACCTGAAGGCCATTGTTATTTACATGAGTACAGCACATATGTTCACGTCTGTTCATGTGCTGTCATATGAGCTTGTGTCTGTGTGCTCAGGGCCTGGCAGAGAAACACCAGAAGACGTTGGCATTGCTACGGAAACAGCAGACGGTGATTCTTGACGACGAGCTGATTCAGTGGAAGAGACGTCAACAGCTGGCTGGCAACGGCGGGCCGCCCGAGGGAGGACTGGACATACTTCAGTCATGGTGCGCACACATGCATACTTCGCAGTCTAATTTAAGACATACCATAGATCTCTATTGTTTTTAAAGCTAGTTATAATTACTACAGATTAAGCCAAATCCGTATGTACATTTATGTACATTATTTTATTTTCCAGAAAAGTTTTTCTTATATTTAGCAATTTTTTTTATCCCGGTGCATAGTCAAATAAAGCAATACACACACTAAGACAGTTATGCAAATAATCAGAGGCATGCGCATGTTGTGGTTATCCACAAAACATTTGCGTTTACATTACACATGCACAACATATGCAGAGGACAGCTTTGTAGTCTGTTCTTCGGTTTAGCATTTCCTTGTGTGTTTGTGCACAGGTGTGAGAAGCTAGCGGAAACCATTTGGCAGAATCGCCAGCAGATCCGGAGGGCGGAGCATTTGAGACAGCAGCTGCCCATTCCCGGCCCCATCGAAGAGCTGCTGACCGAGCTCAACAGCACCATCACGGACATCATCTCAGCTTTAGTCACCAGGTGTGTGTTTGTGTGTGTGATAGCAGTTAAGTTAAGTGATCACAAAGTGCAGTAACACAACCAATACACTCTCTTTAATCAACATCATGCATTTTTACTTCATTTCTTTCTTGGCATTGCTACAATTTCAGTGGTGACTTCATGATGCATTTGAATGTATCATATTAGTTGCCATGGCGACTTGTAATCATACATTCAAAGACATACATTACCTTCCTTCCTGTGTTCTTTATGTGCGTGAGCTTTTTCACTCAGTATTGAGCCTACAAGTCTAAGTGGTTATAGATTTTACATTTTGAATATAAAGGAAGGAATCTAGAAAGAATTAGTTCCAAAAAATACTCATTCCATTTACATATAATGCAAGAACATGTTGATCACTTTTTCCATTAAATTATGTTGAATGGGCTTTCAAGCTTCAAAAAGGATGCAAAGGCATCATAAATGTATTAGAGTTGTTCATACAACTCACATTTTCTGAAGCTATCCCGTGTTTTATGTGTCTAACAGAGAGAAATGTGAGTTATTAAACACAGAAATGGTCTACCCTAGTTCATAAAGAATAATTGACGACAGACCATTGAATTATTAGTTAATAATGTGCATTGTTTTCAAATAATTAAAAGGAGTCGGTTATTCCAATTATATATGGTTACCACAACTCAAATATTTTTCAGATGTTGTATTTAAAGACATGGTTGTTCGTCAGGTTTTTGTCCGTAAAATATTGTAATACCTTTGTTGATAATTCCAAAACGTCATTTTAGACATAGCAATGGAGGCTTGAACCGTTGATAGCAGAGTAATGCAGTTAATAATGAAGTTATTAGACAGACAGAAAGAGAGAGCATGTGTAAATAATCTCTATGAGTCTGTGCATCTCTCAGCTGTGGTCGGCAGCAGCTTTTCTTCTAATAGCGAAACTGCAAATTCATCATCTTTAGAAACAGCACCGTTTTTAGTGAGAAATGACATGTAGCTTTTAAGCTCCTAAACTAATTTACTGATAAAATCATCAGAGCATTGCTAACAACATTTTTCTGTGCGAGTGTGTGACTGTACTATGTGTGTGCGTTTGTGAGAGAGAGAGAGAGAGAGCAAGAGAAATATGCTATAGATAATAAAACATAATTTTGTGTCAAAAACATTGAAGTAATTTGGAGTTTTTATCCTATTGTTTACTATATTTATTTGCTTAGTCAGTGTCATTGTGGGGTTTGGTTCTTTTGCTGTTATAAGCTGTAAGGACCTTTAAAATAACTGAAATCATTTGGCGAAGTGATATGGACATGCAATGCGGTCAAGAGCTGCCTGGAACTACTTTCCCTGAAAATAATCACATACCTTAGAATGTTTGTCAGCCAATCAGATTCAAGCATTCAACAGTGCCGTCGTGTAAGTAAGGGATAATTCACGGTTAGCTGTGCATTAACCGATTTTAATGGACAACGTGGAGGCTGCATTAGGTGGTTGCCTTCGCGAAGAGCATTTAAATAGTTTAATGCAGAGCTAGCTGTTACATTATCCCACTTATACTATGGTAATTTGCCAGCACTGACAATTTGAAGCTGTTAATGATGTTTGCAGTACAATATTTGACTGGACGGGTAAGAATTACAATTATTTTCATCAGTCACAGCTCGTTAGCTCTATCATTCTACCCCCTTCAGATAGACACAGAGATGAAATAATGCATTAAGATCACATTTACTTGAATTAATTATAGCATTTATTTAAATTTGAACCACCTCGTTGCTGAGGAATATAATGTAGTGATCTAGTATCTAGGCTATTTCATTAATAAAAGTCAGCGTTGACGACAAGTTTCTGTGTGTTCTGCACAATCTGCGATCTCAGACCTTTCTCTCTCGCTCGATAATTAACTGAAATAAATGCTAAAGTCAATAATAATAATAAATGTGATCTTACCACACTATTTCCTCTCTGTGTTTGATTTGAAGCAGACAGAATGCTAGAGCTAATGATCCGTAACTGACGAAAATAACCATAATTTTTACACATCAGGTCAAATATTGTGCTGCAAACATAATGAGGTTTAACTTGTCAGTGCTGGCAAATGATCACGGTATAAGCGGGAAAATTTGTGGCTAGCTTTGCTGTATTCACATTTGGTGGTTCTTGGCCTCCACGTCATGCATTAAAAACATCTAATGCACAGCTACCCATGCATTATCCCTTACTTAATGCATCCCTGCCAGCCAGTCAGAATTGAGTATTCAGACAGACCATGGTATACAAGTTTATTAATACATAATTCAGTTATTTGGATCAACTCATTCATTGAAAAAAATCTGACTCAAAACACATAATTCATACATGAAATGGAAATTTCTACATCTCTTATAAACAATCATGAATGCCCATAGGAGAGCTGTTTTTGAAAGTCTTCTGCTCACCAAGGCCGAATTGATTTGTTAAAAAATAGGGTAAAAACAACAATATTGTGAAATAGTATTAAAATTTAAAATAACTCTTTTCTATTCAAATATATATTAAAATGAAATTTATTTCCACGATAGCAAAGCTGAATTTTCAGCATCATTACTTCAATGTCACATGGTTCTTCAGAAATCATTCTAATATGCTGATTTGCTGCTCAAGAAACATTTATTATTATTATCAATGTTAAAAACAGCAGAGCTGCTTAATATTTTTTGTGGAAATCGAATGCATGATTTCAGGATTCTTTGACGAGTAAAAAGTTCAAAAGAACAGCTTTTGTTTGAAATAGAAATCTTTTTTGGAATGTCTTTACTGTCACTTTTGAAAAATTGAATCCATCCTTCATGAATCAAAGTATTAATTTACTATAAAACACTTGACATACAGTGTGCAAGTATCACTTTATGATACTCATTCATCGTACTCCTGCATCCTTTTTGAAGATTGAAATCCCAAAGCATTTTCTGCTCCTTAATGAACAGAAAAGGTCATAATAAGAGTTTGCAGTGGCATAAGGATGAGTAAATGATGGCGCAGTTTGCATTTCCGGTGAACTATCCTGTCACATTGTTCATTCTCACATTTTCTGAAATTAAAAGATGAACGTCTCAGTACCAGAGGATTGAGCGTTCATGTATTACTCACCCTGCATGTGCTCGCATCTGTGAGAATTCAACAGAGGCTGTTTGTCAGAGAGATCACTTGTGGTGACACACAGGGGGACGTCTACAAACTTCTGCTCTCCTTCACTCTCTTCCTCATAATATCTCAAGCTGTCAGCATTCACACCTACCACAAGGGATATATGTGGTGGTTCATTCGTGTGTGTGTGTGTGTGTGTGTGTGTTTGGTGCCTCAGGCCATGCAGTCAATGAAACATTGAGCCTAATGGGAACTGTGCTTTTAAAAACCATCAGTGTCTGAATGGATATCCATCAACCTGAGAAGTATGGCGCTGGCTGTGTAACTATTAAACATACCATAGCATAGCCACATATCAAAATTAATGCAATTTGAATACAGTCTTCAGTGTCACATGATCCTTCAGAAATCATTCAAATATGCTGATTTGCTGCTTTTAGTAATGTCACTTTTGATCAATTTAATGCATCCTTGATAATTAAAAGGTATTAATTTCATTTTTTTTTTAAACTGCCCCCGAACTATGTGGTAATGCACATGTGCTTTTTCCTGTTGATGTACAGTGTGTTTTATGAATATGGGTGTACAGTAAATACATGTATGTGTGTGTTTGTGTGTTTCGTCTGCAGTACCTTCATCATCGAAAAGCAGCCTCCTCAGGTGCTGAAAACACAAACTAAATTTGCGGCGACGGTGCGTTTGCTGGTAGGTGGCAAACTGAACGTGCACATGAACCCACCGCAGGTCAAAGCCACCATCATCAGTGAACAACAGGCCAAGGCCCTGCTCAAGAATGAAAACACCAGAAAGTGAGCAGAAACACAACACACTGTATTTTCAGTAACTCCTCTGGGTGTTGTTGATGACTCATTGTGAACAGGCCTAATGACGCCTGGAGCTGCAAAAACAAAGCATGTTTCATCAGGCGCACTTTGCTACATCATGCTACATTTACTAACACACACAATTTTTAAGCACAAACAGAGTTTGTTCTTCCAGAACAAAAATTTGCAGATAATTTACTCACCCCCTTGTCATCCAAGATGTGCGTGTCTTTTCTTCTTCAGTCGATAAGAAATTATGTTTCTTGAAGAAAAACATTCAGGAATTATCTCCATATAATGGACTGATATGGTGCCCCCAAGTTTAAACTTTAAAAAATGCAGTTTAAATGCAGCTTCAAGGGGCTCTAAATGATCCCAGTAGAGGAAGAAGAGTCTTATCTAACAAAATGATCGGTCATTTTCGAAACAAATTGACAATTTATATACTTTTTAACCTCAAACGCTCGTCTTGTCTAAGTCTGCGTGAACTCTGTTTTTTTTTTTTTTCGGTTCAATGCGGTCAAGACAGTTAGGGTATGTCGAAAAAATCCCATCTCGTTTTCTTCCCCAACTTCAAAATCGCCCTATATCGCTGCAGACATACTGACCCAGTGTTTACAAAGTGAACATGCAAAGATTAAACAACCTTTACAAAAGTCAAAAAAAAAAAAAAGGTAAAAGAGCTATGTAGGATGATTTTGACGTTGAAGAAGAAAACGTGACGGGAGTTTTTCGACCTAACCTAACTGTATTGATTACACAGACTACGCATGCGTATTGCAGAGACGAGACAAGACGAGCATTTGAGGTTAAAAAGTATATACATTTTCAATTTGTTTCGAAAATAACAGATCTTTTCACTAGATAAGACACTTCTTCCTCGGCTGGGATCATTTAGAGCCCTTCAAAGCTGCATTTAGGAAGTTCAAACTTGCGGGCACCATTGAAGTCCATTATAAATTCTGGAATGTTTTACTCAAGAAATGTAATTTCTTACTGACTGAAGAAAGAAAGACATGAACATCTTGGATGACAAAAGTGTGAGTAAATTATCTGTAAATTTTTGGACTTCTCCTTTAAAGGGACAGTTCACCCACAAATGAAAATTCTGTCATTAAGTACTCACCCTCATGTCGTTCCAAACCCGTAAGACCTTTCTGAGCTTTCTGACCCTACATAGACAGCAATGCAACTGACACATTCAAGGTCCAGAAAGGTAGTATTGGACTATTTTAATGATGTCTTTGCTACCTTTCGTGGTCTTCAATGTGTCAGTTGTTTTGCTGTCAATGAAGGATCAGAAAGCTTATGGATTTCATCAAAAGTATCTTAATTTGCATTCCGAAGAGTAATTAATGACAGAATTTTCATTTTTGGGTGAACTAACCCTTTATTAGACCTAGATCTTGGTTAAAATGCTCATCGTAATTTTTTGTACGACTGTATGCGGAATAAAATTCTCTGTATATGTATGTGTCTGTTTAACAGTGACAGCAGTGGTGAGATCTTGAATAACAACTGTGTGATGGAGTACCACCAGACCACAGGCACTCTCAGTGCACACTTTAGAAACATGGTGAGTGTTATGTGGCTGTTTAATATCTGACTTTAAAGAAAACTCTGTAGGATGAGTGTGTGAACTTGACTGTAGAGGTTTCTAAGTACACTGTCAGCCACCAGTTCAGTTCATTCATAATTTACTCTGTACCTGCTTGGAGAACAGAGCTGTATTCTCGATTATGCATCAGCAATGAATTTATAACACTTGAGCAACACTGTAAACCCTGTAACCCTGTAAAGCCTGACATATAAATCAGTAGTCAGAAAAATAGAACAGCTTCGATACATATGATACAATAGGCTGTAAGGTTACAATTTATGAACAAAATATCAAACCAAGTAGCATCTCAGCACTAACTTTCCTGTTATATATATTTCTGTGCATTTGTCAACCAGAAAGTATTTTCCTGCCTTAATTTGTACAGAATATTTTATTAGTTTGTAATTAAAATGAAGTCCAAATTAAAAATTTCTTACTTTAAAAGTGCTCATGCTTTTTTAGAACTTATCTGTTATCTGATTTTACAGTCTTATTCGTATGCGGTGAATGACATTTCTAAATGTAGCTTGAGTACTTTTTGGAGGGTGTTTTATCTGATACTGACTCATGTTAAATAGGAAGAACAAGTTTAACTGCTTATAATAAAGTAAATATATATGTTTTCTCTTTTCTTTCTTATGTGTCCTGTAGTCTCTGAAGCGGATCAGGCGTTCAGACCGCCGAGGGGCAGAGTCTGTTACCGAAGAGAAGTTTACCATTTTGTTTGAATCACAGTTCAGCGTTGGGGGAAATGAGCTGGTATTTCAGGTTAAGGTGAGCTTGAAAGGTTGTATGCCTGATTTTCCTTCAATTTTAAAGATCCCTGCATTAAGGACTATGTAAAATTTAGACCAGTGTTTCATTTCTGTTCATCCAGTCAAAATTAATGCTTTAGTAGATTTTGCAGTGAAAATAAAAATAATAATAATATAGCTGCAAGCAGCGATTACCGGGGTTCCAGTCCTTTTAGGGCATTTTAGCACATATGAAAAAATATATTCCATATTATTTAGCAAGCCTGTAACCACCTAAATCAGTTATTTAAAAAATACAGGTAATTTGCCATAGAAATATGTTTTTTAATGTTTATGACTGTTAGAATGCCAGCTGTGGTCCAATCTCCCTAAAACTTTGCATGCTTGTTTTGAATCTGTCACAAAACCTGTCACATTTGCTCACCAGGCTTCATGAAGTTCTGACTTTTCGTTTAGGCTTTATGGGCTTTTGGCCATTTTTGGAGAGGTCAATTTTCTAAACAACCCCGTTATAGCTTCCCAAAGGGGAAATTTCAACATTTGTTTTGTAATTATTGACTTGATTGGCAGTGCAGTGTTTTTTCCCAGACTGAGCAAAAAACTTAGGGCTAGTTCGAAAAGTATGTTTTTTACATTTTCTCAATCATTTAACAAATGGTACAACAGACAATCGTTTACACCCTTGAAAAGTGTGATATCGTCAAACAGGCCAGCTGAGCTTCTTTTCGATCAACCTCCATTAAGCTTGTCTAACAGGTGCTCAAAGTTCATCGGCCTACGGCGGCCATGTTTTCAGACATGCAAATATCCTCATAGCCACTTGTGACACATTGGACCAAGACAGTGCATACCAATTTTCATGTTTATAGGACACACGGTTGCATAGTTATGGCCGTTTTTATGTTCTTATAGCGCCATTAAGTGGCCAACCTCCGTGACTTTTTCATGTAACCTCAGATTCAGCTCTTACATACGCGTTGACAGTTTGGCAGAGATATTTCATTCCATTCAAAAGTTATAGCCGTTTTAGTAAAGGTGGCCCTGCTCCTTTCAAACATTTTGGCGTCTCTTTGCAACGGAGAGTTGAAAGTTCAACTTGTTTTGATAATTATTGATATTCACTCTCCAGAGAATCTTTCTGCACTGATTTAATTCTGATTGGGTGGAAAACCAGGATTAGTTCGCAAAAGTAGATTTTTTTTTTAAAATGCTAAATACCTGAAAAATTTGCCAGGTGACATGAATCCGAGGCATGCGTTTTGTTCGGCGTGAAGCAAGGATGCCAGCGACATTAGACACTTGAGCCTGCGATGAACGGTTAAAGGCCAAAGTATACTTAGGCCGTCTGCAGAGCAGAGCAGAGATGCAAGATTCCAAACAACTGTACTGCCCATGTTTCAAACTCGGCAATCCGCGCTAATTCATGGATGAGTATGTTTTGAAAGCTGTCCAGACACAAAATGTGAAGCATACCCGGGTCTTAAAGGAGAAGTCCACTATCAAAACAAAGATTCACATATAATGTACTCACCCCATTGTCATCCAAGATGTTCATGTCTTTCTTTCTTCAGTCGTAAAGAAATTATGTTTTTTGAGGAAAACATATTTCAGCATTTTCTCCATATAATGGACTGATATGGTGCCCCGATTTTGAACTTCCAAAATGCAGTTTAAATGCAGTTTCAAACGATCCCAAATGCGGTTGTAAACGATCCCAGCCGAGAAAGAAGAGTTTTATCGTAACAATCGATTATTTTAATAAAAATAATACTTTTTACCTTGAAACGCTCGTCTTGTCTTACTCTGCCTGGACTGTTTTTTTCCGGTTCATGACAGTTAGGGTATGTCAAAAAATTCTCATCTCATGTTCTCCCTCAACTTCAAAATTGTCCTATATCGCTGTTTTACCTTTTTTGTTAAGGGTGTTTGATCTTCTTTGCATGATTACTTTGCAAAGACTGTGTCGGTACTTCTGCAGCGAAGTAGGATGATTTTGAAATGATTTTTGAAGTTGAGGGAGAAAATACGATTGGAGTTTTTCGACATACCCTAACTGTCTTATGTCAGAATACACAGAGTTCAACAAGAGCAAGGCAAGACGAGCGTTTGAGAATAAAAAGTATTTCAATTGTATTATTTTTATGAAAATAACCGTTCAAGGTCTCTACGACTTACGGTGTGGTCTGCCTGATCAGTTTTACGTGGAGATTGTTGATCCTTGGGCACTCTAACAATTACAAAAGGGTTTCAGCGCTACATTCTTGAACCCATAATTATAGTAGTAATATTTATGCTATACCATTCAATATTTGGGGTTGGTAGAATTTTTTTAATAAAGGTTTTTTTATGCTCATCAAAACTTTTTCAGTTTAAAATAACTTTTCTATTTTAATATATTTTAAATGTAATCTATTCCTGTGATGCAAAGCTGAATTTTTAGCAGTAATTGCTCCAGTCTACAGTGTCACATGATCCTTCAGAAATCATTCTGTTAATCTAGTGCACAAGAGCATTTATATATAATAAAGTCATTTTACAGCTTAATTTTTCTTATCCAAACCTTTTTTCCCCCAGACTCTCTCTTTGCCTGTTGTGGTAATTGTCCATGGAAGTCAAGACAACAATGCCACGGCCACCGTTCTGTGGGACAATGCATTCGCTGAACCGGTTAGTTCCTAAAGCATCAGTGCATCTTTGGGTGGATGTTGCGGTATAGTGCTTAAAGTTCAGGCCATCACTATTGTGCCCTTGAGCAAAGTACTTAATAATACCAGATCGTTGTGCCTCTAATAAGCTCATGAGGCCATTGTATAGCGATATCACGTGAAAGTCATGGAAACAAATTCCCAGTCATGTGGTGATAAATAAAGCTCCTATAACTTAACTATGTTAAACATCACAAAGATCGGCCCTGACTTGATAACACGCAAGACTTATTCCCAAATCATACGTAATGTAATTTCTTTCCCGCTCACCAGAGTCTCAAACCCCCCACAACAAACAAAACTGTTGTGTTTCATAGCGTGGGTGTTGGTTTGATGGCTGATGATGGCATATGACTCACAATCTTTTACTGTACATACTCTACCCTTATTATCTTTAAAAAAACAGTGCATCCACACATTTAAATCCCATCATCAATGAATCACCCTCATGTCAATTCAAATCTGAATGGCAAATGAAGGAGTGAGAAGAAAAAACTATTCCATAGAAGTCCATACACGTTTTGCAGAGTTTGTGTAATGTCAGATCATCATGAGTCACCAATATGATTCTCTTCAAGGCAGCAGTAAGCGTCATCTATACAGAACATGTTAGATATTTATGCAGATCAATCAGGATCTGTGCTGCCATAAAATATCCCTGTTGCTTTTCTAAAAAACAACCTTAAAACCAAAGTGACTGTGAGAACCCACCTAATGAGACACTTTCCAACTGTAAAAGGTTAAAAGAGAGTTTATGATAATGTACTCATTTTCTTGTTCTCTCTCAGGGACGGGTGCCTTTTATTGTGCCCGACAAGGTGTTATGGCCGCAGTTGTGTGAGGCTCTGAATATGAAGTACAAGGCAGAGGTGCAATCAAATCGAGGTTTATCTGAGGAGAATATCGTCTTTCTCGCTCAGAAAGCCTTCAGCAGCTCCAGCGTCAACCCGGAGGACTACCGCAACATGACCATGACCTGGTCACAGTTTAACAGGGTAAACACACTACTCACACTCAACCACAGTACTGAATGAAATCACCTTGTAAAATCTATTTTCTTTTTATCCATCCATACAAATTTAGTTGCACTCCGTATTGAATATAATTAAATTTGTACTTCAGTATTACTCATAAGCTCATGGTTTTGACAGCTTTACGGGAGCTTTAATTAAGCTGAAAGCAATATGGCCTATTATTTTGTTAAAATTCTGACCGTGACTGTGACCTGCTGCTTGTTACCCAAAAGCACTGCCGTTATCGAGCGATGTTCTAAAAGATGGTTTAATCCCAAACCAGTCTCTCGTTGTTCTGACTTTGTTTTTTTTATTTTAAGTGGCAATCTGTCAACCTGGGGCAGAATGGTGCCTGATCTGATCGACATTGCTTCTCGTCCATTGCAATAGTTAATGGTTATTTAGGAAGTGAGGTTTGATCTGAGAGCTTTTGATGTGCGGGTAGGCCTAAGGCTGTGGCTGCCTTTGAAACGGCCCTTTGCTGATCTGCTACATTGAGCGGGCAGTGTTCCCAACAAAGGCCTTTGGAATTCAGGCATCGTTGTGGTTTATGGCTTTGTTTATTTAGTTACTGATACAATACTCACATATGCACACATTTGCACAAATACAAAGTTATCTTGAAAACATGCTAATGATTTGATGCTCTTATACAGTGGGGTGCAGAAGTCTGTGAACACTAGTGGAATTGCTATTTTGCATTGAGCACATAAGTTGAATTGATTTACAATTTACAGTTGAAGTCAAAAGTTTACATACACCTTGCAGAATCTGCAAAATGTTAATTATTTTACCAAAATAAGAGGGATCATAAATGCATGTTATTTTTTATTTAGCACTGACCTGAATAAGATATGTCACATAAAAGATGTTTACACATAGTCCACAAGAAAAAATAATTCATAAAAATGACTCTATGATTTTTGAGATCCATCTTTTCACACTGAGACTACTGAGGGACTCATATGCAACTATTACAAAAGGTTCAAATGCTCACTGATGCTCCAGAAGAAAACACAATGGATTAAGAGCCGGGGGGTGAAAACTTTTGAACAAAATGAAAATGTGTACTTTTTTCTTATTTTGCCGAAATATCATATTTTTTTTTCATTTAGTACTGCCCTTCAGAAGCTACAGAAGATACATACATGTTCCCCAGAAAACAAAATAAGTTAAATTTACCCAATTCCAAATGTTTTCACACCCTGGATCTTAATGCATTGGGTGTCCTTCTGGAGCATCAGTGAGTGTTTGAATCTTCTGTAATAGTTGCATATGAGTCCCTCAGTTGTCCTCAGTGTAAAAAGATGGATCTCAAAATCATACAGTTATTGTTGGAAAGGGTTCAAATACACAAAAATGCTGAAAAATCAAAGAATGCTCAAAAAAAAAAAATCTTTTTTTTTTTTACGTGAAATATCATATTCAGCTCAGTACTAAATAAAAAATAACATGCATTTTGTATGATCTCTCTTATTTTGGTAAAATAAATAAGCTTTTAGCAGATTCTGCAAGGTGTATGTAAACCTTTGACTTCAACTGTATATGATCGGCATAAAAGAATATTCTGCACAAATAGCTATTTTTTGTTTAGTGATCTAATACTACTAATACTACCTGAACTAAATAGCTTAATTTAGTATAGTGAACTGAAATTAGAACTGCTTTACAACTGAAATTTAGTTTGTTTCATAACTGATGCATTTTGCAGCATTAACACTCTTATTTCCCTGCTTTTCTGAAGCTGCTTTCTATGCAAATAAATGTGACTGTTTGAATTAGGTTCTAAATTCTGAATTTGAACCAGATCGTACATGTTCAAGAGACATCCGTGTGTTTGCGTGTCTCTGTGTGATCTGCCATGCTAACTGTTGAAACAGTCAGGACATAGGACATTGTGTTCTAAGAAATGGAGTGATTAAAGTGGAAGAAATGGAGACGAACGCTTCCCGTCTTTAGTCCTAAGTAATGTGACTTTGCTTGTGGATCGCTGATTAAAAACAGAATGAACATGAGGCAGTGGATCATGCTCTCGTTCAGGCAGTCATGCCTGTGTTTCCAAAGCCCTAAACGTTCCCTTTACCGCACACACTTCTAGCTGTTTACTGTCTGAATCATGTCAACTCCATGTCCATTTTCAATGAACGCATCACTTGCGAGGAACAAGTACTGGGAATTCAGCAAGATTGTTTTTTTTTCATACGTTAATGCTTTGTTTTCATAACTGTTAAGTGTCCGTGAGGAAACAAGCTTTATACATGCTATGATGATGTTCTAGTGTACAACATGCTAATAGGGCTTATTTAAAGTTCATGTAAAGCAATATTAAACATCTGTTTTCAGTTTGTCACACCACAGAAAAATGTGTTATTAACCACTTAGACAAATTTAAACAATAACAAAAAAATGCTAATAAAATAAGTTATCAAAATCTTGAAAAAATAAGCAGTATTCTTTGCTCTCAAACACTGGGAGTGTATCGGCTGTTGGCGCTTAAACCACGTCCACTTGCGGGAAAGCTGCCGCCTCTCTCAACTGTCAAATAGAAGGTATGCATTGACATCACTTTCCTCAGGGCTGAGTGGCAAAAAAGCTGCTGAATAAATGGATTTGATAGGGAAGTTGCAACAACATGAGTAAAACAAACAATAATCAGTTTAAACTAGTATTCCTTACAACTTACCAAATATCCAGTGGTCCATGGATATTGATATGGAGCAAGGAATCATGTTTCCTGACATTTACATGTGCCTGATTTTGACGCCGGGGAAATAAATAAAGCAAATTTATACAAACTAGGTTGGTCTAAATCCAGGTGATCACTTAAATCAATGTTTTATGTGTCGTCCACCCCAAACTTTTATAGTAATGCAGAATATAAGGCAAATATTTAATGGATAAGCTGTCAGTACGATATATAATAATACAATATATAGGGTATGATTTTACTGCAAGATTCAACATATTAACATAAAATGTTAACTGTAAATCTGTGTTTCGAGTCCATTTGTTTCTGTGAATTGCTGCGATTCATTTGCTTCTCTCTTCTGTAGCTTTAGGTGGTCTGTAAAAATATACCTCAGATTTCTTGTCAAATCTATTTGTACAGTCAATCGCAAAGCTCTTTCTCGTTTTAGATGTTTTGTGAGTTCTGTCGCAGCATTCACGCTGAAACCAATAAGAAAGCAGAGCTGTTTTATAAATTATGGTAACCAGCTAATATGCATTTATGTGATGAAGGCAGGGCTAGCTAGCAAACTGTAGGCTGTAATAACTAACGTTAATGACAGTAACTGGTGATAGAGCAGGCGAACCACTGATGCTAATGCGGCCTATTATTATAGTGTTAGCGGAGGGCCCATGCTCAGTGGCTCCAGTGCGTCATCCAGACATGATTTCAGGCCGCCCCAAAAATCCTAAACACAAAAATGGTAAACGGTTTAACTCTGCAACTCAGAACAACATACGCTACGTTCACACTGTCAGTTTTTGGGATTGTCAATGGAATTTACTTACAGGTGTGATTCTCGAAATGTCCCGTTCACACAGCAGATTATAGAAGTGTCTCGAATACTGTCTGTATGAACAGGCAACGGGAGTCAAGCAGGGTTGCCAGGTTTTCACATCAAAACCCGCCCAATTGCTACTCAGAACTAGCCTACAACTAGCCCAATTGCGTTTCGAAGGGGGTCCCCTGTTAAAAATCACATTGGGGGGGATAAAATACACGTTTTTGTCTGGGTTCCCTTGGTAAATTCATATTACAGGGGCTAAATCTTACGTTATTGGGGTCGCTTCAACCCGCGGACATAAAAAATAACCTGCGGCAACAGTATTGAAGTAGCCCAATTCCACGGGAAAACCGCAGATTTGGCAACACTGGAGTCAAGTCTGTATTCCTTACCAGTAACCATAGCAAGAGAGACCAAAGCAATATCAAAGATGCCAACGTCCGTAAAACTGAAATCACTGAATCACTTTCTGACACAAAAGTTCAATCGAGCCTCGAGTTCATTTATCAAACCTTCATTAACCGCCAGCAGCTTTTAAATTTGGGTGGAGAGTGGAACATTTGAGCCGCTCACAAAACACAAAACTGACAGGAACGACTCCGGTGGAGACTGGATATAAAATTTTTTGATGACACGCAGCTTATTTCTTCTTCACTGTGAGTTACCGAAACCACACATGAAAGCGCGTTTGTGCGGCAGAGCGGCTCTCTCTAGCACAGAATGATGTGATGGACAACTAGTTGTCCAGTCCTGTTCCGTTCACACAGCGCGTGTGTCCCGAGAATGCGGTTGTGAGTTCTGAGAATGTACAGGTGTGAGTTCGGTTACAGAATGCGGTTGTCACACCCGTAAATAACCGCACTGTGTGTGAACGTAACCGTATTAAGGATTCAAATACAGGACTGACAACCGTATTCTGCTGCTGTGTGAACATGGCCATAATTCACAGTCTTTGTAACGTGTTTTCAGCAATACATTTCTAAGAGAAACAGTTCTCTTTACATGGACTTCAACACTCTCTAAATCTTTACACACACTGTACAAAAAGTGGATGTAACTAATAAAATTCATCTATGTAGGTACTTAAAGGGATGGCTGAAAAAACAATAAAGCCATTACAGAAAATTCGAATGGTTTCCACTACAAATATCATTACAAACATTACAAACCATCAACTTTTAACCATTAAAACCACTAAAAAATACTTTTCTGTAGTGTGTTTTGGGACATATTTCATTAGGATTTATTGGTTTTACCAAGCCACTAATAGCAGGTGACCAATTACCAGTAAAGACCAACAGAGTCCATTGCAGTTTCCATTAAAACCAATAAAACCAATAAAGTCCCATTATAAAACCATTACAAATTTTGTGATGATGTCTATTGGTTTTTTTCATCAGGGAATCTGTTTACTCACCGTCATGTTGTTCCAAACCTGTATTACTGTCTTTCTTCTGTGGAACATGAAAGAAGATATGAGATTTAAAAGAACATTGCTAACCAAACAGTTTCAGTACCCTAACCCTAACCACTGACTTTCATTTTATGGAGTAAAAAAAAAAAAACTTGTTTCTGTATTTACTGTGCATGTTGGTCTTTTAATCCTGATTTGTTTTCTGTCATTGTAGGAGAGTTTACCTGGCAGGAACTTCACATTTTGGCAGTGGTTTGATGGTGTGATGGAGCTGACTAAAAAACACCTGAAGCCTCACTGGAATGATGGGTAAGAACTAACCTCTTTGAGAACAGGAGCAAACATCACACTCCTGTGGCTTTAATGTTAATGATAACAATTCATCCATGTGTAAAAGCTAAAAAAAAATCTCTTTGTTGCTGCTCAGTCAATGAACGAACATAAAGAAATAATAAAAGCCGTTGCTGCTCTCTGCCCTCACATAACAATGACATCTCTCACACTCAGCTGAGAACGCTGCCGGTTATGCCGTAGGACCCAGCGGGGTGAATCTCACAAAGAAATGACAATGACGTTTAAGTGTATTTCACTTATGTGACTTTAAATGGAAAATGCACTTAATTAACAGACAAGAAAATTACACATTTATTTATTTCATGGACACTTTTGGTAGTTTTGGTTTCACCTGACTGGAAAATGTTAGTCATGATTTATCAAATTTTTAAATCTGCCACTTGTTCTTCTTTTTTTTTTTTTTTGGAGCGGTATATAATGGATATCTTTATTATGAAGTGCTTCTTTTCCATGGCAACTGGCTGATTGAGAGATAGTGCTGGTTAAGACTGTACATTAAGGCATTAAACCATGGATGGATTAACACAGGAGTAAGATCTAAGAGACCTCTTGCGGCTTTGATAAGATCTAGCTCTCTCTTGTATTTTTTGCTTATCTTTTTTTCGTTCAACCCCCAGTCGTCCATATCATGTAATCCTTTGTATACAAATCATGATGAAACTGAACAGTACACATGAGATAACAGCCTATCTGCCTTTGTGTGTGTAAACATCCTTTTATGCATGGATGTTTGTGTTCATGTGTTCATGTGTTTGTGTGCTTGTATGTCCCAGGGCGATTCTTGGCTTTGTGAATAAACAGCAAGCTCAGGACATGCTGATGTCCAAACCCAACGGAACCTTCCTGTTGCGCTTCAGTGACTCGGAAATTGGCGGCATCACCATAGCCTGGGTGGCAGAGAACCCTAACAAAGCAGGTAGAACCGTTACTTTGCTCCTCCACTGCTGTTCTTCAACACAAAACTGACTTAATTGGACTTTATACTACTTTTCTTGTTTAATAGGGACGTTTTATGCATGGTATTTCAAAACAAATCACTTAAAGTGGATTGAAATGGCCTTAAAACTAGTTCAAAACTTCTGTTCTTCCTAGGAGAACGGATGGTTTGGAATCTCATGCCATACACAACCAAAGACTTCTCTATCCGCTCTTTGGCGGATCGCATCAGCGACCTGAATCATCTCCTGTTCCTCTATCCTGACCGGCCCAAAGATGAGGTCTTCTCCAAATACTACACCCCTCCCCTGTGTAAGCTTGATCACAATCATCTTCTTTTTTTAAAACATGATATATATATATATATATAAGCAATTTAAAAATGTTTATTATTTTAATTATTATTTATCCAACTTATTAATAAATGTTTATTTACTGAGCATATTAATAAATGTTAATTTCCAACCTATGGAATATAGTAATTTTTTAAGCAATAGTTAAATAAAACTACCCAGAAGGCTGGGTTAAACATTTAATCTGACCACTGGGTCAAAACAACCCAATTACTAGGCTTGTCCATATTACACTGGTATATACACTACCAGTCAAAAGTTTTTGAACAGTAAGATTTTGTATGTTTTTTAAAGTCTCTTCTGCTCACCAAGCCTACATTTATATGATCCAAAGTACATCAAAAACAGTACAATTTTGAAATATTTTTACTATTTAAAAGAACTGTTTTATATTTGAATATATTTTAAAATGTAATTTATTCCTGTGATTTCAAAGTTGAATTTTTAGCATCATTACTCCAGTCACATGATCCTTCAGAAATCATTCTAATATTCTGATTTGCTTCTTCTCATTATCTTGAATACAGCTGAGTAGATTTTTTTTCAGGTTTCTTTAAAACCTAAAATAGAAATCTGAAATATGAATAGAAGAGAACAGAAGAACAGCATTTATCTGAAATAGAAATCTTTTGCCTTTATCATCACTTTTAATCAAACATCCTTGCTAAATAAAAAATGCTGATCTTAGGATCCTACTATTGATCAAATAATGTTTTAAATATTGATAATAATAATAATAATAATAAATGTTTTTGAACAGCAAATCTGAATATTAGAATTCTGAAGATTTCTGAAGGATCATGCGACTGTAGAAATGATGCTGAAAATTTAGCTTTGATCACAGGAATAAATAACATTTTAAAATATATTCAAACAGAAATCGGTTACATTAAATGTTCAAAATATTTCAAAATTGTACTGTTTTTGCTGTACTTCGGATCAAATAAATGCAGGCTTGGTGAGCAGAAGAGACTGTTTAAAAAACATTAAAAATCTTACTGTTCAAAAACTTTTGACTGGTAGCGTACATGAACAATCATTTAAAGGTTTTGGGGTCAATATTATTATTTTTTAAGAAAATACTTTTAAACCCCCAAGCATGTATAAAATTTTCAAAAGTGACAGACAGATAATTGCAATATTACAAAAGATTTTTATTTCAGGTATGTTACTCTAAAAATGCTTTTTATTCATAAAAGACTCATGAAAGGCATAGTTTCCACAAAAATATTAAACAGCACAACTGTTTTAAAAATTTTAAAAAAGAAGATATATTTGAGCAGCATCAGCATATCAGGATGATTTCTGAAGGCTCATGTGACACTAAAGACTGGAGTAATTATGCTAAAAATTTAGCATTGCATCACAGAAATAAATTACATTTTAAAAAATATTAAATAGAAAGTAATTATCCTAAAGTGTAATAATAACTTACAATTTGTATTTTTGGGCTGAAAATAAATGCAGCTTTGGTTAGCCTTGACATATTTCATATTTCATATGTCATGACACAAGGAGGGATTTTGAGACTAACATATTAATGCAGTCTTTAGGTAACTTATTTGCCATATTAAAGCACATTAAAAATCATCACAGTATGCACAATGTCGCTCAGTTTTATATAGCCAGTAAAAATCATTAGAAATACATTGGTAGCCTGTGTGTTTGTGTTTGGGTCCATGGGTTTAAATGAGAGTATATCACTCTGGCTAATCTAGCGTGTTTGTTTTTGTCTGTGTGTGTTCTCATTCACACACAGTGTGAGCCAGTGTTATGTTATGGTTTAGGAATAATCTGTTTATCTTTCCCACCTCTCCAGCTAAAGCTGTGGATGGATACGTCAAACCACAGATCAAACAAGTAGTGCCAGAGTAAGTACACACACACACCCCTTCTATCTCTGTGTTTTTCTGACCTCTCACTACAGGTCTTCACATCTCTGACATTTAAGAGCTAACCTGTTAACTCCAAGCGATAAATCTAATTGCACGCTAGCATATAAGCGCTGGCCTGGCTCTGTGGGCAGTTATTGGTTGCCATGGATACTTGAGACTCTGAACTCTCATTCCACTCCTGAGCATATACTTAGCTTTGTTAGCCTCATTAGCAGCATTATTTTTCCATAGGTGGACGACCCCGTTGGTCTTGTTAGCAAGCCTTCCACTGCGCTCAAGCTCAGTAGGGAGTCATACACCATCAGACTCAGATAATTCAGTGCTTGTCATCAACATTCTGAGGGAGTGATTATCAAACTAGCTCTTAATTTTGAGGGTTAGCAAGAGCTCTGACCGCTAGCACCCACTAGAGCGTGTAGAGTAGCCAGCTGTGAACCAGAGCTGAACAGAATGAATGAGCTGAACATGTCTTTTGTTAAGTATTTTGGAGCTTTTTGACATTTTACTGAGGGAGAGAGAATAGAAGAATGACAGGAATTGTTACAGGAAGCTGTATCAGTGTATTAACAGACTGGATTCAAACTCATTTTACAATATTAGATGGAAAAACCTTATAAATATTCATTTGTTGCAACTAACGGAAATAAAAAGCTTAAGCTGAAGTACCAAAATGACTCAAATTAAATGTAACTTAAGTCAAATGAATTAAAACCAAATTTAAATATAAAACACTAATCAAAATGGCAAAAGTATAATACACAAATGAAAATATTAAAATAAAAGCTAATTCAAAATAAGAATAAATACTGTAACAGTGTATAAATGATACTATTATGTGTGCATCTGTGTTCATGCAGGTTTGCGACACCTAATCCAGATCCTGCAGCAAACCCCACCTACATGGACCATGCAGCTTCTCCAGCTGTCAATCAACCACATGCTTATGGACTCTATCCCCCAATGTGAGTACATAGATATATGTGCATTTCTGTCAGTATGTTTCTGCATTAGGGTTGTTATTGTTAACTAAAACAAAAACGATAAAAAAAAATGTCATAAAATTTTAATAAAATAAAATCAAATATTAGACAATTAGAAATGCTGCTTTGGCAAATAAAAGAAGTTTAAGTACTAATATTACTAAACTGAAACTGAAATTACTAAAAAAAATTGCAAAAACTAAAAACTATACTAAAATTACTAAACTTAAAATTAAAATGGAAACTTAACATAAAAAAATACAAACTAATTCAAAACATTATTAAATATATAGTATATAAGTAAGTATATAGTATATAAGAATATAAATTAGGGCCCTATGATTTCCACGATGCGGAAAATGTGGATGGAATCACGGAATCCAGTCATAAAAACGGAATTCACTGAATAATGCGGAATGTCACGGAATTTGTCAAAGTTTGAATGAATTAATCAAAAGTGGGTCATTACACTTAAATCAAATCGCAATATGGACTAGTATCTGTGAATATTACGCCACAAAAATACCATTTAAATGTGAATCCTGCATGTCTGCGTGTCTCTGTTTTAAAGAAGAAAGCAGACGAGCGGTTTTGTTTACTACATACACTGAAGCGCACCTGACGCTTGCGGTGATTTCAGCATTTGACCATTCCATTTTAGGAAAACTAGCGTCATATCATATACAAACAGAAATGTAAAGGTAGACACGGCAACCCGTCAAAATAAAAGTCCGGTTTAACTTGAAGACATTGTGCCAGATATATATTACTACTATTACTACTACTACTAAAATGAAACAAACATTGTTTTTTAGGGTATAATCACACATTTCTTCCATGTTTTAATTTTAATAGTAAATTCCCCTTTTTTTTGCCCAAAAAAAAAAAAAAAATTTGCTTAATTTTCAGTAATATGAATGAAATTAACATTTTATGCCTTCATTTGATAACCAGAACATTCTAAATACACAACACAGAATTTCTGAGGGTAAAAAAAAACTTTCATGAGGCTATTTTAAGAATAAATTTGAATAAATTAAGTATGCATTCAAATAATTAGACATGCTAAAACACAGAATTTGATAACGATAAAACAATTTATAGAGCCCTAAACGTAATTTTTGTAAAACCTTTATTAAATTGATGTGAAATTGTGTAAGTTTCATGATTTTAATTAATTAGACATTTAATTAATTAGACAATCTCTTTGATGAATAAAATTTTATTTAAGCATTAAAAAGGAGTTGATAAAAATTAAAACGGAAAAAAACAGAATCCAGAAAAATTAAAACGGAAAAAAATAAAAACGGAATTTGGGAAAAATTCCAAAAAACGGATTTCATAGGGCCCTATATAAATAAAAACCACCTTAATCAGGCCCACGTTTACAGTGAACACTGGGTATTAAGACTTGTGTGGCTTAATATAATGTAAATTATGTATTTTACTGAAATATGCAGTAGATATGAAATTAAAAGATTTATCAAAAATCCGCATCGTATTATACTTTGGACTTGAAGTGGTTGCACTCTGTGATCTACTGGAGCTACCTGTTGCTTTTTTTACCGCAACACAACTTGGAAAATAAAATACTGAAACGATGAGCACAGCTACTGAAAGAGCTTACAGGTAATAATGGATATAAGAGTAAGCCTAATCCAAATGGGTAATCTAAACGCCCCTGGATATCGAGTGAAATCCGTGCTGAGAAACTCCTTCAGTGCCTGTGGTGCCACAACAAGCATTGGCATGTTTACATCCTGCCAGGATGGCATCTAGTGTTTCTTGTCTCTGCCGTTTGTAAGCTTTTTTAGTATCTGTGCTACTCAAAGGCATCAGGGCTAAAGTGGAGAGAACAAAGACGCAGGTCTTTCGAAAGTTTTATTCGTCCACAGGCATCTTCCCATTCTTTTCTCCTCCTCTTATCGCTAGGAAAGCAGTGAAGACTTGCATCGCTTTTCTTGTTGCCCTTCGACTGAAAATTACAACCAAAAGCCGCACAATGTGGCATTGTATTGGCACAGTATTTTATTTTCCGAGTTGTGTTGTGGTAAAAAAAGCAACAGTCAAAATAATGGCGCCCCCCCCCATAGTCCAAAATATGTATAAAACAACTACATATTCAATAAGAGACATCATTTATGTTATATTAAGTCTTATGATTCTTAATACCCAGCATTCCCTTTAATAATTTTATTAGTTATTTTGATTATGATTCCAATGTGTGTTTAGCACTTGTGCTGTATATACTATGTAACTGATGTAACTGGATGTGATTTATCAAGGTTATTGTTTTCAAAATACTAAATGTAACTCAATCTCTCTCTCTCAGCGGTGACCCTATGCTGGACGCTGATGGCGATTTCGATCTAGATGACACCATGGATGTAGCAAGGCATGTAGAGGAACTGCTCCGTCGACCGATGGAGAGTCAGTGGAGCGGCCAGCAGTCATGACCTCTTGACCCTCTTCATCTGTGACTTCTCTCCCTAAACAATGTTTTTTTTTTTTTAAATACATTTTTCTCCTTCTACTCTTAGTGTATTTTCCCAATTTGTATCTCAGTGTGGGTCTTTACGACTTTCAGTTTAGCTTTTCTCTATCATCACATTTCTTTTTCTTTCCCTCATCCCTTGTTTCTGTAGAAGAGAAAGGAGCTAATGGAAGAAAAAAAAAAATACTATGAGCCTTCCTCTAATGAAATGCCATCAAACAGTATTGTAGAAAGAAAAAAAGAGAGAGAGACAGAGACAGATGCATGTTATCTCTTTTCCTTTGTGCATGTATTTGTTTTTGTTTCCAGCTGACTTTTCGCAGAACGAATCTGTGAAACCCTTAAGCCGAAACGTACTACTGTAAGGAACATTTTTATGTTTTTCAAACTGTTTTATGGTTGTCATTTTATTTCAAGGGTGTTTAGATCTCTACTGCATCTGGAGTAAATGCATACTATCCTTTGCACTCTTAAACGAATGCTTTCCTGCAGACGATGACATTATTGTTACCATGGCGATTGCAATGTAACGCTTCTGTACACTAAAGAGTGTTTAGGTTGCAAGGATGTTAACATTTGGTGCACCTACACGACTGAACGGGTCTTCTCATCCCCTCGCCATCTGAACCGTGAGCGCAAGTTACACCCGCATCCAAACCAGCAGCACACGACATGTCACTCACACTTTTGAAACTGAGGCACACGTGAGAAACGCACACGCATCCGTCCCACGTAAAGCGATGGAAACACATGGGGTAGAGAGAGGTCCGCTGAGCGTCTGGGCTCACGCTACACTACACACGCCGTCTCTCTTTCTCTCTGTCTCTCTCTCGATCCAGTGCAACAGGTGATGACCTCATCTGTTCTCATGCTTTCCTCTCGGAACAAAACAAGAGAACCCGTCGTCATGGTTACACATGCTGCTCCTCGTATGCTCCTAACAGGCCATCCCATAGGTTCGCATTTCTGCATGTCACCTGCATCTTTTTTCTCGCATACGCCTGCACAGAAGCCTTGGCCACTCAGGACATTGACGTACAGTTGATGTAAAATACAAATAATACTATTAATAAAATATACATGAATAAATAAACATGACAGATTTAAAAGAAAGTACCTATATGTAGTATATATGAATTTATTTTTTGTTAACATATTTCTATTTTATTACTGTAGGACGCTAGATGGCTCCGTCCCTCTGTGTAGTGCAAAATGACGCTTTACCGTGTCCGATTGTCAACCGTGTCCAAAATCAGTACTCGAAACCACAAAGGGGTCGGTCGCTGCCATCTCAGTAGTTTCACTTCAGATTTCAGCTAAGCTTTCGCATGGAAGAAAAAGCCAAACGGTGAAGTTAGCACGAAGAGACGTTTCCTGTGTGCTTACTGTATGTGTAACTTGCAAACCTGACTAATGATGCCCACTTTTAGACACGCCTGTGTTCATTTTTAAAGGATGGTTTGTTTCTCGCAGTGGATGTTGTTTTTTCCCCACCTATTTCTCTGTCATGGAAGACACATAGGAAGTCGTGTGATTTTTCTTGATCTTTTTTATTGTCTTTGTTTTCAAATTGATCTGTCATGTTGTGTAGACTCTTTCTCACTGTAGGTGTCAAGGTGTGTATGAGTGAATGCTTGTGTGTGTGTGTGTGTGTGTGTGAGTGTGCGTGTGTTGGCATGTTCAGCTCTGCTCCGTTTTGTGTTCGTCCCATGTTTGTGGTTTGGCTGTAGAGAAGAGCAATTGAATTGACAATAAAGTTTTTTTTTTAATAATTTGGACTCCAGCACAAGTGGTCTGAGCACTTTGTCTTTCCTGTGGGAATGGAATGAACTTTGGTTCGTAATTGGTGTGATTTCCTTACATTACAATCTAACAGTTTGTGCACCTTGACATTTTAAAATTACAACCCATTTGCAGTCTTTCTTTCCGGGCCTTTGTTAATGGTTTTAAAAATCATTGTGCACTTCGCATCCACTCTCCCTAACAGCATGCTTCTGAGAAAACTCAAGAGTTTTTCTTTTCTACATAAACTAAAAACAGACAGTCCCCTCCAGTTGTTGGGCTCATCAAGCTGTGAAGTAGTTTTCAGCTAGAACAGAAAAACATATTCAACATTCCGGGCAACGAATATAAAAGCTAAAGAATCTTTCAGGGAAAATATCATATTGATCAACTTCAAATGTGTAATTGAAAGACATTACAACCATGGTTTTCAAAGCTGTTTTCCTAATTTTGAAGATGAACAGTCCCCATTCACATAGTGGTGTGAAGATGATAGCACATCAATGCCATGCGCAAGAATGGATACAGAGTGTGAGCATGAATCAACATGTAACACTGTCATATTTCCAAATTCTGAGTCATTCTCTCACACTTTCAGCATTAAAATCATGTGCATGTATGAGAGAACACACACAAACAATAAAACAATTCTATCCACCCTATTTTCTCGTAAAAGCGGGCGCTGCGTTTGTAAAACTAAATGGGTCTGGCCTCCGCTCGTTTTGCTGCTTGATATTGCAAACTGAGGTGTCTTACCATATTTTTTAATGTATTTGTCTATGATTATCTATATCTACCCTGATAGCACACGTACATCTCGAAGATGTCTATTTGACGTCTGCATTTACATCTGCAAGACGTATTTCTTAAATAGTTTGCTCATCTGCAATACGTTTCCAATCAGATCTCAAATAGACGTCTATTAGATGTCTATAAGATGTTTATGATTTAGAATGTATGTAAAACTGACATCAAACGTCTGCCAGACGTTTGTACACAGATGCTTTTCAGGTCAAGATCTTTAACAGACATCTTGCAGACCTATGTGTGCTATCTGAGTAATTATCTATATTGTATTTAATATATAATGTATTTTTAACACACTGGTTTGTAGTGCAAACCGTTTTACTTGTTTACTGCACTGATATTGTTATTTCCTATAGCGGCTAATGAGCCGGAAGTCTCACACATTCACAATAAACAGCTTACTTTAGCGTTGAAAAATAAGGTGGATAATCTGTTTTTGACATCGAAACACAAAATTGTCTTAGGTCTTGAGCTCTTTTTACAAACGTTTCAGGAATTATATATTAGATTAAAAGTTAGTTTGAATGTATAGTCGCGTAAATAAAGCTAGCCAACATAGCCTGACGTAGCGTTTGTCAGTACGGTAATCATAACAACATTACACTGCAAGGAAGCGACCAGTTTGGGCGGTATACGTTGACGAAACAGAATAGCAAAAGTATTAACTTTTGTTTTTACTTTACATTTTTAGGCTATACACCTTATTTTTGCCGTAAGCGCGCGGAACTTTGTAAATTTATGGGTCTGGCTTTCGATCTCATCTGCGTCCAGCTAGCCTATTTTTAGCTGTACAAAACAGCTTGTTTTGCTGCTTGATATTGCAGATTGGTGTGTCTTACCATATTTTTTTATTTGTTATCTAAATTTTGAACACAGTGATTTATAGTGCAAGTTTATCACAAAATCTAAAGTCTTGAAGTTTAGCTGACTTTGCAGTCCTGGGACGAATTGAACCTCGATGGACCTAATCAGGCTAATCATTTAAAATAAAATTTTAAAAGCCGAAATTCCTTAAAAACATATTTACATAAACATTAACACTAAAGTGCTTATATAAAATTGCTAAATATATAGGTTATGCATATTGTCTTCCCTTCTATATAACTCACAACGCAGGCTAACTCAATACATATTTGCAAATTAGGATTAATTCGGATGGTTTTCGACGACATCTTAAAATGAAGAAAACTTGCCCCCTCTTTTGGTCGAAATGGGTGAATGTCATTCCGATGAGAAGCCCGCACCAGCACAGACAGAGAGGATCAATTGACTTAAATTATCTGGACACCGTATAAGCTCAACCCATCACTCCTCTCAGGAAAACGGTTATCCTTTCTGACATGATTTATAAAAAAACAATTCACTGAAATTTACCGTCGGGCAGGAGCACAATGTTTTATGTCTCTAATTGCAAAGAGAATATTGCTTGAGGAAAGAGCTCATCTGTTGCTTGGAGACAGAAACCTGTGCTTAATAGAGCCATATATAGAAACGCAATATGCCAGGTACTGCACTAACAAAAGCTGAACCATAAGATAGATCAGCTGATCCGCTCAATATGTATTGAGAATCAAATCAATTCAGTGACTCGCAAAATTCAGTCAAAGCGGTGATTGGGTTTAATATTTGGCAGTACATTCTGAAACAATGGTGCCACTAAAACGAAACACATTTACTGCAATAAAACATTTCAAATCGATTAAAATTGCACCTTTCATCTTTATGATTTTAAAGAATCTGAATAAGGATACAGCAGACGTATACTGTTTTTATATCAAGCCAAATAGGCTATTATTACATAACACAAATACTAACCCTAAAAGAAAACTTTTGCCTTTTTAGAATTTAAAGCATAATTTAAGCATAATTAAGCACTTGATTCGAATTTTTAAATTAGTTTTCATTTGGGAGGATAGTCATTTTTAAGTCAATTAACAACAAAACGTGTTTTCTTAAGAATATTATTATTATTATTATTTTTAAATCAATTTCTTATGGTTCTAAATATCACTGTCTATCATGGTAAGTTTTTAAATAGAGCCAGTTAGTGTCATCACTCAGCAAGCAAGAAGTGTCATACCAATATTGGTAATTATTAGCAGTGGATTCTCTGAATTGTTTGTGTATCTGCATAAATTACCACAACAGTTTTTACCTCTAATAGTCACCGAGATTAATTAATTCGCTTTTTCACCACCAGATGTCGCTGAAACACAACTTGTGAACTGATAAGACTGGTTAGTTTCATTTGGCTGTCAGTTTTATCTTTACCGTTGCCGTTTAGCGTCTCTTAGGCAGTGCACTGATTTCATATTCTTGTACCTATCAAATTTAATTCATATCTAAACATAAAATATTGCATGGTGTTTAAGAGTGCTTTGGGTGATTGAGTCTAGAGTTTCTTTGTAATGCTGACGTCTCGACGTTGAGTTATTTTGCCTCTCAGAGTTTTGCAAGGTCAGATCAGTGAGAAATTCAGTGTTGCTTTCGATTCCTCATTATGTGATCAGACGCTGACAGGAAATAATACTGTTTTCTCTCTCTCACTGTTGACTTTCTTTTTGTTAACACTTTTACTTTACAGTATCACAGTTAGATCTGAAAATAGTTTTAAAACAAATGTATTAATTGTAATTTTTATTTTACCTGCATCTCGAAATAACTGTTCACTTTAAAATGTATAATATATTTTACATTTTTATTAATATTATAATAATGTTCGGCATTTACACTTAAATTACTAATTTAAGTGTATTTGTAGCCTGTGAAATGTTTTTTTTTTTTTTTTTTTGAGTGAATTATTTTCATATGAAAATTTTTAGTGTGTGTTTGACTTCAGTTTTGCATGAAGGGTTCAGGGTGGAGTCTATGCTGAGATGTTTTGCTATAAATCAGGTGGAAGATCGAAATATGGCACATTTCCTCTCTCAGGATGTTGTTGTGGTAAGAAATTATTAGTCTATATGATCTGCTAAAAGATAGATCAAAGTGATACATTTTATCACTGTTGTTTCCTATCTGCCTTACTCATATGTGTGAACTGATGCTGAGAAAAAGACAGCAGGATATACTGTAGCACTCAAAAAAACAAACAAACAGTGCAAAGTGTGGCCATATCAGGTGTATGTCAGCGCAGTTCATCCTTTTACCTCCTCCTCCATCAAAAATTGCTCAGTTTAGTTGTACAGGCATTTTCAAATAAGCTGTTTTTACACTTTTACAGCCATTTTAACACATAAGTTTTAGGCCTGGTATGCTGTGGATGAGGAAATATAGATTTTTAGATTTCACTTTAAAAAGCTGTATTTGTTGTGTACATCATGCATTTTCCACATTAAAGTTGTGATGGCACACAAATGTGACCCTGGATCACAAAATCAGTTGTAAGTAGCACAGGTATATTTGTAGCAATAGCCAAAAATACACTGTATGGGTCAAAAATTATTGATTTTTCTTTTATGCCAAATATCATTGGGATATTAAGTAAATTTCGTACATTTCCTACTGTAAATATATAAAAACTTAATTTTTGATTAGTAATATGCATTGCTAAGAACTTCATTTGGGACAATTTTAAAGGTGATTTTCTCAATATTTAAATTTTTTTGCACCCTCAGATTCCAGATTTTCAAATAGTTGTATCTTGGCCAAATATTGTCATATATTAAAGGACAAGTCCACTTCCAAAACAAAGATTTACAGATAATGTGCTCACCTCCTTGTCATCCAAGATTCCATCCAAGTTCATGTCTTTCTTTCTTCAGTCGTAAAGAAATTATGTTTTTTGAGGAAAACATTTCAGGATTTTTCTCCATATAATGGACTGATATGGTGCCCCGATTTTGAACTTCCAAAATGTAGTTTAAATGTGGCTTCAAACGATCCCAAATGCAGTTGTAAACGATCCCAGCCGAGAAAGAAGGGTCTTATTTAGCGAAACGATCGGTTATTTTCATTAAAAAAGTACAAATTTAAATACTTTTTATTCTCAAACACTCGTCTTGTCTTGCTCTGCCCGAACTCTGTGTATTCTGACATAAGACAGTTAGGGTATGTCGAAAAACTCTGATCGTATTTTCTCTCTCAACTTTAAAAATCATTTCAAAATCATCCTACATTGCTGCAGAAGTACCGACACAGTCTTTGCAAAGTGAACATGCAAAGAAGATCAAACACCCTTAACAAAAAAGGTAAAACAGCGATATAGTGTGATTTTAAAGTTGAGATGGGAGTTTTTCGACATACCCTAACTGTCATGAACCGGAACAAAAACAGTCCAGGCAGAGTAAGACAAGATGAGCGTTTGACATTGAAAAGTATATAAATTGTATTATTGTTATGAAAATAACCGATCGTTTCGCTAGATAAGACCCTTCTTTCTCGGCTGGGATCGTTTACAACTGCATTTGGGATTGTTTGAAGCCCCATTTAAACTGCATTTTGGAAGTTCAAAATCGGGGCACCATATCAGTCCATTATATGGAGAAAAATGCTAAAAAAAATTCCTCAAAAAACATAATTTCTTTACGACTGAAGAAAGAAAGACATGAACATCTTGGATGACAATGTGGTGAGTAAATTATATGTGAATCTTTGTTTTGGAACTGGACTTCTCCTTTAACAAACCACATATCAGTGGAAAGCTTATTCAGCTTTCATGTGTTGTATAAATCTAAATTTCAAAAAATGGACCCTTACGACTGGTTTTGTGGTCCAGCGTCACAAAAGTAATGAAAACTTAGTTCTATTAACTGTTAAGATTTAGAAATATACTATAGATGAATTTGGCGGTTGACAGCAAGCTTTCAGTCTGCCATTCTCATTGGAAGTTCCAGTTTTTTGATTAAACATTAGCCCCTTTCACAAAGCAATCCCAGGTAAGCTGCTGTAAAACTACCAGTATGACTTTAATGGTAAATACACGAACATGCTCAGGGAATGGTGTTTTGGCTTTTTACTGGTAAGAGACCATTCACACATTAGCACCAAAATGCCCGGTAAATTGTTTTATGTCAGTCATCTTTAAAAATTATGCCGTTGTCTTCATTTACCAGCATGAGTAGAAGCACTTTAGTTTTATTATTTGCCTAATTTGACAAAAGTTTTGAAGTATGAGTGACAGGCACAAGGTGATGATCAAACAGAATGCATTTTTGCTCTTATAAACAGGAGACACGCATAAAAGTATCCAAGATGAATGAAAAGAAGCCTGAGTTTCGAGCGTGACGTGTTGAAGAAGCTGCGAGACAAGATGCCATGGTCAAAGATGTCCATCTAGCACATATTTACATTAAAAAAACTAATTTAAAAAACAGCGTAGCTTTGTAAACAGCTCAGAGTAATCATGTCATCTCCATAAGAAAGCTATGATTGTCCAGTTTGGACCATTCGTCAGCGCGTTCTACGTGCTTATACTGGTAATCTTCATTCTGCGTTCACACAGAGCACATTACCGGTAATTTACTGGTAACGTTACAACTTCTCATACTGGTAAATTGCCAGAACGAATTTACTGGTATTTTTGAACAGGTCTGGCTCACACATGATCTCTTAACGGTAATTTACCAGTAGAGGACTGCATGTGTGAAAGGGACCATTGTGAGGTCAAAAATGTAAAAGAAATTGTTCAAAATAAAATCTATAACATGCACTTTTAGTGCTGTCAAACAAATAAAAGATTTGTTTACATAATATATGTGTGTATTGTGTATATGTATTATTTCTATATAAAAATATACACGCATGTATATATAAAAGAAAAATGTTATGTTTATATATTAAAAAATGTATACATGTTAATATATGTAAATATTTTCAAAATATATGCTGTATATGTGTGTGTGTATTTATATATATACATAATAAATATACATATTATATACAGGGGTTGGACAGTGAAACTGAAACACCTGGGTTTAGACCACAATTAGTATGCCGTTTGGCCTCCTTTTGCAGCCAATACAGCATTATTTCATCTTGGGAATGACAAATACAAGTCCTGCACAGTAGCCAGAAGGATTTTGAGCCATTCCTTTCGCAGAACAGTGGCCAGGTCGCTATGTGATGTTGGTGTATGAAAACATTTCCTGACTCGCTCCTCCAAAACACCCCAAAGTGGCTCAATAATATTCAGATCTGGTGACTGTGCAGGCCATGGGAGATGTTTAACTTTACTTTCATGTTCATCAAATCACTCTTGTCACCAGTCTTGCTGTGTGTATTGGTGCATTATCATCCTAATACACGGCACCACCTTCAGGGTACAATGTTTGAGCTATTGGGTGCACAAAGTCAACCTTCACACTCTGCTCTTATTGGTGGAATGTGCGATCAGTAAAGACTGGCCACCAGGCTGCATAAATATAGCCATGAAACCTCCAACACTATATTGGCCAGTGTTTCAGTTTCATTGTCCAACCCCTGTATATTATGTACATAACATTTTTGGATGCGATCGTTTGACAGCACTAAAAATTCTAAAAAAAAAATGTACTATTAAAGCCTTTGTTTTTAATCTTAAGGGTCTTATCTAGGGTTTTGTTTGTACTAGTAGTATGTGCACATACCAATTCAAATATAAAAAACATAAAAATAATATATATACATATATTTTGGTTTAGACTAAACATCTAATAAATAAATGCGTGAATACAGTAGTGTTACTCAGGGGTTTGATGGATCTCCCAACATGTTCATTACTCTCTCTAAAATTATGCTTATAAAATCCTTCCAGAGCAAACTGTGGGTGGAGGTCTGTCTGTTTGTCATAAACTTCCTTGTTTTCTCTCCAGTCTCTCTTCATCAACCTTTCTTTAGAAGTCTCACACCAAGACAACCACATCATTCAATAAATCACTGCATTTCCAAGTGAACGCCTGATGAATTGGTCCACTGCTTATGATCGTGGGGGTGGGGCGTCGTCTGCAAGGAGAGTTTGGGGTCATGACAAGGCCGCTGTCCTCATTCAGCACAAGAGAAAGAAAAAAGTGGATGAAACCAAAGGATTTTTCAGCCTTATTAGAACAGAAGGGCTTCATTGTGAAAGGAAACACGACGTCAAACTCGGGCCAGAAAATAGTTTCTCAGAAATGGATTCCAGGCGGTGTTTTGATGGCATCAACTGATTGTGCTGAGGGAATTATGGGCTTTTGTTCTTGAGGCGATTCTTCATCCATCACCCCGACGTCTTAGGCTGACAATAAATAAATGATACCCTTGCATCATCTTCCAAAGCGCGAGAACTTCACATCTCCTGAATGCTGATGTCACGTGCCGTACAGTTTTGTAGGAGTACGTGCCAATGGCGTTCTGGTCAGCTGTTAATGACCTTGTTCTGAGTTATATTGCTCTTGTCTGGCCTTAATGCCCCGGCTCGGTGTTTGATTGCTGCAGTCTGGAAGTGATGAATCATGCTGTAATGGCTGCTCGGGCAGAGGAGCATATGATTTCTATCATGCCATCACCAGCTAATGTGATTTGGCTTTTCTGGAGGATATAAATTTGACAGTATAATATTTCCTCTCTTTCTGTCTGTCCTCTTTTTAGTCTGTGAGCGCACAGCTGCCTATATGTGCATAAGTGTGTTGTCTGGGATTTTCATTAAATCATTTTTAATGAAAATGTTGACATGCAGTAAGATTTGTGTGAGGGTCAGGTTCAGGGCTAGGGGACAGAGAATATCTCTAGCTCTGTGTAAAACAACAGAGGTCAAATGAAAGTCCACAATGTTTCAGAATTCTGAGGATTAATCAATATATAATCCATATTAGCATATATGTGATCCTGGACCACAAAACCAGTCATAAGGGTCAATTTTTCAAAACTGAGATTTGTACATCACATTAAAAGCTGAATAAATAAGCTTTCCATTAATGTGTGGTTTGTTAAGATAGGACATTTGAAAATCTGGAATGTGAAGGAGAAAAAAGTCAAAATATTAAGAAAATCACCTTTAAAGTCCAAATGAAGTTCTTAGCAATGTATATAACTAATCAAAAATTAAGTTTTTGATTAGTACAAATTATCTTCATGGAACATGATCTTTACTTAATATCCTAATGATTTTTGGCAAAAAAGAAAACTTATTGGTTTTGTGATCCAGGGTCACATATGCAAGGATAAATAGAAAGATCTCAGTCTCACAATCTCTGAAGTGTGCAATCAAAACTGAAATATTGACATATATACATACTGAAATACATGTTTCTTCTTTTGGAATCTGCACATGTACAAACATGTATATTAACACGTTTTGTGTTACATTTTGTTATTTTAATGTTTATTGCATCATTTTATAGTGTCATGTGAGTTACACCGATTGTGTTTCTTTATGTATCTAGGCCACTTAGAATATTTTTTTGTAGTATAAAAAATATTGTACAATATTTTTCTGTGTAAAAAATGTGTATGTGTGTTGTATATTATCACACAATTTATATATATATATAGTATACAATTTCATATAGATCACATAAATATTGGCCCGGTTTCACAGACAGGGCTTAGACTAAGCCAGGATTAGGCCATAGTTCAAGTAGGACATTTAAGTAATTTTCATAAACGTGCTTACAAAAAAACATTACTGGTGTGCATCTTGAGACAAAACAAAGGCACCGATATCTTTTAAGATCAGTCAGAGCTAGTTTCTTCCGGCTGAAATAGCTTAGGCTTACATTTTATTCTTGAACTGGGTTTAAGCCTTGTCTGTGAAGCCGAGAGATTAATATGTAATTATATGTAATTAATAGACAAACACGTATTATTTTTTTAATATAAAAAAATACACGTGTAATATATTACAAATATAATACATCAATTTAATATAAACAACTATAAAGAGTTTTGTGAGAAAAATCAGAGATAAAAAATGTAGTAATAAATAAAGTAATATTAGCTGAGGCACCCTTAAATCTCCTGAGTTTTAAAAGTGCAATACAATTCTCCTCTGGATTTGCCTGAAACTTTATAAACTGCCATTGAGTTTACAAGGCTGTGATAAGTTTATAGTTCTATAATTATAGTTATATTATACTTTATGCATCCCTTTATTCTCCCATGCAATTAGGCATTTATTTATAAGACAAAACATCTTTGACTGCCTCGTTAAAAGGGGCAATTACTGGATAATTTCATGGTGTACTTACGTGTACCACAGGCGGAGGCTTTGTGTTTATCACTCTTTTTCAGGCAGGCTGGAAATCGTTGAGTAGCATGTTTATGTAAATCTGCTCGTGTTTATGGCTTTGTGTGGTTCCGTTTAAGTGAGATGGGATAGTTTGCAAATCAAGTGGCAGGACCTGACTCTCCAAACGTGCCTTTAATTCAGTCCCAGCCATCCTCAGTCATCTCTGATAGGTCATGCATGAGAGAGACGCTGGAGGGACAGTATCGAGGTGACTGAACGCGTACTGACAACACCGAGACAACGGAAATCCTTCCATCACTGCTTACAGGGCGTCTGGCAATCAAGGGACAGAACGAGGCTAATTGGCCCTCATAACCCAGTATTATCTCGGTAGTTACGGACGCCCACCGGCAGAACACGGCGCTAGCGCCATCTGTGCGCTTTATTTTCTCCTAGTGGTGACGAGGGGGTGAGAGGGAGGGAGGAGAGGGGAGTTTGAATCTATCCGCCCGCACAATCTATTCACCACCTCGGCTGGCAGAGGACGTGCGGTGCCTTCTCCGTTCATGGATTTTACGGCTCCACTCGGACGCACGGGACTCCGATGGCTGTTTGTCTCGCCGTGGGCTCTTAAAATCACCGGCTCACTCACTTCGATGGTGAGTTCTTTGGCGTAGCTAACGGCAGAGCGCGCGATGGCTGAGCCGCAGGCTTCCGAATCCGTGGCGGGACCCTTGTACGAGCTTGTCTCCGAGGCGACCACTCCGACCCGGGACGCGGCGGAGGCGGTAGCCGCGGCGGCGGCGGCGCTGAGCATCAGCGATACCTACCAGACATACCTGGACGTGTCGGCGGCTGGACACCCGGTGTACGGGGCCGAGGGGGTGTACTCTAACGGACGGTACAGGGAGCACAGCAGCCCGCGGATCGGTACCCGGAACCGCGACAGCTCTGCAGAGAGGTGCACCGGCACCGGGAATCCACCTTGCGGTATTATGAAGGTGAGTGAGTGTCATCACTTTGTTCTTGACTGAGGACTTTCAGATCTCTGCAGCTATGCAAATGCCCATGCAACCGTCCGCTGCTCAGCAAACACATTATGTAGCATTACTCCACTGTTTCTGTAGTAGGCTATGTTTCGTGTGTCCTCTCCTGTTTTGGACAGTCGTGACACGTTGGCTCAAAACCAAGTGAGACGTAGAACATTTTGGAACATCTCATGTACATCTTATGCCCAGTAAGATCTCGACCAACATTATTATTATTATTATTTTAGAGCCAGTACTCATGGAGATTAATTTTATGGTTAATTATCAGATAACAGATATGCAGATTGTAGTTTTTAAAGGTTATTTTGCGCAATAAATAATTATTAGGCAGCAGAGAGTAAAACATAATATACATTATGAATATTTCAGTTACTTTAAAATATTTAATTATTATTTGTGCCATTTATATTTTTGCTAATGTATATTTATCTTGGACCATTTTGAGTTATATCTAAGCTTAAACAAGTTCAAAGAATAAAGTTATAAAGTTTTTCACAATGAATTTCTATTTTTATTTTGTACTGTTAAACAAACATTTAACTAAGCTACTTTACTTTTGAGTACAGTTGTTTCCTGTTGAGCAAAGAGTGGTTTAACAATTAACACTCTTCTGTAGATCCAATATTAATGAAACAGTAACTTATAAAAAAAAAAAGTAAATAATATGTATAAAAACATAATTATATATATATATATTCTAAAAAGTATACGTTTCCATACAAATCACATCAATACAAATTACATATGTAAGGAATAATTGATGACGTGGCGTTAAATTATTAGAAAATAATACACACCCGAGGTGGTGATGCGGCCACAACAATGCGGATGTGCATTATTTTCTAATAATTTGACTGACCGGAGTCAATTATTCCTGATATACTACGGTTACCCCACCTCAAGACGTTTTTCAGATGTTGCATTTCAAGATGTTCGTCAAGTTTTTGACCTTCAAAACAAAAACCCTCTTGTAAGTAGTATTAATTTCTTAGGGGCCATTCAAATGTCACGTCTTTTGTGTGCTCAAATTTGTTATTTCAAATGTAGACGCACGGTATGCGCACTCATAATGGAAGGCGCGTGACTAATTCCAAAATGTCAATTTAGACTTAGCAACGAGGCCTTGCGCAGCTGATCATCAGGAGAAATCGTTTGGTGAAGTGATATGAACATGCGGTCAAAACCTGCCTGGAACTACTTCTGCTGTGCATTTCCCTGAAAATAATTGCACACTTTAGAACGTTCGTTAGGCAATCAGACAGCATTTAAACAGCCCCATAGCATAAGTTTATATAAAATAACATTGTACGAATTTATATCAGTTAGTGACTGATGTAAATGTAGAATTAGTGTGTAGACAGGCATCTCACCAGTTTTGTGGACATGGTCATTTAGATTAGAATTGCAACATTCTATTTGAAGACAGGGGTGCAAATGTACATCACTGTAACTGTTTGATCCACGTCCTGGTCACAGTCCTGGATGATAGTGTGTTTTATTATTTTACTGATGTCTGTTAAGGCACTCAGAAATATTTACATGACAGCTGTACAGCATAGGGGTGACAGTGCAGTGCACTTAAGCTAAACCTTAAGCACCTCAGCGGCTGGAAGGACAGCTGTCAAGTGGTGTTTTAAGTGGAAAATGTATTTATTTTAGTATACAGAGAGGCTGAAATGCACAATTGGTTAAATGTTAATGGATGTCAGTACAAACCAAAGGCTTTGGGTCAATAAATCTATACGATTGATCAGTTGACATTTGGCAACAGAGTCAACAATAGATGATGAAGTGGTCGAGTTGTCAAAGCACAACCCTGTTAGGAATCACAGCACTTTGACTAATTACTTAGTCCTGTCAAGCAAAAGATTGTTCTCAGGTCAATGGAGACATAGAAGAAAAAGAAAAAAGACTAAGATAGTTTGAGGACAGCGCAAGATGCTAAAAATGACGTCACCTCATAACGTTTTAAAGCAGGGGCTGTTTTCCTCGGTGTTGTTGTGGGTCAGTGCTGCTGTCTGAGATGAACCAGGAGCGTCAAAATTGTCATTGGGTTGATTCACTTTGCTTAGCAACTGACACAAAACATCATGCTAGTCTCCCATTCCCTTGCTTTATTGAATTCCTATGTGACTGTGTGGGTGTCTTGGCACCCACAAGAGGACCAGTATGACAGAGAAACGAGCGAAACGTTCGACGTGCCGACATCTGAGCACTCAAAGTAGACTTGGTGTGTATTTGTGGTGCTTGTGTAGAAGATTTAGCAGACTGGAAGTAAACAAGCATTCAGTATTTACTCAGGAAGCCCGTTAAAGGGAATCAACTTTCGTATACTTGAATCTCCATTACCCAGTTGTTAGAAATCGACTAACTGTCTAATCGCCACAGGGCTTGTTTTGACTGTTGTTTTGCTCGGGAATATCATGCGATTCTCTCTTTGTCAGACCTGTTTGGTCCCTCATTTGGAGATTATTTTTCATATACGATTATAGGTTGCAGAGAGTGCTTCCAGGTGTCATGAAATACGCTTTCGTGTAGCATGCCATCTGTTATTGAGATGGTAAAAAGTGACCGTCTAGCAGCAACAACATCCTCAGCTAAAACTCTGTTAGTTAAACTTGCTACAACAGATCCGCCAGTCAGACAGCCCAGGGCCAAAGCAATCCAGAGCCCAGAATCTGTCTTGCTTTTCAGCTGTCCTTCTCCTCACCTATGCTCTGAGTCTGGCCTTCTTGTCTTTTTAAGCCCAAGGCTTTTGCTTTGATCTAACTAGTATGATAGGATTAGGCTTCTTTAACCTTTGAGGGCAGTTATCCTGACTAAAGGCCTGTTCACACCAATAACTATAATAGCATTCATGCCAACACACTATATTGTTCTGTTGTCTGCTCTGCCACTTTAAATGCTTAACGTCATTTAAATTCTGATTTGCTATATGGGTAGACAAACATAAATGGCAGAAGTTTGTCAACCGGTAGAGATTTTGGACTATTGTCTCACATGATGTCGCTGTGCTACATGGTCATGAAAACGTATCGTTTACACACTTTTTAAGCATTGGTGAAAAAACAAGTAATTTTAAATCATTAAAATGCAATCAGCAGTGAAAAAGAACTCATTCCGATATACGTGCATGCTGTCTGAAAGACTATCGGAGAGGCACGCACACATGAAGACGGTGCTCATAGAGTACTGAAGTTATTTTTGCCACCTCATAAGCCTTGAACGGTTAAATACACACATGTGTCAGAATGCCCGTCTTTGCAAGTATTCCCGTAAATGCAGTAATTTAGGTCTTAAGTAACAGCAAACAGCTGAGAAAGAAAACATGTGTTTAACAGTATATTGGATCCGGGCAGCTCTTAAAGTGACAGCAGTCTGATATTCCTGCTGTCTGTCATTCATGTTAATCAAACAACAAAAGAGAGAAAATCTCTCACTACTCTAGACTAAATCACTTTTGTATCTTTAATAAGAAGAAATATATATTTAATTTACAAAGTGAGGAATATGGAGTGTATTTATGTTTGATTACTAAATTTGATTATATTTGTATTATATATATTTGATCATACAATGTATGTCGCATTTCTTATTTACTGTAGTTTTTTTGTCCTAATGCTTGTAAATAGTATCTTATTCTTATTCAATTGCAGACTGTTTACTTGTCTTCACCAAACTTTTATTGATTTTTTATTTAGTTTAGTGTTAGTTTTTTGTGATCTTGCCGCTGGTGACAAGAATTTTAAAATTTCTGTGGTATATCAAAAAGACCTTATTTAAAGCAAAAATAACTATATTGTTTATATATATATAACTGCATACAAAAGTTTGAGTTTGCCTAATATATGTGTGTACTGTGTAATTATTATGTATATATAAATACAAACACATTAATGTATATATTTAATAAATATTTACAAATATATATATTTATTATAATTTTTATAGCGTTTTTTATAATGTTTATATTATATATAAATACAAATATTTTGTACATAAATAACATATTTCTCTTAAATATATAGATTAATTTGTGTGTATTTATATATACATAATAATTACACACTGTACACACACATATATTAGTCAAACTCAAACTTTTATTTTGTTTTCGCGATTAATCGTTTGCCAGCCCTATATATATACACACACACACACACACACAATATATATATATATATATGAAAAATTTGGTTCCAAAATGCTATAAATCCATTCTGATTACTTTGAGTAAAAATGTGTTTTCTTTACCAAGGAAGTGGCAAGATGAAAACCACTATTTTCAGTTTCAAACTTTCACATAGCATCTTTAGGTTGTAATAACATAACAAAAATTAAAATCCACATTTTTATTTTCAAAGATTTATTATAAATACTGATTACTTTTAACTCAAAATGCAATGACATGTTTTTGTTGTTGTTGTTTTTTCAAAATGCAATAAATCATGCATATGCAATAAAACGAGTGCCTCATCTTCTTAATCTCCTCACATAAATGCTTAGATTTCGATTTCTTCCCCACCGCAGAAACCACAGGTTCATCAATGCCATCAAAATTATCTGTTTTTTTGTTGATCACAAAATACAAAGGAGATGAGGAAAACTAGGATGTCGGGTGTATTCACAGCGTAGTTTACAATGTGTGGAATGGTGCACTGTGATTGGTTTGGAAAGATAGGGAGAAAACATAACAGAAAAACATTTTGCATAAAATTAAAAATGGACTTTTCAGTGCCGACCAGATACAATACTGATTTTGGCAGGAACATTTATTGCATTTTGGAACCAAAATCACTTGATGTACGATTTTGGTTATATCGCCCAAGCCTAGGCTGTCCTATTCTCATTGAACTTGAACAATAATAAAAAAAATAAATGTATCATTATCGTCCTTGTTGTGAACGGTACTCTTGAGGTTGATCAGGAAAGCAATAGATGCATCATCCTCCAAGAATAATGATTAATGGCTATAAATCTCTAAGGTGTTTGTCAGTCACAAATGTGTCATACTTCTATTAAATCACTGCTCAAAAACCAGCATT
This sequence comes from Labeo catla, assembly GCA_012976165.1. Lineage (NCBI taxonomy): Eukaryota > Metazoa > Chordata > Actinopteri > Cypriniformes > Cyprinidae > Labeo > Labeo catla. The sequence goes on along the minus strand of VONZ01000295.1, from coordinate 458,010 downwards.
CATGACATATCTGTTAGTAATCAATTCAACATCTTGCTTATGAGTTTATATCGCCACCCAGAGAATAGCGGTGGGTGATTTTTATCAAAAGTACACAGGAAAGCGAGAAAGTAATAGGGAGAGGGTTGCGTGCGGGTTGTTGCATGTTTGGTTGAGTGAACACAGGAGTGTTTAATCAAATCAGATGTTGTTAAACCGAGCAAATGTCATTGACAAATGGAAAAATATCTAGACTCGGTAGCAACGTGCACGCCTCTGCATATTAGGAAAGAACAGGTGAAGTCAGGCCACGGCGTACTAACAAACATGACATTTTCTGATTATGTTATTACAAATCACACACCTAGAGTTTATGTAATTGAGTTGGTGTCGAGGAGACATTAATTATGACATTGATAAGTGACTGGCTTATTGCTGTGTAACATCTTTAGGCTGCAGTTTATAGTTTGGACGTGTGCTACTTGTACATTCACTACTTATGGGTAGGAGATTCACAAATGAGTCTAATGTCTCATTTGTGTCTCATAGGCAGCAAAAAGAACCAATAAAGGTTTTTGTTAACGTCTCATGTTTCCAGATTTTTGTCTTGAGGAAAAGATCCCTCATAATTGATCCTTCCCAAAGACCCTCCCCTCCTCGTTACTGTTACTGTGCCCAAAAAGCAATGCCGCTCTCACACCACACACCATGTTCTCACACAAAGAGGACACTCTTTCAAATTTTGTCATTTTTCACAATAAATACTGCTTTGTGGCTCTTTAATGTGTCATGACAGGGCACTGAAGTGCCTCAGTTTAAGAGGCATGTGAACCGATCATCTCTTCCTCTTATTGCATGAAATAAACATGAATGAACTTCAGAAGGTATCTCGTTTAAACGCAGAAGACGTCAATAAAAATTTTTCATGTTCAAGTCAATCAACTATAAACTACTGGTTTGTTTCTGGTCTGTTTTGTTTGTTGGACAAAAATGACAGATTCGGGGTTTTGTGATTGGTCACATTGGTCAGATAATTAAAATGCAACACACTTGCCGAGATACAGATCATGTCATGAATTCAAGCAATTCTCATAATATACATCCAATATTTTATTTGTTTGTTTATTTATTACACATTTAATTTATGCATCGTTTTGTATATATATATATATATATATATATATATATATATATAATTTGGGTTGAATTTATTTTTATTTCTGGTTTAGTTTTAATTCAGTTTAATTTTTATTAGGGTTTTTTTTACTAATGATTATTTTGGTAATCGAGTAATCTGATGATTATTCTGACGATTAATCGAGTAATCTGACAATTATAATTATTTTGTTTGAGGTAATAAAAATAAACCTAAGCAAAAAATAGCCTTTAAAATTACTTAAAATACATATATAGCAATAAAGCAGTAATAATTAGTTCAGATAATGTATCAAAAGCAAGTAATCATATAGTTTTATTAAACCAAACTTTTAAAATACATGATGTATTATAAACATGGAGCTAATGTACATTACTGACTAAACAACATTTAATTTAAATGTCCACTTAATCTTTAATATTTGGCCATTTCTTTACAACAAAAATGTTGCAGCCACTGTAATTTCTTATGTGGACATCAAAACATATAAACTCAGAGAGGGCGTTGAAACCACTATGAACAGTTAGCATGTTGAGAAAGATATTGATGTATACCCCTGTGTTTGCGTAGGTTTATAAATGATTTACCTTACAAATCTGATGAAATAGCTCATGCTGCATTCCCAGATGAACAATAATAAACCCAAACCCAAACTCACAACAATATGCAGAGATAGAGTTTGTGATACTCCACACGTTAATTATAACAGTTCGTGTGGATTCTCGTCCGTGGAAAACACCACTTCCAGTATTTTGGCAAGTTACTCAACATCGGCAAAGTGCAGTCGAGGATTTTTTAAAATTTGAGTACTCGAATTGAATCAAGGAATTGTGACAGCCCTAATTTTTATTTTATTTCGAGGAACTTGTGCTTCCAAATATTACTTTTACTTACCAAGCCAAGTGTTTTCAAGTTACCAAGTGTTTTCTCTCATTTCAGCTTTATTTCAATTAACAAAAATGTTGTTATTGTTTTAGTTAATGATAATAACTCGGGTGTGTATAATTATGCTTTCACTCTTTGTGTTTTTCCATTTACACTTTTGACAAAATTCCAGTTCTGAGAATAAATGCACTGCTGGTATAAACAGTCCACTCAAGTCCATGCTGCATCATTGATTTTCTTCAGTGTGGTAATGGATTTGGGCCATAGACAGCTCTCCTTTTGGTCTCATCTGGGGAGAAAGCCTCAGGTCGGCAGTCTGGAGGTTTGGAGATTAGAATGGCGTGTTGGTGAAACGGCCCTCCTCTGAATCTGATGCGAGTTTGCTGAGGTGGTCTGCGGGGCCACGGCGCGTGTGATAATCCTGCCTCATGCAGGCTTCCGCTATGCTAATTTGTGCGGAGCACCACCCCGTCCGCTTTGCACATAATGGGGTTTGACTTCAGCATTGTTACGCTGTCTCTGTTCATGTTCATTGCAGGTAAAGAGTCCATATGAAAGTGACATTCGGAAGACGCACGTATAGATGCCGAATAAGAGTATGCAGGGAATCTGGGTCACTTGTCTCTGGAGTTCACACATACGCTTTAGTGGAGACATCAAATCCACTCAGGCTTTCTGCAAAGCTTCATCTAGTCGTGGATTTCCATGATCAAACATATCTGATATTTGAGGAATCTCTATATTGGTCTTGTTATCATACAGGAAAATAAACAGTATGTGTGACTCATTGGTTGCTCACAATTACATTTTGCTGTCACCAGCACCCCAAAAGTTGCCGGAGGGACTTGTTCACTTATCAGTATTACATAACACATGAACCTTGGACAGCTGCAGAGTCCTGTCAGTGTATATATGTGTATAATTGGGTGTGGGTATGAGTATGAGTGTGTATCTGGTATTCCCTAAATTATGAGAACCAAATGACACAAGTATAGTAATACCAGTACATTTTGACCATTTTTTAGGTCCCTATGAGGAAACAAGCTTATAAGTTATATAGAGTTAAGTGTTATGAAAATCTAAAATAGCAGTTAGTTTTGTGTAAGGGGATAGAGAATAGAGATTGTGCAGTAGAAAAACCGTTCAAATGTTGTGCGTCAACTATCCAGATACTGTTTAATATTCCGTTCTCACATGTTTATCTTTTATGCATCATCAGCACATCATTTTTTTTTTTGAGAGAGAGAGAGAGAGAGAGAGAGAGAGAGACAGACAAAGTGCATCTGTGAGTCTGTTGTTCATGGTGTGAAATCTGGGCATGCTTTCTCTCCTCTTCCCAGAAGTGACCTCATGTGTACCAGATTGTGGCTGGGACCCTTGTTTCTTTCTCTCCCCCCACGGAGTGTGTTTCCCCCTCATCCCCCTCGCAGGAAGTGGCTCTGTCATCCAAAAGCTATACGTTCAGTCTAGTATCCCAGAAGCCAGTGAGGCTGTGATGAAACTGGATACTCATCTAGCTGCAGCAAGAGCGTGAGACAGCGTTCCAGTGACACTGTTTTTCTCACTCATAATGCGTTTGCATCTGGTGTGTGTTAGATGTTGTTCTGGAGCACCATGCCAAAACAAAGCCACTTCCCAGCTGACAAAACCAGACTTAAATCAGCCTAAAGTGGCTTTGGTGGTCTAGCTAGTCTCATAGACTTCTGAAACCATCAAACCTGACCAACGTAACCACTATAGGCTGATTTAAGCTATTTTTCCTTTTTAGCAGTGTTGGCTACATATTTGCACCAAGTATGTATTTCTTTTATAAAGCAACAGACTCCTTGGTTGCATACTATTTTCATTTGCGTTAGGGTGGGAATCTTTTGGTATCATGATTTGATTCAAATCGATTCTTGGGGTCATGATTCAATTAAAAATCGATTCACGATTTTCCGAATTTTTTGTGCACACTGAATGCACACTGAATGCACCAGTATTTTAATACAAAAACACACCAGTCTATGGTGTCAGTAGTCCAGACTCAAGAAATAAGTGTTTCCTATCAACTATTAGCTGTTAAATAAATCTAAAATACTTTACACTTCCCATTAGGGATGTGTCTGAATGTGATCAAACTGTGTTCAGGAAAGAAATTACATGTACAACGAAACCCCTAAATATGAGATGGGAGGAAAAAAATATATTTCAATGCTTCCTCTCGCAATTATATCCTTGGGTAATTATACTGCACACAAATTGCAGGCATCAGAGACAGGGTTGCCAGGTTTTCACAACAAAACCCGCCCAACTGCTACTCAAAACTAGCCCAGTCGCATTTCGAGTGGGGTCCCGCGTTAAAAAACGCATTCCGGGGGATAAAATACACATTATTGGGGTCGCTTCAAGTTGCGGACATCCAAAAACAGCCCGCGGCAACAGTGCTAAAGCAGCTCAAGACTTGGCAACACCGATCAGAAAGCCGTTATTAATGCTAGCGTGGCTAACCATGTCCCTTTATTGGCTCCGTAGAATGTGTTGTTCATTTTCTGTCCCTTTCCGAATACTTCCCATAATAACAAAATATCAATAATTTATATAATATTTTTCCAAACACTCGCCCTCGCTGAAAATGGGGCAGGATGCATTTGTTTTTCCTCCTCAATTGCTTTTGTTGTTTTGTTCCGACAACATCATGCTATTATTATTATAGCTAGAAAATCGTTTTTTGAAATTTGTGAATCGATGCGAATCGCTAGAATACTGAATCGCGATTCAAATGTGAATCGATTTTTTTCCCACACCCCAATTTGTGTACAGTGCTTGTTAGCATCAAACTAAATTTATTATCTGTGAATTCGGTATTTCCTCAGATGGACCTGTTTTTTTTATTTTATATTATTATGGCTGATATTAAAGGTATAGTTCATCCAAAAATGAAAATTCTGTCATTAATTAACTTTACTTACCCTCATGTCATTTTAAACCCGTAAGACTTTTATTCATCTTCAGAGCACAAATTAAGATATTTTTGATAAAATTTGAGAGCTTTCTGACCCTGCATAGACAGCAGCGCAACTGACACGTTCAATTTTAGTTTAGATTAGTTTATTTGTTTACATTAATAAACATGACTGTAAATGTGCCAGAATTAGCCAAAAAGGCTATTTTTCTGTAGACCCTTGACAGAATGTTAAAAAGTTCAAGACCCAGAAAGGTGGTAAAGACAGTTAAAATAGTCCATGTGACATCAGTGGTTCAACCAGAGGTTGGGCCTTGAACTTGTCGGTTGTGTTGCTGTCTATGCAGGGTCAAAAAGCTCTCGGATTTCATCAAAAATATCGTAATTTGTGTTCTGAAGATGAACGAAGGTCTTACTGGTTCGGCATGACATGAGGGTGCAAGTGAATTTAAGCGTCACACTATTGTTATGTACAGTAGTAAGAGAAATGCATGCATTATAGTGTACAATTCAATTCAGCCTTTTGATTTAAGACATTCTTCTACTCTTGTGTACGAATATGGATAGCAGGCAGCCATGGTTTTGAATTTAGTAAAGGTGGACTTGAAGTTCTTGTAGAGTCATTTAGCCCCATTTGAAGCTGCTCAGGAGGTTCATTTAACAGCATGAGCACACAGAGCTATTTTACACCCCGTCCTGCATGCTTTCTTTCTGTTCTCTTTTGTGTTTCCGTCTTTGTTTGTTAGGAAGGCAGGTAGATGAGATATCTGCTCTCTCCGGTGTAAACTCATACCGATCATTGTGCGCTTATTTCATGCATACACGACTGAAAGGTAATTCAAGAAAGCCGTTTTTTTCCCTCTTTCCAAGCCTGTCCTCTTTTTTGCCTGCCCCTCCTGGCAGCAGGTAAGGCAGTTGGCTGCAGGCCCAGTTTGTGGCACTTTTTCATCGACTCTGATCCTCTGTGTGAAGCTCAGTATATCACATGCTACAAATTACCACAGTGACTTCACTGAAAAGGCTGGGACTGTTTACATCTATTGTAAGTCTATCGGCTGACCACACATCTGTCATCTCCTCAACCGGCCGACTGGGCTCACGAAGACTGGGTTTCACATATATGGAGACAGTGGAATTTCATCGCTGTTGGTTGACAAATGCATTTCAGTCATAAAGATTCAGGTCAGCCGGTATAGAGCAGCGCATTAGATTATCAAAAATAGATAATCTGGCTCTGGCTCTGGCTCTGGCGGTGTTTTAAGTGTAGTTATAGGGTTGTTTTTTCAATTAGAGAATCTCAATATTGCATTCAGTGACTCAATAATCAGTCTCATACATGCATATGTAATTCTATCCATCCATCAAGTTTTGAAAGTCAGGTGTCAGTAAATAGCTAGAGAACATGATGACAGACAGAGAGTCCCTAGAAAGGGAGCGGGTTTATCCTCTTTCATTAAAATCCCAGCTAATGTTCCGTCTGATTGGTTTGTTTACTTTGACTGCTTGTTGCATCTGCATTTTCTCTCATTTTGTCCCCGTCATTCTGTCACATGATAAAGTCTTGCCTGGATGAGGAGTGCATGAGGCATGGAGGAAGTTGGCTGGCTTTCAAAAAGAAAAAAACAGGAAATGAGAGTAGTTATCAGCACATTGCAGGTCATGTTTCAGCACTGTATGTGTTTGCGGTTGTCACATGCATGGGAAATCAATGTATCTTTGCCTGTAGGCTGCTTGTAGATCTGTTTTATTTATGTCTTCATTTACATTGTAAATAGTTCTTGAAAATCACATCGCTGCTTAGCAGCAATGTTAAAGCAACTCCAAAATTGATTTACTACCCCTCATGTTCTTGTTCAAGTTATATTAATATTTATAACTTTTATAAATGTTAAAAGAGGGATCTAGGCTGTGATTTAAAACGGTTGCAATTACAATAAAAAATAGACATTTTCAACAATAATTTGTTGCTATTGATGATTTTGTGAAGCGGAGTTTGTTATGCATTGGTTTGATGCGTGTCAATGTTTCCTTATCGTGTGAACACGTAGACCCACAACATCTGATTGGAAAAACTGCTTCTTTGTAAGAAGTCGGTCAGAAAGAAGCACAAAACAAACTCACTTGTGAATTCACTTGTGAGCCATCTCTGAGTTCACAACTGACTCCCTTTCTAACCCATGTGAGTCATTTTTTGGTCATGTTAGTTTCAAAATGAATCATTGTGTTTGACAACTAAAGGATTTTGGCTCCTAAATATTTTATGTTTGAAGCCAAAAGGCTTTCTAGTCATTCTTTAAGCCTGAAGCCATGATTAAAGGCATAGTTTACCCAAAAATGGAAACTCTGTCATTTACTCACCCTCATGTTCTTGAAAGTCATATTACTGCAGAAAAATTAAAGCAGGGATCCAGATTATGAACAAAATTGTTGCAAAAATAAATAATTTGTGACAAAAATGTAACTTCTTTCTATTTGTGAACCTGTGAGATGGCATTAACAACCTGGTCTCATGACGAAAACGTACCTGTGGGAACTATTTCGAAATACATATCGTCATGTACGTTTCGTGACAAATTCGATGTGAAATGTCCTCTAAGTGGCACTAAAAGAGTACGTTTTTGTCCTGGAACAGATGAGCATACATATGGTACGTTTTATGTGACGTTGCTTTTGTATTTGTCACCGCAGTTCTGACTTTAAATGTCTGTTGAGTGGCGCTATAGCTCTGTGACGTTTTAAAATAATGTATCCATCTGCACTACTCCTACAATTGAGGTCAAAAGTTTGCATCCCCCTTTCAGAATCATTAAAATGTTCATTTTTATTATAAGAGGATCATACAAAGTGCCTGTTATTGTTTATTTATTGACCTGAATAAGATATTTCACATTAAAGATGTTTACATATAGAGAAAATAATAGTTTATAAAATGTATAAATGTATCATTTATAAAAATGACCCAGTTCATAAGTTAACAACTGCCCGCTGTTCTTCAGAAAAAATCTTTCAGGTCCCACAAATTCTTTGGTTTTCCAGCATTTTTGTGTATTTGAATCCTTTCCAAAAAATAACTATGATTTTGAGATCCATCATTTCACAATAAAGACAACTGAGGGACTCATATGCAACTACTACAGAAGGTTCAAACACTCACTGATGCTCCAGAAGAAAAAACGATGCATTAAGAGCCGGGGGGTGAAAACTTTTGAAAACAATGAAGATGTGTACATTTTTCTTATCTTGCCTAAATATCATATTGATTCGTTTAGTACTGTCCTTCAGAGGGTACAGAAGATACTTACTTGTTTGCCAGAAGAAAAAACAAGTTAAATTTACTCTGATCTTTAAATTCAAAAAGTTTTCACCCCCCTGCTCTTAATGCATCGTTTTTCCTTCTGAAGCATCAGTGAGCATTTGAACCTTCTGTAATAGTTGCATATGAGTCCCTCAGTTGTCCTCAATGTGAAAAGATGGATCTCAACATCATATAGTCATTGTCGGAAAGGGTTCAGATACACAAAAATGCTGAAAAAACAAAGAATTTGTGGGACCTGCAGGCAGTTAAACTGTTTAGAACAAACAAGGGACTCATGAACTATCACTAAGCAAAAAAAATCAGCTGTGGATCATTCAGGTAACAACACAGTATTAAGAATCAAGGGGGATGTAAACTTTTGGACAGAATCCTTTTTTTTTTTATAAATTCAACTATTATTTTCTCTTGTGGACTACATGTTTTGTGTTAAAAATCTTATTCAGGTCAGTGCTAAATAAACAATAACATGCATTTTGTATGATCCTCTTATATTGGTAAAATAATCAAAATTTTTGATGGTTCTGAAAGGGGGATGCAAACTTTTGACCTTAACTGTAAACTTACCCGATAGTATGAACAAAAGCAAATGTGACATAAAAACCCAATCGCAAGCATGTCGTTATAGCTTGTTTTTTGATCTCTCATCTTTCAGCTCTTTCGTCATGATTCCATGAGTACCATATTGGTACATATTTAGCATCTTGCGAAAAAGTTCCCACAGGCACGCTTTCGTCATGAGATCAGGTAGGCCATTAATGTTAAGAGTTCATGCCAGTGTTTTCCTCATTTGAACAAATGATTCGGACTCACTCAGTCAGTGAACTGCTGAGGTTTTACTGAGGTCAAGTTGATCACTTCTTAGCAGGTCAGTCAGAAAGATTCACCAAACAGACTCAAACTTGCTCATGTCTGATTCAAAGTGAATCACTGGCAACTCTATGCATTTGGCTCCTTAATATTTCATGTTCAGAGCCAATTACGCTCTAGTCATTTTTAAGGGATAGTTCACCCCAAAATGAAAACTGTCATCATTTGCTTGTTCCAAACCCATATGACTGGAACAAAGAAGAATTTAGATCAATGCAAGTCTTGACTTGCATGGATCTGTAGTTATTTACCCTTAGCTGATGACCCAGCATGCATACACAAACAGCACATGTGGCTGATCAGTAAGATCAGTAAGCTACAGGGTAAGTTTATCTTTGCTGTGCTAGATTCTTGGCTCCGCATCCTAAAGACACTTGTTCCCACAGGGTAGAGTAAAGAACAGCAGGAACACTCAAACACTCTTTAAAAGTCCCAAAGACACAATCTTGTCTGTACGCCAACCCTCTCAGCCAGGCGTCTGGCTCTGATTCAGACTGAGCAGCGAGTGAATGAGGTTGTGATGGGCAAACTGATCTCAGAACAGACCTGCAGATGGTTTTTAATGTGAGTTGTCATGACTAAGGTTGGGTCAAGAATGATCAATCGCAGTCTACCAACTTGATAACCTCAACGTGAATTCGCAGTTTATGTACAGTTGGCACCGCACTGTAGAAAGCACTGCATGTTCCCATGTTTGTAATAAGGTGTGTGCCTGTGTGCCTGATACACTCCAGTAGACATAAAGACTTTTTATGTTTTATTACGCGTGGTTTTATTAGTAATAAATTTGCCCTGTCCTGCCTGTGTTTGCAGGCTGTGTGACGATCACATTAGACTTGGTTGCTCCGCTGTTATATAAATGTTTCCCGAAACGGTCCAGTCTAGTTTTGCTCTGTTTTTTGAACTAAAAAAAGACATCTGCCTGAGCAGTAAACAACTAATGAGATTAAAAAAAACACCTGAAGGTGGTTCAAACTTCAAAACACCACCAAAGGCAACATGCAACCAAGAGATGAGCAAAAACACATAGCAGGAGCATGAAAATATTTTTCATAACGTTTTATGAGAAAAAAAACTTCTGCAAGATTAACAGCGTAACATATTTATGAGTAGCAAATGTGATAGAGTGGTTTCTGAAAGATAATGTAACACTGAAGACTGGAGTAATGATGCTGAAAATTCAGTGTTGACATCACAGGAATGAATTATGTTATAAAATACATCGAAAAGTATGAAAATGTCACAATATTACTGTATACTGTATATATATATAATCTGTCTCTCTCTCTCAGTTGGATACTATAATTGTGAACTGACGCCTACTAGCAACCAACAACGCCAAGACTCGATGGCCGCCAATGTGCTAGATCGCTACAAAAAATCTTGCTAAATAATGCCTTTAACACCTTATAAAGCCTGTCAGCTTTCTCTTTGGTTGTTTGCTTTACAGTGCAAGAGTTGTAAATGAGTCTTTGGTATTATAATGGCCTGTAGATAAGCATGGTGCTTAGCTGCCATAGCCGAGCCAACTCTATCCCCACTTTCTCTCTACTCAAGGTGCCAGTACTGCTGGTACACAGATGGCTTCGATACGATGGTAACTAGTGCCATGAAAGTGGAGGAGGCGTATACGGTGTGTGTTTGTGTGCATGCGCACATGCTGTGTGCGTGTGGACACATTGTGTGTAGGATTTGGTCATGTGCAAATGGAAATAGCATCCTTGTTTTTGGCTGTCATGTTGATTCAATCTGTTGCTTAAGGTTTTTGCTGAGATCCTATGCTGTGAGCCCTGTGTGTGTGTGTTTCTCTCCAGCAGTGCAGTGAAATTATTCCATATAGGTTTGGAATCTGGAGTTACACTATGCCAGTACTGCTCTTAAAACAGTTTCTAAAAATTCTCTGAGAGACTCTTCACAGTCCACTACCTGAGGGGCAGGATACTGTAAGCAGATCAGCCGCAGGTTTCTGGAACATTCCTTATGCTGACAGTGCAGAGCCCTTTGCTGCCGGTTGGCTTTTGGTGCTGTTTGTAGTTAAATTATTCAGATTACAGCCCACATGCAGTTGTTTTAGAATATTTTCTATTAATGCTAAATCATGCTAATGTCTGTGAAGTCATTTTGTTTTAGTTTGATGTAAAAATGCACGGGTTTTAAAATTCTGGCCCATACGGATAAATGCGCAATATTGAAATTTATACTACAGTTCTTTTTGGTCCTTGAATCTGATTGGCTGAGAGTGGTGCGATATTCTAGTGATAACAGAATATCGCACCACCCAAATAGGCACTAGGATCTGGCGGGGGGCTGACGATCAAGAAGTCGCCTGGTTGGCAGGCCGGAGGAGCCTACATGCTTCCGTTTTGAGGCTGTCAGGACATCCGACGGGAGATCAAGACTCGTGGCATCGGATGGATGAGCCTCGCTTGCGGGCAGCAAGTATGGAGGCTCGACCGGGAGGGCTCTCGCCAGTCGGGGAGGGAGAAAGGAAAACCTGCCTGGGAGGGCTCTTGCGGCAACTGATGGGAGAGCAAGACCCCGGCGTTGCACCAGGCAGGGGAAAGAGAAGTGGGGTTTGGCCCGCCATTTTGAGGCAGAGCTGTGAATGGCGGACAGTGTGGCCGAGCACTCGCTTGGGCTGTGAGCTCCGAGTTGGACGTGGCAGGAGGCAGAGCTGAGTCTGGTAGCTGGTGTGGCAAGCGCTTGCTTGGGCTCCGAGCTAAAAGAGACTGGCGGTGGGCCTGAGAATGGCGGAGGAAGTGGCCAATTGCTCGCTTGGGCTGCAGGCCCCAGCATTGCTAGAGGAGGAGGTGCGGTGGAGGGCTGAGATGTGGCTCATTTTCCGTCAGTCTTAGTACACAATGTAATTACAGAAGAGTCAAGTTTTAAATAGGAAAAATTTCAAAACTCTTTGGTCATTTTTGTGCGAGATGCTAACTGTCTAATCTGATTCAATGATCTGTGCTATTCTATGATAAAACTGCTACTGCCAGACCCAGAGATCGGATGAATGGATTCAAAAAATGGTAAAACTCAACTGTTTAACTCTAGGGGAGTTGGAAAATGAGCCTATTTTCAAAAAAAGTGGAGTGTTCCTTTAAATTCAACTAAACTCCCAGAACCACTGGCCACATAGAAAGGTGGAGGATGAAAAAGCACTGATAGTTACCATTCCATTAGTGCTTTTATTTCCATTTGTAAAACATATTGACCTCAGTGACACATCCTGCCGCTGAGAGATTCAGCATGTGCTGTCAACTTCATGCATCAGTGTCTGCCTCTCTCTCTCTTTCTGTCGCAGTGTAATGTTAATAAGCGTAGGCAATTCTTTAGACCTACAGTATTTAGAGTTTGGAAATTTGAATAGGTTTTTCAGTCTTTAGACAGTATATATCTTTATCCTTTCAATATTTGAAGAGTTCAGATGCAAAAGCCTCTAAATCCATCTGACGTATTTCTTTAAAATGAACATTTCTTTCTGGCTACTTTGTACAGGTTACTGGTACTTCTGATTGGGCTGAGGCTAGAATTTAGCGAGTTTGAAGTAAAAGTACTTGATGGACGGATACTGTCTGTCAGGAGCGTTCACTCATTATCATTATCTCATTTTTGACCGAGATGGCTTTTAGCTGGTTTTGCATCTGAACTCTTAATTTATCTTATTACATAATTGCCCTGAAGTATTTTAAAAATGGGATTGTTGCTAAATTAATTAAAAATGTAAAAGGCAAGATGTTAAATACATTAAAAGGGGAATGTTTTTGCAGTTTTTTAAAAAAGTAAAAATAATATTTAATAGTTTTATTTGTTTGCAACAATGTAATTTTTACTTTTAGTTTTTATTCATTGTAATGCCTAAAAACAGCATCCATTTTGAGGTATTATTAAAATAATAGTGGAATTCACACGTTCACACGTCAACTATAATTTCTGTGACTCTAAAACATTTGTTTTAACACTCTCATATGGATAAGGATTGTCAAATTGCATTCTTTAGATAATGCGATGGATGAAAAAAGAAGGCATTATAGAATCATCACAATATTACCAATGTTGTTAATTTGTGTGTTGACAAAATCATTGTCAGTCCTACTGTATGTCTTTCATCTTCACCCCTCCTCTGCAAACATCTGTGTTTAACTCAGCTGTCAGCACCCAAATCTGTGATCGCCTCAGCCACATTAAAAATCAGTGATTGTGTAATGTATTTTTCCATGTTTCCGAGAACAGTTTGGAACATCAACTAGCAACATACAGTTGAAACACATGTCATAGGTTGCAAAATGTTCCACAGATTGAGTGAGTTGTGTGCGGTGGGCCTGGAACAAGGTTTCACTATATTTTGAAAAACACACATTTTGTTTGCAAATCCATGTCCTGGTTTTTACTTGATCCAGTACCACGTTCAGTCCACAACATATATTGTGACTGAAAGGCTGAAACAGTGTTGCTAGAAATGTGAAATGTCCAAGTATCGTACCAGAAGCTTAAAATTATCGTATTTGAAAGAAAGTTCACGAGTCAAACGTAGAGAATACAGCTATTTATCTAGACCAACAACTTTTTGGCACAACCTGCAAGTTACCACAATAGATAAATAACTAGCCTATCTTAGTGGGATGGTCAAAACTCCACCTTTCAGTCGCTGTCATCGGAAGCCTGCTTGTTGCCAGATGTTGAGGCCTTTAGCGGTACAGATTTGATGCCGTCATGGACCGCAACATAGTGCTCGTTGGCTTAAAAGCAGGGCACTGTAGATGTAGGATTAGTCTTACATAGCCAGACTTTTAGATTGACGGCAGAAGGTCTGGGAAGTTTGGCTGCATTGAATGGCCAAGGCCCGCCCAAGAAGCCATATGACTGACAGGTACAGCAACCAATCACGTTTCGTTTTGTGCCACGTCATGTTTAGGGGCGTGGAAATGTCACCAAAATAACAGACCAGTGTGCAAAACTCTCAGATATATTTTAAAGATATATTTTGGAAACTTTAAATTTTTCACATACTATTGAAAAATCAGCGTTTAGTTAAACATGATAAGCGCTCGTTGTCAGTTGTAAACATGGCGGCTTTTTTCTTTTGTAAGGGGGTTTGGCGTCACAGCATTTTTGTTTCCAGGCGGAACGTTAAAGAACGCAATACACACGTTTCCCGGAAATCCTGTATAGTCGAACCAATCCGATGATGACTTCGAAACTGCTGAAGTGTTTCCAGTTAAGTGTGCCTCATGCATCAGACAATTAGCCAACATTCTGTGAGACTAATGTAAGATTCACAGCTTTCAATTAGTTTCGAACTTTTATGATTACAATGACCGTCATTTGAAGTGTCACATAATTCTAAAATTATCATACATTGAGATTTCATTATCGATCGCACAGAGGGAAAAATTATCTTACAAATACGATAATTATCGTATACCTAGTTTTTACCTAGTTTCCTCTAGATACACTACAAAAGTTTGGGGTCAGTAACTTAAAAATAAATAAATAAATAAATAAATAATTTCTTAACTGTCATTTGATCAATGTAATGCATCTTTGCTGAATAAAAATATTTATAATGCTACAAAAGATTTCTAGTTCAAACCAATTCAGTTCTTTTGAATATACTATTATTTAGATAATCCTTAAAAAAAATTGAAGATATCTATCATAATATTAAGCAACACAAATGTTTTCCCAATCAGCATATTAGAATGATTTCTGAAGGATCATGTGACACTGAAGACTGGAGTAATGATACTGAAAATTCAGCTTTGCATCACAGGAATAAATGACATATTTAAAAAAGAAAACAGTTGATTTAAAATTGTAATAAGATTTCACGATTTAACTGCTTTTGTTGTGGTTCTGATCAAATAAATGCTGCCTCTGTGATTTTTTTTTTTTGGAGTATTTGTAATTGGTCCAGTAGCCAGTGAAGCTGACTGGACAATTCACCTGTCACTCAAAATTTCCCATCCCACACAGAAGTAATATTTTAACCCATGACCAAATCATTTTGTAGGTTACAGAAATTGTAGATGAAAGACAATGTTCTTTCAAAAGAGAAAAAAATGAAGCAAGAGGAAGTGCAGAGCAAGACTGAATAGATTATTACAGCTGGTCTTTTCTGCCTTTCTTTCGTTTCTGAATAGCGGTGTTTGTTGTTGTTGGTGGTGGTTTTTTTTCCATTTGTTGCCTGAGTCACAACAGCCTCACCTCCCCTGCTCCCCGTCAACCTTCTCAATGTGTGTGTGTGTGTGTGCGTGTGTGTGTGCGCAGGATGTTATCCTGAGGCATCTCAGCTGCATTCCAGCCTTTATCCCAGCATCTCTAGTATGTGTGTGTGTGTGTGGGTGTGTGTGTGTGAAAAGAGTGGAAAAGTTGAGAAGTTGAGGTATTGTTGATGAGGACGTTGACTGTAGGCGTTTGTGTGTGTGTGTTTATGTTTGTTTCAGAGATGTGTTTGTTATTGTGTGATCTCTCTGGGCTGAACAGTGATTCAGATCCTTACGGAGATGCACACACACACACACAGATTTGTGGGTGTTTGTAGATGATTCTCTCAGGCTGAAGCAGAAGGCTAAACAACAGAAGATCTATGAACAAAATCAGTAGGGACTGTATATATTATAGGGACTGTATATATTATAACAGGAGAGAGAAAGAGATTGTTTTATTTTGATAATTTCCTTGACCACAAACAGTGTCGTACACAGGCATGCATGGAATCTGCACACACAGTCAAAATGGCGTCATTCACAAATTTGTACACATATTGAGTCCATCATGGGTTCATTTATTTCATATTTTTTCAGCCAATTCAGTATCTGTAAGAGTTTAGTGCAACTGTGTAACACATTTACCATGTTTACCATGTTTTTCCAGAAACTGCAAGATTTCGATTGGTCATAAGAATTCAGACACACACAAAACAGTTGGACAGCTCTTAGAAAGTGAGCGAGTGAACATGCGAGATGAAGAACAGACAATTGGCAGGGCTTCGCTAGATTCGCACACACACACAATCGCATTTGTTATAAACTGGCTTTTGTTTTATCCCAACAAGCTGTATGTGAACTGGAAAATAAAAATGAATAATGGCGACCTGTAATCAGAATGTCCCCTTGCGCACACACATGGGCCGTGTGTTTAATCTTCTCCTTAGTTTGTATATGATGAATATTCACAAGTTTAGACAGATGTTGATTGTACGTGGAGGGAGGTGTGCTGACAGAGAGTGGAAAGGAAACGAGATGAGGAAACTGCGAGACGGAGAGAGTTCCCGAGAAATCAAAGGGAAAGGATATTAAATTAGAGGATACACATGATTAAATCAGATTCACAAGCCATTTATCAAACATTAGTGCATATACACACATTAAACACATTTACTGCAGACTGCAGTATACAAGATAAGAGGAGACTCTGGTTGACTGGGGCAAAATTGTACAGTTTTATTATCATTTTCCTTTCGGTGCCTTCCGGATGACAGCTATTTAGCACAGTTCAGCAGCTGCAGCTAAAATAGATGTTTAGGTGTTTTTACCATACGACTTTTTTATACTACATTTAAAAGTTTGGAGTTTAAAATCTCTGATGCTTTCAAAGGCTCATTTGTTTGAGCAAAAATACAGTAATGTTATGACATTTTAACATTTAAAAACAAAAATTTTCTATTTTTATATATTTTAAAATGTCATTTATTTCTGTGATGCAATTGTTCATTACTCCAGTCTTCAGTGTGACTTTCTTCAGAAATCATTCTATTATGCCAATTTGGTGCTCACAAAAAGTTATTATTATAATTGTTGAAAGCCAACATTAATTAATGTGCTTAATGGGTTCTTAATACGTTACCGGTGCCTCAACCACCCAAAGGAACTGCTGAAGAACCGATTGTGTGTGTGTGTGTGTGTAGTGTATATAACTGCTTCATTTTGTAGCTCACTTATATACTACCTTTCAAAAGTTTTTGAACAGTAAAATTTATAATGTTTTTTTAAAGAAGTCTCACCAAGCCTGCATTTATTTGATCCAAAGTACAGCAAAAACTGTCAAGTTTTGAAATCTATTGAATATTTGAAATATTTGATCTATTTGAATATATTTTAAAATGTAATTTCTTCCTGTGATTAAAAAGCTAGTAGTAGAATTTTAGAATTTTTTCAGGTTTCTTGATGATTCTAGATTAATAGAGAGTTCAGAAGAACAGCATTTATCTGAAATAGAAATCTTTTCTAACATTATAAATGTCTTTATCATCACTGTTAATCGATTTAAAGCATCCTTGCTAAATAAAAGTATTAATTTCTGTAAATTAGAAAATAATTTCTATAATTTTTATAATTTTGTATAATCTGTATAATTTTAATTATAAAATTAATTATTTCAAAAATGATACTGACTCCAGGCTTTTGAATGGTCTAGAGTATAAGGTTACAAAAGCTTTTTATTTCAGATAAATGCTGATCTTTGGATCTTTCTATTCATCAAAGAATCCTGAACTGCATTCAACTGTTTGAAATATTGCTAATAATAATAATAAATGTTTCTTGAGCAGCAGATCAGCATATTAGAATGATTTCTGAAGGATCATGTGAAACTGAAGACTGGAGTAATGATGCTGAAAATTTTGCTTTGATCACAGGAATAAATTACATTTTAAAATATATTCAAATAAAGCAGTTATTTTAAACAGTAAAAATAATTTCACAATATTTCAGATCAAATAAATGCAGGCTTGGTGAGCAGAAGAAATTTCTTTAAAAAATCTTACTTTTAAAAACTTTTGACTGGTAGTGTAAATCAAATCCAGAAAGTCATTTACTCTCTTTGTGTAGTGTAATTGAATTCACACTTATAAAATCATCATATTTTTGTTCTTATATTTGCGTAGTGTGTTTCTGGCCTCATTCTTACTGAAAACTGAAATCGAGGAAATGTCATTTCAGCTCATTAAGTTAAAGGAGAAGCATTTGAATGTATAAATGTGTGCATGTATGGGTGTAATTGTGAGTGATTGTGAACATTAGCAGTGGCATACACTGCTTTTCCAGATACTGTTTCCCTAGAGATTGCAGATCTATACGTCATCAGGCAGTGAAAGCATCTCGTACCAACATATAATCTGTCCCTTCAGAGTCCTTGACTCTTGAAAATGTGGCCCAGCCTGCCTAATGGCTGTTGGGCTAAATTGAATGGGTTTTCTATTGAATCTGGCCACAGCAATCCAGATGGCCTTGAGATACCCAGTAGGTGTGTGGGTAACCTCGTTTGGCTTGCCACTTCATGTAATGATTTTTCAGCATGTTAGTTTTGTGAGCTTTCTTTCTTTCTTTCTTTCTATCTTTCTTTCTTTCTTTCTCTTTCTTTCTTTCTTTCTCACTAACAGGAAGTGCATCCAATCACTATCAGACTGACTTGATAGTACTTGACTAGACTTGAATGAGTCTTTCACTGAGATCATGTGTCCACCAAAATGTTTTTAGTCAGCTAAAAATGCCAGATGCTGAAAATGCATAGCTGCGAGTGTTTGAGAGCATTTCTGCAGTGCAGTGTTTTTGTTTGTTTGTTTGTTTGTTAGTTTTTTTCAGATGAGACGCTATGATATGGCATATCCGCAGAAGTGTTAAAAGTATCTAATTTCACAGACAGTTTATTTCTGAATATAAAAATGTCGAAACAATGTAAAGTACTTGATCTGGCCCTTGTTTAAATGATTTAGTTCCATTGTTGTGCTTGTTGTTATCTGTTGCTATTGTACAAACAGGATGTGGCAGTTTGTTGGTGTGGAATTTGTCCCACACCCTCCTCCACTATGACTGGATGGCTAGGTAAAAAGTGACAGTGATTATTACTACATTTATTGCCAAAACATTTGAGAACTGTGGTGCTCCTATTGAAAACAATTTAAAAAAATATGCTAGCCTTGGGAAAAAATGATTTGGTGGACACACGGCCTAAGGGCTTCAGTCTTTTAAATTATTCATTCTTAACAAAGTACCCATGGCTCCAGTGAGAGCCAGTAATAAATGTGTGGGTCACGTTTTGTCTGTGTTGCAGGAACCAAATGTCTTCGTAAGGATAATAACACCTGAAATCATTGCTGGGACAGGCAGTCTTAATGCCTTAATTTTTTAATGAAAAAATTAAATCCAGAAAAGATTCTGTGAGGAAAAGATTTGGGGGTTTGCAATAGAAAATATCAGTAGCTCAGTACAAAAACAGCTAGAGTCGAGGGAAATTCCCCACCATGCTAGAAAAACAACCATGCTTGTGTGGGTGCGTGTGTTTGAGAGGGTGTATTTGATATGAAAGTTGTAACACAGGAGACGGGAAATCAAATGATATCTGGTAAACTCTTCTGTAGTCTTTCAGTCTGAAAGTAACTCAACTGTTACTACAGTATAGGAACTAAAAGCTACAGTATAGAGTAAAAATAAGCATACAGACACAGAGACACTACCAGTTAAAAGTTTTTTAATGCTTTTAAAGAAGCCTCTTCTGCTCACCAAGCCTGCATTTATTTGATCCAAAGTACAGAAAACAAAACACATTTAAAATAACTGTTTTCTATTTTGAACATATTTTAAAATGTGTTTTATTCCTGTGATTTCAAAGCTGAATTTTTAGCATCATTACTCCAGTCACGTGATCCGTCAGAAATCATTCTAATATTCGGATTTGCTGCTCAAAAAACATTTATTATTATTATTATGTTGAAAACAGCTGAGTAGATTTTTTTTCAGGATCTTTCTATTGATCAAAGAAGGCTGAAAAAATTTACTCAGCTGTTTTAAATATTGATAATTATAACAAATGTTTCTTGAACAATAGATCAGCATATTAGAATGATTTCTGACGGATCATGTGACACTGAAGACTGGAGTAATGATGCTGAAAATGTGGCTGTGATCACAGGAATAAATTACATTTTAAAAATATATTCAAATAGACAGACGTTATTTTAAATAGTAAAAATATTTCATAATTTTACTGTTTTTGCTGTACTTTGGATCAAATAAATGCAGGCTTGGTGAGCAGAAGAGACTTCTTTATAAACATTAAAAATCTTACTGTTCAAAAACTTTTGACTGGTTGTGTAGATGCCTATACATTACATGCACAGAGACTCAAACATGCATGCAGACATGGATGTTTATGTATCCACATTCAAAATCATGCATGCAACTTACTTTGTAAATGTCCAGCAAAGCATAAAAACCCTTTGAGTTTGATTCTGAGGGCAGATGAGGTCAGGATTCCTCTGCTATCCTGCTGACCCAGCACACAAGGCCAGAGAAACAGATCCATCCCCTGCCGGGCAGCTGATTCCTGTCTGTGCTGCATTCCAGTGCCTCGGGTCTTCCCTTAAGCCACAGTCTCATTATGTGCAGATAACATACAGTATATTCCTGTCAGCAGCTGACAGTTGTGTCAGTATGAAGGTTCCCTTTGGGAATTACAGTCATTAGGATCTGTTTCAGCCGTTCATGTTTGTCAATCCAGGAGACAGGTTTTACCAGAGCTGCTGGCATAAAAAACATATTGTACAAGCTGTCCATTTATCATTTGTAAGATGGATAGTATGCCAAAGAATGTTCAAGAGTATAAAATAATGGCTAATGTGCATCTTTGCATGCTCACAGTCAGACTTACTATGGTGTAATGCATTTCTCAATGAGAGCGGATTTCATTTTTTGCACCTCTTGCAAATTGCAAGGCATCTGTCGACAAACGCAAGTGCATTTAAAGTTTTACAGTTAAACTGACATTTCCATCTGAGTCATTACTCTGCTTCAGGAGTACGTTAGTAATCATTCTCATACTAACATGACCCAAAAAGGAAACTAGTAGGGGGTTTGGACCAGGCACAATTGGGTTTGCGAGTAATCAAATATCACTATTTTGATTCATGATTTAGGTCACCAGCTCAGTAGAACAGTTTTCAGTGAGCTTACAGTTTTTACATTTGCTACAACCCATTTCTCGAAACTTAGGCCATTTTTTCATTCTATGTGGGCTGAACCATGGCTCATTTATCATTGATTTAGCACAGAATACATTGAATAACTACATCCTTCAAATTACATGAATTCTTTTCTCATTCAGACACAACCACCATCAAACCTTTATGTATTTACAGGCCAATTTGCATTTTTTTTTTTCAAAAGCGTCTTCAATCATAATACAAAACTGAATAAGACAGCAGTTTGCTACATTTGAATCTGTAAAAATCTGTTAAATCTGTACCGGATCTTAAAAAAATGAAATACTATCAAAACAATTAGATGTAGCTGAACGCCTACACATGTGTTGGTCTTTCCATATCATTACCATCTATAAAAAAAAGACAACTGCAGAATAAGGTTGTATTGGAATGCAAATGTGGATAAATTGCAGTGAATTCTAAACAGAGTTATTGTTTTGTAAAGAAATTTTACTACTAAAGTAAAGAATTTTTTAGCTTGGAGTTTTTAAGAGTGACAAAGTGCATTTGTTGGGTGGCATCCTTTGCTGATGTTGAAATGTATGAAGTGTTTTGTGCATTTTAGATGTGAAAGTAACTGCTGTGTCAAGCTGAAAGTTGATAAAGAGAACTGTGTGAAGGGTTTTGATTGATATTGAGAATGTGTGCTGTTTAACCCTTTAACTGTCACTCTTGAACATAGACATAAAAATGCACTATCCAAAGTTAAATTTTTATAATTCATGAATGAAACACATTTTGTAATATGATTTTGATGTACAATTTCCATGGTAATACAATGTCTGATTTTAAAATGGATTTCAAAGGATGAATTTTGAGATTTTAGGTTTTCAGTTGATATATAATTTCTTAAAGGGGTCATCGCATGCCCATTTTCCACAAGTTGATATGATTCTTTAGGGTCTTAATGAAAAGTCTATAATATACTTTGGTTAAAAATTCTCAATGGTTGTGTAAAACAACACCATTTTTACCCTGTCAAAATCAGCTCTGCAAAAATCAACAAAGAAAGTATTTTTGTGACAAAGGTCAGAACTCCTGTTATGATGTAGATTTTTGAGGTGCACTCTTGTCATAAATTAATCTATTATTTTTCCTACATAATTTGTAACACAAAAGAGTGGTAAAATGTCTATTTAGGAGTCTTAGACCTTCCCAATGATATATAGTTTGTCATGATTAGATTGGGATTTATTTGTAATATGGTGAAGTAAAGACGTCATTAATAACATTAATATATATGCCATAGTACATATAATTTTGAATATAATTGTTAGAGCAACCAGTCCTGTTAATTTTTATTTATTTCATAAACTTTTTTATTTATTTAACCAGGAAAGACCTCTATGAGATTAAAAAAAAGATAAGCCAAGATAAGCAGCCCAATGTCACTTACACACATAAACACAAAACCCGTACACACATAAAACAAACACGACTCGAAAAATGTACAAATTTACAAATCATTGACTCATCCTCCAGTTGTCGAATGATAGTTTTAAAAGTTTTCAACGACACCAAATTATACACCTTCAATTTGATTTCATTTTAATCTAGAGTCATAAAACTGGCAGTCTGTGATTCTATTGCACCGTGATACTGAAATCCTAGTATTGCTGTGGGAGCTGCGTGCAGGTGAAGGCTGGTTTTGTTTCACTTAGTCTTTGTACTGAGAACAAGGGGAAAGTCTGAGGGAGGAGTCCTTGACCTTGCCATGTCAACCATGTTTTAAAAGGCATCGTCATATTGCCTAGCAACCAGCCTTTCCTGTACTTCCTCTGGCCACTGTTTCTGTAATAATAGAAAGTAGGCAACACTGCTGAGCACTGCCTATCATTTACGCCTTAAAAGACATGTACACAAATATGTAATAAAAATGCATAAAATATAAAAACTAAAAATATATATACATCTATTTTGTATAGTAATAAAATGTATACTATATTAACATATATTACTATTTAGTACACTCTAAAAAATTTACCAACAATAACCCAGCTTGGGTTATTTGGCAACCCAGCGCTGGGTAAATGTTGGACAGAGCACATGCTGGGTTATTTTGACCCAGCTGGTTGGGTTAAATGTTTTTACTAAACATGCTGGGTTATTTTAAGTCAGCTATTGTTTAAAATTTATTATATTGCTGGTTTAAATTGGACTGGAACTTACAAAAAACACACAGAGAATTGCTGGAGGCAACAGCAATAATCAAAAGATGAACATTTAGTATTAAGCAAGAACACATGGACAAAATACAAGACAAATTGATTGTGGGGTGACAAATTGTTTGGGTTGTTTCATCAGAGACAGGCTCAACCCAGCGGTTTGGTAAGAAAAAAATAACCCAGCGTTAAAAATGACCCAGCAACTTAAAAACTACCCAGCACCTGCATAAAAAATCTTAAAAATAACCCAATAAAATGACCCAACGAGTTGAACCCAGCATTTGGGTTAAAAAAAAATAACCCAGCACCTGGGTAAAAATCTTAAAAATAACCCAATAAAATGACCCAACGAGTTGAACCCAGCATTTGGGTTAAAAAAATAACCCAGCACCTGGGTAAAAATATTAAAAACAACCCAATAAAATGACCCTATGGGCTGAACCCAGCATTTGGGTTAAAAAAATATTAATAATAAATTTTTAGAGTGTACTACTTTAGTTCTTTAGAGTATATACTACACTATATATGCTATTTAGTAATGTTAATATGCACTAAACGCAATATTTTTATATTGTGTTTATACTATTTCTAGGTAGGTAGGTTTTGTAGCTTTAATGTAAGCATGTCTATTAAGCCTGAAAACGCTGTCAAGGCAGCTTGCTATGGTTTGAGACACAGTGTCGTTGTCTGACATCCATCACTCCTCCAGCTCTAAAGCATTCTTGGCCGGCATTCATGATTAGTGCTTAACACTTTAATGAGATTGCGAGCTTCTCAGATGCGGATTTCCTGTGTCCCTTCTCTCCATGGCCTCTTTTTGTCACTAGGTAATTTATAGCAGGACAATGAGGCCTCAACTCCATTGAGTCTCTTTGTGTTCCTGTTTAACGCCTCAAAGTCAAAAGGCTTGAAGAACTCTTTTACCTAAAATCAACATGAGATCATAACTGACCCTGTTTAGTTTCATGTTCATGTCTTATTGTGCAGAATTCATTGGTCCATGTAATTTTTTATCCAAACTTTTTGATTTTTGCTTGATTTGGTCAGTTCATGAAGGATAAAATCAGATCCTGTCAGATTACTGTATTAAAGACTGTATTAAAGGAAAACAAATTACGTTGACTTTACACTGGCATTATGAGCTAATCTGGCATTATGATTCAGCTCATTAATTAGCTCAGCATTCAATTGACAGGCTAATTGGGTATGGCAAATGGTTAATAATCTGATTCAGTGTCAATATCAGCATGCACAATTAGCAGAGAGATTACTGACTCCTGAGGTCGTTTAGTGTGGCTCTGTAGTCATTAGATGTGCTGTGAGTGTGTGGGGTTACTAGCTTCAGTTTGGCCAAAATTAATCTCTGTTTGGTGATACCTGGGGGAGTGCTCAATTGGACAATCTGTTTTATTTTTTTATTGGGGTTAATTACCAATCAATCCTCGCACACCTCAAGTCAAAGGATAGGACTGTAAGAGACAAGACCAAGACCAAAAGAGGACAAAACAAAAAAAAAAAACTAAGAAAAATCAATAAACAAGAATTTTGTGCAGGATTTTTCTTTGTTTTTTATTGGGGTTACAGCATTCTCTAGTAATTAGAAGTAATTTTATATATAAATGTAGAAGTTTGCCATATGTCCTTAAATGTGGTAGATAAATGTGCGTGGGGATCAGCTTAAATAAAAAATGAGCAAGAAGAAAATTAGGAGAAGAAAATTTCATGCCATGATATATAAATATACATAAATAAAATTAGAGAACAATCTGTAAATACTTGATTTTTCTGAAATATTGTTGATCTTCATTACTCAAAATTTAAAGGTAATTCAAATTTAGCTGTAGGTATAACACTGTTTGACAAATATCCAAGGTATTTTAACAAAAACCTTTATTTTGTGGAAAACACAGTGATCAAAATTAGAGATCAGTAACCACTGTAGCACAAAAGAAGATTACAACTAACATTTTGGAGGGTTACGACTGTCAGAATTTAGTAAGAAGTGTTGATGCTCTTGCTTTGAATGACTTCAGCACATCTGTGGCTGCAGGACATCACTAGTTTCTCACACTGCGCTGGTGTGATCTTGGTCCACTCTTCTTCCTCTCTCTTCAATAGTTTAGTAACTATAGTAGGTTTCTTAGCCATAACTTTGTCACCAAGGATTTTCCAGAGGTTTTCCAGTCAGGTTTAGATCCTCAGTTTGATATTGCTCATCAGACACAAATAAATTAAACTTGCTCTCATCACTAAAGTGAACTTTGGACCAGATCTCCTCTCTCCACGCAACATGCTCCTAAGCTTAGTCTTTTGATTTTTTTCTGCTGATAAGAGGCTTGGTCACTGCAGTGTGCTCTTTCAGTCCGATTTCTCTCTTCAGTATTCTGAGACAGATCCTTACCCTGTTCAGCACTGCACTGGCAAGCAATTCCAGCTGCAGTGTTGAACCCATTCCCCACTGAGAGAGTCTGCATTGTCCTGTCTTCTCATGTGTTTGTCTTATGCGGATGACAATCTTTTTTGGTAGACTTGAATGAATTAGTGTCATTGTAAGCCTGCAATATTCTAGAAGTCACTGATCTGTAATGACCAACTTCTTTCGTAGTGACTGAAAGGGTCGTCCCTTTGGACAACCTCCTGTCACAACTCCTGTTCACCTTAGAGCGGCTCACCATCTTGCAAGCTCAGTGAAAATAGTTTTGTCATTTAATTAAGGAAATTAGCATCAGGTGCCATATTAACACCAATAACTTGGAGGTATCTGGAAGTGTTCTCTAATTTTGATCAGAGTTATTTTTCAAATATCTCATTTAATTTTTTTATAATGCATTTCAGAATACAATTAACTTATGAAATATGCATCAAAAACTGCCCATCTACTCCTGTTAGGATAACTTTAAATAGGTTTAAGCAGTGACCTTGGAATTTAGAAAATTATAGGTTGTTCTCTAATTTTGATCTCCACTGTATATGTGTGTGTCTCCCGGCCTTGAGATGGCACTTTATCTGATGTGAACCAATAGAGAGCTTTGGTGTCCAACTAAATGCCTGATCTAAAGTCCTCTTACCTTGTCTAACAGTATAGTTCCAGGGATTCAGGCAACAGGAGGTCTGTCTATTTTTCAGTCATGGTATTTGTTCGGGCAAAAAAACTGTTGGCTGCTAGTAGAAAGCTCTAGATATAAAAAATAAATCATGTGACGAAAGCTGTTTTTTCTTCATTATTTGAATACGTTGAAAAATGGCAAGGCCACACTGTAATATTCCCTTAATGTTATTCCAAGCACACATCCTTATTAGGACTGTTATTATTATTTTGTCATGAAATGGCTGAATTCATTGACTGTTTGTGGCCTCTGGAGAGACATTTTTAAAAGCTTTTCCACCTTTGGCTAATCTCAGATGTCATTTTTTTTTTATCTTAATGTTCAAAGACTTATTACTCTCTGTCAAGCCAACTGAATGCACATATGCACCTTTACAAGCTCAAAAACTAAACTTATGCCTGCAAAACGTTGACAGATTTCAGCTACATGGCTCATATGACAGATGTGCCCTAATAGAGATGGGCAGATTGATGATTACAAACTGCTCGTGTTTGATAACAGTGATTATGCTTGACAGGAAAGAAAAAAAAGGATGGAAGCAAGGAAAGGAAAGAAAAAGAAGGCTTAAGAGGATAGAAAGAGGAAAAGGTAAGAACAGACAGGAGAAAAGGAAATGGCAAATGATGAAAGGAAGAAAAAAATAGGGTATTTAATGGGATTCAGAGCAGCCCCACAGGCCCGTACATTGATTTATCATCCTCAAGTCTGAATCATTCTCTTTATCTCTTTCACTATTGCCTTGCTTCAATGTCATTTAAACGTTTGGAGGACATACGAGAGGAGGTTGTTGGAACGTTTGCAGAACATTAGTGCAGAATTTCCTCCTGCCATTTATCAGTGCTACTGTTCTACTCAAATAAGCCTCTGTCAGGCCCAGTTTTAGAGCATTACAGATGACAGCGGGCCTTCGGTCTCGCTATGCGAGATACAGCTGTGCATGCACCAGTGACCTTGTGTGGAACAGTTCTTAAAAAAACAAGATAATGGTAATAACTCTGATAGCTGCAGAACATCAAGACTGAGTAAAATCTGTAACTAGATCCTCTTTTAAGCTTAAAATTTCAATGTTTTGGCTTTGTTTTCTTATTGACATGCTCTGTCACTTTTCAGTCATTACCTCCAGCAAGTATGAAAACTAGGGATGCACTGAAATTTCGGCTGCTGAAAATTATCGACCAAAAATAAATGCAGAAAATATATGGCACAGTCGTGCACTTCCTCTAGCCATCAATATTCCGCGCTATGAATGTGAGCTCCGTTGAGTTGCTAACGGCTCACGCTCAGCAAAAAAAATCGGCTTAAATAATGTGCAGACAGGAAATTTCTAGGTAGTATACTTGTTCCTGTTTGGAGTAGTGCTACTTTGTTGAGTTAAATTAAAAATTCTTACAAAATCATTTGAGATTATTTAATAAAATAATATATAATTATTAAAAAGCATTTTCAGTTTCAGTTTTGGCCAGGTTTCGGCCCAGAATTTTTAATTTCGGTGCATCCCTAATGAAAACAGTAGGAAGGCAAAGCCAAAACCCAGACATCTTATGCATTTTAGGCACATTTTTTTAGGGTTGCCAGATTTTCACAACAAAACCCACTTTATTGCTATTCAAAACTAGCCCAGTCTCATTCCAGGGGGTAAAATACATGTTTTTAGGTGAGGTACCCCTGGTAAAATTTGTATTCCAGGAGCCAAATATCATGTTATTGGGGTCGATTCAACCCACAGCCATGAAAATCTACCCGTGGCAACAGTGTTAAAGTAGCCCAATTCCACGGGAAAACCGTGGACCTGGCAACACTGTCCATTCTACTACATGTCCGTGAAAAAGAGAATGTATGGTCACCCTAATGTGGATCATCTAATACATAAAAATTACATTTCTAACTATACTTTGTGTTATATTACTTTGGCATTAAATTACACAAAATGGTTAATGTTGCTGCCTGAGTGTTTTTAATATAATGGCTAAGAGAGTGATGGAAAATTTAACATCCTTTTCTCTTCTGAACAAACTGATCAATCTCTTTACGTTTTTTCCTCTTTTGTAAAATCCTAAAAGCAATATTGTGGATTTTTTTATGCTTTTGGAGCAAATGGAACAACAAATATTATAATTGTTGTAGTTTCCATTCACCACTATAGAAGTTGACAGAGCTATGACAACTTTCTACTTCTGAGAAGCCTGGGAATGTGAAAAGAGATCATTCAAAACTATTTAAAATGAGTAAAAATTGTGAATGTCAAAGATATAATGATGGATGAATAAAAGTATTTATCCTGTTTTTTTTGTTTGTTTGTTTTTTTGTTTTTTTTTTTTAATTATGGAAAACGTAAAAAAAATTGTATAAAGGTAGGGTCACTTTATTGACATTTTACAGTCCACACATAAGTCACCTTCAATTTAATTTGGGAAACCAACTTGAACATGACTGAAATCTGTGTAGGGAACTTTTTGCCCTCACACAAACCCCCAGATGGCATGGATTCCTATTTAAGTGTCTGGATTTCACCCGCAAACAAGTGTGACTGCACCTTTAGAGGAAGTTTCCTGAGGTCTGATGGAAAAACAAAAGGCAGCATTTGTGTGCGGCAGTAGCCTTGGACCTGCCTGTCTAAAAATAACTTTAAACCGACTCTTGACAGGAAGACCTCTGGCAAATATATAAGCAAATATTTTTATTTCTACTGCATAAAGCTGGTGTGTGTGAGGGGGAGAGGGTGAGAGCAAGCACAGCTGTAGGCAGTTTTGTCTGTGATGTAGTGAGAGGAGGTCGCACCGTGTGAAGAAAGCAAAAAAGTACATTTGTGTTCATTGGAAGGCTGGCAGCATCTCAGAGATTTAGAGCACAACACCTGCGCACAATCACCCAAAAACATCTCCCTCACTCTCTGTCTATCTGATTCTTTCTTTCTCCCTTCTTCTGTGGCATAAAAAGTGTCTGTTTACTCTGAGGAGAAAAAGAGGGTGATAGAGTTTTCTTAAAGCTGCAGTCTGTAACTTTTGGCTCTCTAGCGGTTAATAAACAGTCTTGTAGAAGAACATTGTAGCTGGAGCTACTTCTCTCTGTTTATATCTATGACGAGTCACGCAGGAACTGGACTTCTCCACAGTGGTTCCTACCAGAACCAGACTAACATAGTCAGAATATAAAAACTTATTGTAGATGTACCGTGCTGATTCAGGATAAGGATAATATAAATTTTGTACATTTTGAACACACAAAAAGAAATACCATAATACTATGGTATACAAATTTAGACTTGAACACAGTTCTGTTAAACATATGTAGGGCCCTATTATTTCTGCGATATGGAAAACACATTCGGAATCAGTTTGGATGAATAAAATTAAGTCAGTACACTTAAATCAAAATGCAGTATGGACTAGTGTCTGTGAATAGTAAGCTGCAAAAATACTATTTAAATATGAATCCTATATGCTTGCATGCATGTGTGAATGAATGGCACAGACGCGCATTTTCGTTGACCACATACTGCGTGTGATGAGTGTGAATGCTCATGAGTGTCACTTCATGAGCATTCACCCTTTTTTATGAGAGAAACTACGGTCATATATACAGACAGAAACTTAAAGGTCTTCACAGCAACCTGTCAAAATAAAAGTTTGGTTTGACTTGAAGAAACTGTGACAGAAAATATTACTTAATGTAATGGTAGTACTACTACTAAAAATAAAATGATTATTACCAGAAAATGATTATGATGATTTACCAGAATTTATTTACCAAAAAATGTAAATACACAACACAGTGTTAGTGAAAAAAGAAATAAATAAAATGAATGAATGATACATTTTTTTTTTTAATAAAAACAATTAATTAGATATGCTTTTGATTATTAAAATGTAATGGAACTATTAAAAAGGAATCCAGAAAATTAATGGAAAATACAGAATTTGCTAAAAAAATAAAACTGAATTTTAAAAAGAAAAAACAGTAAAATGGCTTTCAAAGGCCTTAAAAATGTAATGTTTGGTAAGCTTTTAATAAATCGCTGCTGAATTGTGTTTCATTGTTTCAATTAATTAGACATGCTTTTTGATTCATATTTTTTATTTAACATTCGAACAAATTCAAGAAAAATTAAAATGGAAAACAATCGGAATACAGAAAAATTAAAACAGAAAAAAACAGAATTTGGAAAAAATAAAATGGAATTTAGGAAAGAATAAAACAGATTTTATAGGGCTCTACATGTAACAGCAATAAACCTCAACTGTATCTCCTCCATGACAATATTTTACTTGAAGGTTTATAAAAATACTGTTTATGTCAATACCTACTATTGTGCTCCTTGTGGTAATGCAGAAAATGCAGTGTGTACTTTTCGAAACAATGTGAACACATAAAATCACAATTAGAAGCATTTGCATTCACATACCAGCATGAAGTATGTTTTGAGCGCAAGTAATTTTAGCATTATTTATGTCATTTGAAAAACATATACTGTAAAAGAAAGTATTAGCAACTTCATTTATGCTTTTTGACATATAAACATCAAATTAATCACCATATGTTGGGTTGAGTAGTGGATTGTTCCAGTTCTTGTTTTCCACTCATCTGTACTCTCCATTCAATAGCAGACAATGATGTGCAGGTGGTTTCTGGAAAGTTTGTGCAGCTTTGGTAATTCCGTACAGCCTTCCTCCCCCAGACTGAGCGCTGCCGTCCACTCAACACACACCTCAGCAGAAAGACCGTCATTAAAAGCAGCTCCGCTATAGTTTTGTATTAGTCACGTATGGCCATTTACCTTTTTAAACATACAAACAGGTCCTCTTCTCTCCCTGGAGAGCTCTGACTAATGCCGCACTTCACTGTGTGTATGTGTGTATCCAAGAATCCTTTGTCCATGTTTATATCTGGTTCTTGTTCCAAAGTTTCATTTCTTTTTGCTATCTCTATTTCTGTCTGAGTGTATTTTGTGTTCTTCACAGGGTGAGGTCTCGTTTTGAGAATGAGAAAGCACATGCTGACTTTTGTAAGTCACGCTGTGCTTCAATGCTTGTGTTCACTATGTGATACAGAGCAGTATGGTAAGCAGAAGCAAGCTCTGTTTATCAAAAGCTGGCTGCAGGAATACTTTATACAGTTTTTTTTTCCCACTTTAGAGTGGCGTTGTGAACTCTAGGACCTGCCATTCTGTGAGAGTTGTTTGCTTTGATTCATATTGTTAAGTATGCGTGCGTGTCTTTGTTGTTCTACTGAATAGAAGGAAAATTGCTGCTGTTGACTCCGTAAACAAAGGCCTTTATTGTGAAGGACCAGTTCATTTAAATTATGATTTTGCTTAAAATGCAGCTGTTTGCATGCTGTTTAAAGCTGATGGTTATATTTATTGTACATAAGCATACCCACATGCATGAATGTATGTTAGTGTTGAATCCAGAATGCTATCCATGAATCATTAATTGGTGTTAAAGGAATAGTTCACCTAAAAATGTAAATTTACTCAAAATTTACTCATTAAAGATGTAGATGAGTTTGTTTCCTCATCAGAACAGATTTGGAGAAATTTAGCATTACATAAGTTGCTCACCATTGGATCCTCTGCAGTGAATGGGTGCTGTCAGAATGAATCCAAACAGTTGATAAAAACATAACTATAATCCACAAGTAATCCACAAGACTCCAGTCTATCAATTAATGTCTTGTGAAGTGAAAAGCTGTGGGTTTATAAGAACCAAGTCCATCATTAAGATGGTGTAAAGGGGACCTATTATGCCAAAATCACGTTTGTAAGGTGTTTGAACACAGTTGTGTGGCCGAGTGTGTGAAGCAACCAGCATAAAATGGTAAAAATCCACTCACTCTGTCAGCGCCAATAGCCTCGTGGTTAGCGCACCAGCATGTAGCGCGGTTGCACTGCAGCCGTCCCGAGTTCGAATCCCAGCTTGTGAACCTTTCCCGATCCCTCCCACTCCGGTTCCTGTCCATCTACACTGTCCTATCTAAATAAAGGCATAAAAACGCCAAAAATAAATCTTAAAAAAAATATACGTTTTTTTGGAACAATACCAGGACTTTGTGCACGAACGTCAGCTCCAAATGAAGTATCACACGTTTGTTTTCCAAATTGCTTTTCTGAAAAACTTCTTGGCACTCTGTAAGGCTAATGTTGCTAAAGCTACAATTGCCTCTGCCTGTTTTGACTGCTGCTGCTTTCATGTGCTACCAGAATGATCGTAAATAGGAATGTGTTAGTTAAAAATTGTGTATGAAAGCAATGTGAAGTCGATCGCTTAAATTTGTCGAGCTCATAATCACAAGTGGGACTTATAAAGTTTGTTATAGCATGCGATAGCATCTGCTACGTTGTTGTTGTTTTCGTGCCATGCTCCCCGTCTGTGTAATTCAAGGATGGGTAACTTCGGCTCTGGAGGGCCACTCTCCTGCAGAGTTTTGCTCCAACCCAAATCAAACACACCTGCCTGTAGCTTTCTAGTGATCTTGAAGACATTGATTAGCTTGTTCAGGTGTTTTGATTAGGGTTGGAGCTAAACTCTGCAGGACATTGGCCCTCCAGGACTGAAGTTGCCCATCCCTGGTGTAATTCATAAACATGTGTTTATTATGCAAGGTACAATCAGATGACAGCACCGGAGCATGAGCTGTTGAAGCTCCTTCCTCTTCTCCGGGAGCACCAGCTCATTTGCATTTAAAGGGAAAAACACAGAAACGGCACGTTTTAGCTTATACACTAAAAGTGGCACTTTTAACATGCTATAAAAAATATCTGTAGGGAATTTTGAGCTAAAACTTAACGTACACACTCTGGGGACATCAGAGACTTATTCTACATCTTGTAAAAAGGGGCATAATAGGTCACCTTTAAAGTTAAAATGCCTTAAAAGGACAGTTTACCCAAAAAATTTAATTACCCCATTATTTACTCACCCTCAAGCCATCCTAGGTGTATATGACTTTTTTCTTTCAGACAAATACAATTGGAGTCATAATAAAAAAATCCTGGCTCTTCCAAGTTTTGTAAAGGCAGTGAATGGCTGTTGATTTTTCTGAAGTCCAATAAAGTGCATCCATCCATCATAAAAAGTGCTCCGCACGGCTCCGGAGGGTTAATAAAGGCCTCATGAAGTGAATCAATGCATTTGTGTAAGAAAAATATCCATATTTAAAACTTTATAAACCGTAATTTCTAGCTTCTACTAACTGTCATAGGCATAGCATAAGATCCGGTGAGAATATGTTAGTCTCACGACAAGTTTTGTTTACGGCAAAGAAAGAACAGTCTCTTTTTGACTTTTTTTGAAATCATGTGAAATTTTTCTTTACAAATCCTTGTTACAAATCCAGTTAGCGAAGCTAAACATCACAGTTTATACAATTTTAAATATGGATATTTTACTCACACAAACACATCGATTCAAAAGGTCTTTATTAACCCCCTGGAGCTGTCTGGAGCACATTTTATGATGGATGGATGCAGTTTATATTGCTTCTTTTTTAAGTTCAGTCAACTCAAATAAGTTTAAATTATTTTAAGTTGACTCAACAAATTGTTTTTTACAATGTGCAGGCCACCATTACAGGAGATACACAATGTAAGCCCAAGAGAGGCATTACAAGTTTTTTCTGAGGCACCAACGGACATAGGAGTCTCCATAAAGCTGTCTGGAGCACTTTTTATGATGGATGAATGCAGTTTATTTTGCTTCTAAATTTTGACCACCCATTTACTGCCATTATAAACAGGCTTGAAAGAGCCAGAACAGTTTTTTATATACTTCCGATTGCATTCGCCTGAAAGAAAAAAGTCATATACACCTACTGTAGGATGGCTTGAGGGTGAGTAAATCATAAATCATTTTCATTTTTGGATGAACTATACCTTCAATAATGGTTTTGTTTTCTCAGTTGTTTGGACTCTAATTCTTACGGCACCCATTCACTGCAGAGGACCCAAATGATCTAATGCTTATCAGTAATGTAATTTCTCCAAATTTGTTCCAGTGAAGAAACTTAACTCATTTAAATTTTGGATTGCCTAAAGATGAGTAAAGTTTTAGCAAATATTCATTTTTGGTTGAACTATTTGTTTAACTTGGGTCCTCCTTCAGGGCCACATACGCTATTGTAATAGAAACTGCGAAACTGAATTCAGGTCAAATAGACTTTGTGCTGTTTGCTCTCCTGTGTCGACCACTTGGGAGAAGTGAGGTGAGAAGAGTTGTTGTTTCAACTCCTGCAGAGGTACTTACCGAGCATCCACTCTTTCTTCTCCCAAAGGAAGTAGCAAGTACGTGCAGGGCTATCCAGCGTCCTACTTCTACAGGGTAGGTGGCCTTGATATGTGGCCGTAGTGCATTCTGGGTAATCAGCAGGTCACCTTTACTGTATGTGGCTGCTGAGCGGTTTAAATACAATTAACACTTGCATCTCCTTCAGGCGGTAAGACGTTCCGTTCAGACGTGTGTTCTGACAAGATTGTAAGATCCTCCATAATCTATTTTACTGAATATTAAGAAGGTAAGATTCCTTTTAAAATTACATCTTCGGCTTTTGGAAATGCAGTGTTTTTACAGAAACAATTCAGATCTCAAGAACAGTGCTTTCAAACTCTGCAGAACATCAGGTACAAAAGAACAGCGACATCAAACGCCAAGCACAAACAGCACAATCAAGACAACAGAGTGCAGTGACAGTTTACATAGTGCATCTGTCAAATCAGAGTCAAGGTGGGTTTATTCTCTTTCCTCCTCTGCACGGAGAAGAAACCGGTGGCTTTTGCATTTTGGCAGCATGACTAAGAAATAGTCTTTTTTGCTTTGAGGCCTAAAGTTCTGGTCCGTTGAAGCGTCAGGAGAGATCCAAAGGCTCAGAGGTGTTCAGTGGGCTGAGCAGCTTTATCGCAGCGCACCCGTGCTGGATGTATTTATAGCCGTGCGTGGGTTATGCCATTGCAGGGGCGGCCCGCGTCACATGCCAGAGGAACCCTCACGCAGCAGAACCAAGCCAAGACTTCTGTGCTAAAAAAAGGATTCTTTAATATTCCCACTCTTACAAACAGAGAGAAAAAACTTCTCTATCTATCTATCTATCTATCTATCTATCTATCTATCTATCTATCTATCTTTCTGTGACTCTACCCACTCTGTTCAAGCATCTGTAAGCCATCGCTGTCGATTATTCCACCCACCAGCTACCCCACATACATGGTGTGTATGTGCATTTGTGTACGCGTTAATGTTTCAACAGCAATTAAGGCACATTTGCATACAGTTGTATTTTACAAACAGCTTTATAAATCTTGAAACAAACAAAAAGAAAAATCCAAATCATATGGGAAAAGAACTTTTGAGCCCTGCTTCCTCTTTTAAAAAAAAGAGTCAGCATGATTACTTCATACTTAAATCAGTATTGATTCATTCTGAATAAATCGGAACACAGAGAACAATGGGAAGGGGTGAGAACAAGTATGAGTTTCCTAATCGTATATGCACACTCATACGCACACATATTACTGCATTAGAAGCACAGCAAAATTGGTTTGTCTGCTTCCTGTCAGCTGCGGTGAGATGATATATGAGGAATTAAATAGCGTCTGACCTGTACAGCTGTTTTCCTCTAATCAGAAAGGATGTGTGGGTATAAGTGGAGAATGAAAATGGGCCATTCTGCAGTCTTATATTTGGAGTTAGTTCTGTCTCAATCTGGACTTTAGGTTGTCACTCACCTGTGAACTCATTTACACTAATTTAAAGGATTTAGTTTACTCCTGAATTAAAATTTCCTGATAATTTACTTACCCCCGTGTCATCCAAGATGTTCATGACTGACTTTCTTCAGTCAAAAAGAAATTAAGGTTTTTAAAAGAACACGCCACTATTTTTGAAAATAGGAACTTTGCTGCCGTACCATGGGGGCAGCAGGCGCAATGATATTACGCAGCGTAGTTCCTAGCCATATCAGCCTAAAAAATGCTAAGCTATGCAAAATATGCTACCGCCATACCCGGAGATCGGCTGAATGGATTCAGAAACGGTAAAACTCAACTGTTTTACTCTATTTTCAAAAATAGTGGCATGTTCCTTTAAGGAAAACATTTCAGGATTTTTCTCTATATAGTGGACTTCAATAGGGATCAGTGGGTTGAAGATCCAAATTGCAGTTTCAATGCAGCTTCAAAAGGCTCTGTACAATCCCAGGGGAGGAATATTATCTAGCGAAACGCTACATACCACAAATGCTCATCTTGCACTAGGTTAGTGATGCCGTCTAGGACTTTACGCATTGCGTAATCACCTTGGAAAAGTCACTTTTGGTTAGTTCTTCACCTGTATACTTCAATTCAGAAAGGTAGGGTAGGCTGAAAAGATCCATTTCATTTTCTCCTATAACTTCAAAATTAGGGCAGGACAATAATTCAATATCAATATTGTGAAAAATTGTGATATATTTTTTTCAGTTAACAGAGATATGATTTTTAAACACATTTCCGATATATCGATATACATTACCAGTGTTTCCCATACATGTATTTATTTGTGGCGGCCCACCACAACTTCGTTGAACAAACATGAGCACTGCACGTTTCAAAATCAAAACGTGGCGTGAGTGTTTTATATAAATGTATCTTTAAAGGAATCCGACTGTCTTCAGAAAAGTTTCAATGTCAAATTTTACATTTTCATTTTATCTGATAAAGTAGCGTTCATGAGCAGAGCTCTTCTTTGTGCACAGCCGTTACCGGGGAAACCGCTGTTTTTACTGCTCCACAACCACCTCCTGCTGGCAGAGAATGAATTCTTTTTGTTGCTCACTGTTTTTTTTTTGTTTGTTTGTTTGTTTTTCTTTTTTCTATGATATAGTTTAAAGTTAAATATATTAATATTAATAAGGCGAGTCTGAGAGTCTTATGTTTATTTAACAGTGATTTCACATTTCTTGTTTGTATAAAGGCTAAATACAAATAAAAGGTGAACATTAATTTACTGTTTTTATATAGTTTTATAGGAGGAGGTGTCACAGACATGGCAAATATCGTATCGACCGAAATTAAGAGATATATAGTTATATCGTGATATAAATTTTGGCTATATCGTCCAGCCCTATTCAAAATCATCCAACATTGTTGTTTTACCTTTTTTTTCGAAACAGCGTTTGACTTTTTGCACATTCGCTTTGTAAACACTGGGTTGGTACTTCTGCCTACAGGTGTGACCTTTCCAAAGTTACTAGTCGAGCTAGTGCAAGATGAGCATTTGTGGTTAAAAAGTATATCATATTTTTTTGACCGATTGTTTTACTACATAAGACCCTTATTCCTTGGCCTGGGATTGTGTAGAGCCCTTTTAAGCTGCACTGAAACTGCAGTTTGGACCTTCAATCTTTTCCTCAAAAACTGAAGAAAGGAGGAATGAACTGGAGTGAACTGATTCTTTAAGCAGGTGATATAATGCTGATATACAGTATATAACATAGTGATAGTAATGATCAATCTGTCTATCTTAAAATATAAATTGTTTTGTTTTTGTGTGTAATCAATGCTGAAAAACAGATTTAAGCTGGTCTCCCAGTCCCAAGTACTCAAAACCCCTCTAAAACATGGCTGGGGTGTTATACAAGCTCAGATGTTTTTTTCTCTGGTTGTTAGTAAGAAATATGTATTGAACGCAGGCTTGAATGGAGTGGACAAAATTAACATTTTCAAGACTTGACATCAATTCCTTTCCCTCTCTGTAACTCCCAATGTTCTCTTTTACTCACTCTTATAACTCTCTGTTCCTTTCTTTCTCTCAGACTGTTGGTCTGCAGTCTGGGATTGTGTTTCATTTCCTCAGTCTGTAATTTAGCAGAGTGAGTTTGCTAAAACTGGCTCTCGTACATTTTTAACATACACACAAACTGGAATAACACGGCGCACACACACATATACAAAGGCACAATACACAGACACAAGGGAACTGTTTAATTTCACTGGGCAAACAGCTACTAAATGCCATTTCAAAAAATTACTGTCTCTGTAGTAGTGTGCATTACAGCAAGAAAAATTCACACTTGCATGTGCTTTAATAAATGTCAGATAGATAAGTGGTCTCCGTGCACACATATGGGTTATTGCTTTTACAAAATGACAGCAACATCAGTATGATGAAAGACATCAATGTTCTTCAAAAGAAATAGTTACATTTATTATTAATAACAGTATTTAGATTTAGATTTGCAACTGTTTTTGCCATGTAATATCGTTAATCAATCAGTTCACTGTAGGCTTTATGTGGGTGCCAAACAACACAATTTGGCACATTAGAATTCAACTGATGTGCAGTTCAGTCGTTTTATTTCGGCTCAGTTAAAATTTAGAGTCAGTCAATCTGTTTTATAAGCGGGGGTGTTAGAAAACTTTTTTTTTTAACGCATAGCGTTTCTATAGCTCAAACTGAATGACATGAGGTATGCTAAGGTCATGGGTTCGATTGCCAGGAATGCATAAACTGCTAAGAATGTATACCTTGAATGCACTGGAAGTTGCTTTGAATAGAAGCATCTGTCAGATGCATGAATGTAAGTGTATATAATGGAACACATTATGCAATATAAATACCAAGTCAAACCATTAGGGCTTTTGCTTTCAGAAGTGACACGGTGTCGGCACACCCACACTCTGAGTCCATGCTCAGATCCATTTACACAGGCCAATCATTTGCCTCCTGAGGGTTGATTCCATCATAATGCATACACTGTATGAGTTCAGACTTTCTGACCAATCAGAAGACTCAAAAATATTGTGCTGAAACTGGGTCAGGTTGATAAGTTTCTGTGAACAGATTCTGTGTAGGTAATTACAGACTCAGAACAGCTGCTCAGTTTATTTGTGTTAACTTAATTACAAAGTTACAGAATTCACAACTAATTAAAGCAATGCTAAATGATTAAGTGTTTGTTATTTAATTGGCAATATGAAGTAAAATTTCACAGAATGTTGTGAGGAAAAAAAAATCACTGATGTGTGCTAGTCATATCGGCTGTCTAAACAAAATGTGTCAATTAAACATCTGCATCTAATACTGGAAAATAGAAGAGAGGGAATGGAGAGTGAAAATACACAACTTCGAGAGACAGATATCTGTTAAAGTATTTGTATTATGAATAATATACCACGCTTATAACTCCGCAGAAACCTTGACTGCAACCTGCATTGCAGTAAAAAAAAAGAATCACACACACACAATAACTGATTTACAGGCACTGAGAAATGTATGGTATACATTCATTTTTGTACACATGCGATTGAGCTGGTATGACCAGTGCGGTATCACAAACAGCACTCTAATTGGTCTCTTTGGAGTAGAAACATTACAAACATAGTCCTAGAAAATAGTCCTAGAAACACGAGCCGAGTGTACAGCAGATAACACCGCTCTTGTTCTTATCAACATACACACACAACCTATATGCTTAGTTTAGATCATTTTATGTATTCAAAGTACATATTGGTATAGGGGTGGATGATATGACCAAAATCTTGTATCACAATATGAGTAATTTTATTTTACGGTAACGATAGATATTTTTGCTTTAAATAAGATCTTTATGTTATCAGAAATTTGTCATTTGTAATGAGATGTAAAAAAATAAAAGTGAAAGAAGTCTTAACCCTAGCACATTTTGACATGGGGCGAACTGTGCTCATGAGTCCTGCAGTAAAGTGTCAGTGTTGCCAGATCTTTATAAAAAAAACGACAAACAAGGACAAGCACAAAAACACTAAAACACCCAAATGCTTTGTTTTATATCACCAAAAAAATCATATGTATCATATCTGTAACAGACCACTTTATTAACTCCATAAAGTGCCTAGCTTTATGAACTAAAACCAAACAACATGCCTAAAAGTGCTTGTAAATATGAGGACATGGCAACACTGCAAGACAGTGCTCTCAAAGCAGCCTCCAAAGCATAAACACAGCAGCATGTCTATCAGCATTAGTTTAGTTAAAATCGATGGACAAAAAGAGTCTTTAGCCAAAAAACGGCAAATACCAAACGGTTAAATTCTTATTCACTCCCGCAAGACACCAAAATGTTTCTATGGTTTCAAATGTGGAAGTGACTGCTGTTCTGTACACACGTGGAGTGATAATTTACGGGACTCACTCCCGCATTTAAATGCGGTTGTCGCTCCTGAAACTTGCAATGTGTACGAGGTCATATTTCACTAAAATACGGAAGTGACAGCCGCATTCGACAACTGCATTAACTTGAAAAAAAAAACAGGTAGTGACAACCGCATTTACAGAAATTCTATGCGGTGTGTATGGAACTGAAGTGAACAATTAGTTGTTAATGACATATTTAAACACACATCAGAAATGTGTCTTCATCTGTGTGTGAGATGCAAGAAAATAACAGAGAAAAAAGCACATTTTGACGCAGGGCTAGTTGCGCTCACAAGCGCTGTGGTAAAGTGTCAGTATTACTAAATCTTCATAGAAGAAAAAAACAAACTAGGAAAAGCACAAAAACACCCAAATGCTTTATGTTTTATATCACCAAAAAATCATTTATAACATATCTGCAACAGACCACTTTATGAACTCCATAAAGTGCCTAGCTTTATGAACTAAGACCACACAACATGCCTAAAGGCGGTTGTAAATATGAGGATACAGCAACACTGCAAGACAGTGCTCCCAAAACAGCCTCCCAAGCATAAACATAACACATAATGTCTATCAGCGGTAGTTTAGTGGTAAAAATCGACAGACAAAAAGAGCCTTTAGCCAAAAAATGGCAGATACTAAATGGTTAAATTCAGGGTTGCCAGGTTTTCACAACAAAACTCACTCAGTTTCTACTCAAAACTAATCGTGTTTCAGTGGGGGGGTCCCCCAGCAAAAATTGTGTTCTGGGGTTTACACTAAATATCATGTTATTGGGAACGCTTCAACCCGTGGACGTGAAAAACAACCCGCAGCAACAGTGATTAAGTAGCTCAGTTCTGCGGGAAAATTGCGGACTTGGCAACACTAGTGTGTTTTGATGGTATGTGCATGCTTGTAACATCACTAGTATCATTTCAAAGTGTAGACGTCAGAATCGTTTATGCTTTCATGTATGTTTTATCTTTTTTTTTCAGTGTCCTTCATGGTAACATGACAAATTAATCTCTTTGAACATTATCATTATGAGTCCTTTGCCGTGATTTGAATCAACTGGACAAAGTAATACTTCAGTTGGTTAAAAAACAGACGTGAATGTTTTTTATCAAACAGATATAAATCTTTAAATGCAAAGGCTCCTTTTTAATATATTTACCAATTAATTATTCTTCAAATGAAGCTATTAGGCTTCCTAGCAAATGCCTATGTGTTTGTTTTTATTTTGAGCCACAGCATAAAAATACATAGAATAACCTGCTCAATGTCAAAATATCAATCCAACTAAACGTAAGTTGCTCAGAGGTTGCGTTTCTTTGCTGTTTATATTGCACAATTTTGCTTCTCGGGTAATCTTGTTTCATAAGGCGTTTAGAATTATTAATGGACAGCAAGAGGCAATACTGATAAAGAAGTCATTGTTATTTCTGTTTAGGAGAAACACTAAATGGCATTAAAGGAATAGTTTACCCAAAAATGAAAATTCTGTCATTAATTACTCACCTTTTTGTCTTTCCAAACCCAGTACTTACTACCTTTCTGGGTCTTGAACGTGTCAGTTGCATTGCTGTCTATGCAGAGTCAGAAAGCTCTTGGATTTCATCAGAAATATCTTAATTTGTGTTTCGAAGATAAACAAAGGTCTTACAGGTTTGGAACGACCTGACAGTGAGTTATTAATGACAGAATTTTCATTTTTGGTTGAACTATCCCTTTAAAGAGATCTTGTTAATTTTTTCCCTATAGTTACATGTTATGAGGAACAGACTGCTTGATAAGGATATGTTTGTGTATTCCTGTAGCAGACACACAGACACGCTGACACTTTGACTAGTGTAAATAGCTGTGAGTGAAGACAGTCGTGCTCCTTCTCATGTCTCGTGTGTGCGTTTGCATAGATGTATGTTCTGTTATCCATTAAAATGACAAAGGTCAGTGCACAATCATTCTCTGTCAGCTTGGTGCACTCTCAACCTTAACCGCTCTGTCTTCCTCTCTCAGTCACATGGAGACACTTTGAAACATGCGCTGACATTGCCGTTCTCGTTCAGGAGCAGTCTGAATGCAGACACCCTTCAGCAGTTCAGTGCAAACACAGCTGTTGTTATGAAACAAGGCTAATGTGCAGACGACCCTCACGGATCCACTCCCAATAACATGCACACAGCTTGGTGAAATGACTTCCTGTGCAGCGATGCCAAAATAATCCAAGTGCCGAAATAAGCTCGGAATTTTCCAGGAAATGAAATACAACCCTCAACCTTTTGAACTAAGTTGCCTGGTACCAGACATTGCTTTTTCTGAGTGTGTTTTGCTCGTTTCATCAGGTCTCTAACACAGATCGTTCCAAGTCGGTGTGAATGTAAACACGCACACTTTACTTGAAGTGTTCGATGTTGAAATTGTTTGTTTGACTGTTTTGACAGTTTGTTCGAGCATTTCATCCAGCCCAAAATAGCAACATTTATTTAACCAATGGTGGGAGTTTGAGACTATCTGTTTA
Source organism: Labeo catla (assembly GCA_012976165.1). Taxonomy (NCBI): domain Eukaryota; kingdom Metazoa; phylum Chordata; class Actinopteri; order Cypriniformes; family Cyprinidae; genus Labeo; species Labeo catla. Next base: position 414,970 of record VONZ01000295.1, on the reverse strand, counting down.
AAAAAATAAAATAAATATAAAGCTTATAAAAACTAATATAATTAATTATAAATATGGCAATTTGCATCATTAAACACAATGTCGTGGATGTCATCTACACAAAACATGCTTCATTTTCAGATGAGCATTATTAAAAGTAATATAACTTGCAGAGATCATTTGTTCATGAATCACACTATTTTGGTGGTACGGTATGTTTTTGATTCTCTAAACTGAATTGGTTCATAAGACAGGTTTGTAAAATGTGCTAAGCTAGCTGAATAAATGAGCTTTCCACTGATGTATGGTTTGTTAGGATATGACAACATTTGTCCGAGGTACAGCTATTTGAAAATCTGGAATCTGAGGGTGCAAAAAATCTAAATATTGAGAAAATTGCCTTTAAAGTTATTAAGATAAGTTCTTAGCAATGCATATTACTAATCAGAAATTAAGTTTTGATATATTTACTGTAGGAAATTTACAAAATATCTTCATGGAACATGATCTTTACTTAAATCCTAATGATTTTTGGCATAAAACAAAAATCAATAATTTTGACCCATACAGTGTATTTTTGGCTATTGCTACAAATATACCCATGCTGCTTATGACTGGTTTTGTGATCCAGGGTGACTTATTTGCTGTATTTGCTACCACTTTTGGTATTTTCAATCTCATCTTTCATTCAATTCAGACTGTAACTCACATTTGCAACTCAGGTAACATCCCTGAAAAAATGATTTTGGCGCTGAAATGCAGATTCAGATGCAGATTCAGCTGCTGATGAAAAACTATTCAGCATGTTCTTAGAGCTAACAAACATGCACAAAATTTCACAACACTCCCATTTTAATTTAATGCAGCCTTTAAAGAATGAGTTTGATAAGTGTGCGTGTACGTGTGTCTAGAGTACATGAAGCTCAGCTGTCATAACAGACCTCTTCATCAGAGGTGGGTTGATGTGATATGGGCTTGATATAGTTTTGATCCGGCTGAAGACTCCCCTGGTATTTCTCCCTGCGTGTGCTTCGACTTGGAAAGTCTCCAGAGCAGGAGTTCATATTTAGATCAAGTAATCAGATCTATGTTGATGTTTCTTCTGGCAGTGAACATATTCATATCTCTGATCTTCTGTGTATGCGTGCTTGTTTTTGCTGGTATGAGCTTGTTAGTGTCTGATGTGTTAAGAAACGTTATAGCTTTTATTAAAGCTGAAAAGAACAACTTTTGATCTTTTAAATATCACTTCACTTTGCATTTGTTTCTTTTATGCGTGCTAAAGTATGTATGTATGTGTAGGTGTAAATGTTTTTTTTTTTAAAGGACACTCAATGGTCCTTATCAGAGGTTATATGTTAAAAGCTTGATTTAAGTGGCTTATCTGCGATTGGCTGCTCTTTCCTGTCTGTTCTATATTGATTGCTGTGTGACTGATTACATTGACCTGTGGTAAAATGGGTACTTTAGATTTCATATAGCTAAGGCAGGTGTAGATAACATTGTATTTTTTTGTTTCCTTATATGTATTCCAGACCATAGTTGTCTTTATTTCCTTTAATAAGAGTGTGGATTGTCTCCATTCGCTCTATACAATCACATAACATATATAGTTGTAAATTCGTTAATGCTTTGTAGCCTGTTATCACTGATTTGCACTTCCCTGTTAGGGATTAGTACTGTCAATATGTGTCTATATCTTTCCTGGAAAAGACAACATGTGTTGTTGCCACACTTCATTCTAGGGTTGTCATAGTCCCAAAATTTCAGTAGTTAAGTTGATACCAGTGAAATTGTCTGATACTCATTATTAACAAAAGGGATTAGTTCACTCGTAAATTAAAATTTCCTGATAATTTACTCACTCCCATGTCATTCATGATGTGTATGTCTTTCTTTCTTCAGCTGGAAAAAAAAAAAAAAAAGGTTTTTGAGGAAAACATTCCAGGATTTTTCTCCCTATAATGGACTTCAATGGGAATCAACAGGCTGAAGGTCCAGCTTCAGTTTCAACGCAGCTTCAAAGAGCTCTACACGATCCCAGCTGAGGAAGAAGGGTCTTGTATCGCAAAACGACTGGTCATTTTCTAAAATAAAATTCAAATTGATTTACTTTTCAACCACAAATGCTCGTTTTGGATTAGCTCTGCAATGTGCATCCACAATTTCACGCATTACTCAATCACGTTGGAAAAGTCACGTGTGGTTAGTTCTTCATCTTTGTACTATGGTTCAAAAAGGTATGGTAGGGTGAAAAACTCATTTTCTCCTTCAACTTCAAAATCATCCAACCTTTCAAACGTGAGCACATAATGTATAAAGTCATGGATGCAGAGCTAGTGCAGGGTGAGCATTTGTGGTTAAAAAGTATATCAATTAATGATTTTTTAAGAAAATAACTGATCTCTTTGCTAGATAAGACCCTTATTCCTTGGCTGGGATTGTGTAGAGCCCTTTGAAGCTGCATTGAAACTGTAATTTAGACCTTCAACCTGTTGATCCCCATTGAAGTCCACTATATGGAGAAAAATCCTGCAATGTTTTCCTTAAAAACCCTTTTTAGATTGCCTGTGTGAGATATACTTATCAGTCTTCTTTGTACTCTTTCTGCAGGATGGTTCAAAACAGAGGCAGTCCAGGAAGAAGACCGTCTCATTCAGCTCCATGCCAAGTGACCGCAAGATGAACAGCACAGCTGCCTGCATGGCCTTCATGATGGAAGGCTGTGAGATGAAGAAAGTTCGCTCCAATTCTCGCATGTACAATCGTTACTTCCTGTTGGACCCTGACATGCGCTGGCTCCGCTGGGAACCGTCAAAGAAAGACTCAGAGAAGGCCAAGCTTGAGATCAAGAGCATCAAAGAAGTTCGATTGGGAAAGAAAACACCCGTCCTACGCAGCAACGGCCTCTCAGATCAGTTCCCGGATGAGTGTGCGTTCTCAATTATATACGGAGACAACTACGAGTCCCTGGATCTGGTCGCCAGCACGGCAGACGTGGTGAGTACCTGGGTGATGGGACTGCGGTACCTGGTCTCCTATGGGCGGCACATGGTGGGCGTAGTCGAACCCAGTCAACCCAGTGTAAGAACGTCCTGGATTGGGTCTGTGTTTGAGTTAGCTGATCCAGAAAGGCAAGGACACATTGACCTATTCCGGGCCACCCAAATCATCAAGGGTCTCAATCCTGGCATGAGGGAGTCTCGTATTGAACTGAAGTTCAAAGAGCTACAGAAGGCCAAGGACTGCTATGGCGAAGGCATTGATTTAGACACATTTGTAGAGGCCTACTGTGAATTGTGCACACGTCCTGAGATCTTTTTCTTGTTGGTGCAGTTCTCCAGCAACAAAGAGTACCTGGACTCCAAGGACTTGATGCTCTTTGTGGAGGTGGAGCAGGGAGTCGAGGGGGTCTCGGAGGAAATGTGTCGGGAGATCGTGCACAAGTACGAACCCTCCGCTGAAGGACGCAACAGTGGCTACTTGTCCATAGATGGCTTCACACACTACCTCCTGTCATCCGAGTGCCACATTTTTGACCCGCAGCACAAGCATGTTTGTCAGGATATGACGCAGCCCCTTTCACACTACTACATCAACTCTTCCCACAACGCCTCGCTTTTGGAAGATCACTATTGGGGCTCATCAGACCTCAGCAGCTACGTTCGGGCTCTACGCATGGGTTGTCGAAGCCTGGAGGTTGTAGTCTGGGATGGCGCAGACTGTGAGCCCGTGGTCTATGTCGGTAGCTCTGTTGCCTCCCAGCTAGCCTTCTGTAAAGTTCTAGATGTCATTAACCAGTATGCCTTTGAGAGTTCAGAGTATCCACTAATCCTCTGTCTTGTCACGCACTGCAGTGTTCCCCAGCAGAGAGTCATGGCTCAACACCTCAAGAAGATCCTTGGGGACAAATTGCATGTTGAGTCTCCCAATATGGAGGATCACTACTTGCCCTCCCCTGAAAAACTCAAGGGAAAGATACTCATCAAAGGGAAGAGCCTGCCTTCAGATTCGCAAGACTCTGAAGGGGAGGTCACAGATGAAGAAGAAGGCTTCGAGATGTCTAGGAGAATGATGGGTGGAGACGATAAGGAACAGCTCAATGGGATTGGCTGCAAACGGTTACGAATCTGCAAAGAACTTTCTGACCTAGTCACCCTTTGCAAGTCTGTTCAGTTTCGTGACTTTGAGACATCGAAACGGGAACAAAAGCATTGGGAGATTTGCTCCTTCAACGAGGTTGATGCCAACCGCTTTGCCAATGAGTTTCCCGAGGACTTTGTGTCCTACAATAAGCGGTTCCTGTCACGGGTATACCCTACGCCCATGCGCATTGATGCTAGCAACATGAACCCACAGGACTTCTGGAAGTGCGGTTGCCAAATCGTGGCCATGAATTATCAGACTCCAGGTTTGATGATGGATTTGAACCTTGGTTGGTTTAGGCAAAACGGCAACTGTGGCTACGTCCTGCGTCCAGCCATAATGCGCGAGGAGGTGTCGTATTTCAGTGCCAATGCTCGTGACTCACTTCCTGGAGTCTCAGCCCAGCTTCTCCACATCAAGGTGATCAGCGGTCAAAACCTACCAAAGCCTCGAGGCTCAGCTGCTAAGGGCGACGTGGTAGAGCCGTACATCTATGTGGAGATCCACGGAATTCCTGCTGACTGCGCAGAACAACGCACAAAAACTGTCTCTCAAAATGGTGACAATCCAATTTTTGATGAAACCTTTGAGTTCCAGATCAACCTTCCTGAATTGGCTGCTTTGCGCTTTGTTGTCCTCGATGATGACTACATTGGCGATGAATTTATTGGCCAGTACACCATTCCTTTTGAGTGTCTGCTTCCTGGTTACCGGCACGTACCACTGCAGTCACTCACAGGGGAGTTTTTGCCTAACACCACGCTGTTCGTTCACGTTGCCATTACAAATCGGCGAGGTGGGGGCAAGGCCCATAAGAGGGGTCTCTCTGTGAGAAAGGGTCGCAAAGCAAGGGAATACACCTCCACTAAGACCACAGGGATCAAAGTGGTGGATGAGCTCTTCAGGGCATCAACCCAGCCACTTCGGGAAGCAACAGATCTACGGGAAAATGTGCAGGTATGAATTCAGTCTTTTCAGGGTCAGTGTTTTTTAAGACTTTGTTGTTGAGACTGTTTGCACTGAATTTGTGTGGAATTAATGCACTGACAGCAACCACTGGTATTGAAAGTATTAGTGATATTTGTATTGCTTCAGGAGTTACTAGGATATTATCAAATGTTCTTTTCTCATTAGAGAGCAAAGTTAGGCAGGGGTGTGTTTAGAGTGTTGTGGGCCCTAAGCAAGTGGTCTATGGGCATGTTTCTTCCTTTTCACATTTAGATAAACCAAATAATAAATGTTGTGGCAAAGCATGAAATGTATTTGGTATGAAATATGCTTGCAATGTCTTATGAAGGTCTTACAACGAAAAAATTGTTGACTGGCATGAGCTGCCACTTTCAGTTTTTACGAGCTGCCTTGGCCCTACAGGCAGTTCAAGGAAGGTAAAGGGGATGTAACAAGGATTATGAAAACACGATATTGAAAACACTGACTTAAAATTGCCTCTGTACTCAGGGACAGGTAGAAAGTGAAAACGATACAAGAAAGAAACCAAGTGGAAGCTTTTGTTGTTGAGCTCATTAGTAATGCCCTTAAAACCGGACACCCCGTTTTCACATCTTTAAAAAAATGTTTGTGCTTTTACAGTCGAGGGAATGCAGTAAGACTGCAGATGCTTCTCAAATGCTAAAATGTTAATCATACTTTGTCAGTGAATACCGATAGATGGATAAAATTGCGGGGTTATGAAGGCAATACATCATTCCAGTTCATGTCATGAAAGATTGGGTGCAAGCTACAGATAATATTGATTTCAAATGACTCTTGCTCAGCAGATGTAACATGTTGTCCTCTAGCACATGGTCCTAATTTAAGAAGACTAAAACCTCAAAGGACATCCCATTAGATGATTAGAGACAGAAAACATATGGCCAGCTTGAGCTGTCCTTCTGCTCTGGATGTCTCCTCTTGTCTTTAAATTTGTGTGCGTATGTGTGTAATTGCATTATTTCATTTGCTAGGACGCCTTTTCTGCTGTTCCTATTCCACAGATTTGTGTTTTTGCATAATCTTATTGTCTTCCATTGTCCATTTATCTGGTTTTTCATATGTTCATCTAGTTTTTTACATTGTAAAATGTTTCTAGTCTGCTTTATTGAAATGTAATGAAAGCTTACATTTGCATTTGGCAGATGCTTGTATCCAAATCAACTTGGAGTGCATTTAATGTTTCCATAATATCTGTTGAACATACTCTTTTGTTTGATTTGCAGCTGATATTGGATGCTTAATACTGTGTGCATTGTGTATTTTTACATTTAGATTGCCTTTACCATCATCTAATGCTCATTTAAAGTTAATCTTTAAAAACACTAATTTAACATAATATAACACTGTTAAAAGTGATCTTTGAAAGATTTCAAAATGAATATCCATTTTTGTGTTGCACACATCATAATGCTAAAGTAATTGTCACTTTTTGGTACTGATTAGAATTGTAATATACAGTAGGTGCATCCAGTTCGCAAATCATGTTAGATAATTGCTAACTGTGCGCAATTACAATTGCCAAAAATAAATAAACAAATAAGTAAACAATATTATTTAAAGGTGCAGTCTGTAATATTGACAGCTAGCAGCTGAAATGAAATGGGTACTGCAGTCCCAATTCAAAATATTGTTTCTCCCGCACCCTCCTCCTCAGACTTGACACTCATGCAGGTTGCCAGATTGAGGACACGCAAGAGGAATGAGCACAATTGACAATGAAAGTTGATGAGCCTTACACACTGTAAGTTGTAGATTTATCGGTGTTTTAATATTCCTCTGGTCCTAAAACTTTTTAGATGGATGCCGAAGTTTTTTAGGTCGGGTTGATTTTGCAATCTCTGACCCAGTTTGTTTGCTGGCTTCCATAGCTGCAATACATTCTGTTTTCCACCAAATGGCAACCCTGGGTGTCGAAATACTATTGAGTAAACTGGCAGTGTGCAGAATCACACTGACCAAAACAAAAACACACGTTCCGACATGGAACACACATTTTTAAAGCAAAATAACTGGCTGTAGGATTGCTGGAGAAACAAGTGTGTGAACTTGGCATGTTTCCTAAAAATCTGCAAATAAATTCAGATATTTTTATGCTTAAGTACAGTCAAAAATGACATACAGCACCTTTTTACATTCATTTAACTCCAAATTAATTTAAAATTCCTTTAAGAAATCCTTAAAAGTCGCTGTGCATTTCAAACAATGAATCTTTTTTACATTAGCAGGTTTCTCCCCTGATTACTGATGTGAGAAACTGATACGTGTCCACTAAAGAGGAGAGAAGAAACGCGGGAGGGTGCAGGAAAACACTCCTTTCATGCTCAAGTGTGCAAATAGTTAAAGGGAACACAGTGATCGACTCCAGTAGAATGTGTGTAGGGTTTTAATGCCGCTATTAAGAATGCATGTGTTGTGTAACTCTTTATTTCGTCCTGCTGTATCTTGGAATAAGATCAGGGAAGACGAATGCAGAGCACCAGTGTGTATCAAGCGCCAGGTGATCCTGTACTTGGCAGGATGTTATTCTCCACTATCATTTGTTAAGTTTCAACATCAGGCTGTCTGCTGCTTCCTTTTTCTCCTTGTCTCTCTCATACACTTAAACAGCAAGCATGTCTTCATGGTCTCCATGGTGTCATAGCAATCCCACAGGAAGTGCACTTTGTCTAGAGTGATCTGTCACTGCTGTGAACGGCACTCTCACACTAATGAAATAACAACTTCAGCACACACACAGATTCACATAGACCAATCTGAATATGCAGATGACTAGATGATGGTTTTTCTGGATATTTTAACATTTTTATTTTTGAAAGCACATCTTGAGCTATTTTAGTCTTACAAAGCCATTTGTGATTGTGGTTTGCGTGTCAGTTTTAAATTTGATGCTATCAGCCTATTACGAGAAAATGATTTTTCAACAAAAAAAAGGCAAAACACAGGCTTGTGTTGCAACCATATCAAAGCCTGATTTTAATCTAAATCTGTTCTGCTTTACATATGCACATTAGCGTGCACAACACACAGTGTTTACTATGCACACTGTCATGAGTCAGCACTTTTCACCAGCGTAACATCCTGTCTACAGTTCTTGACTGAGCTTTATAATTGTGTCTAAACCACAGAGCCAGTAAGTGGATGAATTAGACTTGTGCTGCAGTGTTTAATAAGTAAATATGAGTATTTCATAGCCATAGAGCGACAGCTTTATGCCTCAACGGTAATAGTAAATCACTGCTGTCATAGTGTGAGAACTGTGAACAGTAAGAGCATCTATGGAGTTTTATGATAATGTACTTATGCTTTAACTGCTTTTTACTGAGATCAGATTTTACATAATTATAGTCTTTGTGATTTGATAATCGCGCTAAGCCATATCGCATTTTCAGGCATTGTGATCATTAAGAAAAAACCCAACTGATGAGTAACACTTATTTTTGCTTGAATTTGTCGACCGCTCATTTTAGGCCTTTTATTCCTCAAAGGTTAGTTCACCAAAAAATAAAAATTCGGTCATTAATTACTCATCCTCATGTTGTTAAAAACCTGTAAGACCTTCATTCATCTTCAGAACACAAATTAAGATATTTTTGATGAAATCTGAGAGTTTTTTGACCCTGTATAGACAGAAACACAACTGACACATTCGAGGCCCAGAAAGGTAGTAAAGACATCATTAAAATAGTCCATGTGACATCAGTGGTTCAACTATAATGTTATGAAGCTTTGAGAATACTTTTTGTGCACAAAGAAAACAAAAATAGCAACTTTACTCAGCGATTGTTTTTTTTTTTTTTTTCTTCAGTGCCAGTCTTCGATGACATGAGGGTGAGTAATTAATGACTATCCCTTTAGTGAACTATCCCTTTTAGCATCACTTCAGGAGTTTTTTTTTATTTCTTTTGTGAAATATCAGATGATTCATTGAAAAGAGCTGACTCAAAATAACCATTTGTTCATGAATCAGAAATTGCTAATTCTCTCTTAAACATGCCAAGGAGAGCTAGAGCAGATGTCGAAGATTTTAGTGGGCCGTACGGACCACTTTTGTGATGATTAAAGGATTAGTTCACTTCCAGAATAAAAATTTCCTAATAATTCACCCCCATGTCATCCAAAATGTTCATGTCTTTCTTTTTTCAGTCGAAGGTTTTTGAGAAAAACATTCCAGGTTTTTTCTCTATAGTGGACTTCAGTGGGGATCAAGTGATTGAAGGTCCAATTTGCAGTTTTAATGCAGCTTCAAAGGGCTCTACACGATCCCAGCCGAGGAATAAGGGTCTTATGTAACGTAATGATCTGTCATTTTCTTTAAAAATTTAAATTTATATACTTTTTAACCACAAATGCTCGTCTTGCACTAGCACGACCTCATGCATTACGTAATCATGTTGGAAAGGTCACACGTGACGTAACCGGAAGTTTTTAGAAAACGACTGATTGTTTTGCTAGATAAGACCCTTATTCCTCGGCTGGGATCGTTTAGAGCCCTTAGAAGCTGCATTTAAACTACATTTTGGACCTTTAACCACTATATGGAGAAAAATCCTGCTTTCTTTAAAAACCCTATTTAACGTAATCCTTTAATTGTACTTTTATGTGAAATGCTCCAGTCTAATATGTAGGTTTTGTTTTTATTTCACCTTTTTTCTTAATATGATCTCATGGTGTCTAACCAGTGTTTTTTTTTTCTTTTTAATTTTTTTCTGTAGCACACCCTTGTCATTTAAAAAAAAAACCCTGTTCAGAATTACATTTGTTCCACAAAAAAAAATACATGTTTGGGACAAGAGTAAAGTAAATGATGAATTTACATTTTAGGCAAATTAAACTCTATATTTGTTATCCATTTAAACTAATATGCTTAACAGAAACAACTAAGATGTTAAATAGATCTTCTTTGAGTTTTTTTTTTCTGTTGGCTCAAATTCCATATAATCCAAATTCATTTTTATTCATGATTCTCCATGTTCTCAGTGACTCACAGGCTCAATTCATACCCAAATCTATGGTCACGACAGTCTGTTTTTACACTACATTTTTGATCCATTTTCACATTAGAGCTCAGCTAGCGTGACCCCCCTCTTCCTGACCCATGCAAACACAAACACCCTTGTTTTCACAAACACAGGACGAAGTGTCTGGAACACATTATCCGAGCGTGCGCCGGAAGCGGCTCTTTCCCGCGCTCTCCTGGCCTGAGCCACACTGTTTGTGTGTGAATTCAATTATGGAATTTGGACCACGCAGCAAAGAGTTCATTAAACCGAAAATAACAAAAACGAATGATGAATAGAGAAAAAAAGTGCATTAGACAAGATAGAGGAGCTCTACTCATGTATACGTGTGGGTGGGTGTTTGAGACGGCTGATAGCGCTCATATATGGACAAATAGTCCAAGTCTGTTCTTAAACACCTATATTTAAAAACGCCACTAATTTCCCTGACACGCAAGCGTTAGTCTCAATTATAAATCTTTGTCATTTTGCTGCCTTAGGTAGTAGATAGGTGGGTTTGTGTGAGCATGTTTTGGTATTCCTGTCGGGACCAGATTTCTCAAAATGTCCCAAGAGAATAGCAAATCCTGTTGGAAGCGTCTTGTGAGGGTTGTCGCCACAGGGAAAACAGATTAATAAATGCTCTAAATATAAATTCACGTGTGTGAAACAGTATGTGACTGCATGTGTCTGGCAATGGTTGTCGACTTGACAAATGCTGTTATGACACCAAAACCACCAAGTATTGTTAAAGGGATAGTTCAGCCAAAAATGAAACATCTGTTATCATTTACTCACCCTCATGTTGTTACAACCCTGTATGATAGATATTGTGAAGAATGTTTTGAAGAACTGTTTTTGGCCTTGTGGTGGAAATCACTGTAAAGAAATTGTGTTTTTTGAGTTTGAACAATCATATTTTCTCCCTCAACTTCAAAAATCATTTCAAAATCATCCTACATCGCTGCAGAAGTTCTGACCCAGTCTTTGCAAACCGATTGTTTCGCTAGATAAGACCCTTCTTCCTCGGCTGGGATCGTTTACAACCACATTTAGGATCGTTTGAAGCCGCATTCAAACTGCATTTTGGAAGTTCAAACTCGGGGCACCAAATCAGTCCATTATATAAAGAAAAATCCTGAAATGTTTTCCTCAAAAAATATAATTTCTTTACAACTGAAGAAAGAAAGACATGAACATCTTTGATGACAAGGGGGTGAGTACATTATCTGTAAATTGTTGTTCTGGATGTGGACTTCTCCTTTAAGTGCTTCTCATAAAGCTCAAAATAGTTGGCACATGTTGCATTTCCAAATGTACATTATATATGCAACCCAAACCCATAGATTCAAAGATGGGTTAGTATGGAGCAGCATTTACTGTGAACCGAGTCGTTCTAAAACACTGAAAACACTGAGACCAAGAAAGCAGCAATTGTTATGTTCCGTGTCAAAGGCTCACAAGCAGCTGTCCACCCTCACACTCAAAAATCAAAACACTGCCTTGCTTGATACTCTTGTTAATACACACACTAACACAGCATCAGTCTGCAAATAACCCAAAATACAAGTAGTCTGAGATCCAAATGTCATGGGAACTTAAACCATGCTGCTCCTCTCTCAAAGACCTTCTGTGTTTACAGAGCTCTCATAGAAACATCATTTTTCTCAGATGTGTATGATATCATCCCTAATAATTTTCTGTACTAAGGCAACATTGTTGGCAAGAGCGGTTCTCAGACTCTCAGCGGTGATGTAGTTTTTCAGCATTAGTTACTAGAAGGCAAATCTTTAGCTTTTTTGCGTCGCTCCAGGAGTCGATGAGCTGACTGTGCTTTCTTTACGATCTAGTGCGTGACTTTGATCTAGCCTTCAACTGTCGTGTCCTCTTGTGCACATTCTACAATTACTGAGCAAAAACAGTGAGGAAAGTTTAATTCCCTTGGTTGAGGTAAACAGAAGTGTCTCTATTGTCAGATGTGGATGTATTTGAGCAGCATTGCGCTGTGTGTGCTGTTGCTGTGGGTAATCGCACATTTATCTTGAATGTGAAACTGGCGTGCAGTTTTCACACGTTACTAAAGCTAATGTCTTCTCTGCTATCTTTTTTCTCCAGAATGCAATGGTGTCGTTCAAGGAGCTCTGTGGCTTGACTCCGGCAGCTAATATGAAACAGTGTATCCTGACTGTGTCCTCCTGGCTGATGAACAGCGAGCGAGTGCTGCGGGTAACAGTAGATCTGAGCGAGGCCTACCCCACCATGGAAGCCCATGGCCCCATTCCAGAGCTGCTGCGTAAAGTGCTCACCGCGTATGACACGGTAGGGTGAAATTCAACAGCGTGACCCTAACTTTACGTAACGCAATGTGAATAACCTACTGTAGCGCATGTGAACCATTAAACTATGTTAGGCTGTGGTAAATACTGCAAGATGCAACATGACGGTAATACATGATAGCTCATATATGTATACAGTTGAAGTCAAAAGTTTACATACACCTTGCAGAATCTGCAATATGTTAACTATTTTACCCAAATAAATATTTAGCACTGACCTGAATAAGATATTTCACATAAAAGACAATTTAGTCCATAAAAGAAAATAATAGTTGAATTTATAAAAATGACCCTGTTCAAAAGTTTACATATGCTTGGTTCTTAATACTGTGTTGTTACCTGAATGATCCACAGCTGTGTTTTTTGTTTAGTGATAGTTGTTCATGAGTCCCTTGTTTGTCCTGAACAGTTAAACTGCTCGCTGTTCTTTAAAGAAAATCCATCAGGTCCCACAAATTCTTTGGTTTTTCAGCATTTGTGTGTATTTGAACCCTTTCCATCAATAACTGTATGATTTTGAGATCCATCTTTTCACACTGAGGACAACTGAGGGACTCAAATGCAACTATTACAGAAGGTTCAAACGCTCACTGATGCTTTAGAAGAAAAACGATGCATTAAGAGTGGGGGAGGGGTAAATTTAACTTGTTTTGTTTTTTGGGAAACATATAGGTATGTTATGTGGCTTCTGAAGTACAGTACTAAACGAAAAAACATGATATTTAGGAGTAAATAAGAAAAATGTACACATTCTGTTCAAAAGTTTTCACCCCGCCCCCGGCTCTTAATGCATCGTTTTTCCTTCTGGAGCATCAGTGAGCATTTGAACCTTCTGTAATAGTTGCATATGAGTCCCTCAGTTGTCTTCAGTGCAAAGAGATGTATCTCAAAATCATACAGTCATTGTTGGAAATGGTTCAAAAATACAAAAAAGCTGAAAAACCAAAGAATTTGTGGAACCTGAAGGAATTTTCTGAAGAACAGCAGGCAGTTTAACTGTTCAGGACAAACAAGGACATGAACAACTATCACTAAACAAAAAAACACAGCTGTGGATCATTCAGGTAACAACACAGTATTAAGAATCAAGTGTATGTAAACTTTTGAACAGGGTCATTTTTATAAATTCAACTATTATTTTCTCTTGCGGACTATATGTAAACGTCTTTTATGTGAAATATCTTATTCAGGTCAGTACTAAATAAATAAATAACATGCATTTTATATGATCCTAAATATATAGTTGCACATCTGAATATGATGTCATACATGCAGTATATCATGAGTGCACGATTGACAAGCCGAATGTCATATATTGAGAATATATTGTTGTAAATCTAAATATATTGTCATAAATCCAGAATATGCAACATAATTTCAGAAAACCAGACTGCATGTCATAAATCTAGAATGTGTAGTTATAATATGAATATATAATCATAGGTCCTGACTATGTAGTTGACAGTCTGAATATAATAGTTGTGAATATGAATATATAATTTTAAGCATTTAATAGAAAAATGTTAATATATATTTTATTGTTTTTATGTATTCGACTTATACTGTGCTTAATAAATCAAGATAATTTGTAAATGTAACTATTTATTTATATAGTCATACAGCGTTAGTTCTATAGATTAACCTTGACTGTGTTTATGAATTCAGCCATAGCCTGCAGCAGAATAGCTGCAGCATTCTGCTCTTTCTTGCTTGTTCCTTTATAATGGGACTTTACTACAACAGATTAAATTCTGCAGAGATGTGAGAGTGTATTTGATTGTATTACACACACTCTCACACACCACACTCCATACCCTCCAAAGCTGCTCTGTCACACCCTGCCGTGTATTTTCCCTTTCATGGCACAATTCCATTTTGATATGAGTAGACGTCCTCATATATAATGTATGCAGGAATGTACTCGTGTGTGTGTGTGTGTGTGTGTGTTTGTCAGTGCTTGTCGGCCCAAGATTGGCTGTGCAGGATTTGCACTTTAGATTAGGCCTCCATGAGGGTCAAACTAAACTATGATTTGTCTGGTGTCAAATTATTTGTTGGACTCTGATTCGGGAATGTAGTACCTTGTCTCACTGTAGAAATTTTGAAGAATACCAGCTTAGATCAGCATGATTTTCTATGTTGGTCCAGGTTGGTTTATAGTTGTTAGTGCTTTCGGGTTCACAATTTACGGATTTACATTTATGAAACTAGCGAGTGTGATGAGACACAGCCACACTCAATGCCCAAGCAGTTTAACAAATGTAAGTACATAATATATTGTATATTTATGTGTGTATGTTCTTACTTGATTCTAAATTTAGCTTTAAACAGTATCATTGAACTAGTAGCAATAACAAAAGAGACAACGAAGGGAAACACATCTCATCTGGCCTGAGGAATGCACCTTAATCTCTTCTGTCAATAGAGTTTATATGTTTGTGTGTGTTTGAGCGTCTCTGGAGAGGGCATTCCTGATTTGGAAGTCCTACTTCCTGCTTAGACCTGACTTCCTGTTTCCTGTTTTTGGTTTCCTATAGATGATCCAGACGAGTCGCACACTGATCGAGTCAGCCGATGGCGTGTACTCTAAACTTACGCAAGCACAGCGAGCAGGTAATGTTGCACAAACACACATACAAATCAGCAGTGAGATTACAGTACAAGCACATTGATAACTTAAATACAATATGTCACAATTAGGCATTATTAATGACTGTAGTGTTTTAGTCTGTTTACTCATGAAGCAACAGGAAACAAACTCTTACACACAGTTTCTTGCTCGGTTAATAATCAGCGAACCCTATAATAATCTTCTCAGCAGCTGAAGTGATTTTTTCTCTCTAGAGTGCTATGGAAAACTATGTTTTTTCTGTCTTTTTGCATGTTTTGGAAAAACATTTGAGTTATCTGACCTCCTGTGGACAGAACTGAATAGCCCGGGGGCTTTTTTTACCCACATTTGACATGAAACACAAATACCAACGTATTTTCTATTATTTTGAAGTGATGCAAGTAGGCTTGTACCCTAAAGCCTTTTACTGTGTTCACATAGATAAAGCTAAGATTTAAGCAAAAGAGAGAGAGAACATTTTAAAATAGCAGTGTTTATTTAAAAAAACTAAACTTATTATTAATAATTTATCTCATAAATTAATAAAAGTATACGCTGTGAGGGTCATTTTACAGTGATTTTACAGTGGAAAAGGAGTGTTCATTAGCCACAATCACACTAGACTTAAAGAATGCAATATTTCTTAAGACACAACAGATAATAGGATATGACATCATGCTTAACCCCTTAACTGCCGCACCCCATTTTTGAACATAGACATGCTTTTGAATACAGGCCTAAAGTTGTTTTTTTTTTAATGGAGACAATCGGCAGATTATTAACTAAAATCATTAAAAAAAAAATAATAATAAGTTTGGGTTTACTGTAAGAAAAATGTATTTTATTTTTATATAAAATAAAAAAAATTTCCAAAAAATTTTTAATCCAAAATTGCTGTAAAATTAAAGCCCTAAAGTAAAATTAAGGTGCCCTCTTGTTGTAAATTAATGTATTAGTGTTCCTACATAATTTGTAACAAAAAACATAATATGATGGTTACAGTTAAAAGGTTAAGGGCTTCTGTTTTTAAAAATAAGTAAGTAAACAAATAAATAAAATGCACAACCTTTTAAAATGTTGTGGTTGGTAAGATTTTATAATATTTTTTAATCACCAAGGCTGCATTTACATGATCAAAACTAAAGTAGAAACAGAAATATTCTGAAATATTATTGCAAATTTTAAATAAATGTTTCCTATTTTAATATATTTGAACATTTATTTTAAAATAAATAAATGTAATCCTTTTTTTTATTTAAAATGAATTTAAATGTATTACTTTGAGAGTAAAGTTGAATTTTCAAAATCATTACCAGGGTTGCCAGGTTTTCACAACAAAACCTGCCGAGTTGCTACTCAAAACTAGCCCAAAAGTAGCCCAGTGGGGTAAAATTAGCATTCCAGGGGCTAAATATCATGTTGTTGGACTTGTTCAACCCGCGGATATGAAAAACGACCCATGGCAACAGTGATAAAGTAGCCCAATTCTGCGGGAAAACCGCAGACTTGGCAACACTGACTGTTACTTCAGTCTTCAGTGTCACATGATCCTTCAGAAATCATTCTAATATGCTGACTTGATGCTCAAGAAACATTTCTTACTATTATCAGTGTTGAAAACAGTGATGCTTAAAGTTTTTGTGGAAACCTTGATGCAAGATTTCAGGATTTTTTAATTAATAGGTTTTTGTACAATTTAAAAGTCATTACTGTCATTTTTGATCAATTTAATGCATCCTTACAGAATAAAAGTATTAATTTCTGACTCAAAACTTTTGAATGTGCACATTCAGAATGTGAAAATATAGCATCTACTCCAAGTTTGTGATTTTTCGATTCAGCCAAGACATCTGTGACATTTAGATCTGTGACATCTATTCTCATCATGTGAATTTGCGGTTCACAAAATTTGAAATGTGAAACTTCTTTATATGAGCCTGACTTATGAATGTCAGTTGAAGTCAGTGTCTAGTGTGACTGCAGCCTTAGGCATAAGATGACAAAAATAAGTTATTACTAATAAAAAAATCTGAAATAAACAAAAATCTCCTACTAAGCAATATAGTTCAAAATACTACTTTCAGGCTATTTGTGGTTGCCAAGCTACATTGTGCATCAATACAGAATGCGTTCATTAATACAGGTGTGTGTTTATAGTCATTTTCCAGCAGCTTCAAATGCAGCTCATCTAATCAGAATCTAAATTTGGAACAATGCGTTTTATAACGTTCCCTCAGAAGCGCTGGTCGGCCATGTGTCACCAGGGTAATGGAGAAATCTGCTTTAGAGAGCAATAGAGCGTTGGTAAATAAACAAGGTTGGCGTGCAGTAGCGCCGTCTCCTCGCCCACTCTTTCTCATCTCGTGTTCTTCCATCTATCTCGCGCCGGTGGAGAGGTTGAATCATGCCTTTGCTAATGACCTTCTCTGTTCTTACTGGTTTTGACTCAAAAATAAACACGTTTCTACAGCGCTCGCAGTCTCTCACATTCTGCCGCGCGGATCTGGACTTGTCCGGCTGAGTGTCACAGCTGCCGATCTGAAGCTTAATTAGCAGCGTGAGGGCAGGGTGGGCAGCTGTTTGAGAGAGATGGAGAGCTGTGGAAGGCGCTGATAGCCTTGTCCAGCACCTCTCCATTCTAATAAACACTTCGATCAGACTCTGCTAATTAAATGTGAGTTAAGTAATTATGATGGAGAGGATTCAGGGCTAGGACAAGTATAACTGTCTGTTCGTGCTCACGTGTTCAGATTATTATTGTGCTACGTGGTTGTGTGATTGTGTAAGGCCAGAAATGTACTCTTCACCTCCCTGGATGTTTACATGCATTTTAATTTCAAGCAGACTAAAAGATTAATGTGACCTTTTAAAATGTCATTAAATTGTTTAAAGCCAAAATTGATGTGCTTAGGCTCAACATTTTTGTGAACAACGCAACTGTGATTTGACACATTAAACAAACATTCATTCAAAATTTGAATTAGCAGTACCAGCTTTTTTCGCCAAAATATTGTATAGCCTTTAAAGATATGACAAACATTTTCCATCTAGAATAAAGGTAAATTATGCGTTTTTTGTTTTAACAAGGCATTAACACTTTAGACAGCACCCCATAAACACAATCAATCCTAGAAAAAACCCAGTCAGCCACCCCTTTAAAAATAAATTGTGACATCGCAATTCAAATGACAAATCCGGGCTTCAGAAGAGTAGAAAATCATGTATATTTTAAACTGGGGAGTTTTGAGTTTTGAAATGTGCACTGAAACAATAAAAACAATGATCACAATAATGCAGAATTATATTTTCTCTTGTATTTGCATTTACTATAGTTTTTCCTTGGAATAAATCTGAAAGATTTATTCCTTCAGAATAAATCTGTGACCTATTTGTGGTGTGCAACATTTGTGGTGTGCAACATGTCAGGTGCATGGATGATGTTTCAGGCCTCTCACATGTTTATATGCATTCAATCACACACACACATGCATGTATATAAATATAACTTTATGTGTTCATCTTATACTGATAATAATCTACTTATAATCCTTTTGCAAGGACTCAAATCAATGCATTTAAACACCTATTCAATACTGCCCGTAACGAACACAATTTTTCTTTAATTCACCGCAATCGCTCAATCCTGTACTTTATCCTGTTACTTTAATCCCGTCCTTCATTTCTTTCCTTAATCCTTTTCTTCATCCATCTCTTTTTCTCTTGCCTTCATCATGACACCTCCGACTCAAAGATTCCATCCCACACGCCAACATGTCACATCCCGTCGTCCAATCAGGAGGCGGCCTATTCTAAGAGGATCACCATACATCACCATTGCCATAGCAACCACATTAAACGTAACAGGGCAACTTTGTCATTAAACACTCTCATCTGTATCAAACTTCAAAGGCTCGCAGACACAAACACACATTCTCTCACTCGCTGACAGCTCAGAAAGGTACATTGTGTGGAAATGATGGTTTCCCCGGCAAATCCGTTGTCATTTGCAGCCCTATTACTCCTTCCTTTTCACAAGCCGTTTTTCTCGCACTGTGCCCTTGAAAACATGGAGCTCCAGATGAGCTCATTTAGATAACAATGTTGTCAGAATACTGACATAGTAAGCAAATGAATTTGAGCGAGCGTGGATGTCCTCGTTTACAGTTGTGCACTAGTGGCCTCTAGGCCTATGTAAAATCATATGAATGCTGAGCAACTACAGCTACAGATTTTGTTTAAATAAGAGTATTTATGACTAGCTAGCCTTGCAGTAGCAATGTCTCTTGGCTTAAAATTGGTTTTGGAAATATAGGTGAGAGGAGCTGTTCTTGGACCAAATCCTAGCTGAGTGAAATGGATGGTGGGCAGGTGTTAGGGAGCGTTTTGACACCTTCAGGCTTAGAGCCCAAAGAGGGTGCGTCTGAACTTGCACAAATACACACTCAGATATTTCTCTTACACATGTGCACTAGTCGCACCAGCTGAGAGCCCACATTGTATCTAGTGTTTCGTTCAGGATGTCACAAGTGTGTGTTCTGCAGGTTTGTGGGTTTTTTATCCTTGAGAAAGAGTGTGAAAACCAAAGTAAAAGTCAAACAGACAGCGGATTCAAGAAACAGGATGTGTGAGACGTGTGCATGATTTGAGCGCTCCTGTGCTGTTGCTTCTTTTAACCTTTGTATGTCACAATTATTGATCCCCATTCCAAACTCAGAAAAAAATAGATAATTAATAATTGTTAATATAAGAAGTAGTCAGTTTTTAAGATACAAAGTCACAATTGCAAAATCTTGAAAAATATGAAGGAGCATTTGTAGAAAATGAAGTTGCAGTTAAATGATTATTAGGGGTTCATACGCGTAGCACTGAAACCCTATTGAAATTGTTAAAGGGGTCATCGGATGCAAAGTTCACTTTTACATGTTGTTTTTTATTTAATCTGTAAAAATAATTTCCCCTTTTTCAAATCAAGCCATTCTCAGCATCTTGTCTGTGTGACGTCACACTGACAGATGCCGCTCTTGGTCGTCATTTACTCCCGACATCTGAGCCGGTGAAGACGCAGTGGAGGACTTTTGTTTGTGAAGGGAATGCGCCTCCCGATCTAAACAAATGCGTCTATGTTTGCTCGAATCATTCGTGATCCAGCTTCACTTACAGCAGACATGAGAATAAGAGTTTTTTAAGAATCTTTGCAATCGCCTTTCCTAATAACATGCCAGTTAGCAGGTTTCGTAATAAGTTAGCCAGTCGGGCTGACGGGTGCGCTACAGCGCTCAAAAGTATGAAACCTCTCATAACTCCTAAATCGTTTTTGGGCTCAAGTGTCTCATGTCGTTGTAATCCTTGGCTCACGTCGTACAAAGGACATGCTTTGGATTCATCCATCACGTGCTGAATTTTTTAGGTATTTTGAATATCAACAATTATCCAAAAAAAGTTGAACTTTCAACTCTCCCTTCGCAAAGGGATGCCAAAACATTTGAAATGGGCAGGGCCATCTTTACTAAAATGGCTATAACTTTTGAATGGAATGAGATATCTTTGCCAAACTCTCAACACGTATGTAAGAGCTGAATCTCATGAAAAAAGTTGTGGAGCTTGGCCATTTGGTGGTGCTATAGGAGTGGAAAAACATAAAAACAGCCGTAACTACGCTACCGTTTGTCCTATTGAGAATTAGTACACACGGTCTTGGTCCAAAGTGCCAAAAGCACCTATAAGGAAATGTACGTATCTCAAAAAACCATAGGCCAATGAATTTTGAGAATCTATTAGACAAGGTTAACGGAGGCCAATTGGAACGAAACTCTGAAAAGGTCTGAGAGAAATTTGAAACAAATCGGCCACTGGGGGTGATATCGCTTTCAAATATTTGTATTATGCGATAGACCTCCTCGTTTTGAACAGCTTTGCCTCTAGAACCACTGCTGTCAATCAAACAATTAGTTAAATGATTGAGAAGGTGTGAAACACCTACTTTTACAAAATAGTCCTAGATGTTTTTCTCATTTTGGAAAAAACACTGCAGTACAATTCTCTGGACCTTCTAGGCTAATAATTATCAAAAAAAAAAAGTTGCAATTTATTTGCTTGACCAGCTTGAACAGAAGCAAAATCTGATCTTAAATCTCCTTATCAATTCCTATTGTAATGACTGGATTTTGCCTCCAAAAAACATTAAAGGGGATAATGGATGCAATCTCAATAATCAAGCTGTTTTTATTTTTTGAGCAGTATGATGTCATACTGCTCAGGCTCCGCCCACAACCATTGACGGACTGTCCTGTATTAGCATATTTCTGTCCTTAGCTAGGTGTATGCTGTCCACCATTTTCTCTGTGCTCAAGCAACTGTAGTGACAACAACAGTTAAGCAATGCAGGTGTTTTGTATTTGAATGTAAAAGTGAAGATAAGAGTCTTCATTTTCTCCCGACATCTGCGGCACTAAGGATGCAGTGGATTAGTTTTGTTTTTGATGGTAATGTGCCATCAAATACATAAAAAATGAAAGAGAAGGGTGGCTCCTAAGCAGTAGCTCATTATCATTTAAAGAGAAATGCACCGAAACGGGTAGCTGTGATCAGAACTGTTTTTGACAAGGTAAAAAGGGTGTTGTTGTCATTAAGGAATTTTTACCAAAGTATATTACAGACATCATACCAACTTGTGGAAAATGGACATATGATGTCCCACTTCCATTTTTATCGCCAGTCTTTCACTTTATATGGGTAAACATTGCTTTGTCTCTTTAACCTGAAAGATATTTGTGACAGGGATCACCAAGAGAAAGTACCTTTTGTTCCCACAGCACTTTTTTTTAATAACGGATTGATGGCTGTTGGTGCAAAATGGACTTTTGTTTACTAGGCAGAAAACATCTTTTTGATAGAGTGTTGTAGTGCGATATAAATTGATCTACTTGAGAGCACATGTGTGCCACCAATTTTTGTCAGCATAAACAGCACTTTCTTATCTGCTGTCAAGATTCCCTCACTGACACTGAGATGCTGTTAACAAACATTTCTGAAATGAACAGTCGGCCTTTCATCAGCTCTATTGTTTAAAGCAGATACTTCGTATTTCCATATACTGTTTTCATTTCAGTACATCCATCTGTCCATCCATTTATTTGTCGTAGTGCTCTGTTTGTTTGTTCTTATCTCTGTGACTGTTTCTGCTATGAATGATATATGGAGTGAGTCATGACTGCGATTTGGTTGCCCTTTGGCAGCGTGTCAGAAAAAACAGCTTTTAACAATAACAATACAACCAAATTAGTTTACAAAACATATTCTTAAGGTCCATTCTACGCTGGCTAGGAATTCTAACAGATGTTGTTTTATTGACCTTTCAGGATTGGACTTTCATGAGGATCTGCATCGGATCGGCGCAAGAGAAGGACTGAAAGGGAGGAAGTTACAGAAGGCCATGGAGAGTTATGCTTGGAACATCACTGTGCTGAAGGTGTGTGCCTTTTTTTTATGTTATGGATTGAGGCACGTATACACCAAGGTCTCCTCTTTACCGTATTTAGCACAAGCGTATTTAAAACACTTTAGCATAAGGGATAATCATTACAGGCTTGCTAATAGGTTTGCATTCACTGCAACTACTCAGAGTGTTTCCGGGCATGCAGCTCAACCACAACCAATCAGATTTCATGCTAGTTGAGGCCACAATTAAATAGCTTTTATTTTGATATCGTTGTGTACCTCACAATGGCTGAAGCTGAAACTGCATGATCCTTAAACCTGTACCCTGATGCCGTGGAATTACAGAACATGGAAATTTATAAAATTATATGTGTGGTTGATTATGAAAGACATGAAAATAAAAGTCTGTAGTGCAATCATATCAATGGTTACTATTATTGTTAATACAAATTTAACCTCAGTATAGGATCTCCATAGGAAGTCCTTCCTGTCTCAGCTCTTTTATTTCACTGAGTGGTACTAGGAGTGTAATATGCAGCTTCTAATTGCTTTCAGGTATTATTTATATATTGTTATGGTTGATGACTAATAAATGGTGGGTTTTAAAATGCTAGGTCCACTGAAATGTTTTTTTTTTCTTTTACCAAATTCTGTTTTCTATTAATTTTCTGGATTCCATTTTAATGGTTTAATTCAATTTTAATAATCAAAAGCAACTCTAATGAGTTAATTTCATAAAGTGATGGATTTATTATAATTTTCTTTCTTTTTTTTTTTTTTTTGTGATGTGTATTTACATTTTTAAACCATACTTTTTGTTTTGACGGGTTGCTGTGAAGCACTTTATGTTCTGTTTGTAGTTTTCTCAAAATTAACGGTAGAGTTTGATTTAAGTGTACTGACCTGCTTTTGATTTATTCATCAAATTCCGTGACATTCCATGTTATACAGCAAATTCCATTTTTATGACTGGATTCCGCGATTTTCACACACACAATGTATATATATGTATATATAAATATAAAATTCAAACATTTGGGGTCAGAAAGTTTTTATTTTATTTTATTTTAATAAATTTATACTTTTATTTAACAAGTATCTCTTAAATACATTTATGTTACAAATAATTTCCATTATTTGGAAAAAATTAAAAATTCCATTAAAAATTATGGTTCCACAACTGTTTTCAATATTGATAATAATAATAAATGTTTCTTGAGGAGCAAATCAGCATATTAGAATAATTTCTGAAGCATCGTGTGACACTGAAGACTGGAGTAATGGCTTTAAAGTAAACATTTGATGATGGTAATGTACAGTTGAGGTCAAAAGTTTACATCCCCCTTTCAGAATCATTAAGAAAGTTAATTATTTTACCAAAATAAGAGGGATCGGACATAATGCATGCTCCAGAAGGAAAAATGATGTATTAAGTGCTGGGGGATGAAAACTTTTGAACAGAATAAAGATACATTTGTACATTTTTCTTATTTTGCCTAAATATCATATAATTTCATTTAGTACTGCCTTTCAGAGGCTACAGAAGATACTTAGATGTTTCCCAGAAGACAAAATAAGTTACATTTGTGTATGTAAACATCTTTTATGTGAAATATGTTATTCAGGTCAGTACTAAATAAACAATAACATGCATTTTGTATGATCCCTCTTATTTTGGTAAAATAATTCACATTTTTAATGATTCTGAAAGGGGGATGTAAACTTTTGACCTCAAATGTATACAGAAAGACAGTTAACCTGCAGCGATGCTCCAGGGTCTTTCCAGTTTTACCCATTATCCCACCAACACTATGCAAATTAATTTGTGCAGATTGCTAACAACATCGTCAGACATCTTGATCTGCAGTCCTGGCAACATGGTAAAATATAAGACCTGTCCATAAATGGAAAAAATCGCCATATTTTTTGCTTCTTCTTTTCATCTCTCTCTCTCTGTTTAATCATTCTTGCTCTCTCTTTATCTCTCTAGAGATTTGTTTATATATTTATGGTGTTCATGATAAGATAAGCTTTCACTAAAGTGCCATGTTTCCTAACAGATTAATTGTGTCCTTACTTATGTAAACAGATAAACCGCACACAGTGGGAACGAAGATTAGGAGATGTCACCTTTAGTGTGCGATAGTGTTAATGAAAGTGTCAAATTGCGGAACAACGGATGTGTGTCTGATCTGGTTGCAGGTTTAATTCTACTGCCGTTGGCAATTCAGTCTTGTTAAAATATCTAAGTTTTAGAATATTTTTGTAGTGTATTTATTTAATAGGTGTTTTGTGTTTTTTGTTAAAATGGGTTTATGTGCATTTGCAAAGCAATATGCAGCACAAATAGGGTGGATTGTTGTCTTAATTAAGTCTTTAATTTAATTAGATGACTTTTAAGGACTAAAGACGCCTAAAAGGGTTTTTCACACAGACCTTACTGTTCGTTTGTCTTTGTGTGCATGAGCTGATTTGTTCTGTTCCACATACACAGGGCTGAATGCAATTACATACATTCTTAAGCCAGACTTGAAATACATTAATTTCACAGCATTAGATATGAAGGGTTTTTCAAACTTTGTAATTAAGCTTTTTGACAACCCCAAATACAGTTAGATGTGGGCACTACATGAGATCCAGTCCAATTTTGATTCTGATAATTATAATCTGATACTAAAACATGTCTTGATCTACATTTTTCAAATTAATTATTGAGTTTACCAACTTTGAATATCAAATTTGTACTGAATTTTATTAAATTACTTCTATGCAATGACGTTCAAAAGTGTGGAATCAGTAAAATTGTAATTTTTTAAAGTTTCTTATGCTTCAAAAATACAGAAAAAACAGTAATATTGTGTAATATTATTGTAATTAGTGTAATAATATATATATATATATATATATATATATATATATATATATATATATATTGTTTTTTTTATAAAGCTGAATTTTCAGCATCATTACCCCAGTTCTCAGTGCCACATGATCCTTCAAAAATCATTATAATATGAAAAATTACATAATATTTAAATTTAGTTACTTTTTTTACTTTGATAATAAATCAGCATATTAGAATGATTTCTGAAGGATCATGTGATTCTGAAGACTGGAGTAATGATGCTGAAAATTCAGCTTTTCGTCAGAGGAATGAATTATATATTAAGGTATATCAAAATAGAAAAAAGTACTTTTAAACTGTAATAATATTTCACATTATTAATGTTTTTTCTGTATTTATAATCACATAAATGCAGCCTTGTGAGCAGAAGAGACTTCTTAAAAAAACATTAAAAATCATACTGATCCCAAAGTACTTTTTAAAATAATTACAAATTAATAATTAATCCAAACAAGTGTATGTGTTAAGAATTATTAATCAAATATACTTATATCTTTGTGAGGGAAGCATTATATTTTCATGTATAAAAACCTGTTAATACTGTGATATTTAAAGTGCGGTGTTAAAAAAAAAACATTATATGCAATTATTTAAAAAAATAATAATTGTGTAACAATAACAGCATATGTTTGTACATTATTTTATTTTATATGTGTAATATTACATGTATTTCAAAATTTATTTATAAAGCACTTTTCATTAAATAATGCATTAAATAAATGTTATATGTATTTAATGTATTTAATGTATGTAATTTATATATTAAGTAAATATTTAATGTATTTAATAAGCATTCAGTAACAATTTACAATAAGATTCAATAGTTAAACACTTTAGTTAACATGAGCTAAGAATGAACAATACGTCCACAGCGTTTATTAGTCTTAGTTAATTTCAGCATTTACTAATGCATTATTAAAATCACAAGTTAAAGCACTGTGAACTAACAATGAACGACTGTATTTTCGTTAACTAACATAAGCGAAGATTAACAAATAGTGTAATAAATGTATTGTTCATTGTTTGTTCATGTTAGTAAATACATTAACTAATGTTAACAAATGACACCTTATTGTAAAGAGTTCTAAGGTAACATTTTACCTTTGCCGTCTCTAAAAAGTTTAGGCCTTTATTTTTAAATTTGGTTTTCTCTCAAATTTTGCACGGCTCCCCAAAACGAATCGTTCATTTGAAATATTGTGTGCTTCATTGTGCAGATTAACCACCTCATTTCATGCTTAATTTTTTCCTGTGACACATTTAGATGAGTTAGATAGAGTCCTGACTCCAGGAAGTGACATCAGACTGTCCCCAAGTACATTGACGTGTCTCATCCAGGCTTTAGAAAGTATGTACCACCTTGTCTTTCTGCAGTGCTCTTAGCCTCTCTTCTCCCCACAGCCTAAGAGTCTATATGCGTCACGCCCGTAATGCATAATTCATCCGTTTTAAAATGTATCACTTATTTATGGCAAAAGACTCCCCTCTATCCAGGTCAAGGAGCCTTCTTCAGCTCTGGGCACCCATGCAGGTGTCCTCCGAGGATCCATGCTGGCGCACATGGAGGAGAAGCATCCAGCCGTCCGAATTAGTCTCACCTGTCCTGTCTGTTTCACATCAGGCCGCATAAAAGAGCATCACTGCAGTCTGAATGAGTAAAAACGCAGTGCAGCTGATGTTGCAGTGCTCTCCTAGGGAGCTGTCATGACGTTGAGTAAAGTTGAATCTGTTTTACTCTGGTCCTCCATTAGGAACGCTAGCTGACCTCACTATGCGGTTCTTGGGAGATTTCATTGGCTGGTTTGTGTCTGAATCATAAATTATAACTCAAGGGAAGTCATTTTTGAGAAATTAGTTCAGTTACATCTGCTGAAATAGGCAAATTAGCTTTAATCAGTCATATCTGTTAAAGAAAATGCTAGTTGTGTTTAATTCTTCGAGTTATACCAATGAAGAAACAAGGCTGTGAAGAACCGGTGTCCTTGTGAGAAAGATACAAAGCAAATTTATGTGTGGTTCTGCATGTTTTGCAGGTGAAGTTGTGCGTGGTTTGATCATATGTCCTTGTATAATAGCATTTATTTATGATGTCCCTTCAAAGTGTCTTTTTTACTGTACACATAAATACATACGTAAAAGCTTATAAATTCCCTGGCACACTGTTTTAAGGGACATTCACACAGGACGAGCAGATACAGTGTCCTCATCCTCATCCCCCTCCCTTCTCTGTCCCATCCTCTCACACTGTCTCTGTCCCCTTCATCCGGTCCCCTCTGGGTTGTTTCCAGAAAGAGACGAAGGAGAGGTTGATTTATGGAGGGGACTGGGAGGTTTCTGTGTATGTATGCAGTGCCACCAGCTCTGTGTGCTCGGTCACCTTGTGTTAGACTGAACCCTGCAGGCTGGATCCTGTCATTGCATTTAAGAAGCATATATACAGTATATATGCTTCTATATAATAGAGTTATTCTCTGTATTTTTATCCAGCACCTTTGTTAAATGTAATTTTTTATTAAATATAAATTTGAAACATTTTCAAATCTAGGTCTGGCATATTATGCATTTTTAACTGGAATTCTTCTTCTTCTTCTTCTCATTATTATTATTATTATTATTTTATTAAATATAAATGTGAAACACATTTTTAAATCTAGTCCTGGCATATTTACAAAAAAGACAAAAACAAAACAAAACAAAACAAAAAACCCTTCCTGCTCTGCCATGATGACAGATATTTTGCACTTTTTACTGGAAAAGTTAATTTTTTATTTATTTATTTATTGTTGTTGTATTAAATATAAACGTAAAACACATTTTCAAATCTAGTCCTAGCATATTTCAAAACAAAAAGAAAAAAGAAAAAAACTAAAACTAAACTAAAAAAACCCGTCCTGCTCTGCCATGATGACTGAACCTTTTACTGGAAATGTTTTTATTTTTTATATATGTATTTATTTATTTTTTATTATATTGTATTAAAGATAAATGTGAAACATTTGTGAAACTAGTTCTGGCATGATGGGCAATGTTTAAAAATGCAATAAAAAAATAAATAAAAATCACCTTTCTGTTTTGCCATGATAAAAGATATTATGCATTTTCTTCACCTGGATTTTTTTTTTTCAATGCAAAATAAAGACATTTTTATTATTTATTTATAGATCAGAGTTTTTTTTTTTTCAATAAGTAATTTTTGAACCTTGAACTAATATGTTTGATTTTTCCGGTAAAATGTTATTTTACATAATATTTTGCCAATTTAGAAATCTTATACACTACCAGTTAAAACGTTTTGAAACCGTAAGATGTTTAATGTTTTTAAAGATGTCTCTTCTGCATTTATTTGATCCACAGCAAAACAGTAAAATTTTGAAATATTTTTACTATTTAAAATAACCTTTGTCTATTTGAATATATTTTAAAATGCAATTTATTCCTGTGAATTCAAAGCTGAATTTGTAGCATCATTACTCCAGACACATGATCCTTCAGAAATCATTCTAATATTCGGATTTGCTGCTCAAAACTTTTTATTAAAACATTTTTTTATTATTATTATTATTATGTTGAAAACAGCCGAGTAGAATTTTTTCAGGTTTCTTTGATGAATAGAAAGTTCAGAAGAACAGCTTTTATCTGAAATAGAAATCTTTTGTAACATTATAAATATTTTATCATCACTTTTGATCAATTTAAAGCATCCTTGTTAAATAAAAGTATTATATTTCTGTAATTTTCTTCCATGCTGCTTTAAATGCTGATCTTTTGATCTTTCTATTCATCAAAGAATCCTGAAACAATGTACTCAACTGTTTTAAATACTGATAATAATAATAATAAATGTTTCTTGAACAGTAAATCAGTATATTAGAATGATTTCTGAAGGATCCTGTGACACTGAAGACGAGTAATGATGCTGAAAATTTGATCTTTGATCACAGAAATAAATTACATTTTAAAATATATTCAAATAGAAAAAAGTTATTTTAAATAGTAAATATATTTCACAGTATTACTGCTTTTGCTGTATTTTGGATCAAATAAATGCAGGCTTGGTGAACAGAAGAGACTTCTTTAAAAAAAAAAAAACATTAAAAATCTTTCTGTTCAAAACTGTGACTGTTACTGTGACTGGTAGTGTATATATACAGCATATCTCAGTTCATTCAGTTCATATACAAAATCTTCAGTTCAGCAGTTTTTAGTCTGTTTTTTTTATTATTTAACACATTTGACAGTAATAATTTGTAATTCATAATAATTTGTGATCTCAAAAAAATGCATGGTTTCCATTGGTAGACTGGAAATTTTAAAAAATGTGTTATTGTCACGACTTGAACTTCTCTTTTTTCTTGTGTCTTTTAGGGCCAGGCAGACTTGTTGAAGCATGCGAAAGGAGAAGCGGTAGACACTTTGAGACAGATTCACTGTGCAGCTCACTCGTGCGGCTTGGCCAAGAATGGAGCCTCCACATCCCCTGCCTCGCCTCTACTGCCACCGCACGCACGGCCCCTGCACACCATCCACGAGACTGAGCCGGACAACTCCACCCTGCACTGAGACAGAGAGAGAGGAAGATTTTATTTTTATTTCCAGTTTATCCACATTGTGAGGAAGGTGGTCTTTGCCTCTTTAGACCAGGGAAAGCAAGCTGTGCAGAAAAGAGTCAGGTAGGTTTAGTCAATAAAGAACACACAGGAAACAGTTTAACTTTGATCAGTGCGCTTTACTCTCTTCTCAGCTCCTCCATGCCCGCCGGGCTCGGGTCTTAAATTGGTATCCCCACCGTGGAGTCGCGTTTTAAAGGATTACAGTGACCTGCTCTCCTATGACACAGCTGCTGTTGAAAATTAGCTGTGATCACTTACTCTAACCAGGACTCCAATTAAAAGCCTCAATCGTATTCAGTCATTTAAAGAGATAAATCACCCAAAAATGAAAATTCTGTCACCGTTTACTCACCCCAGAGTTGTTCCAAATCTGTATGAATTTTTCTGTTAAACACAAAAGAAGGTATTTTTTAAATATTAAGTTGAAGTCAAAAGTTTACATACACCTTGCAGAATCTGTAAAATGTTATTTTAGCAAAATAAAATGGATCATACAAAGTGCATGTTATTTTTTATTTAGTACTGACCTGAATAAGATATTTCACATAAAAGATATTTACATATAGTCCGATGCATTAAGAGCCGGGGGGTGAAAACTTTTTGAATTTGAAGATCAGGATAAGTTTAACTTAATTTGTCTTCTAGGAAACATGCAAGTATCTTCTGTAGCCTCTGAAGGGCAGGACTAAATAAAAAAAAAAAATGATATTTAGGCAAAATAAGAAAAGTTTAGCCTACACATCCTCATTCCATTCAAAAGTTTACACCCCCGGCTCCTTCTGGAGCATCAGTGAGCGTTTGAACCTTCTGTAATAGTTGCATATGAGTCCCTCAGTTGACCTCAGTGTGAAAAGATGAATCTCAAAATCATACAGACACTGTTGGAAAGGGTTCAACTACAGATTCTGCAAGGTGTATGAAAACTTTTGACTTCAACCGTAAATGTGATTTTTCTCCATACAATGAAAGTCAAAACAGCCAATGCTGTTTTGAACACCGCTGAGTTTCATTGTACGGACAAAAGTGGTTAAAACGTATCTTAAAATATCTTCTTTTGTGAAAACTTATGCAGTAAAGTCCAAAGTGGGTCAAAACCACATGGAAGGCATTGAACTCAGACTCCACATGAAACCAGAATTTACGGAAAAGTACAAAACTGCTTGCTGAAAGAGAAGTAAAGCATTTTGAGCAAACAAAGAGAGCTTCAGGAAACAGAACAAGACCGAAAATAAAAAGCAAAGCGCTTACAGAGGCAAAGGCCTCCTCAGTTTACACCAACTAAAGACTCTTTCACTCCCCCTGCTGGCTCCTCCACACATTTCTATGAATTTTAGAACTGACTAATCAGTCAATACACCTTGGTCCTGAAAGGGACCTTTCTCCAGGGGTCATGTGTGCGTGTGAGTGTGTGTGTATGTGTGTATATATATGTATGCGTGATGCATATGTGGTGTATTTTGAATAAGGCAAAGTGTGTATATTGTTTCTAAACTGGAAACTGGACACGTCCCGTTGAGATAGGCTCTGCTGGGAAGATTAGAAACTCTGGGAAAACACGGATCTCATTCGATGAGAAAAGCACCACTGAGGATCAGACAAGCAAATAAATATTTCAATAAATGAAGAATTCATAATTTTAAGACAAAGGACACTTGACCATCTCCTTGAGAAACACATCACACCCAATAATACACCCTGTTCATGAATATTGTTATTACTGCTGTTAATATTGTGGGTAGGTGTTAATTAAAATGGAGGTTATTTTATATTTGCGTAAACAGGTGTCACTCTGTACCAGTTTTCATCGGTGGAAACTTCACAGGAACAGGAAATGTGAACGGTTGGGAGAACAGGGTGGAAAATAAGGGTCAAGGAATTTGGGTGTTTATTGTCACATTAATGTCAAAATAACATCTGATTGAGATGATGTCTGTCATTTATAAAGCCCACATGATGTTATATAAAAGCTGAATGACATCAGAAACGTCTCCAGGTCATTTTTCAAAAAATCTGACGATATATACTACCATTGATATTAAGTCTAAAGAAATGTACTGTATCCACCTTTTTCTACCTGTAAGAGCAGGTGTGGCCATTTGCAAATTTTATGGGTCTGGTTTCCAGTCTCATCCGAGTCCAGTTTACCATTACTACACTTTGTTATTCTTCTCATTATTTCCCTATAGCGGATAATGAACCGGAAAGCTCACCCATAGGCTTACTTCCACACTGAAGAAAAAGGTGGATAATGTGAATGCCATTACTCACACAATCCATCACACATCTCAGAAATATACTGCTCTTTCCCTTTGGTGAATCGGGACAGTCCGTCTATCTGTCTATGTGGTCATTAACTCTGACTGCTCTCTGACCTTCTGTTTCACACAAAGGCATCCTGTCATTCATATCTCCTAATGCTTTACTTGTTAGTGATGCTGTGGCGTTGTTGCTCTTTTGTTCCATTCAGCCTTTTGTCACTCTATCAGGACCCTCTACATTTGCAGCTAATTAAGTCCAGGCCTCATCACACACTCATTCTGTTGGCATTCGCTAACGAAGCTTGTCTGCCCCTCCACAATAGTCCTAAAGAAACTCTCCATACAATTACTTGGATACAAGCACACGCAAAGATGCTAACAACCCTAACAGATCTTTATTGTATCATCATCCAGCTTCAAATGAGAAAGATGACATTGAAGAAACAAAGGTGGTAATATCAGCTGGTCTAATTTATGCCTATAATTAGCCTCTGAGGATGGAGGGGTGGGTGGCACATCTGTATAAAAACACTAGTCCCGTATCAGAGAGCGAAAGGACCATCGAATTTGAAGTCTTTCAGATACATGACATTTGTCTACAACAAAACTGGGGCAGCAGCCAGATCCATGGACTGCGCAGCCAAGGTAAGACCAGTCAGAGACTGTTCAGAAATTATTTCAGCGATTTAAACGGAAGGCTAAAATTTTAATGGTTCCATCTGGGGATAATACAGTTTAATTTGCAATGACATTCATGCGGATCATAAAGTTTAATTGGAAACAAAAAATTATACAAGCGGCAGCTGCTAAGCTTAAACGATAAAGAGTAAGGCAATCTGAGCATTCAGCCAGCCAGTGAACTTTCCAAAAGAAAATAGTTGTTGTTGTTTTTTTTTTTAATTAAAGGTTAACTCAAAAACACATGCTTATTTTTCCTCCAAAATTAATTAAATGTCTAGAAATTAATCAACAAGGCTATTAGTAAAAAGTGTTAGTACTGACAGCTGTCCACGCATAAAACTCAGAATTCCTTGAATAAACCAAGTTTTTTATGTGCGATACTATACCATATTAAATTTAACTTTATTAATTGTGTTGAAATGTTTCTATTTGTAGCTGCCAGATAATGGAAAATCATAAAAAAAAAAAGAAAATAATCGGATAAAGAGACGCTAACAAACAAATTCAGTTTCATTATTTAAAATAAACCCATTTTAGTGTGGTAAAGAATATATTTTCGTAAACCACTAGCTTTCAATCATAATCAGATAAAGAAACGCATATAGTTTAGGGCTGTTTAGCGTTTAACGTCGCGATTAATGGCATCTAAAATAAAAGATTGTGTTTTTATAATATGTGTGTGTTTACTGTGTATATTTATTATGTATCTATAAATACACATGCACATATGTATTTAAGAAAAATCTGTTGTTTACATTTTAAAAATATTTATATATAAAAAATTATATGAATACAAACATATACTGTATATGTGTGTGTGTGTATATATATATATATATATATACATATACATTATAAATATACACAGTATACACATTATGTAAACAAAAACTTTTATTTTGCATGCGATTAATTGCAATTAATCATTTAATAGCACTAATATAGTTTAAAAAGAACAATTTAAGTGCTTTTTTTAGTGGTCAAGACTGTGTCTACTAAGGCTTATGTAAAAAAATACTGTAAAAACTTAGATGTAAACATACATACACCTTTTTCCTGTAAAATTGTAAATTTGATGGGTCTGGCTTTCAGTCTCATCCGCATCCAGCTATTTTTAGCTGTACAAAACAGCTAATTTTGCCGCTTGATATTGCAAATTGGTGTGTCTTATCATTTTATTTTAATGTATTACCTTAATTATGAACACACTGGTTTGTAGTGCAAACAGTTTTACCATTTACTGCACGTTGTTATTCTTCTCGTTATTTTCCTATAGAGTGTTTTTATGACACATCCTCAATTGGCCATATTGACGGCACTCAACATAAGCAATGCCACTGAACTGAATAAAACTTGTATATTTTGCTGATTATTAATGACCAATTATTGTCATGTTTTGGGCTGTACAAATTGGTCGGACCAAGAAAAACATTTACTACAGACTACCAAAAGTTATAACAAGTCAAGGAGAAGAGTGCAAAAAAACTGTCTGAGGGACAAAAGGCTTTTGTGGTTGGCCAAACTGAACCAGGATTTCTAGGGCAAGAATCTTGACAACATTTGTGTTTGTTCTTATCATTTCCAGTCCTGTAGGTAAAATATTAGGCTATCTTAATTACTACTGCTCATACGTATTTTTACCGCCTATTAACTTTAGTGTAAAAATATTGCACCCTTTCCTGCTTATTAAGTCCTTCTCTATATGATTTAACAGCTTCCACACGTTTTTCGGTGGTTTAGACAGCAGAAATTAGCAGAACAACATATTCAGTAGTACATTAAAGGTGCAATCCATGCTGTTGTTTACATCTGAGTGTGGCCAGGATGGCCGCACATCCGGGTAACTGACCAAATCGTGACATAAGTGCAAATCCTCTAGCGGCTAATGCACTGGAAATCTCGCCCATAGGCTTACTTATACGTTGAAGAAGTTGGAATGTGATTTAAACGTTATTATCCAGAATGACTGAATTGTTTAATTAATACTCAGTATTTATTGAATGCATCCTCTCTTTCCATCAGAAAGTTCAACTGCTCCTCTTTATGGCGCTGCTGGCGCACCTGGCGCGGGATGCAGAGGGCGTGGCCACCTGCTGCTCGAGTGCGTCGAGGTCCTGCAAATTATATGAGATTCTGTGCCGGGCAGGACGCCGAAATGACACTTCCGTCGCCAGACACATCGGCCGCTTTAATAACGACGCTGCCGTCGGAATTCTAACACTTGGCAAACGTAAAGTGGGCGAAAGACGTGTCCAAGACCGCCTGCAACAACTCTTGCACGGCTCACGGAATCAAGCTGCGGGAATCCTGACTATGGGAAAGAGATTCGACGACGGCGGGCACCTGCCGCTCGTGCTCGCTGGAGGGACTGTGAGCGCGCCCATCAGACTCGGACCGGAGCGTCCGCTGAAATATCTGATGCCCAGGGTACCAGAAGATTTGGACGCTTATGAAAAACGATGACACTTGTCGCTTTTGAAAACCATAGTAGAGCTGTGCATTGGTGACGTTAATTTATATTCCAACACAGAAGTCTAATTCTAATGAGATTTTAAAATAACATTTTTGATTAGAGTAAAAAATAAGGTTTGCCTGAAGAGACATACGGGGTTTTTTTTCTAACGTAAGTCACATACAGTGCAGTCATACCTCAAATGTTATTTTTTTAATGTCTCTATAACATAAATTGTACGTAATTTTACGTAAGTAAATGCTGATTTGAAAAAATCCATGAAAACTCCTGAGGTAAATGCAAAATCCTTTCTTTTGCATAGTAAACAGCTATATTACCTGTCTCATTGAACTTCGCGTCATTGAATAATAAAACACACAACTAAATGTAATAGATGTTAATGATGCGCATTTTATTAAAGTCACCAGGGCAGAGATGTATCTTGTTTTATAAAGATGAGTTGTTTAGATTTTAGTCGTGTAGTATGTTTTGTGGTCAGCAGATGGCAGACGATGTAAATATTGTAAAATAACCCTTCACAATAAACTTCAGAACGATTTTTTTTTTGTTTGTTTTGGGAATATATGAAAACTCATAAAGCTTCAATAAAGCACACAACTGAATTGCTTGAGTCTGAAGCTAAACTACACAACTAAAGCTTGTGAAACAGACATTTACAATATTTCTAACATGAAATAAAATCTTAAGTAAGAAAATATAAAATAAAATAAAAAAGCCTAGGTGATATTTAGCGGCTTTTACTGAGAATTTCATCTAGCTGAATAATCATGAACACAAAATCATACACAATGAATCATACACGAACACATGTGACAACTTGCCCCAGTATCACTGTGACAGCTTGCCTCAACCTGACACATTTTTTGGAAGATAATTAGTCTTTTCAAAGACCATGCTTTATTCCCTCAACCCCCACTGCCTGTGAAAACAACACATTTTCAGTCTGCAGCCTTGCCAGTAAGTATTGACCCAGAGCTGTATCCTTTCAGATTTCACCCTTACAGAAATGCCTGTGTGTGTTGTGGGAGATGCTGCTTTTGTCTGGTAATATATGTAAATATCTGCTCAGCACAGATGGCTGTTCTGCTTTCCCTTTCACACCATCTCTCTCTCTCCACCTAATTCTTGTGTTTGTGGTAATGTCACTGTCCCTTTAAACCCACTTCAGCCCTTAAAGTCTCTTTATTTGTGGTTTTAAGACTCAGTTCTGCTCCCATTACGGCCTCTATAACTGTCACTCGGTCACTAGAGAGATCCGCTTGTGCCACATTAATTCGGTTATATGCGAAAGATTTTTCTGCAGGCTTTCAGATTATCTTCTTGCAAACAAATATATATTTGCACCCCCTCATCAGGAATCAGTGCTTGACTGTTAAGGTAAATATACTCATTATTCATTGTAGTTTAAAAATTGTATGCAATAAATGTGTATAGATAGACAGATAGATATTCTAAAGAAAAAAATATATAATAATACTAAAAAAACAACTTAAGCTTTTTATATATCTTTAAAATTATATATATATATATATACACACACACACACACACACAATAAAATATAAAAAACATTTTAAAAGTATAACATTACTTTTTTGGTGCAAACTCATTCGTTTTTAGTTTGTTTTTTAACAATATATCTGAATTAAACCAATTATAGTGCTTTTTTAGGGTTCTTTGAGAAACTATATTCACTGTGATCTACTTGTGCCAATTTTTTTCATTGTTGCTCTTTGTGCTTCTTCCTTTTGAAAGAGAGTGCGAGAGAGAACGAGAGAGAAAGAGGGAGGGACAGAAGAGTAGAGAGATAGCAATGAGTGGAAGAGAGATGCAGTAGAGATTGTGCACCTGCCTTTGAGAGGACACAACAGATGAAAAAAAAAAAGGGAAGGATGCAAAGAATCATCTGACCTATTTGGACAATTTAAAACAAACAACAAAGAACAGGAATTTAAAGAAAAGAGAGAAGTGCGGACAAGCTGTGTGAAGACTGAGGGGAGGCATTGAACAGACAGAACACAAGCAACAAAGGAAAGCAGCTTTTGAGAGACAGAAAATCCTGCACTTTCATTGAAAAGAAAGAGAGAGAGCAGAGCAGATGTACCAAACTGGCGGGCTGTAGAAAGTGAGCACGTATCACCACAAATTAGACAAACTTAACCATCCGGACCATACACCTCTGGGTGACAAGGATGCATTCTACCAAACTACAATTTCTTGAGTTTAGCGTAGCATCTGATTACTGCACAAAATTCTCGTTAAAGCAGAGACGTTGAAGATTGGAGTGAAACTGCTGCAGAAGGCTTTCAGCTGAACTGAACTGAAACGGTTCTTAACAAGCAGCCGTTAGCACCTTGTATAAGCCAGCCACCAACACAGTTTGAACTTCGGACGAAATCATCTCACCTCTCTACTTTCTCTAACTCTCTGTTCTCTTTGTAATGGAGGTCTGAGGATTCGGCATCATGCCAGTGATGAAAGGGCTTCTGGCCCCTCAGAACACCTTTCTTGACACCATCGCCAAACGCTTTGATGGCACACGTGAGTAATTCTGCTTTTCTCCAATATCTGTCAGAGCTTTTAATGCTCAGAGACCCTGAAACTCTTTCTCATGCTGCTGTTGACCTAATGTGAAAAGAGTTTCAAGTCTATTTACTAATACTTTCAATTAGCCTTTATTTTGCACTTATCATTTTGATATTAGTTGAGGTTTTAGTGATTTTTATTATGTGCTTTTGTTATTTTTCTAATTTTCTTTTGTTTATTTAGTGTAATTTATTTTATAATAATAATGATGTTAGTACTTAAACTTATTGAATTCAGTTAGTTGGCAGCATTACTGAGTTAATTTTTTTCATCTAATATTTATATTTTATTGTATTTCAAGTTTATTTCAATTACCAAAAACATTTTGTATTAGTTTTAGTGGAAATGCTGTACAATAAGGTGTAATTTAATTATAATATAATTATAATATACAATACATTTATTACCATTTATTAACGTTAATTAATAAAAAATACAGTTGTTTATTGTAGTTCATGTTAGTTAACAGTGCATTAACTAATGTTAACAAACATTTTTTGATTTTGATAATGCGTTAGTAAATGTTGAAATTAATGTTAACTATGACTAAGAAATGCTGTAGAAGTATTCATTCTTTGTACATGCTAACTAAAGTAGTTAACTAATGTTACTAATGAATTTTAATACTGTTTGAAGTTCTCAATAAATAGTGAACAATATATAGTCTGCAAAGGCTAGACTACATTTAAGATAGGATTTTTTGCTCATGAAATATTTTTCAGACACACATTCCATATATACATTTTTTTTAAACAATGAGATCATTTTACCTCCATTATGAAGTGGGAAAAAAGTAAAAGATTAAAATTACAGTATTTGAGCAAAATACAGAATGTCCTTTTTGGGCAGATTTTAATAGTTGTGATATAAGATTTTCCTCCTTCCTCCATTATGCTCTTTTTTCATGTTTTTTCATGTTTCATGTTTCATTTATTGCTTACAGTTTGTACCTTTGTCCAAAAACTAACTGAACATTTAAGGCTAACAAGAGCATCTTATTATGCTTTGATTACAAAAATGTGACCCTACACCACAAAATCAGTCATAAGGGTCAGTGTTTTGAAATTTATACATGAAAAGCTGAATAAATGATGTATGGTTTGTTAGGATAGGACCATATTTGGTCGAGATACAGCAATTTGAAAATCTGGAATCTGAGGGTGCAAAAAAAAATTAAATATTGAGAAAAACACCTTCCAAATGAAGTTCTTAGCAATGCATATTACTAATCTAAAATTAAGTTTTGATATATTTACAGTAGAAAATTTACAAAATATCTTCATGGAACATGATCTCTACTTAATATCCTAATGATTTTTGGCATAAAAGAAAATCGATAATTTTGACATATACAATGTATTGTTGGCTATTGCTACAAATATACCCGTGCTACTTAAGACTGGTTTTATGGTCCAGGGTCATAAATATGAAAGTATGAGCATTATAATGTTTACTTAGTGCATGTTAATTCAGCAGGCAGACTTGTGCAGAAATGTTGCCATCATTGAAGGTTGAATGTCTTATTTTAGTGTCAGTAGGTCAGATATGTTGTATCATCTTGAAATTGTACTTGGTAATGTTCTGGAGTCGTGATTTTTAACTGTGTGCATGAATCTAGGCTGAACTGTTATATTTGTTTGTGTGTGTACATTTGAGGACAGAACTACTTGAAAAAACCCTGAAGTGTTATTCATTGCAAGAACGCCGCTCGGTGTTCAGTAGTGTGGGAGTTACGCTCTACAATTCTGAGCGAACAAATGATGGAGGGCAATAGATGATAGGATCGTTTTGAATAAGTGGTCCTCTCTCCCTCTCTACCTGCCATCATGTCTGTCGAAAGAACTCAAAGCGCACTAAAGCCATGAAGGTGGGCATGACTAAACCTTGACTGTGCGATGGTGTGTGCCGAAGTGTTGAATTTATCTGCTCTGAACTGACAGACACAATGGTGTTAGTCAGTGTGTTATAGTTTGATCCGTCAATACAGGATATGGTGTAAGCCACTGATTTTATTCATCTCATCTATTCATCTCAGTGCTTTGTTCACTTTACACAAACCTGATTAGTTTTTCAAATTAAATCTTTAGGACTGACTACGTACTCTCGAAAAAATCTGTCATTAATTATTCACCCTCATGTCGTTCCAAGCCCGTAAGAACTTTGTTCATCTTCAGAACACAAATTATGATATTTTTGATGAAATCCAAGAGCTTTCTGACCCTGCATAGACAGCAACACAACTGACACATTCAAGGACTAGAAGACATTGTTAAAATAGTCCATGTGGCATCAGTGGTTCAGCCTTCATTTTATGAAGTTGCGGGAATACTTTTTGTGCACAAAGAAAAAAAAACCAACTTTTTTCAACAATTTCTTTTCTTCCGTGTCACGCATTTATGAGAGTATCACGACAAAGAAAACCCACTTGAAATCCAATCTCACCATACAAACTGAAAGAATCAGATTTTAAAACACATTTGTTTTATATCAGGTTGTAAGATTGGGTTTTCATATCGTTTTTTTTCTGTTCACACTACTAACAATTAAATGAATTCAAACTGGATTCACTTTGAAATGTAAACTTGCTTAACCTAAATTCTGTGTTCATTATCTGCTGTGTATGTGGCAAAATTGTGATTATTCAGCCCACTCCATGTATGTTTCACTATGAATACACCATTTATCGGTGACTCTAGTTGCTTTTTCATGACAAGTTTGGTCTGAAAGTACCTTAACTAGACTTTTCACTCTATGACGATACAGTTTCTGGGTACAATTTTCGTTTCAAACAGACAGTCACTAAGAATCTTGTTCTGGTCTAATAAGAACTCGCACCATCTTCACCCAGCCTGAAAATCGGATACATCGAAGCATATGGTGTCAGTCACTTCCTGGTTAGACTGTAAGGAGTCTCTTAATGAGCTCTCAGGAGATTTCACCAGTAGCCTTTCACCTTCTCAGCACTTCTGTGTGATGAGGTTATTAAAATAAGAAAAATTAAAAACCAATGACAGCATCCACTCAACAAGCAAAAATACTGATAGCCATATTACAAGCAAGCAAAATGCTTTTGCTTTCTCTCGTCCTCTCTTCCTTAGCCATTGCTTTTTGTGTAAATGGAACATAGGGGAAATATCTCTTCGTGAAGCTCTTAACAAAGGCACTGTCCTTAACTCACTGTACAGCCAATCGTATAAATCATATGAATCATTCCCTGTGCTGTTCCTGGAGACAGATTTTCACACTATGAAATGTCACGCTGACCAGTTGCTCTCTCACTTTTCAGAACAACCTCCTGCTATCGTGTCACACCCGTTCTAAGCAACACTGGCTGTCTAAATTCAGCGTCAGTAATGTACGTGTGTGAGTGAGAGACGTGACGTTGAGTATTTGTATGCCTCGGTATCACCTCCCCTCTTTATCTCTCTCTTGTTTTTTGCCTTCTCCTTCATAATCACTTAAATCAGTTTTAATTAGCTGCGGGAGACTAAAGATCTGGAGAGGATTATTAGAACAAAACACGTGCTTGACAAGGGCTTAAAAGATCGATGTGTTTTTTTGCCTGCACTTCATTAAAACTGTTATATTGATCATGTATAACTGTCTATATCATGAAGTAGCCTGAATGTTTTGGTTTTGCAGAAATTAATGTTAAAGTGTAAAATGCAAAAGTAAGCCTATCGGCGAGACTTCTGGTTCATTTGCCGCTATAGGGAAATAACGACAAGAATAAACAATGTGCAGTGAACAGTAAAACTGTTTGCACTACAAACCAGGGTGTTCATAATTAAGATAATACATTAAAGTAATATGGTAAGACACACCAATTTGCAATGTCAAGCAGCAAAACAAGCTGTTTTGTACAGCTAAAAATAGCTGGATGCGGATGAGACTGGAAATCAGACCCATAAAATGTACAAATGGCCGTGCCCGCTCTTATGGGAAAATGAAGGTGGATTAGACCTAAATACAGTTAAGTGACATTAATTTCAACCTGATTTCGTGATGAAAACGTACCTGTGGGAACTTCTTCCAAGACGCGAAATATGTAGCGCCATGTGCGTTTCGTGTCCACTGAGTGGCGCTAAAAGAGTATTCGATTTTTAAGATGAACGTACATATGGTTTCATGTGACACTGGTCTTGAAATGTCCGTTGAGTGGCGCTGTAACTCTAATCAAAGTTCCTTTTAATTCTATAGTCTTTGCTCTAATCAGGGCTCTCAAGTTTTGGAAAAAGTTTGGAGTGAGATTACTATTCCCACTAAACATTGGACGTCGGATAGACGTGCAGATCATGTCTATATTGGGTCCGTGACATGGAAAAGACGTGACCACGACGTCATATGCGCAGTGGGTTAGGGGAGGAGCCTCTCCAATATTTCCAGCAGCGGCCCAATGCAGTTCTCTCAAGCTAGAAGTTCAATTTTATCTATTGTTTAAAATTAACCAGCACAAAATAGAAATTATAACAACTGGTAAATCTGATAAAAGTCAAATTCATACAAATAAAACAAAATATATATATTTCAAAAATGCAAATGTA
Organism: Labeo catla; assembly: GCA_012976165.1. Classification (NCBI taxonomy): domain Eukaryota; kingdom Metazoa; phylum Chordata; class Actinopteri; order Cypriniformes; family Cyprinidae; genus Labeo; species Labeo catla. The sequence goes on along the minus strand of VONZ01000295.1, from coordinate 372,415 downwards.
TCAAAAAATAAAACGTTAGCCCCAAACGAGCCAACTTAACTGCACTGCTCAGTGTACATACTGTACACATACAGTAGGATTGCAGAACTTGCCCTGAGCATGTAGCCTATGTCAAGCTGTGTGTGTGTGAGAGAGAGAGAGTAGGCCTACACATTTCAACTTATGAATAACATTTTGTATTGCAAGTGTTTTTTGCACATTTTGATGCCTCGAACTTAACTACACTAACTAGTAATGGAATGATGTAATTTAATAACAAAATAAAATCTGTTACAGTTACTGAGAAACAATGTACAGTTACTTAAGAAAATGTTAACGATTCACACACATACAGATTTGATTTCCCAAATTGCATTGACTGGTCTAGACTAAAATATGAGACACCACTGTTTCAGGAGTTTAGGACACAGAACAGGAGTAATCAAATGTAATCAGTTACATTACTTTTAAAACACTTAAAATAGTTACACTACTTATTACATTTTAAATAGAGTAACTTGTTATCTGTAACCTATTACATTTCCAAAATAATCCTCCCAACAATGTTGATACGTTTGAATTTTTGAAATATATAAAACAATTTATTTTATAAATTTGTCTTTTATCAGATTTACCCAGGGTGCGAGTTGTGAAAAAAGCAGAGGGGGGGTTGCTTTTGATTTTTTTTTTTCTCTCTCCATAGGCGGAGGTTGAACCAACTTCAATAAAGAATAAATCATATAGAGAAAGCGAGCAAAGAACACAGTATCAACGGAGCTTTTTGAAACTCCGAAAGTTTGAAACACTGTGTCGCAAAATGATTTCGAAGCGCTCCAGTCAGATCGCGAATCATTTGACTCAGAACGGGACTTCAGAGCGCCTATCACGAATTACTTGATTTAGATCGGTACTTTGGATGCGGGTTCTGGGGATAAAAATGATTCAGCAGAGGCAGGGATGCATAGACCGGAGTGGGAGAAATAGAGCGGGAAAAGTTATCCTTTTCTCAGCGTGAGAAATACAAGGTGTGGCGTGAGAGCGTGTGAACTGGTTGAAATGCGTGTGTCTCACGGTGAATGCGTGAGACTTGAGAGCCCTGCTCTAATGCTCCATGACGTTTTAAATTAACCTACCAAATGCACTACAATTAAATTTCCGATAGTCTGAAAAAAGCGAATGTGCCCTGTTGAAAAAAACAGCATATGCTGGTTAGGTAGGTTTTGATGCTGGGATGCTGGTTTTAGCTGGTTTATGCTGGTCTTTTGCTGGTTTATGCTGGTCCTTAGCTGGTCATGTGCTGGTCCAAGACCAGCTTAAACCAGCATAGGCCAGCTAAGGACCAGCTAAAACCAACATCCCAGCATCAAAACCTACCTAACCAGCATATGCTGTTTTTTTCAATGGGGTGATCTCAAGCATGCCGTTTTATCTTGTTTTTCCAATATCTAATCTTTCAGCTTTCATCATGAATCATGTTTTTCATGGGACTTGATCGTACCCAAGGATTCAGCTGAGCTACCTAGCAAGCTTGTTATGTCTGGAAAGCGAAATATATGAAACTGTATTCATAACTGTGTATGAAAACAATTACAAGTGCTCGCTGTTTTACCGCCTGTTCATTTCTGTTGGAAACCGCAGTGATAGCCAATTTATTGGTACATATTTCGAGTCTTGCGAAAAAGTTTCTACGAGTACGTTTTCGTCATAAGTTCAGGCAGATTAATTTAAAGCCTTAAAATCCTTTAAATACTTTAGAAAATCAGGTGAAATTTGTGAATGGTTAGTATGCATTGTGGCAATAAAATCCAATTTGATGTTCTACGTAACTTACGTACACTAGTAGGTGTTGTATATAACGATTTGTTTAAACTTTTCAAAAATATACATTAGTGTTGAAAAGTGATGTTTTTGATAGATGTGTCTTATGCTCACCAAGGCTGCATATTAAAAATATTATACTTTACAATGTAATTTATTCCTGTGATCAAAGCTGAATTATCTGAGAACGCGGTTGAAATTTACGGGTGTGAGTTCAGTTATAGAATGCGGTTGCCACACCCGTAAATAGTAGGTGTGTGTGTGAACATAACTGTATTAAAGGAGAAGTCAAGTTCCAAAACAAAGATTCACATATAATGTACTCACCCCCTTGTCATCTAAGATGTTCATGTCTTTCTTTCTTCAGTCGTAAAGAAATTATGTTCTTTGAGGAAAACATTTAAGCATTTTTCTTCATATAATGGACTGATATGGTGCCCCAATTTTGAACTTCCAAAATGCAGTTTAAATGCGGCTTCAAGCGATCCCAAATGTGGTTGTAAATGATCCCAGCTGAGGAAGAAGGGTCTTATCTAGCGACCCATTAAAAAAAATACAATTTAAATACTTTTTAATCTCAAATGCTCGTCTTGTCTAGCTCTGCCTGAACTCTGTGTATTCTGACTCAAGACAGTTAGGGTATGTCGAAAAACTCCAATTGCATTTTCTCCCTCAACTTCAAAAATCATTCAAAATCATCCTACATCACTGCAGAAGTACCGACCCAGTCTTTGCAATGTGAACATGCAGAGAAGATCAAACACCCTTAACTAAAAGGGTAAAACAGTGATATAAGACGATTTTGAAGTTGAGGAAGAACATGAGATGGGAGTTTTTGGACATACATTCACTGTCATGAACTGAAAAAAAACAGTCCAAGCAGAGTAAGACAAGACGAGCGTTTGACATTAAAAAGTATATAAATTGTATTATTGTTATGTAAATAACCGATCGTTGCGCTAGATAAGACCCTTCTTCCTCGGTTGGGATCCTTTATAACTGCATTTTGGATCGTTGAAGCCGCATTTAAACTGCATTTTGGAAGTTCAAAATCGGGGCACCATATCAGTCCTTTATATGGAGAAAATTACTGAAATGTTTTCCTCAAAAAACATAATTTCTTTATGACTGAAGAAAAAAAGACATGAACATGTTGGATGACAAGGGGGTGAGTACATTATATGTGAATCTTTGTTTTGGAAATGGTCTTCTCTTTTAAGGACTCAAATACAGCACTGGCAATCAAAATACTGCTTTTTTTTTTCGATAAACATTTCTAAATATCAATGTTGAAAACAGCTGTGCTGCTTAATATTTTTGTGGACACTGTGATGCTTTTTTCAGGATTTTTAAAATTAATTTAAAGCTCAAAGAAACAGCAGCAATTTGAAATGGAAACCTTTTATAACATTATAAATGTCTTTACTTTAACTTTTGGTATATTTAATATGTTCAATTACTGTTAATTACTGTCATGTCATGTTTTTTTGAGGTGTAAATTCAGTAGTATCCTGGCTAGCTATTACCTCCATTTTAGCATCTCTGTGTGTGTTTTGTTTGCAGTTATTAGCAGCTTTTTCTTGGCAGTTAAAGCCTAGCTACCGTCATATATTTTCAGTTTCTCATACAGCTATTTGTGTACTATACTGTTAGTCATTTTGGAAGAAAGAGCAAAAGAGTGAAAAAGTCACAGCAGGTATTTTGAAAAAGCAATTTCTTCATGTGCAGGTGTATATTTTCCACTAGACTGTATGTATATGAACCTGTTTTTACAGTTTCTATTCAAAATAAACTGTAGACACAGTTTCCTGGTAACCTCGGCGACAGAAATAAGCACACTGACATATGTTTTCCTTTTTTTTTTTTAAAAATATATATTTCCATAGCAACCAGATACCAAGAACATCTTGCCTTAATACCACAGCACATAATAATAGTTTTCATAGCTGTCAGTTGCACGTTATCATCTCACCATCTTGGAAAGCTGAATCTGTCAAAACCGTTGGCTTCTGCGGCATTAACAGCATGCATTTGAATGGATTGAGAGGGAAAAGACTGCATGTGTGAAGAAACACACACGCGGTTTGAACACCAATTTTAGTTTCTCTATAAAATAACTTGTGAATACAGTAACAAGTTCATTTGCTGTGTAAATGATTTTCATTTTATATGTACCTGCAGTGATATTTGTGTGGCCTGAACCTGCAGCACTAAACAAGCAAATTATATATATACAGTGCCCTCCACTAATATTGGCACCCTTGGTAAATATGAGCAAAGATGGCTATGAAAATAAATCTACATTCAAAGAATTCAGAAAATGCTAACCTTTCATTGAAGTAAAACAATTAAAAGTGGGGGGAAACTTACGTTAGAAATTAATGTTTATCTCCAGTGCATGTTGGGCACAATTATTGGCACCCTTAGAAATTATGAGTAAAATATCTAAAAATATATAAAGTATATTCCCATTCATATTTGCATTTATTTAGCACACTAGAATGACTAGGAGTATGATATTGTCCAGCCATGACTTCCTGTTTCACAGGATTATAAATATGAGGAGCACAAAGGCCAAATGCCCTTAATCATCCATCACCAGGAGAAAAATCAATATAGTTCTGATGTACAGAACAAGACTGTTGAGCTTCACAAAATAGAAAGTGGCTGTAAGAAAAGAGCTAAAACATTGAAATCCCAATTTCCATCATTAGGACAATAATTAAGAATTCAAATCAACTAAAGATGTTACAAGTCTGCCTGGAAAAGGATGTGTGTCTGTATCGTCCTAATGCATGGTGAGGAGGAGAGTATAAGTGTCCAAAGACTCGCCAAGGATCACAGTAGGAGAACTGCAGAGATTAGTTGAGTCTTGGGGTCAAAAAATAAAAAAAAAATTCAAACAACAACTACGTCACCACATGTTGTTCAGGAGGGTTTTAAGAAAAATCCTCCTTGCTCATCCAAAAAAAAACTCCAGCATATTCAGTTGTCAGACACAACTTGAATTTCAAATGGGAATGGATTTTGTGGTCAGATGAAACTAAAAAAAGATCCTTCTGGCAGCAAACACTCAAGATGGGTTTGGTACAAAAAGTACCCCACGTCCACGGTTAAATATACTGCTGGATCTTTAATGTTGTGGGCTTATTTTCCTGCCAGAGGTCCTGGACATCTTGTTTAGATACATGGCATCATGGATTCTAGCAAATATCAACGGATAAAAACCTGACTGCATCTGTTAGAAGTTCTATAATGAGCTGTGGTTGGATCTTCCATCAGGACAGTGATCCAAATCAAACATCAAAATCAACAAAAATGTGTCACTGAGCTTAAAATGAAGCTTCTGCCATGGCCGTCCCAGTTGCCTGACCTGAACCCTATAGAAAATGCGTGAGGTGAACTGAAGAGAAGAGAAGAAGCACCAGCATGGAGCTGGGAAACTAAAGGATCTGAAGAGTTTCTGTATGAAGGAATGGTCTCTGATCTCTTGTCAGGTGTTCTCCAAACTCTTCAGGCATTAAAGGAGAAAACTCAGAGCTGTTATCTTGAATAAAGGACATTGCAATAATTGGGTGCCAATAATTGTGGTCAACATGAACTACAGAAACACATCTATTTTATAATGAGATTTCCCCCTGCTCAATGATAGGTTAGAATTTTGTGAATGAAAGATTAAAAGGATAAACAATGCAGATTTATTTTCAAAGCCACCTTTGCTCATATTTACCAAGAGTGCCAATATTAGTGCATTGCACTGTGTATATATATATATATATATATATTCGTGTGTGTGTATTTTGTAGTCTTATGTATGAGTATGGCTGTTGCCTGAAAAGTTTCTGAGCAGAATTTAAGAGCACGGTGTTCTTTATAATGGTGACTTCATGTCTGATTTTGCCCTTTTTTGGGCTTGATCTAGCTCTACAGGTTGATATTAAGCATATTTCTGTTTCTGCATTTCGAGTAGTATAACACACAGCATTCTTTCTAGCTTATCTGATACCACAGACAGATTCCAGCCCGTGATAATAATAAACATTAAAAAGCAGGCAGACAAATTGGCAATCTCAAGTACAATCTTGTATGTCAGCTGTAACAGAATAATTTTATATCAGTAATATCACAGTATGAAATAATATTAGCAACAGATGAAGCAAAGCCCTATCAGATATCAAGTGCTTTTCGCATATGTACGCATATCAGTTCAGTAAGTGTATGAAATCGGATCCCCCTGAATAGTTTTATTTGCTCATTTAGGAACCTCAGTCGCTTCATATTCTCATACTCTCGTCCATTTATCTGTTCATTATGTCAGTGGCGCAGATGCAGCACTCACACCAGGCTTGTTCTTTGTGCTGAGGTTGATGGTGAGGTCATGCATCTAACTTAAGCTTTATTTATAGTTTCTCTGCACCAGTGCTGTCTATTGATTCTTACACAAGCAAGGGACAATTGAACGCATAGATGGATGAATTGCTTTGTGTAGATGTGTAAAGTGTAATATGATATCGATCAATTACATGTTTTCCATGTCTTTAACAATGTTTAATAATGGCTTTCCATTAAGACTACTTATCAAAGCTCATCTGAATGGCTGTTTATTAATGGGGAACAATTACTCAAATAAACTGAGCTTCAATTCGTATATTATTTCCACTTGCCTTTTGTTTAGGATCCATAAGCAGAGGCCACCATAATACTTCTTTTTACAAATACACTCATATGCACCCACAGTCAGTCGATTCTTATATAATCTCCACCCCTGCAAAACTTAGGTGATATGAATAGCAAAGTTGCCATGGAAACAGTACACACATCTTTTAATTTTCGATCAGTGATCTAAAGAATTCAGAGTAAAACAGGATATCTATAATTAGGTTGGTAAAGAGAAGGCGAGAATGAGCAGCACACAGTGTTCTACATCTTGAATTTGTTTGTATATTTATGAAAAGCAAAGAAAATTACTTTTTACATCTCACCGTTTTCCAATTCTTTCCTTTGTGTGTCTATATTTGGTGTGTACAGACAGTAACTTCCTGCTGGGAAATGCTCAGGGGAGTCGCGGGTACCCCATCGTGTACTGTTCGGATGGGTTCTGCGAGCTCACCGGGTTTGCACGTACAGAGGTAATGAAGAAGACATGCACATGTCAGTTCCTGCACGGACAGGAAACAGGCGAGAGAGTCACTCAGCAGGTGGAGAAAACCCTGGAAGGACAGAGAGAGTTCCAGACGGAGGTCCGCTATTACAGGAAGAACGGTAAAGACCATTCGTTGTGTAATTATTTTTTTAGCGGAACATCTTTAAATGAGAAATAGTTTGGAATGATTATGTCTTTAAAAAAGAGGTCTGTTATGCTGCCCATCAAAAATACAGTAAAAACAGTAATAATACCATTTGCAGTGCCTTGCGAAAGTATTCATACTCTTTCATTTTTTTCACGTTTTATGTTGCAGCCTTATGTTAAATTGCTTTAAATTACTTTTATTTCCACTTCAATCTACACTTGATACACCAAAGCACAATACAGGGTTGTGAGAGCTTTGCAAATTTATTAGACATAAAAAACTGAAATGATTCCAATGCATAAGTATTCATACCCTTTTTCTGGGACACTTGAAATTTAGCTCAGGAGCACTCATATTGCTTATCGATGTTACTACACTTCGAGTGGAGTTAAACTGTGGCAAATTCATTTGAATGAGTATGATTTGGAAAGGCACACACCTCTCAGAAAAGGTCTTATGGAAAATGCATATCGGATCAAAAACCAAGCCCTGAGGTCAAAATAACTGCCTGTATAGCTCAGAAACAGGCTTGCGTCAAGGCACAGATTTGGGGAAGAGGTCAGAAAAAAATTCTGCTGCATTGATGGAGTCACAGAACTATGTAGCCTCTGTTATTCATAATGGAAGATGCTAACTAGGACTCTTCCTAGAGCTGGCCTCTTGGCCAAACTGAGCAATTGATGGAAAAGAGCCTTGGCTAGACTGGTGACCAAGAAGCTGATGGTCACTCTAGTTGAGCTCCATAATCATATGTAAAGATAGGAGAAACCTACAGAAAGACAAACATCACTGCAACACTCCACCAATTCGGTCTTAATGGCAGTGTGGCCAAACTCAGTCCTCTCCTCTGTGAAGACATAAGAAAACCCACTTTGCAGTTCCAAGACTGTGAGAAACAAGACTCTCTGGTCTTGTGCACCTCAATTCCAAGCACTAGCAGTAGCAGTAACAGTAGCATCCCAACAGTAAAGTGTGCTGGTAGCAGCCTCATGCTGTGGGGCTTTTTTTCCAGTGGCAGGGACCGAGCTTGAGAGGTGAAGATGTGAGGCTAAGAATGGCAGATAATTGCCAAATGCAGATGTGCAAAGCTTGTTGTATCATACTCAAAAAGACGAGGCTTCAAAGGTGCTTCAACTAAGTACTGAGTTACGGGTATGAATACTTATGCAATGTACTTATTTCAGTTTTTTTTTTAAATAAATTTGCAAAGTTGTCACAAATCTGTTTTTTTGCTTTGTCATTATGGTGTATATAGTGTAAATTGAAAAATTTAAAGCATAACATAAAGCTGCAACAACAAAACGTAAAAAAGGGGGTATGAATACTTTCGCAAGACACTGTAATATATCTGTTTTCTGTTTGAAATCAATGAAATAAATTGGAAATGTAAAACTGAATTTTCAGCAGCAATTACTCCAGTCTTCAGTGTCACATGAACGTTCAGAAATCATTCTAGTATGCTGATTTGCTGCTCAACATTGATAATATTAAGAAATGTTTTTGAGCACCAAATCAGCTTATTACAATGATTTCTGAAGGATCATGCGACACTGAAGAAGAAATAAATTACATTAATTACTAATAACTGTTGCTTGAAAGTGTAATAATATTTTACAATATTACTGTTTTTACTGTATTTTTGATTAAATAAATCCAGCCTTGGTGAGCAAAAGAGACTTCTTTCAAAAACATTTTTAAAAATGATTACTTCAAATCTTCAATTCATATCTGGAGTCTTCATAGTTTGCATTCTGTGACTCCAGGTACTGCATTCTGGTGTCTGCTGGACATTGTTCCTATTAAAAATGAGAAAGGAGAAGTGGTTCTTTTTCTTTTATCCTTCAAAAACATCACTGACTCATATGGCAAATCACATCCTGGCTCCACCACAGAAGGTAACTGATTGGCAGTAAGCCAGCTTGATCTGAATTATAGTTGTTCTTTTGTAGTTTCGGCATCTGTAATTTTGACACTTGCCGTGTGTTTTTCTGTTGTGCTAGAGGATGGTACTCACAACAGAAAGTCCGGTCGAACTCATCTGAGTCAAGCTCGCGAGCGTGGCCGCAGCGTCCTGTACCACCTGACATGTCAGTTCACCAATAGGAGCAAGAGGAAACTGCCAAATGTAAGTAGATATGAAAACCACAATCATCCGCACTCACCTCTGTGGAGGTTTTAGTGTAGTAAATCAGAATCAATATTGTGATATATTGACTGATATGTTGCACTTACAAGTAATCTGGTATCCAGGTTAACGAAAAATTAGTGGGTGTCAAACATGTTTGCTAAAAATCAGATAATATGTATTAAAAAATGTTTGCTTTCTCTTTTCCCTATCAATAGTTTTAAGCATAAACCTTACAAAATTTTGTTTAATATATGATTACAAACGTACGCTTATGCTTCAAACAAAAAACAAAAAATAAATTAAAAAATAAATAAATAAACTTGAATTTTTAGTCCAGCATATGAAGTTGAGATTCTTGTTCTCTGCCATTATGTTCTGTAATGACTGACCTTACAAACTGTTGACACTTTTAAAGAGTAAAGGTCCTCGTGCTTCCAGCTAACAAGATGAAACAGAAGTCTACTGTAGCTGTTAAAATGAAAAGGTCAGCCTCATTTAATGTCTGGAATTGTGTTGATATCTAGCAGAATGTTTAATATTTACGTCCAGCTGACGATACTTGCTTTCATAAATAAGAATTTCAAACAACAGCCCTTTTGTACAGGACAATCAGTCCTAGGAAAGAACACACCATTCCCCAAATCCTTACAGCTCACCAAACACCCACCTCTAAATGCCTTTTAATAAATTATATGTAAACAACTGGTTTTGGATATAAAAAAAACATCTATTGAATGTTCAGTGATGGAGACATGACTCACAGCTGCATGAAACTACAAAAATTCAAACATATCCATGAAAGAATAAGAAACTAGAGTTAGACCTTAGTCGAAGTGAAAACAATTTAAAACATGTCTCAAAAATAGTTCTTCCCAGGAGGTTAGAAAAGTTTGGACTGTAAATACATGTTAGCTAGGGCTTAATATGGTACAAAATATTGAATATACTATACTTGTGTCTTAAAGGGATAGTTCCCCCCCAAAAATGAAAAAATTGTCATTAATTACTCACCCTCATTTGATTACAAACCTGTAAGACCTTAATTCATCTTCAGAACACAAATTAAGATATTTTTGATGAAATCTGAGAGCTTTCTGACCCTGCATAGACAGCAACGCAGCTGACACGTTCAAGGCCCAGAAATGTAGTAATGACATTGTTAAAACAATCCATGTGACATCAGTGGTTCAACCATAATGTTATGAAGCTACGAGAATACTTTTTGTGCGCAAAGAAAACAAAAATAACAACTTTATTCAACAATTTCTTCTTTTCTGTCAGTCTTGAACTGCGTCAACAGCACCGCTTGAATTGAACGCGACGCGTCCAGTGTGTGTGATACCGTTCTTCTAGACGCGGCGCTGCACTTTTGCTTGTTGTGTGACTAACATATTTCTATATTTTGATTAGATAACCACAAATGTTCTAGAATAGAAGCCATACATCCATATGTATGCAATTTCAATACTGTGGCCTTTGTGTAGATATTTAAAGATTAGTTTGATTGTTGATGTAATGGTAACACTTTACAATATGAGTCCATATGTAACATTAAGATTGATAAAAGCTATAGAATAGAAGTATTGTTCCTTGTTAGAGTGTGTTAATTTCAGCATTAAAATTCAGCAAAAATTTTTAGTTGCTTTTGTTAACATTAATGAGCTGTAATGATCAATATATAATGTTAATATTTTTATTCATTTACAAAGTATGGTTCAGTAGGCTACTTTTTTTTTTTTTTTAAATAGTAGAGCAATATTTATTTTCCATAAATAATAATCGGTATCGGCCAGTGTGGTACAACGTAGTTATTGGTATCGGTAAAATCCAATATCGGTCGACCTCTAGTCTCATGTGTCTCAAATGACAAAGGTTATAAACAGAAATATTTGAAATCAGAATCTATCTGAAAAATGTTGATTAATGGTAAAATATTGATTATCTGATCTTCGTTTGAACGATCAATTGTTAAAATTATAGATCGTTCTTGTACTCTATGCCTATTTCAATGGCTGCGTGAATGTATTTGTACTGTATTTGTCCTTGTTCTGCTGTCTCAACTTCACAGTAATACGTTATAAGGTGATTTCTGTAAATTTGCAGTCTGTATTGAATGTGACCCAATAAAAAGAATAATGGCAAGAAAGTTCTTGTAAACTGCAAGCAAAAACAAACATACAGCATGAGATGTGTAGCCACATTCCCAAAACTAACAACAACGAGCCTTTTATTGAATATTTCAAAAATATGATTCAAATCAATGAAATACTGCCATGTGTAACTTACAGCTTTAGCAGAGAATTATAAGTGAAATATACTCAAATAAATCAGAATCGAGAGCTTGTAAATCAGACTCAGGGAAGTGAGGAGATTCTCTTGTGCTGAGGTACAATTAGCGTTAAGAGCTGCCCTGGCATTTCACAGCAAATGTTAAATGTTCCTGCTGTGTGTCATTATGAGCTGTACCTGCACCTTTCCTAAATGTCTTAAGCTTTTCAAATATTCTTTCTGAATGCAGCAGGTGTGGAGAATCAATGAACCATTTATTTCTGACGGATTCAGGAAGCAATATCAAAAGTTAGATACTGTAAACCTTTTGATTTGTTGCAAATGCCTTTCTAGTATCTCCAGGGCAAATGATTTAATCCACATTTAGATTTTTTTGCACTCACAAACACGAAACATCAAGTGCAGAGTTCTATGAACTAGCAAAGCGGGGTGTTTGATATCACCATGTTTTTTAAAACAGCAATTACTTTTTTATGAGAAATACGCAGCATTTCCGTCAAGATGAGAGTCTGTGAGATTTGTTTTGGAGACTTCCTTCTGTGAATATCTTAATTTTTAATTTTGAAATAGCTTAAAGTTAACTTTATCTAGTTCAGATGGCTTTGCCTCTTAGAACAAAACTTCAGCAGAAGGTCAATCTGTGGTAGCAAGGTAGACCACTTCTGTTTGTCATAACCAAGTGTTTTAAAAGGTTACTGGTTCATGCTTAATGTAACGAGAAACAATTTCTATTAGACTACTATTCTTTTTCTTTTTAATGAGGTGACAGCACATGCACATTGCGCATTTCAGCATGCTGGGTCACCAGTTAATTTAAAAACTCCAATAACACGGGCACAGCGTGGCCCACATTCACACAAATAAACGTCGTGAAGACTATTTGGATCAGCCGTGATTAAAGTCAGAGTACTACAGGCTAAAAGGCTGAATTACTCAGAAGAAATTGAATGCGGCCTTTATGATTTATAACAACACTCAAATCACCAACTGCTGAGAAATAATTTGCTTGCGCATAAAAAAAGAAATGCTTACACTTAAGAGGCTCTTAGTAAAAATGACATCTAAGATTATATCCTAGTTTCAAACTGCTTATTTTTCCTGTAGTGTGTAATGTTTGTCAGTGTAGAAACAGAAATAAAAAGACGTTTCTTTTCTGTTTTTCACAGAATGTTTTTTCACAACCAACTCTCCCGGAATACAAGGTCGCGTCGGTGCAGAAATCCCGCTTCATTTTGCTTCACTACAGCGTGTGCAAAGCACTGTGGGACTGGTTGATCCTCCTCGCGACGTTTTACGTAGCAGTCACCGTCCCATACAACGTCTGCTTCTCCGCTCCTGATGACAGCGAACCTGACAACCCGGACTGCGACTCTGCCTCCAGAACCACCATTGTCAGCGACATAGCTGTGGAGATGCTCTTCATCCTCGGTGTGTGGTGTGATTGTGGAAAACTGTGTCCTACATCTCCTTTTTGGAGTTCATTTCCACCTCTGTTCCATTTTTAAAGTGTTAACTTTCGACATCTGCAGAGCTCAGAGCTACTTTCACCTTAAACATGTTAACGAAGTGACAATCACACCTTCGTTCCCAACCGAGACCATCTTTTATAATCCACACAGGCAGTATAATCTGGTTTTTAGCATAAAACATAGCATAAAACTAATAATAATAATAATAATAATAATACGGAAGCCCCACTGTGACCTGAAGCCAGTGGTAATTTAATAAACCTCACGAACACGGATGTGGTAAAATAATTGGTTGATGGGACTAAATGTACCATGGAATAGAGATCTGCACAGAACAGGATTCATGAATATTTATTCAGTCCAGCATGTACGAGGCTTCATCATTCTAATTAGCATGTTTTTTAATATTTATGCATTCACAGTCAATATTTGTGTTCGATTGAAAGGGCGCTGTTTATGAACTCACGAGGGCTCTGGTGAGAAATATTATTCGATTTTTGAATGCTGTAAACAAATTATATTTCTAAATTTGCTTGCTTTTGTGTGAATTGTTTCCCTAGATATCATTCTGAATTTTCGAACCACCTACGTTGGGCCTGCGGGTCAAGTGGTTTATGATGCACGCTCAATCTGTTTGCACTACTGTACTACATGGTTCGTCCTGGACCTCATCGCTGCTCTGCCCTTTGACCTGCTGTATTTATTCAACATCTCAGTGGTGAGAATACATATTAAACCTTTAAATACTATAAAATATGATTGTTCTATGCTATGTTATGCCATTTTGCGACTCACTAATATTAGTGTATGCAGGGTAAACCTTTGTTATACATACAGATAAATACATATTTAAACCTTTGATTTCCCTTCTTGATTTTTCAATATTTATCATCATTTTCATAGTGTAAGGCTGCACTAAATGTTGTTTATTTTATAGACGTCCCTTGTGCACTTGTTGAAGACTGTGCGTTTGCTGCGTCTCCTGCGCTTGCTGCAGAAGCTGGATGGTTATTCTCAGTACAGTGCTGTGGTCCTGACACTACTAATGTCAGTATTTGCCCTGCTGGCACACTGGTTGGCCTGTGTTTGGTACGTCATTGGACGCAAAGAGCTTGCCAGCAATGACCCCCTTACCTGGGACATCGGTGAGGGGCTGTGTGGTTTCTGTCTGTATTAAGATGCCAGTTAAATATAATACGATTCAAATGTTCAGAGGTCAAAAAGCATTTTATCCTATTTAAAGAAGAGTCTTATATTCTCTAATGCTGCTTTTATTTGATCAAAAATATAATAAAACTGTAATACACTCTTAAAAATAAAGGTGCTTCACGACGCCATAGAAGAACCTTTTTGGCTAAATGGTTCCATAAAGAATCTTTAACATCTGAAGAACCTTCCTGTTTTACAAAAGGTTCTTTGTGGTGAAAGAAGTTTCTTCAGATTATAAAAAGGTAAGAAAGAGATGGTTCTTTAAAGAACCTTTGACTAAATGGTTCTTTGTGGAACCAAAAATGGTTCAACTTGGGTTATTTGGCCACCCAGCGCTGGGTTAATAGGGGTTACTGGGTTGCCATATTGGGATGTATTTAACCCAGCATTAACCCTGGTTTACGCATAAGCTGGATACACTGTTTCCATTCAAATTAAAGTGTAAATATACATAGAAAACGTATCTGTGTGGTACAGCTGACACAGAACGGCGTATGCATTTTGCATCCAGCGGATACTCTCCAAAATGGCGCTATGCTGATTTGGAGGAAACTAATTGTTGAATAAAATCTAGGGATGCAACAAGACAGTTAGTCCACGGTTCAATACGTACCTTGGTTTGTATCCACGGTTTTCGGTTCGGTTCTGATATCTTGCCTTTTTTTTTTTGCGACAAATTAACAAAATACTCCCGTAAACCTATGCACTCTGGAAAAGGCGTGGTGTAGTATATGTCTGCTTATTTTTTCTTTTGAGAGAGGTATTATTTTTTCAAATTTTACGCAAAATAGAATAGGTTTCATTCATACTGGACGCCAGAGGGCGCCCTTGTGCGTAAAATCCACATATGCGTCAAAGAAGTAGCGCTGATGATGTTCCGTTCCAGTTTCTCTAATATGGATAAAAGCATCGCTATTGCTGTAACTGATTAAAACCAAAATATAACGTTAAACGTTTTGAATGATGAAATGTAAGGACAATAAACACTCGTCTGCAATAATATATGGTTTATCTGTGTTCTTCAAACCATCGTGTATTTTCATAAGCCAATGCTAATCGACATATATAGAATATGAGTATAGAATTTATTGTCTGTCATTCTGTGATAAGCCACATCAGATCACATAAGGAAGTTATTTCAAACGCTCGACAAATGTTGTGAATTAAAAACAAGGTATAATGTTTTTTATAACTTTTGTTTTTAGAACTCTTTTGTTGGACAACAGGTTTAGAAAGACGCATACAGCAAATTCCAAGAGAAATAAAACAAGGAAATTATTTAACTGCAAAACCGAAAAACCGCAATTCACAAGCGCGTATTGAACCGTGGAGGTCGTACCGAACGGTTCAATATTATATTGAGTATTGTGACATCCCTAATAAAATCGTATTCTCATCGCTTCATAAAATTCAGCTTGAACCACTGATGGCAGATGGACTATTTTGATGATGTCTTTCATACTTTTCTGGGTCTTGACAGTGGTATTTACCTGGCAGTCAATGGGACAGTCACAAGCCTCCCAGTTTTCATACAAAATATCTTAAATTGTGTTCCAAAGATGAGCGAAGCTTTTATGGGTTTGGACCAATGGGGGTATTGATTAATGACAAAACTTACATTTTGAGGTAGAGTAACCCTTTAAGTGTATTCATCCGTTCTCTGTAATCACTTTTCACCAAAATAGTGCTAATTCTTGTGCTGGCATGTCGCTGAAATCTGGGCCGGTGATGGGGAATTACGAACCTCAGACCACTGCCTTGCATTTCATTCGTAGCTGAAAGATACTGTCACTGACTCCATAACCTGCCCATAAACAACCAGTGCTGAGATTTGACAACATATTTTACCATCAAATTAAATTAAATGCAGTATTATAATAAAATCAATTTATATTATGCAAGGTAAGAGGTGTTTCCATCATTCAAAATGACCGCTGCTGACGCAGCTGGCTGACATCTCGTCCTGGTATGTTGCATTCCATAAAATAATATAATTTAGAGCACAGTAAAGACTTTATAAATGAAATAAAATGTATACAAACCCTAATTACGCTGAAGAAAGACTGTGCTCTGACTGTAACTCAGCAGCTGGGTTGTTTCATCAGAGACAGGCTCAACCCAGCAATTGTGTAGAAAAATTACCCAGCAGTTTAGTTACAGAAAAACTGCCCAGCACCTGGGTAAAAAAAATATTAAAAATAACACAATAAAATGATCCACCAAGCTGAACCCAGCATTTGGGTTAAAAAAAAAATAACCCAGCATTTTTTAGAGTGTATATTTAAAAATTATATTTATTCCTGTCATGGCAAAGCTGAATGACACTGAATCAGTGTCACATGATCCTTCAGAAATCATTGTAATCTGCTGACTTGATGCTCAAGAAACATTTGGATGGTAGTGCATGTCAGTTGTTAAATTTTTCTTTTGTCTTTTTTACCAAATGTTTTAGTCAATATGAAGCTGATGTTTGAATCCCCTATTTTTTTGTCTATTTCCACTGTTCCTGTCCCCTGTAGGTTGGCTACAGGAGTTGGGCAAGCGTCTGGAGACTCCTTACACGAATGGTACAGTTGGCGGTCCATCTTTGCGCAGCGCCTACATCGCTTCGCTCTACTTCACATTGAGCAGTCTGACTAGCGTCGGGTTCGGAAACGTCTGTGCCAACACAGACGCTGAGAAGATCTTCTCCATCTGTACCATGCTTATCGGGGGTGTGTTCATCAGCTCATTTCAGGCCTAATGTATAATTAACTTGTTTGTAGGTCAAGAGAGCCTCGTTTTGGTAACCATATAGTTTCATTTCATAAAGTTCAGTATCTAATTTAAGATGTAGAACATATTGTTCACTGAGATGATTCAGACAACCAATTATTCAAGACTCCCTCGCTAACTCGCATTCTTCTCACAGCCCTGATGCACGCGGTGGTGTTTGGAAACGTGACAGCCATCATCCAGCGCATGTACTCCCGCCGTTCGCTCTACCACACACGTATGAAAGATCTGAAGGACTTTATCCGTGTGCATCGCCTGCCCCAGCAGCTGAAGCAGCGCATGCTGGAGTACTTCCAGACCACTTGGTCTGTCAACAATGGCATCAATGCCAACGAGGTGAGACCCTACAAACCGAGCCATGATGTGGTACTTGAGCGGGGGCTGTGGAGCATATGACTGCAATGTTTACATGATGACATGACAGTTTAATTCATATGCTTTATCCTCAACATTTAATCGAGTGGAAGCTCAGGTCGGCTCTTTGTTTTCATACAGAGCGTTTTTGAAATAAGTGTTCTATGACATTCAGTACAGCATAATATAAAGAGTTATATATAGAAACTCAGTTAAGTATTTTCTTAAGTGTGCAAAAGCCCCCATCAGAGTTTGATAACATACTAGTACCATCAGATGGAGAAAAATTCACAAGCACAGATCTGGGTCACATCTGCTTTCAATGGGCTAATTATAGCTTTCTGAGACTTACACCATTGCTGAATACTGTCATTGTTATAGCGGTGATAATTGGACTGCCCACAATGAAAAGACCCATATCTAATTAAAACAGAAACAAGATGATCTTGAGTGCAGCGTTGGGGAAGCTACTTTAAAATGTAAAAAGTTATAAGCTACTAATTTAAAAGTAGTTAAACTAAAGTTAAAGATATATAAAATCCCTATCTAGCTAAAATATTGTCACCACCGCGGTCTCTGTGGCTCCCTCTAACCACTGTCAGCGGGAACCCTCCCCGGAGTTCTAACACACTACATTTCCCATCATACCGTACCTGGGGCGCCCACTTCCGGTTCCGGGTCGCTCGTAGTGCTTCCTCTCTGGCGGCCATTTTAGGCTGCCGGCCGGAGACGCTCTCTGCGAAGTTTGGTTAGCTTGACTATCATCCTGAGCGTTTTCATTTCTAGTGTTTTTCCCGTTGCCGATTGGACTGTGTATTCTCGTGTTTTGATTTATTGCTGCCTGCCCCGACCTTCTGCCTGGACTAACGTTTATTCTTCGGATTACCCTCATTGCACAGATTGCTGGTGATTAACTCTGCCTGTTTGACTTCGAGGTTGTCAATAAACGTATCGCAAATGGATCCCACGCCTCCCGAGCAGTCACTGACCACACCACAGAAAACTTCGCCGACTTTGGATCCAGCGACCGCCCAGGCGACGCCACCGGCAAATCCCGCGACAGTTCATCAGATAACAACCGAGCTGTCTGCGCAAGCATCGGCCTTGATGGCTCATCAGCAACAATTGGATCGCCTCACCGATCTCACGGGGCAGCTCGTGCAAGCGCTGCAAGGCCTCCAGCTGACGCCACCGGCCACGCCACCACCCGCAACGCCGGCCGCCATCACGCCTGCCCCGGGGGCGCAGGCGTTCGCCGCTAGCCCGCGTTTGGCGTTCCCGGAGAAGTTTGACGGCTCTCCCGCTAAATGTAAGGGTTTCCTTTTGCAGTGCTCTCTTTTTGTCAGCCAGCAGCCACATTTATACCCTACTGATGAGGCTAAGATAGCGTTTGTGTGTTCACTGCTTTCTGGACGAGCTCTGGACTGGGCTACGGCAGTTTGGCGGTTGGATCAGCCCACCTTCCCGTCATTTTCTGCCTTCTTGCAACGCTTCAAGGAGGTGTTCCAGCCAAGCTCGGAGAACGGTGAGGCGGGTGAACAGATCATGGCGTTGAGGCAGGGCCGTAGGACCGCGGCGGATTATGCCTTAAGTTTTCGCACCCTCGCGGCCCAGAGCGGCTGGAATGACGGTCCCCTCAAGCTCCACTACAGGAAGGGGTTAAACGCCGAGTTACAGGTAGAGCTGGCCTGTCGGGATGAGGGATTACCATTGGAGCAGTACATCGATTTATCCATTCGAGTCGACAACATCATGCGTGCACGTAAGCCCAGCCGCCTAAATGTTGCCTTGCCATCGCCTGCATCAGCGATCGACGCGGGACCTGAGCCCATGCAGATCGGAGCCACCAAGTTGTCTGTGGAGGAACGGGAGAGGAGACTTCGGGGTAACCTGTGCCTCTACTGTGGTCAACCAGGGCACATCCGGGCCACCTGTCCCACACGACCACCACGTCAGCGAGCCGCGGTGAGTAACGAAGAACCCCCTTTAAGTCGATGTGAGATTCCGGTAAAGCTGGGCTTTGGGGATGTTACTATTTCGACCACCGCCCTCATTGATTCTGGAGCTGCTGGAAACTTTATTGATGCTGCATTTGTAGCTGCTAACCACATACCTGTTTCCTCTTGTTCTCCACATGTGACAGTGGCAGCCCTCGACGGACGACCATTAGGCACTGGCAGAATCCATCACACCACCACCGATCTCACTCTCCGCTTAGCCCCGGACCACCATGAAACCATCCGTCTCTTTGTGATTTCATCACCTCACTCACCCATCGTCCTGGGTTACCCCTGGCTCAATCTCCACGGACCCACCATCTCCTGGAGTCAACGCATCATCACCAGCTGGTCACCCTACTGTCACACGCACTGCACTCAGCCCAGGAATTCGTCCTGCTCGTCCGCCGGCCTACCACCCTCAACCACCTCCATTCCCGCAGAATACCAAGACCTGCTCGAGGCCTTCAGCCAGCAGAAGGCTACCCAACTACCACCTCATCGCCCGGGTGACTGCGCCATAGACCTGGTACCTGGGGCAGCTCCCCCCAGGGGGCGCATCTTCCCCCTGTCACAGGCAGAATCAGCCGCCATGAACACATATATTCAGGAAGAACTGGCTAAGGGGTTCATCAGACCTTCCACCTCCCCTGCCTCCGCAGGTTTTTTCTTCGTTAAGAAGAAGGATGGAGGCCTCCGTCCTTGTATCGACTATCGTGCCCTTAACGAACTTACCATCAAGTACCGCTACCCGCTCCCACTCGTCCCTTCGGCCCTGGAGCAGTTACGTTCAGCCAGGATCTTCACTAAACTGGACTTGAGGTCAGCCTACAACCTCATCAGGATCCGCTCCGGGGACGAGTGGAAGACGGCCTTCTCCACGACCAGCGGACACTACGAATACTTGGTAATGCCCTTCGGGCTAGCCAATAGTCCTTCCTACTTTCAGGCCTTCGTTAATGAAGTGTTCCGAGATATGCTCAACCGATGGGTAATCGTCTATATTGACGATATTCTCATATACTCCAGCTCCTACGCCGAACACATCACCCACGTCCGGGCTGTTCTACAACGCCTCATCTCTCATCAGCTTTACGCAAAAGAAGAAAAGTGTGAGTTCCATCTCGATAAGATCTCCTTCCTTGGATACATCATCAGCCCTGAGGGGGTGGCCATGGACGAACGCAAGGTCAACGCTGTCCTGAACTGGCCACGTCCGACCACTCTCAAAGAACTCCAACGGTTCCTCGGATTCTCAAACTTCTACCGACGTTTCATTCGAAATTTCAGTTCCGTGGCAGCACCGCTCACCGCCATGGTAAAGAGGGGAGCCTCACGCCTCACCTGGTCTCAATCGGCACTCCAGGCCTTCGATGAATTACGTCACCGCTTCACCACCGCCCCCATTCTCCACCATCCCGACCCCGACAGTCCTTTTGTGGTGGAGGTGGACGCCTCAAGCACAGGAGTCGGGGCTGTGCTCTCCCAACGCCATGGAGAACCAGCCAAGATGTTCCCATGTGCCTTCTTTTCACATAAACTGAGCCCCGCTGAAATTAACTATGACGTGGGTAATCGAGAACTACTAGCAATCAAATTAGCTCTAGAAGAATGGCGGCACTGGCTTGAGGGCTCCAAGCACCCCTTCACCGTCCTGACGGACCACAAAAACCTTGAATACCTCCGTTCGGCTAAGCTCCTGAATCATCGGCAGGCCCGCTGGGCATTATTCTTTTCAAGGTTTAATTTCTCCGTCACCTATAGGCCCGGCTCTCAGAACACCAAGGCCGACGCCCTCTCACGCCTCCACGAGCCCGAACCCCCATGTGACAACCCAGAACCCATACTACCTCCCTCCTTGATCTTAGCACCTGTGACCTGGGACCTCATGACCGAAATCTCAGAAGCCCAAGTACAAGATCCTACACCCGCGGAATGTCCACCTAACCTGGTCTATGTCCCTCAAGCTCTCCGTCCACGGGTGCTCACCGAAGTACATCACATCCCCAGCTCAGGTCACCCCGGGATAGAGGCCACGCTGCAGCTGTTGAATAATCGATTTTGGTGGCCAGGTCAACGCTCCGACACCATCCAATTCATCAACAAATGCACCACTTGTAACATATCCAAGGTACCTCACCGCCTTCCCGCTGGACTGCTGCAGCCCTTGCCCGCGCCACAACGCCCATGGTCTCATATCGCCGTCGACTTCGTCACGGATCTTCCCCCCTCGAACGGTTATACCACTATCCTGTCCATAATCGACCGTTTCTCAAAGGCCTGCCGCTTCATCCCATTAGCCAAACTCCCCACGGCCATGGAGACCGCTGAGTTACTGTGCAACTGGGTTTTCCGACTTTACGGCCTCCCAGAAGACATCGTTTCGGACCGCGGGCCTCAATTCTCCTCACGTCTCTGGTCAAGCTTCTTCAGCCTCCTTGGAGTTAACGTGAGTTTGACTTCAGGATATCATCCCCAGGCTAATGGTCAAGTAGAGAGGTTAAACCAGGAGTTGACCCGCTTCCTCCGCACCTATTGTCATGACCAACAGAACACCTGGAGTCGATATCTCTTCTGGGCTGAATACGCCCAGAACTCCCTGCGCAAACCCTCCACTCAACTCACCCCGTTCCAGTGCATCCTAGGCTTCCAGCCCCCTCTCTTTCCCTGGTCAGGGGAACCCTCCAACCTACCCGCGGTCAACTCCTGGTTTCAGCAGAGTGAGAGGACTTGGAACCAGGCCCACGTCCATCTTCAGAGCGCCATCCGTCGCACTAGAGTGCAAGCCGACCGAAGACGTCGTCCTAACCCTCCCTACGAGCCCGGGCAATGGGTGTGGCTCTCTACCCGGGACCTGCGCCTTCGTCTGCCTTGCAGAAAGTTAAGCCCCAGGTACGTGGGTCCGTTTCAAATCATTAGACAAATTACACCAGTTTCATTCAGATTAAGACTGCCGTCTGAATACCGTATCTCACCCACTTTTCATGTTTCCCTGTTAAAGCCCGCTGACAGTCCGGAAAGGGGAGAGATCCTAGATGAGACCGCCTCCCAGGGACCTCCCCCCATCATCATCGACGGCGAGGAGGTCTATCAAGTCAGAGCCATCCTGGACTCTCGGCGCCGGCGAGGTCACCTCCAATATCTGGTCGATTGGGAGGGGTTCGGCCCAGAAGAAAGATCCTGGGTCCCTGCCACAGACATTCTCGACCCCTCCCTCACCGTCGACTTCCACTCATCTCATCCGGATCGACCAGCTCCCCGTGGAAGAGGTAGACCCCGGCGCCGGCCTCCTCCTCGCGCCAGGAGTCGCTCGCAGGGGGGGGGCTCTGTCACCACCGCGGTCTCTGTGGCTCCCTCTAACCACTGTCAGCGGGAACCCTCCCCGGAGTTCTAACACACTACATTTCCCATCATACCGTACCTGGGGCGCCCACTTCCGGTTCCGGGTCGCTCGTAGTGCTTCCTCTCTGGCGGCCATTTTAGGCTGCCGGCCGGAGACGCTCTCTGCGAAGTTTGGTTAGCTTGACTATCATCCTGAGCGTTTTCATTTCTAGTGTTTTTCCCGTTGCCGATTGGACTGTGTATTCTCGTGTTTTGATTTATTGCTGCCTGCCCCGACCTTCTGCCTGGACTAACGTTTATTCTTCGGATTACCCTCATTGCACAGATTGCTGGTGATTATCTCTGCCTGTTTGACTTCGAGGTTGTCAATAAACGTATCGCAAATGGATCCCACGCCTCCCGAGCAGTCACTGACCACACCACAAATATATCTTAAAAATCCATCTGTCTATATCTATCTATCTATCTATCTGTTGGCTGAGTGTTGGACAATAGTTTTTTTTTCTCAGTTTATTAAGCAAGGATGTATTAAATTGACAAATGTTAAGACATTTATAATGTTACAATAGATTTATTTCAAATAAATGCTTTTCTGTTTAACTTTATATTCATCAAAATATTCTAAAGAAATTGTTCCAACAAAAATATTAAGCAGTACAACTGTTTTCAACATTCATAACAATAAGAAATGACTCATGAGCAGCAAATTAGCTTATTAGAAGGATTTCTGAAGGATCATATGACACTGAAGACTGGAATAAATTAAAAATACATTTTAAAATGTAATCAGATAAGATTTTTTGATTTTTCTTTTTTAAAAGAAAAGTTATTTTAAAATGTAATAATATTCCACAATATTACTGGCTCTTGCTGCATTTTGAGCAGCCTTGAGCATTACTTTAACATTAAAAAATCCATACTGACCCTAAACTTTTAAATAGTAGTGTATATAAAGAAATCATATATATATATATATATAACAGAGTAGTTCTTTATATGGTAAAAATAATTTAAATTAGATTAATACAGATTAAATATAACTAGGGCTGGGTGATACAGCAAAAAAGATTTTTTACCATTTGAAAATGCAACTACAACATGATTCACATAACGTTTTCTTTATTAACCCTGTAGTTAAAGAAAATTCTAGTCCAACTGCACCACAAATGAAGTTGTCAACATGATGTAAATGTACAAATCACTTGGTAAATATCTTTGCAGAAAAGATGCATAAACTACAACTACATTTTGTACAAACTTGTCTTATACATATTATATGTTCAGAAATAATACAAGGAAAATGCTTTAAAAACAATCTCAAAGGTCAAGGTAATTCAAATTCAAACTGACTGAAAGTATAACACCAGTAGACTATTAGTAACTATAAATCTTCTGTAAAAACAATGAACAGCAGCTATCAGCCTGTTACCATGATGCAAACATAAAATATCAGACCTGCAGTAGCAGTTTTTTTATTTGATTGCACTGCTTTTCCATTGTTTTTTCTGTATTAATGTTTGACTGTTGCACTCGCGTCTCTTGCAGCGTCTCATGCATGGAAACAGCAGTATAAAAATGTGCCGCTCAAGCTTAAAAAAAAGTTCTCATATGTTTTTCCTATTCCACTGCCTGTGTGGCATCTTTGTCAACACAAAATCACATTCTGTGTGAATGACACCTATAGCGATACGAGCGCGTAACACGCACAGTTAATCACGTATTGTTTTTTTCTCTTTGTTGTTATCATTGGCATGTTGTTAAAGTGTCTAATTCTAATGTTTGCTAATATTTATATTTAAAATCGTGATTCCTCGATTTTTAATAAATAAAATCTTGGCAAAACAATTCGAATTAATCAATAAACTCTGAAAAATCACCCAGCCCTAAATATAACTAATAAAAACAGAAAAAAAACGATCTAATTTCTATTTTTAAGTTGGTAAACAGCAGCATTTTGGTACAAAAAATATTGTTCTTTTAAAATGATTAAAATCAGGGGTGCCCAAACTCGGTCCTGCTTCAAAATGCCTCTACACACCCGCTGGAAAGTTTCTAGCATGCCTAGTTAAGAGCTTGATTACCTGGTTCAGGTGTGTTTAGTTGGGGTTGGAGCTAAACTCTGCTGTACACCGGCTCTCCAGAACCGAGTTTGGGCACCCCTGATTTAAATGAACCATCTGAACTGATTGACTGAAAACAAATCTGACTTTTCCAGTGATAAACATAAGAGAGGACCGTTTAAAAGAGTATGTTTCATTATTTCTTCATCTTGCTCCGCTGTAAAGCTTTGTGTGTAAATCAGTATTAGGGCAAAATTAGCATGCTGCGGTAAAAGCTACATAATCAGCTACAGTCACACCACTAAAAATGAAGTTTAGTTAGTAGCATTGCTACTTTTAGTTAGTTACTCCCCAGCACTGTGTATTTGTCGGAAGAAAAACAACTGAAGTGTGCCCAAGCTCATTTACACTCTAATCTGTCATGCTACTAATTTATGCAGTGATTGAAAACACCAAAAAAAAACAAAAAAAAAAACACTGCAAACGGTTCACAGGAACACCCTTCAAACAGCTACTGTACACTGCTGATATTGCATCATGTTGAGATCATATTGAAAAACAGATTCTTATCTATAAGTGGGATTACCTCATGTTATACTTGAGTGAAAGAATGTGACTGGAGCATAATGATTATGACAGTGTTGTAGTACAGTAACCTCTTTATTTTACAACTGTAAACATGGGCTGCATCCGAATACTTAGCTGACCAGTTGCCTCGTTGCCCTATTAAGCAGTAACTTTGCAGGCAATATAAACCAATTCGTTGTTTGCAATGATGATGTTTTTGTGGGCGGAGCCTATCTGGTGGCAGAAAATGAGAGTTTTCAAGTAGCTGTCTATGCCTATGATGATTTTTAATAAAGAATCAAAAAACGTAAATGTGAGTTTATATTTCAAAATTTTGACTTTTTTCTTGCAATTCCAAGATTATACCTCACAATTCTGAAGAAAAATCAACTCTTCATTCTCTCTTTTCCCCTCGGGACATAAGTTTATATCCCACACTTCTGACTTTTTTTTCCTCAGAATTGACAAACTCGCTATTGTTGAGTTAAATCGAGTTATAATGTCAAAATTAGGAGATATAAACTTCCATCTGCGAGAAAAATAGCCAGAATTGTGAGATAAAATAGGTAAATGTTATGTAAAATGTTACAGGTTTAACTAGTATTTGATGTTGCAACTGTAGGGCTAATACAATATGTCCTTTATGAACTGCATATGTGACCCTGGACCACAAAACCAGTCTTAAGTAGCATGGGTATATTTGTAGCAATAGCCAACAATACATGGATCAAAACTGCAGATTTTTCTTTTATGCCAAAAATCATTAGGATATTAAGTAAAGATCATGTTTCATGAAGATATTTTGTCAATTTCCTACTGTAAACTTAATTTTCCATTAGTAATATTTATTGCTAAGAACTTAATTTGGACAACTTTAAAGGCGATTTTCTCAATATTTAGATTTTTTTTTGCACCCTCAGATTCCAGATTTTCATAGAGTTGTATCTCAGCCAAATATTGTCCTATCCTCACAAACCATACATCAATGGAAACCTTATTTATTCAGCTTCCAGTGAATCAGTTCAGATCACTTTCAGAAAATTGATCATTTTGTGATCCAGGGTCACATATGTGAATATTATGTAGATCTATTGTTTAAATCAAATTTGTGCTTTAAAAGTAGAGTAATCATAGCAGGTTTCATCAATAGTCTGTCCATTTAAACAACTGCGTTTAGCTTTAAATGGCATCTTTGATGACAGTTTTCTATATGAATGATTTGCATTCTGATTCTGATATCCAAAGGCACAACAATACATTTTTTATCTTATTCCATGGTTTTTACCCATTTCTCTCCACTTGTTAACCAGTGTTTTTCTACCACCACAATGCGCACACAGCTGCAAATGGCGTAACTGTGATGTCTACTCCAAATTGGTCTATTTATGCACAAAGGTACCTCCAGAAACTGATTTCTGACAGACATCTGGGTTAGCATAATAATTTAATGATGCGCAAGGGAACTTTGTTGATAAGCGAGTATTACATTTTCACAAAAGAAATTTCTTGCTAGAAAGTTCAAAAGATGGTCAAAAATGCATTTACACACCAAACGACCAGCTTTAAGATGTCATCTTTGTTTTGTTTTTTATCTCAACTGTCACTGAATTGAATGCATTGAACTGAATTGAATGGGATATCATTGGCAGCACCTTCGCATCTACACTCCCTTCAAAAAATAATCAGATAAAAATTATCTCAGTAGACAGGATGTGACACGATTATTGGATTCGGATATGCCTTGTTACCTTTTTTATCTCTGTATCCTGCATTTCTTAGCTTTAAGATGCAGCCATGATGTTTACGTCACCCCATGGCATTGTGGTTAATGTCCATCTTTATTCCTGTCCGCTAGCTTTTACATGACTTCCCAGACGAGCTGCGAGCAGACATCGCCATGCACCTGAACAAAGACATTCTTCAGCTGCCACTCTTCTCCTCCGCCAGTAGGGGGTGCCTGCGTTCTCTATCCTTGCACATTAAGACCTCCTTCTGTGCACCTGGAGAGTACCTCATTCGGCATGGAGATGCTCTGCATGCTCAACACTTCGTCTGCTCAGGGTCTTTAGAGGTCCTCAAGGACGGCATGGTGCTGGCCATACTGGGTATGTTCCACAAACAGTATAGATCAATGCCTAGAAAAGGCTGTTTAGGGATGTTACCAAACACCAAGTGAACTGAACTGATCTTACAGGTATAGTTCACCCAAAAATGAGAATTGTGTCATTAATTACTCACTCTCATGTCATTCCATTAAGCGTTAACACAAATTAAGCGTTACGTGGTAGTCTAGTGAATGCATGTTGAAGACTGACATGGAAGAGAAGACATTGTTGAATAAAGTCATAATTTTTGTTTTCTTTGTGCACAAAAAATATTCTCATAGCTTTATAACATTACGGTTGAACCACTGATGACACATGGACTATTTTAACAAGGTCCTTACTACCTTTCTGGGCCTTGAATGTGTCAGTTGTGTTGCTGTCTATGCAGGGTCAGAAAGCTCTCGGATTTCATCAAAATATCTTAATTTGTGTTCTGAAGATGAACGGGTTAGGAACGACATGAGGGTGAGTAATTAATGACAGAATTTTTATTTTTGGGTGAACTAACATCTTGTGACACAAATCCAGCCAGTTTGTTGCAGGCAGTGCTTTCAGTCCATTTAGATCCAGCAGGCTAGATCTCACTAAATAAATATATTAAAATAATTAAATGTTAGTGCCAGCTGTTGTGGTTGATGCAGCTGTTTTCAGCTCAAACCAAATAAATAAGCATCTGGCAGCTGAACCGATAGACTGATAGATAATTAATTAAAGTGATAAGCTTGGTTCTGCAAGTGTTCTGTTTATCTTCGCGCAGTTAAATCAAACAACAGCTTGACTCGTGTGTACTAACATGTTTGTCTGGTGTACAGGTAAGGGTGACCTGATTGGCGCTGACCTGCCTGGGAAGGATCAGGTGATCAAAGCTAACGCAGATGTAAAGGCTCTGACCTACTGTGATCTACAGTACATCAGCGTCAGAGCGCTGCAGGAGGTTCTAGAGCTCTACCCAGAATACGGCAACCGCTTTAATGAGGACATACACCACAACCTCACCTACAACCTCAGAGAGGTAAAGTGCCTTACACACACAATATAAATAGACAGTCATACAAAATACATGTTATTTTTTATTAAGTACTGACCTGAACAAAAACGCTCCAGTTACTGATGTAACCTCAGATCCCTGAGATAAGGGAACGAGTGTTGCATAGACCGCTTTGGGGGAAAACTCCTGTTTTACTCTGTACTGAAGCCTGATTTGTTCACGTTTGTGTAGCTGCACAAACCAATGGTGCTTTAGCCTGCCAGAAAGGGCGGAGCCGACGACTATATAAGTCAGCTTGCGGCGCCATTCATTAGATCATTCGACTAAAGCGACAGTCATCGATTCACGTGCAGCTATAGCACGGCTAGTGACGCTTATCTCAGGGAACCGAGACCGTTCCCTTTCAAACTGTCTCTCTTGTTGCGCAGACCGCTTTGGGGACTGTATCCAATCATGCCGCGCAC
The DNA here is from genome assembly GCA_012976165.1 of Labeo catla. Lineage (NCBI taxonomy): Eukaryota > Metazoa > Chordata > Actinopteri > Cypriniformes > Cyprinidae > Labeo > Labeo catla. The sequence continues at coordinate 343,580 of VONZ01000295.1, read as the reverse complement.
TGAAGCAGATGAAGAACCATCTACTCTGTGAGCCCAGTCCCGAAGCACTAAAAAGGACCTTCCAGAAGACAAAAGCATAACATGACCCAGCCATCTGGCCGGGAACAAACATAACCCTCTTCACCCAAGGGGAAAGAGTGAATAGTTAAACAGAAAGAACCTACTCTTGAAGGGCGGGGATGTCCAAGTTATAAAATCTGGCAAAGGTAGACGGCAACGACCAGCCAGCGGATGCACAAATCTCGTTAAAAGAAATCCCGCTGGACCACGCCCAGGAGGAGGCCATTCCTCTTGTGGAGTGGGCCCTTACTCCTATCGGGCATTGTAAGCCTACTGCGGCATACGCCAAGGCTATAGCATCAACTATCCAGCGGGAAAGTCGTCGCTTTGAGACGGCAACCCTTTTTGGCTGCCTCCAAAGCAAACAAAGAGTTGCTCTGCCTGGTGAAACAGTTTAGAGCACTCCAGATATATTTTCAATGCCCTGACAGGACAAAGCAGATTAGGCCCCTCCTCACCTTCTGCAACAGAGAGCGCCAAAAGGGTAATCACCTGGGCTCACCTGTTTGCTGGCGGCACTATATCCACTGCAACTTTAGCAAGCAGTGTTTGCACTTCCTGTGGGAGAACGAGAGCTTTGTTGTCCAAGACAGAAGTTTGAATAAAAAGCCCTAGAGCGAGGCGGCCATGGTCTTCACTGTTTCTTCCTCCGAGGCAACTGGGAGGAGAGAATGTGAGAGGTGGTGCCATCATCATAGTGGATGGCGAACTGCAAAAAAGGCAGAGTGAGACACACACGCTCTAATAGCAAGAATAGACTGTTTCCGTGAGCGCAGCCTTAGCGTGGGCATGTCCCAGGCATGCAGCGCGCTCAGATCCAAGGCTGTTAGCGATATGAAATCATCAGTGACAGCCTTCCAATTCGATCCTCCTAGAGGGATTGAGCCGCTCGATGTAATGAGGGGTGTTTTCTCTCTTTTCACGTGTAAAACACGCCGGTGGATCAAAGTGCCGGGGGACAATGAGCATGCGGGCTTGTTGTCAGTGTGCAATCACGTAAACACGATTTCTCAACTCCGTGACTTCATCATTTCCTTTTCCGAGCTTGCTGAGAGAAGAGGAAACAGATGAGCGGGTTGCCTTCATTAAGAAGTGAAAGCAGCCTGTCTTAGTGAGCGCAGCTTCAGCGACGCACACACAAATGCAATGCTGTCAGCGAAATGAAGTCATTGGTGACAGCATTCTACTCTGATCTGCCCAGAGAATGGAGCCAGTAGTAATGAGGGGCGCTGATCCGGCGGATCAAAGTGCTGCAGGGAGAGTGAGCACACAGGCATCAGCCGGCATGGGATCACTCAAACCCGGTTGCTCAGTCCCGTGACTTAGTTGTTTCTTTCTCCGAGCTCGCTGAGAGAAGAGAAATGGGAGAGTGGGGCTGTCTTCAAGAGAAGACGATCCGTGAGCAGAGAAGAGCGAGATTCATGCTCTAGTAGAGAGCAATACATCTCAGTGAGCACGCTCACTGCCCTTCTGCATCATGCAGAATTCCTGCATGAGCCACACTCGCGACGCGACATTTGAAACAACGTCGCCAGGAAATTGCTCAGGAATTTGCTTTTTTAAGTGTTGGATGGCCAAAGGGGAAGACTTACCGCTTCTTCCACTGCCGGGACTCTTCAACAGCGGCAAGCAGCAGGCTGAGCTTCTTCTTTCTTCGGCTTCTTGATTGCAGAGTCAGCGAAGAGATGATCCTCGTCGCTTTAGTCAAATGATCTAATGAATGGCGCTGCGAGGTTGGCTCCGCCCTTTCTGGTGCGCTAAAGCGCCATTGGTTTGTGCAGCTACACAAACGTGAACAAATCAGGCTTCAGTACAGAGTAAAACAGGAGTTTTCCCCCAAAGCGGTCTACGCAACAAGAGAGACCATTCGAAAGGGAGCTTATGATTTTGAGATCCATCTTTTCAACTGAGAACAACTGAGCGACTCACATGCAACTATTACAAAAGGTTCAAACACTCACTGATGCGCCAGAAGAAAAAAACAATGCATTAAGAGCCGGGGGGTGAAAACTTTTGAACAGAATGAAGTGTACATTTTTCTTATTTTTATTTTTTTCACTTAGTACTGCTCTTCAGAAGCTACAGAAGATACTTACATGTTTCTAAAAAGACAAAATAAGTCAAATTTGCCCTGATCGTCAAATTCAAAAAGTTTTCACCCCCCGGCTCTTAATGCACTGTGTTTCCTTCAGAAGCACCAGTGAGTGTTTGAATCTTCTGTAATAGTTGCATATGAGTCCCAGTTATCCTCAGTGTGAAAAAATGAATCTCAAAATCATACAGTCATTGTTGGAAAGGGTTCAAATACACAAAAATGCTGAAAAACCAAAGAATTTGTGGGACCTGAAGGATTTTTCTGAAGAACAGCAGGCAGTTCAGCTGTTCAGGACAAACAAGAGACTCGTGAACAAATATATACAAAAAAAAAAAAAAATCAAGTGTAAACTTTTGAACAGGGTCATTTTTATAAACTGTTACTTTCTCTTGTGGACTATACGTAAACGTCTTTTATGTGAAATATCTTATTCAGGTCAGTACTAAATAAAATAAAAAAAACATGTATTTTGTATGATCCGTCTTTTTTGGTAAAATAATTAATATTTTGCAGATTTTGCTAAGTGTATGTAAACTTTTGACCTCAACTGTATAATACCTAAATATATACTTAGCATCTCAAGTAAAAATGCGTAAAAATAAAATAAAATTAACAATAAATCAACAATGAATAACACAATCAACAATAAGCCAATGTAAAAAATAAATAAAGAAACAGGCTTTTGGCAAGTGTGTATTTGTGTTCTGTTTGAGTCATTATGGTACTCAGGATTTTCTTTTATCTCAACAGGGCCAAGCCAGATTCTCTCGCTCAACTCGACTCCCACAGGTAACAAGCAGATTTATCACACACTTCTACAGTGCTGTCCAAAATTTTGACTTTTTTCCCATTCTTTTTAACCTTTCCATTCACACTCTCATGCTTACACACATGCACTGCCATACCCACACTCATCAAAAGGCTACCTTACATAAGCTCCCAATTATTAGTCTCACTCTGAACTGCAGATGTGTATGTGTGTGTGTGTGACATCAGAGTTGGCAGACAGCAACTCATCTGGATGTGCCTGAATCAGGTGAATTAGCAATCTGTTTATGGCACTGACCCTCTGTCTCATTGCTGTGCCAGCTGTCTTAATGATCAGAACAGCTACACACACACACACACACACACACACACACACAAACCAGAGGAAGGATACAGAGTCATACACACAGAAGAACATGATGACACGCACACGGCAGTGACTCATAAATGTTTCGAGTGTTCTTTCCCAAAAGCAGAGAGCATGAACCCCCACACTGTAAAAAGTGAATGCTTCATAGATATTTTGAAATAGAAGGCAAGCATTTTCATGGCTTTTTTTGAGTTCAGTTCAGCTGTTTAATTAAGTAATCTTTTGAGTTCATTTTAGATGTCAGTCTTTTGAGTTCATTTTAGATGTCAGGTTGCCATGACTTACAAGTTGCAATTACTGTATCATTTATCTATTTGGATTAGATAGCGCAAGAGTTCTGAGTTCTGCGCAAATGTTCTCCATTGTGAAGTCTCTTATGGCAGCTGCATTTATTTGATAAAAAATACAATACAAACAGTAAATGTGAAATATTGTACAATTTAAAATAACTGCGTTCTACTTGAATATATTTTAAAATGTAATTTATTCCTGTGATCAAAGCTAAATTTTCAGCATCATTACTTCATCATTATTGTCACATGATCCTTCAGAAATCATTCTAATATGCTGATTTGCTGTTCAATTTATTATTACTAATATCAATGCTGAAAATAGTTGTGGTGATTAATATTTTTGTTGAATATGTGATACATTTTTATTATTGAATAGAAAGTTCAAAAGTAGTGTACATGTCATGGAGAGAAAAGTGCTTAAACTATCCTAAAGTTTTAAACAGCATCACATAAATATTCCACATACAGTATATTTTATTAAAAATCTAATATATATGGAAGCCTGTTTCCACCACTGAATTTATAAATTAAAAAGTTAATTGCGGCTTTTTCTCGCAATTGCGAGTTTACATCTCGCAGTTCTGAATTTTTTTCTAAAAATTGCGTGATACAAACTCGCAATTCTGACTTTAAGTCAGAATAAACAGAATAAACCTTCTTGCAACTGCGAGTTTATATCTCACAATTCTGAATTGTGAAATAAAAAGTCCCCATAACATTTTTACATAAAAATATCTAAGCAATCATTTTGATAAATTAACTCATCCTGATTTCACAAGACAACATGTTATAAAACATGACAACAAGTCAGCAACAACAGTGCAGTATTCAAGAGGCAGTATTTATTTTTCACACACAAATTCATGCATTTCCTGTGCTCTACAAATGAACTAAAAGCAATTAACTTTAAGCCTTAAGGCTGTAATTATGACTTTTCACATTCAAATATTCTTAAAAATTCTGGACTGGTTAATATAATAAAGAAGTAATAACATAGCAACCACCTACACCACATTTAGGCTCTTTTCTGCACCCCTTTCTATTACATCTAGGATCGCTTTGATGATTCCAAGCTGCCGTTTATTGTGGAGGCCGACCAGGAGGACGATGCTGGACATGACCTGGGCAGGAAGCCCTTGCTCTCTGGCTTGGGCGGTCCTTCATCTCAGTCAAATCTGAGCGCCATGTTAGGGGAGGAGTTTCGGCACCTTAGCATGCTCCGCCTCTGCAGATCGCCAATTAAAAGCTCCCGGGTACAAAGCCCCTCTCTTCAGATGCCACCGCATGAGGAACTGTCTCCAGCTGCCGTTCCTGCCCCAAGAATAGACAAGAGCTCCTGCCACAGACCAGCCAAGCTGCTCATTCCAACCCTGAATTGTGTCAGCCCACTGGACCTGAGCCCCCGGTGAGTCTTTGCTTTAACTATATTTGCAATGGTATTACTTCTAGAAGGAGGAAACATCCATATAAGAATATTGATACTGAGAGAAGATAATATTGATTATTGATGCACTAGTATTCTCTTGTCTGTCCTGTAGGGTTGTCGATGGCATTGAGGATAACGAACATGCTTTTCACTTCAATGTTGAGCACAGTGAGCCATCTCCTAACACAGAGGTCAAAGGTGAGGTGAATCTTTCTTAAAGGTATAGTTCACCCAAAAATTAAAATTCAGTCATTAATTACTCACCCTCATGTTGTTCCAAACCTGTAAGACCTTCGTTCATCTTCAGAACACAAATTAAAATATTTTTTAAGAAATTTGAGAGCTTTCTGATCCTCCATAGACAGCAACACAACTGACACGTTCAAGACCCAGAAAGGTAGTAAGGACATTTTTAAAATAGTCCATGTGACATCAGTGGTTTAATTTTAATGTTATGACTCTCCTGCATCAGCAGCACCACACGCATGTGTCGTGGTGTTCTCGTGAACACTTGGCAACGACTGACACAGTAGAATAGAAATTGTTGAATAAAGTCATCTTTTTGTTTTCTTTGTGCGCAAAAAGTATTCTCGCAGCTTTGTAAAATTTTGCTTGATCCACTGATGTCACATGGATTTAACGATGTCCTTACTACCTTTCTGGGCCTTGAACGTGTCAGTTGCGTTGCTGTTTATGCAGAGTCAGAAAGCTCTCAGATTTCATCAAATATATCTTCGTTTGTGTTCTGAGGATGAACGAAGGTCTTATGGGTTTGGAACGACATGAGGCTAAGTAATTAATGACAGAATTTTCATTTTTGGGTGAACTATTCCTTTAATATTAGACCAGTGCATTATGGTTTAGATCAGTGGTTCTCAACCTTTTTGACTCTAAGTCCCCTAGTTGTCCAAAACAATTCCATCCCCCATCTAAATTTGTAGAGAATCCCTGGTTGAGAACCACTGATTTATTGTATAAGTGTTGTTGTATAAAACACTGTGCAGGACAAAATTATTGGCACCTTGTCAAAATTGTAAGAAATAATTGCTTTTCAAGCATGTGATGCTCCTGTAATTTGTATTTAGACACACCTGTGGCAAGTAACAGGTGTGGGAAATATAGTAATCACACTTGCAACCAGTTAAAATGGAGAAAATTTGACTCAATCTTTGTGTTGTGTCACACTGAGCATGGAGAAAAGAAAAAAGTGTAAACAAGTCCATCTCCAGAGATCTTAATGTTCCTGTGTCCACTGTGCGCAATATCATCAAGAGGTTTACAGCCCATAGCACTGTAGCTAACCTCCCTGGACGTGGACGGAAGAGCAAAATTAATTAAAAATTACAATGAAGGATTGTTCAAATGGTGGATAAAGAACCCGATTAACTTCCAAACAAATTCAAGCTGATCCGCAGACACAGGGTACCACAGTGTCAGCTCACACTATCCGTCTCTATCTGAATGAAAAGGGACGCTATGGTAGGAGACACCATCGCTGACACAAAGGCATAAAAAAGCAAAACCGGAGTTTGCCAAAACTACAATCCTTCTGGGAGAGCATACTATGGACAGATGAGACAAAAGTAGAGCTTTTTGGTAAAGGACATCATGCCACTATTTACAGAAAAATAAATGAGGCATTCAGAGAAAAGAACACAGTCCCTACAGTCAAACATGGTGGAGGTTCAAAGATGTTTTGGGGTTGCTTTGCTGCTTCTAGCACTGGATGCCTTGACTGTGTGAACGGTATCATTAAATCTGATAATTACCAAAGAAATTTTGGGCGCAACATAGTGGCCATTGTCAGAAAGCTGCGTCTCCACTAGAGGTCATGGGTCTTCCAGCAGGACAATGACCCGAAACACACTTCAAAAAGCACTCAGAAATGGTTACAAACAAAGTGTATGAATCTGAATCCCATAGAACACCTGTGGAGAGATCTCAAAACAGCAGTTGGGAGAGGGCATCCTTCAAGTCTGAATGACCTGGAGCAGTTTGCAAATGAAGAGGGGTCCAAAATTCCAGTAGAGAGGTCTAAGAAACTCATTCATGGTTACAGGATACGATTGATTTCAGTTATTTTTTCCAAAGGGGGTGTTACCAAATATTAAGTTAAAGGTGCCAATAATTTTGGCCAGTGCATTTTTTGGGTTCTGTGTGGAATCAAAAAATCTTCTGTTTTTTTTTTTGTGTTTTTCCAATGCAAAAAAAATAAAACAAATAAACATGTGAGTACCAAAACATTTGCAACTGAAACAATTTTCTGAGAGAAGGGTTGCATTTTCTGACAGAATTGCAAGGGTGCCATTGTATGGGTCAAAATTATCGAGTTTTCTTTTATGCCAAAAATCATTAGGATTTTAAGTAAAGATCACATTCCATGAAGATATTTTGTAAATTTCCTACCGTAAATATATCAAAACTTAATTTTTGATTAGTAATATGCATTGCTAAAAACTTCATTTGGACAACTTTAAAGGTGATTTTCTCAAAATTGTAATTTTTTGCACCTTCAGATTCCAGATTTTCAAATTGTCGTATCTCAGCCAAATATTGTCCTGAGGTAAAAAAAAAAAAAGAATGCAATATCAGCCAATCAAGATTCATAACTCCCAGGCCTGTCAAACTGACCATTTCGCTAAATATATCAGCACGCTGTTCACATGTCTTCAGTGTACTATTACATTATTAGGGCAATTGCATGCACAATCTTACACCTATTATCCTTAATAACCTGACAGCTTGTGAGGTCATGTACGCACTTAAAATAGTGTTCTTTTATGAAATAAAGGTCAAAAATTGTTTAGCAATTACTGCAATGTTCCTTTGGATATAAACACATTTATTGGCATCCTGGCAACTTATTCAGTTTGGACATTATATTCGATTGCTACAGATGTACATGTACAGTAAACACTCATTATGCACATGTAGGTCACTGTTAATTGTACTCCTACTGTCACTGACAAACACAAATACATAATTGCTATTGGTTCACTTCCACTACAAAATAACTGAGAAAAGCTGCTGCACATTCAGTCATTTTAGACTGTAATAATTTATGCAATATTTATAATAAATAAATGGTACATTGTGCATAAAACATTGTCTGTTTCTTACTTCTTTTGGTTCTTTTAGACCCGTTTCAGGTTGGCGCAAACCTTCTCCTTGAGACAGAGGAGGTCAGACAGAGTCTCCGTCAACTCAATACAGAGGTATCAGGATAAACTAGCTGTTAGTCACAAGAAAAATACATATAAATAATATTTTTTCTATTTGTCATTCACTAATATTCTGACATCAACTTTTGATGTTTGATACGGTTTCAGATGAACCACCTGAACCAGGAAGTGTCCTCACTGACCAAGGAGCTCCACGAAATGATGCAATTCCTGCATACGCACGTGACCCCACCTCACTTCGCTTCCTCTTTCAGTCCCTTCAGCTCTTTCAGTTGTCATACATCATCCAACTGTACCAACGTCGCTTCCTCAACCACTGACTGGCCATCTAGGCTGGCCTATAACATGTCTGCAGGTCCTTGCCTGCAACCGGAGGTGTCTCTGAGAGATTCTTTAGGATCCAGACACACGTGCATTTGCAGCGGGAGCCATAGCCAAGAAAGAGGCTCTGTCTTGGGGCAGGAAGGGGACATAGAGCTGCTCCATCAAGCTCCCAATCCTCACTCAACTTATTTTCCATGCTGCCCTGACCAGGAAAGGGTTGCCACATTAGGCGTAGAGAGTCAGCAAAACTCATATCAGACTTCTAAAACCACACCCAACTCTCCTTACCTAGGACATCATGTTCCCCGCAATGGCGGGTCACTTTTAGGCTTGGCGGCATTTCCGTCAAATGGTTTGGTTCCTCAGGTTAGGAGTGGGAGTCCTGGAAACACATTATCTTTGTGCACCCATAACATCCAGAGTCAGTCACATCCATCTTTAAACGCACAGATGACCTCTGACCTGCACACCAGGGCGCCCCCACCCATTCATTTATCGGTTACACCAACCGGCCCATCGGAGCCTCTTATAGCAGTCAGTTCGCTGTCGCATTCTGGGATTTGTAGTTCCAGCCTACTGCATTTCCCCACAGGTCCGAGACAGAATGACCTGGTGGGATCGAGTCCTGTTCACACACTTGAGCCCATTGTATCATCCAATGGAGAGAAACAGGGGAAACCAGGACTTGCTGAGGAGCGACACAGTGACTGAGCCATCGCTGAGCAGGAGTGATGGACATATTAAGAGTATTCTAACATACTCTTTATCTACTGCATGGATAATGCCCCCATTTTAGCCAAATGCAATGCATTGTGGGAGCCGTGTATGTGGGTTATGCTAGACACGCACGATAATGTGCAAAACCGTGCCTATTGTTTCAAAATCGCCTCTTTTTCGATTCAAATAGGACTTAGAGGTCTGTGAGTCATGCTGAATTGTATTTAGGTTAAATCTGTTTCCACTGGTTGGTTTTGTTTTATTCCATATGGCCCGATTTTACACTGGCAGTTTCACCGTGTAGGTTTTGCATAAGACGGCGTCCCTTAGGACTTAGTCATAGATTACAAAGAGCCAGAATTTACAGGCTGTTATCACACTCCCATCTTTTTCAAAGCCTAATTTTTAAACACTTGTACCTAATGTCATGATTAAATAATCATGCATTTTATTTCCCTGACATTTTCAAGTGTGTTAAAGGGATAGTTCACACAAAAATCTAAATTCTGTCATTTACTCACATTCTTTGTTGTAGCAAACTTGTACAAGCATCTTTCTTCTGTGGACCATAAAAGAAGATATTTTGAGAAATGTCTTAGTGTTTTTTTATTTTTTTGCTTATACAGTGCAAGTAAGTGGTTAACAAAACTCTCTGATTATCAACATTCTTAACATAATGTCTTGAGGCCTTGTCCACACTAATAGAAGTTTTGCACTTACGTCACAATTTGGTCAGTTACCCAAGTGCGCGGCCATATTGGAGATACTTGGATGTAAACAACAGCATGGATTGCACGGTTCATGTACTACTGAATACGTTCTGCTAATTAATGCTGTCTAAACCACGGAAAAACGTGTGGAAGCTGCTAAATCATATAGAGAAGCACTTAGTAGGCAGGAAAGGGCGCAATATTTTGACAAACTAAAGTTAACAGGTCATAAATTTGAAAACACCATTCTCGCATTGTAGTGTGAACTGTGAAAACTGAGGCATCTTTTGAAAACGATGACACATGTTTAGTCATGTGACACATTGTAGAAGGAGATGTCTATGTTTATATACCCATACTGAGCCTGTTATGTGCTATTCACTTTAACACTATTGCTACAGATACGTTGCTACACTCCTCATATCACAGTCCTGCAAAAATGACAGAAAATTTACCCGTGATTGCTGTTTGTGGAAAATCATGAGGGCAGTTGTGTTTTAGTTCAGACATACAATCGGGAGTGAGTGGGACCTGGACGCCTCAATGAATGGTGAGATATTTTCCTAAATAAAATGCCAGAAGAATTGCATGAAAACGTATCATATCTGTTCAATCTGTATTGTCTTATTAAGCTTTTTTTGAGGTTTTACGCATGCGCAGTAAAGCAAATTCAATATTTTCTGACGTTAGACGGAGTGTTGTTATCCGTTATCAAATGTATCTGGATTAACGCAGATGTAGCCAAAAACGCAGTTTTAAAACGAAAACAAACTAGTGTAAACGGGGCCTGAGGCTACATTTACACTAGTGCATTTTCGTTTTAAAATGCATAACTTTTGCTATGGTTACCCTGGTGAAAAAATCAGCATATGCTGGTAGGTATGTTTTGATGCTGGAATGCTGGTTAGGTAGGTTTTGATGCTGGTTTAAGCTGGTCCTTTGCTGGTTTATGCTGGTCCTTGGCTGGTTTATGCTGGTCCTTTGCTGGTTCATGCTGGTCCTTGACCAGCAACATAACCAGCAAAAACCAGCAAAGGACCAGCTTAAACCAGCATCAAAACCTACCTAACCAGCATTCCAGCATCAAAACATACCTACCAGCATATGCTGGTTTTTTCACCAGGGTATACACTCGTGGTTAATACTAGCGTTTTCGACCCTCGAAAATGGAGACTTTTGAAAACGCAGACCCCGTTTTAGTTTGAAATCTCTGGGGTTGCGTTTTAGTGTAAACGGACCAAAACGGAGACTTTCGAAAACGATGGCGTGGCTGCTCACATTCACTCTGTGTATCCTTAACAATAAACAATAACATCATGCTCATTGCTGTACCCATAGATATGTATACGTAGATTTCTCATTCAACCTCTTCAAACATTTAGACGTGTCCGCCATCTAAATAATAGGGAATCTACCTCCACATATCTATGGTTGTACCTGCATGAATGGTCATGTGACATGCGTTTTCAGTTTGTGTAGACGCAGATCGTTTTTGAAATGCGGTGAAAACGCTAGTGTAGACGAAGACCGTTTTCATTTTAAAATGTAGTTTTTATAACGAAAATGCACTAGTGTAAATAGGGCCTAAATAATAGGGAATCTACCTGCATGAATAGTCATGTGATATGCGTTTTCGGTTATGTAGACGGAGATAGTTTCTGAAACAAAACGCCAATGTAGATGAGGGTCGTTTTCATTTTAAAACGCCGTTTAAAAACAAAAACGCAGTAGTGTAAACAAGGCCTCAGTTTGAAAACTTGCGTATCAGTGTAAACGGACCAAAAAAAACAGAATGAAAACGATCATTGTCTACACCGGCGTTTTCACATTCAGAAACGATCTCCGTCCTCACTACACAACTGAAAACGCATGTAACATGACCATTCATAATGAGCATGGTGTTATTGACAAATATACGCAGAGAGAGCGCCTTCGTTTTCAAAAGTCTGTATTTTGGTCCGTTTTCAAGGCCCGAAAACACCGGAATAGTGTAAACGACAGGCGTAACTGTAGCAAAAGTTATGCGTTTTAAAACAAAAACGCACTAGTGTAAACATAACCTGAAATTAAAGTAAATAATGGCAGAACTTTCATTTTTAACGTGAACTATTTCTTTGAATTGTGGTCTCACACAGAATATTTATAGAAGCATGTGCAAAGCTATATAAATTTATTTTTGTTGCTAAGCCTCTTTTCTTTATTTTTTCATTGGTGGAAAGAATATTGAAAAAACTTGATTTATTTCTGTTCATATATCTTTTCTGGGCCTCTTTCATACCTGTATTGTTAAATAAATCTTCCATTTCCTTATCTCCCGACTGCGCCTGACTAAATTAAATGACTTGGGGTTGTAAAAAATACATTTGCCTGTTGAAAATGCCCTCTTCGGGGAATAAACCACAAATCTGTTTGCCAGCCATTCCTCATTTAATGAGTAGATTTGATTGGCCCATTACATGTAAAACCAGGCTGTCCTTCCTTAAATGAAAAAAAGCAAAAACATTGTATTGGCAGTTAATTAGGCTGCTTTGTGGTCGATAGCGGCAATATTTTTAGCTCCTCAGTACTTTTTTAGGCTAATCAATTTAAAAAAATAAATAAATACAGATACAGTACAGTGCTGTCCACTAATACTGGCACCCTTGATAAAAATAAGCAAAAGATTCTTTCATCCAGCATATCCACAAAAATATAATGTTAATTACTAGTATGTATAGGAAATTGCCACACAAAGAGACTATTATGTGAAATGATTTGAAATTGACATGGTAACTGTTGTTGTATTATCCAGCTGATGTGACTGCAAGATCAGAATATGCTTAACCTCACATCTAAGTAAAGAAAAATCTAGTTTAAACAACGCATACTGAGGCGGCTATGCTGCACTGATCTTCTCCAAAGAGATGTTTCTTTAGACGCCCACCATCTTGCTCTTTCTGTCTACATCAGGGCTCCAGACACATCATTAGCCGCGGGAGGCTACCCACACATGCTGCTTGGTTGTGGGATAATCTTACTAACAACCTGTTATCTCTCAGCTCCTCCCCAGGCCGATATATATGCCTCATGTCAACATTTCATAAAAGATATCTATTTCTATATCTATATATATCTATATGCATCTTTTTCTGCTGGTTTTATTTGAAATGTAGCTGGAACATTGACTGATAGGGCCGGTATGCGGTCAAATAAGGTATATAGTAAGCCTATTTTGTCAACAGAGTGCCAATCTTTTGGCCATAGTGAAAGAAATGTGCTTTATATTCATAAACTGAATGCACAATATTTCTCAGATAATGAGTAGAAACAGTCGCTGTATGTGTCTGAGTAAAATTTAGCATGGTTATTAAAGCCGTTGTTGAGATTATGGCAGCATATGTGTATTTGCCACCTACGCACAACTTTAATGACACACTGCTCACTGATTGTTCTACATATACCGCTGGGCAGTACTTAGCAGGTTTTGCATCTAACGCTCTGTAGAAAAGATCTGATTTAATTTGACAGCAATATGAGAGCGGGAACTATAAATAAGGGAAGTTTGTAGGCTACTGAAACATATACAGTATCAGATATGTATAATAAAACTATTCTAGGGCATCCTAAATTCAGTGTTTTTCAACCGGGGGCTTCATCAAACTTTGGGGTGGTACCCTTTTAAAATACTAATATGTACCATTTAGACACGTATGTATACCTGAAGTACTAATATGTACCTTCAAAGTATTAAAATGCACTCCTAATGGGTAAATAAGGTACAAACGTGTACCTTTTAAAAATCCCACACATTTTTAAATTAATAAATTGTTATTAATAATTTAAAATAACACCACATCCCTGCTGAAAAAAACAAAACAAAACAACAAAAAAACAGCTAAAACCAGTTTAAGTTGGTTGGCTGGTTTTAGCTGGTCAGCAGGCTGGTTTAAGAGGGGTTTTGGCCACTTCCTTAGCTGGTCAGGCTCTGAGACCAGCTGGAACAACCAGCTAAAACCAGCTTGACCAGCCTACCCAGGCTGAGAGACAAGCTAAAACCAGCTACTTCCAGCTTAAACTAGCTAAGACCAGCTGTTTTTTTTTTCAGCAGGGATGTGCCTGAATAACCTAGATATGCTCATCTGAAGAAGAAATGTTTGAACTGATGCTGAAACAGCTCTATTGAACAGCTGGAACAACACATACAATTTAAAAGTTATACGTTTTTAAAAGCAAAAAGGCTTTCTTTTTAAAATAGGCTACAGTGGTTAAAATGAACTAGACATGAAAAAAGTTTATATATGTTAATATTATTTAATGGACATAACATGAGCTAACATGAACTAATAATAAACCGTTGTATTTTTTTATCAAATAACATTAACAAACATTACTAAATAGTGTAACAACTGTATCGCTATTGTTAGTTAATGTTAATGTTAGTTATTGCGTAAACTAATGTTAAAGTGAGACCTTATGACTGACCCTCCATAGTTATGGTTTAAACAGAAAAACAAACTGTTCTTACAACTTACGGAGTCACAAATTAACTTTGCGTTTAAGTAAATGTAGGCCTAATATATCGATGCTCCCTGTTACTTTTGATAATTAAAAAAAACAAAAAAAAAACAAGCAGCTTTGTCGCAATTGTAGTATAAATATTAGAAATATACTGAAAACATCTTAGTCTATTTTTGTTTCGAATATCATTTTGGACAACTGGGGTACAACAAAAATGTTGAGAATCACAGCAGTATTTTACCTGACAGAAACCATCTTGTCCAGCGTTTGAAGAAATTAAAAAAAGAATCCATTTAAAGTTTAATTAGCCTGTAGCGCCCCAGCTTGGTGATTACTGGTTATTACATAGCCTTAAACTACAACGGATACTGTTTACATGTAAAGCTCGTTTTGATATGATAACAAACAAGTGCCAGTGTTCCGGTCTAGCAGACCGAAATATTTGATTTTGTTGTGGTATCTTATTACCTTATTATTATTAAATATGATAAATGACTGTCTGCCCACATACCCTATCTTAATTGACTTATGTGATTAATAAAGTCAGTTTTGTTTATTTACTTTATCAAAGTAAAATTAATATACATAAATTTATATAATTAATATACAAATAATTAATTAATATAAATTAATATAAAAATAATTTAAATTAATTTGTTTTTTTCAGGCACTGAAAGGGGAAAACAATAAATATAAAATACATCGCGATCAACACTATCAATATTTTAAAGAAAAGGTTGGCTATGCCTTGGACTTCCTAACACCGGTGTTATTTTAATATAATTTATTTATAGTATGTACTATTATTATTATTATTATTACTATGATTTAGGGTTTTTTCTAGATTTTATTTTAGTTTGTTTTAGTAATTTTGCATTAAAAATGTCACTTTTATAATTCCTTTAACATATTTCTACTTGTTTTTATGTCATTTATTTTAGTGTATTAGCATAAACTTATTTTTAGTTAGTTGCCTGTTACCGTTTATAATTTTCTCTTTTTTAATCTTTATCTTTATCTTATCTCTAGTTTTTTCTCTTCTTTTTATATTTCAACTTTATTTCAGTTAATAATTAATAAAATGAATACAATTTTGGTAATGACACATAGAAACCTGTACTCAAAACATGTAAAATAATTCATTGTAGCCCTAATTTGAAATCTTACCTTTAAAGACGTAAAATGAGAAAAAGTAATTAAAGTTTTAAAAAAGTTTACATTTATTATAACCTTGTCGTAGATGAGAAATATAACGTCGATTTTATTGGCCACCACAACGTATGTCAAAAACAAGCCCCTCCTCCTCGGAAGAAGGCGGATTACGGAAGTTCGTCCCTCAAAGCGGAAGTGAAGGCCAAGGCCCGTCGACTGGAGACGCTTCAGGCGGCAGGAGGGGAATTTTGTCTCAGTCTGACAGCCAGGGATTTGACAGAAAGAGAAAAGCGCTGCACTCTTATCTCAAGGTAACCGCTGTCTGGTTTTGTTCATGATATGATTATTGATAGGTTATTGTTAGCTGCTCGTAGTTTGCTGATACATAGGAACTGTCAAGACTATTAGCCGATGCTCATGACGCTCCTGAGCCGCTCCTCTGGATCTTTCCCTGAGCGACATAATAAAGGAATAACTCGGGCCTCTATGTCTGTCTGTCATGTTCTAAATGTGAATCTCACGGCACAGGTTCAGTTTATTAGACACGGCTAACATGGGTGTGTACGTAGACATATGTGTGTTTGATCAGCTGCTCTGAAGTTTGACCATCTACAGCAGGGCTTCCTTGTTTTCATGGCTTATCATTTGACCGTTGTGATGCAGCCACACGCGTCTCCGTGGTGTAGCAAAGCGCCGATTGTATTGCGATTAGTAAGGTGATACTTCTCCAAACGCACATTTACGTTTCTTTTTATCTCTTAGAAAAACTTTTCTGAAGCCCTGCTCTTTTTTTATCAGTGTAGCAGGTTCACCGGCGTTCAGCTGAGCGCTTGTGGTCAGAGCTCGTGGGAGGTGCAGATCAGAAGTGAAAGACGTAGGACTTCATGAGGAAGTCAATAATGTGGCCTGAGGAGGCTTGATTAACAGGTCAGCTAGATGAGTCATCACTTAAGATCGCACATACATGGATATGAGCTTGAAGCTATAAGACAATATGCTTTTATGATTTTTCAGGACCCCATGATCGCTGTCACACACATATATACGTACATATACGTGACCCTGGACCACAAAACCAGTCATAAGCAGCACGGGTATATTTGTTGCAATAGTACTGTAAATATATCAAAACGTAACTTTTTTTATTAGTAATACGCTTTGCTAAGAACTTCATTTGGACAAGTTTAAAGGCAATTTTCTCCATGTTTATTTATTTATTTATTTATTTATTGCACGCTCAGATCCCAGATTTTCAAATATTGTCCTATCCTAACAAAACATACATCAATGGAAAGCTTATTTATTCAGCTTGCAGATAATGTATAAATCTCAATTTCCAAAAAATGGATCATTATGACTGGTTTTGTTGTCCAGGGTCACAAAAATATGAATTATTGTAAATAATTTAGCAGTCAAATACATTATTTATTCAAACTTAATATTTCAAACAGTGTGTCTGTCAATTCTGAAAATGTAATAACTAATAACACAATTCTGTATTTTTAGATAAGCAGAATCATATTTTATATTTTTATTATTTTTAAAGAAGTCTCTTCTGCTGACCAAGCTTGCATTTATTTGATCCAAAATACAACAAAAGCAGTAATATTGTGAAATATTTTTTACTATTTAAAATAACTGTTTTCTATTTGAATATATTTTAAAATGTAATTTATTCCTTTGATCAAAGCTACATTTTCAGCATCATTACTCCAGTCTTCAGTGTCACATGATCCTTCAGAAATCATTCTAATATGTTGTTTTGCTGTTTAAGAAACATTCTTATTATAATTATAAATATTTAAAACAGTGTACTTTTTTTTAGGATTCTTTGATTAATAGAAAGATCCAATGAGCAGGGAAGAAATTATAGAAATTAATAGCTTTATTTAGCAAGGTTGCTTTAAATTGATCAAAAGTGATGATAAAGACATTTTTAATGTTACGAAAGATTTCTATTGCAGATAAATGCTGTTCTTCTGAACTTTCTATTTCTAAGAAACCGGAAAAAATGTGCTCAGCTGTTTTCAACATATTAATAATGTAATTTTTTTTTTTTTGAGCAGCAAAACAGATAATTAGAATGATTTCTGAAGGATCATGTGACTGGAGTAATGATGCAAAAAATTCAGCTTAACATTATAAATGCTTATTTCTGTTCATACTCATACTTTCTTTTTGTACTTTTATTGTCAATTCTGAATGTTCACCTTTGATACAGTGATCATTTGAAATATTGTATAATGCCTATTCACGGTCCTGTTGCGCATAGTGAACTTTTGTTCAGCAGAGGCACTTGATGCACACATGACTGCAGAAACCTGCTTTCTTCAGCACTGTTTTACAGTCTCGTAGCTCCATTGTCTTTGAGAGATACAATATAGGGTTGCGTCTTATTTGTGGTTTCATTAGTTTTGACGTGCAAGGATTTGCCTATTGCTTAACATAAGTAGTACAATATGCAAATAAAAATAGATAGAGATTTCATTATGATGGAAATGTGTTTCAGTTAATGTGTGAGGCTTTCTTGTTTTGGCTGTCGCTGCAGGTGAGCAAACAGGAACAGAATATTACTTTCATCTCCTAGTTCTGCTCCGGAGAGCAAAGTGGCTTTTCCCAGCATGCTTTGTGACTGCTTGAGGCATTTTTAGGTCATCAAGAAGCCTGTTTTTGTGTTTCTTTCATTAAAGCAATCAAATTAAAATTTCTTTGCTCATTGGATTTGAAATGGCCATTGCCAAATGTTGTGCCTATAACAGATGACTCATATATGTTGATATTCAGGGTTTTATGAGAAACCAGTGTGTGATCAAGGTTATTTTTTTGCTATTGAGTGTTTTCGCTTTCTCTCCATTTATGATTATGACTTTGTCAGTTATATTGTTTTACACAGGGTTGGCTAGAAGCTGGCAAGGTTCACAAAGTGAATATTGCTGAGATTTGCAGGAGTAGTCATAAAAGATTTGTCTTTAATTATTTAATTATAATTTAATTATTATTAATTACTATTTTTTTGTTTGCTGTCTTTAGCTAAATTATTTATAAGTGGAAAGCACCCTTAATAAAAAAAAAAAATAGAAATAAAATGAAAACTTAAATAATTAAAATCTTTCAAGAATAATAATTAAAAAAAAAATGATATGCTAGTATTCACGATTACGGGGAAAAAAATATTTAAAAAATTAGTCAAAAAATGTGTGAACTTACTTAAATTTGTTTTCTGTCTGCTTTAGTTATGTTATTGTTAGCTAAGACTAAAACGATTTATATAAAATTCTTAATTGAAACAAATCAAATAAAATATAAATATTGGCTAAAAAAATATAAATTAAACTTTAAAAAATGAATTTAAAATAAAAGGTTTAAGTTAAAGTACTTAAATAAACTAAAACTTAAATAAAATAAATTAGTTGAATCAAAATAAAAAATACGAGTAATTTTGCATTTAAAATCACATTTAAATTTTTTTTAAACATATCTACTTAGCATTAGCATTTGTTTTCATTTCGTTTCATTTCATTTTAGTAGTATCAACATAAACTTATTTTTAGTTAGTTGGCAGTCAGTGTTACTAATTTTCCCTTAATTTTTAATAATAATAAAAAAAGTGACAAAAATACATAACAAAATTACACATACTTAAACTAAAATGTGACCCTGGACCACAAAACCAGTCATAAGGGTAAATTTTTTTTTAAAATTTAGATTTATACGTCATCTGAAAGCTGAATAAATAAGCTTTCCACTGATGTATGTTTTGTTAGAATAGTTGTAGGATACGCTCATCAAACGCTCATCTTGTCTTGCTCTCCCTGAACTCTGTGTATTCTGTCTCATGACAGTTAGGGTATGTCGAAAAACTCCCATCTCATGTTCTCCCTCAACTTCAAAATCGCCCTATATCGCTGTTTTACCGTTTTTGTTAAGGGTGTTTGATCTTCTTTGCATGTTCACTTTGCAAAGACAAAGGGTCAGTACTTCTGCAGTGATGTAGGATGATTTTGAAATGATTTTTGAAGTTGAGGGAGGAACTGCAATCTGAGTTTTTTGACATACCCTAACTGTCTTGAGTCAGATTACAAAGAGTTCAAAGAGAGCAGGACAAGATGAGCATTTGAGATTAAAAAGTATTTAAATTGTAATTTTTTAATAAAAATGAACTATCGTTTGCTAGGTAAGATGGCTGGGATCATTTACAACTTCAACTTTGATTGTTTGAAGTCACATTTAAACTGCGTTTTGGAAGTTCAAAATCGGAGCACCATATTAGTCCATTATATGGAGAAAAATCCTGAAATTTGACATTTCTTTGCGACTGAAAAAAAAAAACAGACATGAACATCTTGGATGACAAGGGGTGAGTACATTATCTGTAAATTGTTGTTCAGGAAGTGGACTTCTCCTTTAATATCCTAATGATTTTTGGCATAAAGAAAAAATTGATCATTTTGACCAATACAATGTATTTTTAGCTATTGTTACAAATATACCCATGCTACTTATGACTGGTTTTGTGGTCCAGGGTCACAAATTAAAACTGAAAATATACTAATACTAGTTCATTTTAAAATATTAATAAACACTGTAATAGTGTATAAATAATGCTGGTCTGCTCGCCAGTGGCCAGATCAACTTTTAGTCTTTAGGTCTTGGTGAAGACTGGACACACAGAGGAATGTTAGGATATGTGGAAACATGTTTATGTAGGAAGCACAAACCACCTAATGTGACTAAATAACCCAGATCTGCTCATTTTAGGATGAAATGTTTAAACTGATACTGAAGCGACTCATTTTTAATGAACAGGAACAATTAGAGCACAAAGTAGATGACATGCCTGCACAAACACACTTACACATAGAAAAAGCCATTGTCTGATGGAGCGCTCAGCATCTTTATTGTAAGATGCATATAATAGCATCTGTTGAGTTTTATTATTAATGAATGCAGCTGTTGAGCGCATCAGTTTGTCTTTGCAGACAGTCGGTGGGCAGGGTGTGGGTGTGTTGTTATCTGTGTGTTTGTTCTGCAGAGCTGAAGTGACTTCTTACAGTAGATAGACAGTCCTCTTTAACACACCCTATTAGACACAGTTTTAATGATCAAGCTGCTTGCCGTCCTGTGTTAGTGATGCGATTTCCTTCCAGCTGGTCAGTTTCCTGAAAAGCATTTCCTATTTCCACACTGTTGCGATTCCCTCGTCTCAGTGAACCGTTTGATGGGGGAGGGATGGTGTTATTGCAGTCCTTGCTGTTGGATTTACCGCAGCACTGTAAATTCAGCAGGTATCATGTAACTTCACATGAAAAGGAAAAGGGCTGTGATCAGTAGGAATGCTGGTGACAGCGTTTCAGGTCGACGTATGTATGCACAGGTGTCACAACCTGTGCTTATCTTTCAATAAGGTGGGCTTACCGAAAAGCTGAGAGGAAGTGTATCGGGTGGCTCTCATTCTGATAGTAGTAGATTAAAATGCGATGGCAGGAAATTACAGCAGTGCTGTGTGGCATTTTATCTGTGTCATTATCTGGTATTTGGTCACTTCAACTTTGGTTTCAGAACAAAGGGGCATTACAGTAAACTGAAGAGAGTTATGATGACGAAACGGTCCTTTCACAGTGAGTGTGCGATGTTGTTAAAGGGACAGTTCACCCAAAAATGAAAATTCTGTCATTAATTACTCACTCTTATGTCGTTCCAAACCTGTAAGACCTTCGTTCAGCTTCAGAAGAAGGGGTGAGGAGAAGAGTTGTTGAATGAAGTTTTTTTTTTTTGGCGCACAAAATATTCTTATAGCTTCTTAAAATTACAGTTGAACCACTGATGTTACATGGACTAATTTGTCGATCTTCTTACCACCTCTCTGAACCTTGAACTTGAAAGGACCCTTGCCGTCTATGCAGAATCAGAAAGCTCTTGGATTTCATCAAAAATATCTTAATTAGTGTTCTAAAGATAAACGAAAGGACTTACTGGTTTAGAACAACATGAGGGTGAGTCAATAATGACAGAATTTTCATTTTTGGGTGAAGTATTGCTTTTTGAAGTCTGTCCATCTGTGAAAATCACATCAGTATTTTATAAACATGCTTTCTGTTTTCCCACTGGTTCTCTGGTGCATTTATTTCTATATTTTGGTCCTTTGTTTTTCTCATTGTGAGAATTATTCTCTATTATTATTTATAGCTGAGTGATATATTCCAGGTGCTTTTGCTGGTGATATTTATTTAGTTTATTTTTTAAGGTATTTATTAGGGATGCACGATATTATCGGACTGATATCGGAATCGGCCGATAATGACTTAAAATGTAAATATCGGCATCGGCCCGATATGAAAAATTATGCCGATATGTCTTGCCGATAAGATGAATATGTTAACTCGCATGTGCTGAGGGTGTGCTAGATCATGTCAGCAGTATAGCTCATTCTTGAAGCAAAGTTTTGACTGAATGAGGAGTAGATTCACTGTTTTGGATCGCTGCATTTAAACTGAGAACGCACATACAGAATGATGCATAGCAATAGCGCATGCAGTGGCAGCAGCGGCTATAGGAGAAAGCGCGCCGTTGTTCCATTTGGGATCATTTACTGTTGCCTGTTTCATATCCAGTCACTAGATTGCTAAATGCACATTTAAATGGTTTTATGGTGCTCTTTGTTGTAATTTGAAACCCAATGGCTATGTTTGCACATGACATGATCTGCATTTAAAATAAAACATAATTACGGCGCGCGGTCAGTGAATTCTCTTTCTCCGGCGGCGCAACGGCAAAACACACTGTTGCTCATATGAAACATTTTTCGTAAATATTATGACACAAGTGAGGTACAAAGCATTCTTTCTAAGTTAAATAATAGGTTAGCAGGCAAATGTTAGTAGCGACCATGCTTTTGGATTCATGCCGTTCGACCCCATACATTTAAAACCATAAGCGGCTATGTGTTCTGTTTTCCCGGTTGGTCACGAATTGCCACAAACTTAATAATATTTATAGTTTCTTTTCACATATCATCCCCGTCTCACCCTGTAATTTCGCAGGTTTATTTTTTTGTCATTTACTTTTAATCCATGTTGTCGTATCTTTTATGGTGGTAAACTGCGGGTGGGAAATAAAATATTTCGTGGCAATAAATTAAGAATTCGTTAATACGACTTTTTAATTCGTTCCCTTATTTTACAAATTAATAAATTAATAAATCGTAGGAACTAATTAACAAGTTGTAGGAAATAATTATGTCCTTTTCGTGTTCCGCAGCCCTGTCAAAGCACAGTGCACGGTAAAAAAATATTAGAAATTATAATTAAACATGACTTAGTGACTACATTTTTAATTTTTTTTTTTTAAATGTGCAAGTTAAAATTTGACGTGGTCGCATTTGTGCGAGTGCCTGATCTGCAGTGCTGAAGCGTCTGCTCCATACAGCGGGAGTTACAGAGTTACCAAGCCGTGGCATATTCAGGATTTCACTGATCACTCGAAGGGTAGTTTACACGCTTCGGGTGTAGAGCCTGGTTTGTATTTGTAGTGTCAGCACGAGTCCGGTGGTGACGGCAAAAATGACGCGACTATTCTGGAAACGATGGCGGACGGAGGATTTGGTTTTCGACTAGGGTAAAAGACCACTTGTTAAACCAGAGAAGGTAAACATGGTGGCATTCTTGTGCAAAAAAAGTGTACTGTTTTGCCAGTTGGTCACGAATTGCGACATAACTTAATAATATTTTTATTTACCCAAATCCTCACCCTTTAATTTCTTAGGTTTATTTTCTTGTCATTCACTTCATTAATCCATGTTTTCGTATCTCTTACTGTGATAAATTGCGGGTGGGAAATAAAATATTTCGTGGGAATAAATTCGTTAATAATAAATTCTACAAATTAATTCGTTCCCTCATTTTACAAACTAATAAATTAATAGATCGTAGGAACGAATTAAGAAGTTGTCGCATTGAATTATGTCCTGTTCATGTCCCGCAAAGCACCCTCACAGTCACCCAGTTTAGTTCTACTTTTCTTTTTGTTTTTGTTTTGAAATGTTGTTTTCAGATTGGGAATTCGGAAGTGAAAGCATCCGAAGTTCAGCATGAAACATAGCAAAAGTGAACTTAATTCACAAAATTCAGATCATAAATAATGCTAGCCTGCTGATGAAAAAGAAGGGATTGAATGTAAACCACTCATTACTATTTATTTAATCCTAACAAATAAGTTATTGTTAAAAACTAACTTTCCAAAAATATATATATATATATATATATATCGGTATCGGTATCGGTATCGGCCAAAACGAGATGAAAAATATCGGCATATCGGATATCGGCAAAAATCCAATATCGTGCATCTCTAGTATTTATTCGACCTTGAGGTTTCTTATGGCTCGTTTGCACAGAGGAGACAAGAGAGCAGTGGATTTATTGATTTATTTGCTATGTATTACACTGTTTTTGTAACTTGTGTGTTTTTAACAAACTTGTGTGTATTTGATAGTTTAACAGAACTTAGTTTAGTACTCGTATTCCTTTAAAACATGATTTCAGGACGATAGACATGTTAATCCAAACCAAACAGATTTTTTTGGCAGAGTATCCGAGGTATGAGCTGTAAAAGTGCAGCCCTATTCTGGCAAAGGGGGATAGGCAGCAGCTCATTTGCATTTAAAGAGACATGCACCAAACAGCGTGTTACTGCTTCCACTCAAAATAGGCATTTACAAACTGATATAATAAATAATATGTAGGGATGCTCCGATCCGCCTTTTTTGCCTCTGATACATTTTTATTTTTTTTTCCCCCATTCACATGAATGTAGAAAATATATATTTCTGTGTGTGGAACTGATAATCATTCTTTCACAATCTACTAAATACAGACTACTTCATTATAAAGAAAAATTAAATATTAAATATAAAAAAATATATGTATATTCATAATCAGTGACAAAAAATATACCATAAACTATGTTAGTGGATAATTCAGTAGCAAATGTTATTCTAGAAAAATCAGTGCACAGTAATTTTAGAAATCCAAACATTTTGTGAAAACAAATAAACAAAAAAAACACTATTCTGTGGGAAACAAATAAAAGTGTTGTGGTAAATCTGGTAAAATATTACACAGTGCTATTTGTATTATTATAAAATCCATTCATGAATTCATGGATTTATATATAAGCATATACAATTAGAATACATTTCTTTTAAATGTATAACACATTTTATAAAAAGGCAACAACATATGATAGATAGGACAAAACAAATACAGTGCGGCACACAGCACTTTTAGTATGCGCAACCAGTGTGCCGAATGATGCACTTCAAGCAACACAGAGTCACAGCACGTAGCGCTTTGCATTAAAAGGTTCAAAACACAGAGGGAAGAGAAATTGATGCATAGTTTATTATGTCATATTTCATTTAACAATTTTTAATTTCAGTTACTATGAGCGTTAAAAACTATCTACAATCCGACAAAGAATTGCAGTATCAAAGCTGATACCCGATATGGTATATCGGATCGGCGCATCCCTAATAATCTGTGGGATATTTTGAGCTGAAACTAGGGCTGCATGATAAATCGCATGCAATTGTGAGACGCGCTTAGTCAGTAAAGCCGGTACTTTGATTAGTAGTAAAACTCCATCATGTGCGTTCAGCTGGAGCGGCAATTAATACACAGAGCCGTAAAACACTGACAAGCTACGCAAAATCGCGCTCATAATCGAATGCGATTCATCTGCGATTATGAGTGCGATTTTTGCGTAGCTTGTCAGTGATTTACGGCTCTGTGTATTAATGACTAAGTGTGCCTCACAGTCACATGCGATTTATCGTGCAGCCCTAGCTGAAACTTCATAGACACATTTTGGGGACACCGGAGACTTATATTACATCTTGTAAAAAGGGGAATAATAGGTCTCCTTTAATAGCAAAAACATGATCTGTCGATTAAAAAAAAAAAAGTTAAATTAGATAAATTAGCCTTTAAATGTAATTTCCAATAAGGCTTCCTCTAATTTAAAACAAAAAAGAGTTTCAAATATTGAGTGTGATAAACATCATTTAGACTGTCTATTTAATCAATGTTTTGCTGTGTGATGAAGCTCTGGTGTGGTTTTGGTGAGCTGTTTTTGTTTCCATTTAGGTTGTGCCATTTTCTCCATCAAAGCATGTTGAATGGCATGAGAAGAGTGTGTGTGTGTGTGTGTGTGTGAGTGTGTGAGAGCGATTCTAAACCTCACATGCTTTGGATTAGACTGAACCTCAAGACCTGATGCTGGCAGTGACATCTCACTCTCCATAATCACTTTTTTCATTGCCCACTACTTGCTACTTCAGTTGGCCTTTTTGCTGCAGTTATTACCAGGATATATGCAGATTCATGTTGCTAAAATGAAACCACTTCTGATGGCCTGAATATTCTTCTACAGTGGATGAAGGTCCATCCATCTGTTTGACCTCTGTCTCCTCTGGTCTCCCGCTGCCCATTACAGTACCTACAGCAGAAAGAAAATCTCATTCTTAACAAGCTCGAATAATAACCTTATTTCTTCTTCCTATATTGCTTTTTTTTTATAATGATCGCATTCATTTTCTGTCTGTGGCTTAAGAGGATCCATGGAACTTTTCTAATTTTCTTTTTTTTTTTTTTTGCACAAAAATAAATCTTTTAGGAGTTGAAAATATGTTTTCCCCTGCTGCCATTTTATTTCTCAATCTGAATGAAAGAAAATGTGACATGATTTGTTTTGCCCGAAGCTGAGCTGAATGTGGGTCTGTGTGGCGCTCTGAAAAACAAATATACGCATCGAAAAACAACAGGTCCTAGCATGTTTTCAGCATCTTATCATTTGATATGGTGCAGATAATTCTGGATCGCTGATAAGTGTAGGTTATTTGGAGAACTAGGTTAGTGTACGTGTGACATGACACTCTGATATTTACTTTGTGTGTTTTCATATTGATGCTTTTAACTGTAATTGCAGCACAGTGTGGGTGGAATCTGTTTTGTTGCGGTGCGCTTTATTGGAGCATTACAGGGTGCTGGTTAATGGTTAGTGCGCTGGAATGGTGTGATAGCTGTTAACGACCTGTAATGAGTCCGTCCTTTCCGTTCACTCAACTCGGGAGCGTCACAGTCCAGTGTTTTATAATATGGCCATTTATAGCCGATCATTTATGTGTTTTGTTGATCAACTTCTTTTTTCTTTTTTTCTCTAGGTTTGTTCATCCAGTAGGGGCCATCTCTCCAACTTTTTCTCACTTTCTCGCCCTGATTTTCTCTCTCTCTCTCTCTGGACCCCAACCTCACCTGAGTTCCATTGATCCTGGTTCAGGACCCCTGTCAGATCCAGCGAGGACCCCTCTCACATCCAGTCAGCCCTCTCCTCTCCTGTTGTCCGGCCTGTTGGCATGGCGGGGCGAGGTGGACCAGCGCGGACCAACGGTGCCGCCCCCGTCGGGAACAAAATATGCCAGTTTAAACTGGTCTTGCTGGGTGAATCTGCCGTGGGGAAGTCCAGCCTGGTGCTGCGTTTTGTCAAAGGCCAGTTCCACGAGTACCAGGAGAGCACCATTGGAGGTGTGTTTGTGTTCAAGCTTATTATTTCTATTATTTCCACCTTTTTCTTCAACGCAGAAGTGGGTGAGACTTCCAGTTCATTTTCCGCTGTAGGGAAATAACAAGAATAACAGCATGCAGTAAACGGTAAAACTGTTTGCACTACAAACCAGTGCGTTCGTAATTAAGATAATACACTATAAAACATGGTAAGACAACAATTTGCAATATAACAAAACAAAAGCTGTTTTGTAAAAATAGCTGGATGCAGATGAGACCAGAAGCCAGACCCATAAAATCTCCGGGGTTTCAGCAATGACTCATCTGAATGCCTCAGATTGGCCATGGCATTCATAAGCACAAAGTAATGATGTGTGATTGGTTATAACGCGCAGAACTGTAAAAACGCAGAAAATAAAATAGAATGAAACAAATAAGCCCTAATATTAATTAGATAGTATTACTAGCCTGATAATAATAATAATAGTAATAATAATAGTAATAATAATAATAGTGTTGCTATCATCAAAGGAATCAGCCATGGACGATATTTCTGGCTATCGTCGATACACAATACTGTCATCTGTCACAAGCCTAACAGGCTTTGAACTCTATCTTGAGCTGATAATATTTAAACCTATTACTATTAACATTGCACATAACATTTATTTATTCTATCTCACAATTATGACTTTTTCTCGCAAATTCAAGTTTATATCTGCTAGTTTGGACTTTGTAACTTTTTATAGCGGTTTAACTCAACAATAGTGAGCTTGTCAGTTCTCAGGGGAAAAAAGCCAGAGCCGAGAGGAAAAGAGAGAATGACGAGTTGTTTTTTTCTTATCAGCATCATACAATTTAATCTCTGAATTGCGAGAATAAAGTATAAACTAAGGTAAATTTGCCTTTTTTGTATTTTTTTTTAATTTAATGACTCCATAGACTGTCACTTGAAAACTGTCATTTTCTGCAACCAGATAAGCTCCGCCCACAAAAAAGATCACTGTTTGCAAACACTGAATTGGTCTGTAGATAAATCCTTAAAGCTACAAAAGTTGATTGATTGATTTCCTTCTTTTGTTTTATGTTTTATTTGGCTGCTATTACTTTAAGAGCTGCCACTGGTGAACATGACACGGATCTGACACACATGCTCGTAGTTTCATCCACGCTTTAATATGAAATGATACAGGCAACAGTGCGCCACACGCTGCATTTGTGCATGCAATTGAAGAACACGTACTACAAGCACAGTATAACGGCTGACAGCACAGGTAAATTAGTTTTTACTGACATATGGCCCGACAACATCTCATCTGACCACAGTTCACTGTTGTTCTACTGAAACTCCTTGTCACCTGTACTGTTTTTGCACTCGTTTGACTAGCGCCTGGCGCTGAAGTTGTAGTGCTGGAAAGTCTCCCTTTTGACGTGGTTGTAAAGACATTCTGCGACTAAATGAACACACTTCTTGTGAGAAGCAGCAGTTGTGAGCAGAGAGGCCAACCCTAGACCCGCCCCTGTGTTAACTGCGTTAAATATTTTTAACGCCGTTAAACTGGAAAAACTAACCGCCTGTATTAAAGGAGATGTCCACTTCCAGAACAACAATTCACAAATAATTTACTCACCCTTTGTCATCCAAGATGTTCATGTCTTTCTGTCTTCAGTCATGAAGAAATTATGGTTTTTGAGGAAAGCATTTCAGAATTTCTCTCCATATAATGGACTTCATTGGTGACCCGATTTTGAACTTCCAAAATGTAGTTTAAATGCAGCTTCAAAGGACTCTAAATGATCCCAGCCAAGAAGGGTCTTATCTAGCAAAACAATCATTTTTTAGAAAATAACATTTTTTTTATACTTTTAAACCACAAAAGCTTGTGTAGCACAGGCTCTGGGTTGCGCATTCATGACGCTGCATACTAATTACGTCGAAAGGTCATGCGGAACGTAGGCGGAACTACAGACCCAGTGTTTACTAAGAAAGTGTAAGTAAGTTTGTAAACGCTGTTTACAAACGCTGTCCTCCTCTCGACTTGTAGGAAAAAATAAGATGGAGTTTTCCACCATACTCCGTACATAGACGATGAACTTAGACGTGATTCATGGTAGTGATGGGAAGTTCGGATCATTTTACCAACTCGGACCTTTGAGTCTCGTTCAGCAACCTTTTTTTCGAGTCATTTCGTTAATTTTAGCAAAATATAATTAAAAATGTTACGTGTTACTTCCCTAACACATCTACTGCTTACACAAATGTTGACACTACAAACAAGACAAAACTATAATGCTATAAGAAACAGAAAAGATTAATACATTGTTTAGCTGGGTTTTTAGTCTATGATTAGCTCACCTCACCTCTTATCTGACAAGGTTTTGGGTTTGAGTCATTCGTTCATCACGTGACAGCCCCATAAGATGAACAAATGACTCAAAAAACCCAAAGACTCGAAACAGGTGAACTAATTCCAGTACAGAACCTAATAGGATGTTGCGCATACGCGACTGAATGAATCACTCCCCGAGACGACTCGTTCTTCCTGAGTCACATTAAAGATTTGTTCAAAATGAAAGAATCGTTCAAGAACGACCCATTACTAATTCGTAGCATCGTAGACGCACATCCCAGAGCCTGTGCTACACAAGCTTTTGTGCTTAAAAAGCATACAAAGTTTTTTTTTGGAAAAAAAATGACCGATCGTTTCGCTAAATAAGACCCTTCTTCCTCGGCTGGGATCATTTAGAGCCCTTTGAAGCTGTATTTAAACTACATTTTGGAAATTCAAAATCGGGGCACCGATGAAGTCCATTATATAGAGAGAATCCTGAAATGTTTTCCTCAAAAGCCATAACTTCTTTACGACTGAAGACAGAAAGACATGAACATCTTGGATGACAAGGGGGTGAGTAAATAATTTGTAAATTGTTGTTCTGGAAGTGGACTTCTTCTTTTAAAGTGCTAATTTTGATAGCACTAGAACAAATGTTAGGTATGCACAATATATTGGTATCCAATTGATTGTGGGCCATTGTTAGTGGTTATTTTTTTCATTTATCGGGGTTGAGCGTTATCAGATATGCTCATTTCTACCTTTTGTTAGATTTAGATGATCTAACATTCTTTTAAAGATAATCTTTATTGAAAATATTCTATGAAACTGTACAACATCTCCTTTACAAATTAGCTACGAGATCATGTCTTTATAACAACACATTAGTGGTAGTGAGAACACGCTTGATATAGAGCAAACCCTCTGCATATGTGAGATTGTGTTGATATGTGGTGAGAGGGCTGGGCTCGGTCAGAAGCAGACAAGCTGGTTTCTACTCGGTAATCACATGACTACCGCATGAGTTATACTGCAGTATAAAACAGACACGCAGTTATGCATGTGCACACATCTGATCTCATAACCAAACGTGTGTCTGCTGTATACAGCTTGAAATGGTATTCATTTTTACATTTTAAAAGACGTTATCCACTATTTTAAAGAATTATATGGACAAAGAGAGCCGAGAGGAAGGGGTTCGGCGACCAGAAGGAAAGGGAAACAGTCAACAATGGGATTTCCTGAGTGTGTTTGCTAGCATGTCCCTCCGTTTTTAAGTCATCAGTGTCTCTCGGGATCTTTAAGTGAATTAGATTATGGATTTGTTCCATTAGAGCTCAGTTTCATATTTGGCAAGAAATCCATTCTAGTATAAAGTCAGGCATGAGGAAAGAAAAGTGCTGGGAGTGACATTTGGTACAGGCAGGATACCACATGCTTACACAAGGCTGACAATAAGGAAATCCTCAGCACTTTTTTTTTTGTCCCTCTACATATTTTTCTTCAATGCCATCATCCTGTCGTCAGCGAGCAGGTCAAAGATCGCAACGCTTAGTGCTGTGGAGAAATGAATGTGAGCTGCAAACATGTGACCATGGCACCTGACTCAGCACAAAGTTTGGAGTCGAAAGGATTAGAAACTGGCATGGTCTTTCTTATTCTCAGCTTATGCACACTTCCTGTGCCTGCGTCATTTTAGTGCATTCTAAAATTTATATTTTATTAACCGTTTTAGTGTGCTTGCCTGTGCAAATATCACAGTTGTGATGGATAAAGTGTTTAGGGTGGTAACCAAAGTGTTTCAATGTGGTTTCTAAGGCGTTAGTGTCGGGTGTCATCTCACATCATATCTTTATATACGTATACAATTATCATTCAAACGTTTGCCATTGGATTTTTAAACTGAACTCTTTAAATGCATTTTAATTTACTCCTGTGATGCAAAGCTGAATTTTTAGCATCATTTGGGGTGATTGGGGTAAGTTGAGCCACTCCCTGTATCTTGGCAACTGTACACTTTTACTGTCATGTGACCATGTATTTTGGAATCACACATTATTTCTGCCAGACCGTGAGAAGGAGAAACACATGGGAGGAGTGGAAGGCACTCATTTACTTTTTAAAAACAGTTTTTGGCTTGTTAAAGTAAAATTTTAGCATAACATATGTTACATTAAAGCATTGGTTCTCAATCCTGGTCCGGGGGGCCCCCTGCTCTGCACATTTTGCATGTCTCCCTTATTTCACATACCTGATTGAGATCATCAGCTCATTAGGAGAGAGATCCATGAACTAAACTAATGAGCTGATGATCTCAATCAGGTGTGTTAAATAAGGGAGACATGCAAAATGTGCAGAGCAGGGGGCCCCCAGGACCAGGATTGAGAACCACTGCATTAAAGCATATTTATCCAGGTCTAAAAATATTTATGATGCATTTAACAGCATATAAAACCATGCAAATCATTTAGTCTGAATTGGTAAGCAAGCTAGTTTTTTTCCAAAATGCCAGCTATGGGGCAAAGTGAGCCAATTTCTGTGGGGTAAGTTGAGCCAACACTTTAACTTACCCTACCATAAGACACTGAAGTTAAGTGTCTCTAAAGTATAAACTGCTGGTTTAATGTGATATTGTGCAACTGGTTTAGTTTATCATATGTAAATACTTATTATTTTTAGTTTAATTGATAGAGGCAGTGAACAAGTGCACCAAATCTTTCTCTGAGAACCAGAAGATGCTTTTTATCACATTATAATCAAATATATCTTTTTCCACTTGTAGTCCCTAATGGTCTGTTCGACATTGCAGAAAAGCTACCATGCCAAGAATCTTTTGACTAAACTGTTTATTATTTTCAGTGACATTTTTTCCTTCATTCTGATTCAGTTTTCATTTAGTTTTACTCAACAAACTCTCTGT
The DNA here is from genome assembly GCA_012976165.1 of Labeo catla. Lineage (NCBI taxonomy): Eukaryota > Metazoa > Chordata > Actinopteri > Cypriniformes > Cyprinidae > Labeo > Labeo catla. Next base: position 311,175 of record VONZ01000295.1, on the reverse strand, counting down.
TTAGTCTGTTTTTGGGAAAGTTAAAACTTGTTCTACATATTGTTTCTGAAATGTAAAACAATTACAGATTAAAAATGAAACTTCATCTGTTTTATTTTGTTAGTTTGTAAGTTCACAAACTAACTTCAGAAATCATTCTAATATGCTGATTTGCTGCTCAATATTTATTATTATCAATGTTGTGCTGCTTAATATTTTGTAAAAACCAAGATTGTAGGTTTTCATATGCTTACGGTTCTCATATGCAGCTTTTGAACAGTAGCATTCGAGTAATAAACATGTTAGTGCTTGGCACTATTACTAATTAAACCAAGTGGTAAATGTAGACGTAATGAGATACATTTTATAAAAGGGAACTTTCTGTTTCCCTTGACTGTGATCTAATTTTTAACCCTTCTGCTCAGAAAATCTCTCTGCTGAAAGCAGCTTTCAAATGTTTTAAGCTTTTCAACACCAATGTTTTTTTACCTAATCAACTGTGATGAGCGGCAGAACATTTTGTCATGTCATTTGACGTTTAATTAAATGTCAGATAACCTCTGAATTGCCTGATCATGATGATGCATATTTATACGTTTCATTGTTCCTCTCTTCTAAACATGTCTAGCTTTAAATAGCTCAGCAGTAAGGAAGTGCTAAAATGACCATTTTGATCATATGAACCGATACACATTGGCGTCATGTCATAAACATTTCTGTTTTTTTTTCCTTTCTAGCTGCTTTCCTCACACAGACAGTCTGCCTGGATGATACAACAGTAAAGTTTGAGATTTGGGACACAGCCGGACAGGAACGATATCACAGCCTGGCCCCTATGTACTACAGAGGAGCCCAGGCGGCCATTGTCGTCTATGACATTACTAACACAGTAAGTGCCTGTGATTATGAAATCAAAATTGATTTGGATCAGGCAGGTGTCCTGCACAGCCAATCATTCACCAGCTGAGGGTTACGTGGCACCTCAGCTGCAGTGTGACTTTGCCAGTCAAGCGTTGACTCTAATAAAGGCTGACATCACGCCGTTGTGCTCAGCAGAAGGGTAAGGTCTGAATAATAAGGTTTCACCTGACTGACTGCTGGGGTTAATTATTATTCTGTAGGATACAATCAGACCTTTGCTCAAAGTCAAGCAAGTCACAGTGGCAGTGCAGTTCCTCATGGCAACCTTAAAGGGATAGTTCACCCAAAAATAAAAAATTCTGTCATTAAGTACTCACTCTCATGTCGTTCCAAACCCGTACGACCTTTGTTCATCTTCAGAACACAAATTAAGACATTTTTTTGATGAAATCTGAAAGCTTTCTGACCGTGCATAGACAGTAATGCTACAGACAAGTTCAAGGCCAAGAAAGGTAGTAAGGACATGATTAAAATAGTCCATGTGACATCAGCGGTTCAACTGTAATGTTATAAAGCTACGAGAATACTTTTTGTGCAAAAAGAAACAAAAATAACTTTATTCATCAGTTTCTTTTGTTCCGTGTCAGTCTTTGACGCACAAGAGTATTTCTTGTTTTTTGTTTTCTTTGTGCACAAAAACTATTCTTGTAGCTTCTTAACATTACGGGTGAACCAAAGATGTAGAGCTATTTTATCGATGTCCTTACTACCTTTCTGGTCGATGAACGTGGTAGGGGTTGTATAAGCATTTGGATTTTAACAAAAATATCTTAATTTGTGTTCTGAAGATGAACGAAGGTCTTATGGGTTTTGAATGACATGAGGATGAGTAATTAATTACTTAATTTCCATTCTTTTAAGCTGTATGTTTTTTTTTTTTTTTTTTTTAAATACAGTATTTTATTTTATTCATAATATGTAAAATAGTTAGTCTCTTTTTTCAAAATTAACATGCATATGCATGGAATTTTAGTAAATATAGATATCAATTCGTTAAAAATATATTATGCCAAAGCTGAATTTTTCAGCAGCCGTTACTCCAGTCTTCGGTCTCAAATGATCCTTCAGAAATCATTTTAATATACTGATTTGATGCTTACGTTTCTTTCATTCTATCATTATTTTTAGCAGTGTTGCAAACAATTGTGCTCCTTAATATTTTTCTGGGAACCATGATAAAAAAAAAATCAGTTTAAATCAAACAGCATTTATTTTGAAATAGAAATCTTTTGTAACGTTATAAATGTATTTACTATGTCCTTTGAACAATTTAATGCATCCTTATTGAATAAAAGTATTAATTTCTTTCTAAATAAAAAAAAAAACTCTCTCTCTTATGCTCATCAAAGTTCCATTTATCTGATCAAAAATACAGAAAAGAGAGTAATATTATGAAATATAATTGCTGTTTAAAATAACAGGTTTCTATTTTAATATACTGTAAAATATTATTTATTTCTTTGATCCAAAGCTGAATTTTGAGCAGTCATTACTCCAGTCTTCAGTGTCACACATCCTTCAGAAATCATTCTAATATGCTGATTTATTATCAGTGTTGGCAACAGTTGTGCTGATTATTATTTTTTAGAACCTGTGATGCTTTTTTTCAGGAATCTTTTCTAATAATGTAAGTCTTTACTGTCACTTTTTATCAATTTAACACAGTTGAATAACAGTATTAATTGCTTTCAACGAAAGAAAAAAACTAAAAAAATATACTAACCCTAAACTTTGAACGTTAGTGTATATCATTACAAAAGATTTTTTATTTTAAATAAATGCTGTTCTTTTTAATGTTTTTTTCAAAGAATCCTGAAAAAAGTGTTACAGGTTCCAAAAGAAATATTAAGCAGCGCAGCTGTTTCCAACATTGAACATAAATCAGCATATTAAAATGGTTTCTGAAGATTCATGTGACACTATTTTAAATTGTAATAATATTTCACAATATTAATTTTTTTTCTATATTTTTTATTTAAAAAAACACAGCCTTGATGAGCAGAAAGGTCTTCTTTAAAAAAAACATTAAAAATCTTGCTGATCCCAAACTTTTGAATGGTAGTGTATATACACAGAGGTTATTTTCTAAAAACAAAAAAAAAATTCAACTAATTTAGTTACTAAATTAACAAACTTAAATTGACAGCACTTTACTCATAACAGTTTGAACAAGTCCTAACAAGTTTCATTCAGTAATTTTCTCATTTGTTTACCAAAAATTTCTCTGCTGTTTCTCTTAGGACACATTCACTAGAGCAAAGAACTGGGTGAAGGAGCTGCAGCGTCAGGCGAGTCCAAATATCGTCATTGCTCTGGCCGGCAACAAGGCAGACTTGGCCAACAAGAGAGCTGTTGACTTTCAGGTATGTTTACATGAACGCAAAACAATGTGGGCGAATCTACTTCTGATTATCTGTTCATAACACATCCACATGCATTCTTTAGGAGGCGCAGGCATACGCAGATGACAACAGCCTACTCTTCATGGAGACGTCTGCAAAGACCGCTATGAACGTGAACGAGATCTTCATGGCTATCGGTACGTTCTCATCTCTCTTATTGACTCTCTTAAAGCCTGGGGCACAACACAGAAACATGACACCAGTTTCACTTGCTGCAAAAACGTTCAACCAGACACCACACCTAATCTGATTAAACCTCATTTCATTCAGATCCAGTTTGTTTATGAAGACGTTTTTCTTTTTGATCTCTCATTTTAGCCAAGAAGCTTCCGAAGAACGAGCCGCAGGGCGGAGCAGGGAGCGGCGGACGGGCCAGAGGAGGGGTCGACTTACAGGAGGCAGCACCTCAGGGCAGAAGCGGCCAGTGCTGTGGAGGCGGCAACTAACCATCGGACCAATCAGCTGGCAGATGCACCCAAGGACTGATACAGACACACAAACACAGTATGAATCCATAGTGTGAAATCCATTCACTTATGACCCAGCTCTAAACTATGGCCAGTTAGACTGTACCATACAGCTTCAGAACTGGAAACTGGCCGTCGATACCCTTGTAAAAACAAAACGTTAATGTTTCGACCAGTTATTCCTCCCAAATACAGTACATGCGCATTCAAATACAAACACAAGCCTCTCTGCCATCTATGATTTTCAGAGTTATCCGATTCGTCTTACATACAAAGCAACAGGAGACAAACATGTGATCAGATCTAACCAATCACACTTAAGGCAAAAGAAATTCCAGACTGCTGCTGGTGGTGGAAAAACAAGTTGTTGTTCCCTTGTATTTCCTTATCCTCTCATTTGCTCGTTTGAATGAAAAATTTAGTGGCGACGCCACTATTCAAACTCGCTCTCCCTTTTGGTGGATGCATACTGCCAGTATTGAGTTACACCTCATCTTTCTCCTGCTCTCCTTGATCACATCCCTCCTTTGTCGGAGAGAGGAAAGGTCAGAGAATGAAAAAACAGGCTATTTTCCATCTATGTCAGGCTGTTCTGTAGATCCTGTATTATTTCTATTGTATTAGTCTCTCAGACGTCCACTACTCCAGCACAGACGAAACCAGTATATGATTTATTAGGCTAGACTTCTTTTCTAATCATTTACATATATCTACTTGTATATCTAAATGCATTAACAGGTGGTATAACTCCAATGTGTTGTCGTTTTTTTTTCCTTTGCATTAATGAAATGTTTCAAAATCAGACTTGGAGAAAATGCATATAAATGACAAGGCAAAATCAGCCTCCTCTGACCAAAATCACAAATATATTACGAGGGGAGAGGAAAAAAAGATGATGTTGCTGTTCTTGTACTCTCGTTATATTTTTTCGTTTATTTTCCTGTGAATACGACCCCAATCATTAGCCATTTCAATTCAGCACCTTTGTAAGAATTTACTTGTTTTTGTACTTAAGGTCTCTTAGAGTGCACTGGGTATTTCTTTGTCCACTGACATGTCATTTTCTGTCGATATTTTTCCCTCCTGTTTTACGTCGAAGGACGTCTCTTTCGACCGCCATTTTCAGCATCACATGCGACCTAGCACAACAAATGTGAACGGTGACCCAGACGTCTAAGGAACGAGGGAGGCGGTGGACAAAATCAAATAAATGGAAAAACACAAACCTAATAGAACTTGTAATTTTACCAATAAAGGAGGGGAAGGTATACATTCGGTTTGTTGTGTTCTTATTTCTAAATATAGATGGTTATTCAGTTTTTTTGTTTTTTTTTCCTGCCCTAAATATTTTTTTTTTTTTGCTGCTGTGGATTGAGCTTCGTAAGTAATGTTTATGTTGGTCTCACAGTCGTTTTGAGTTACTGATGCTATTGTGTCAAATTAGCCGTGATTAAGTTCATCCATGAGTGAAAGTGTCCAATAACAGGGTGGTTAATGGTATTTGGCTGGTCATGTGATGCTAACATGGCCGCCCCCCTGAGAAGACCCTCTCCATGTGCATTAAAACAGCTTTTATAAGGTAACAGGTATAATTGGAGTGTTAATATCTTTTGTACATCTTTTTCATTTAGGAGTTAAACTTTTTAACAAAGAGAAAAATCGCTAAATGCATCTTAAAGGTTCTTGAGAGCGAAATTCATGTAGGTTATGACTAGTAGCTATGAATGTTTTGTCATCAGTGGAAACACTTTACAGCAAGTTTCCATTTGTTAACTATATTTAATGCATTAACCAACATCAACAATGAGCAAATTGTTACAGTTTTCATTAATCCTAGTTAAAGTTAGTTAAACACAAATTTAACTCATTCATTGTTAGTCCATATTTAGCTCAGATCCACGAAAAAGCATTAAAAGATACGTTTGATTTTAATAATGTATTAAGAGATAACATTAAGACTAATTCGTTGTTGTTTGTTAACTAATGTTAACAAGTGGAACCTTATTGTAAAGTGTTACCTTGTCAGTGATATTTTATTTAAATACATGTTGTTTATATTTCGTTAAATATATAGGTACGGGCAATTTTTTAAGATTCTAAACATTCAGAAAACGAAGGAGAACATTTAGTAAAGAAATGTTAATTTCAATAAAACTTAAGTTATCTTATAAACACACTGCCAAGGCTATAAATGCAGAATAACTGAAACGGAAAAGTCTCTTATAATTTCCATCCCTAATTATGAATGTGTGGAAACATTTACATTTAGTAGTAAAATGCCTTATAGTATTTTTTAAAAAACATCCGTTAGCTAATGTATTTACCACATTAGCTTGGCTGACGTTTTAGCAATACCGTTTGGCATTTTGCTACTAAATATAAGTTTAGATAAATGTAAGTTATATTAATAAGCTCAATATGTGTTCTTTTAAATTGATACAGTACAATAACAAGTAGCTCAAGTGTTTAATGCCCCCCAGTGGAAAGTAATGTAACTTTTAATTTTGTAGTACTTCTTATAATACTACATTTCCCAGCGTCCTCCTATAGTGCGCATGCGCATCCAGTTTTTAGAACGTGTATCGAAAACCATCACAAAACTTTATTGAAGCGGCACAGGGTGGAAGTGAGCTCGGCGATCCTAGGAGGGGAAGTGAGGCTGCTGATATGGCGGACCCGGCGGCACAGACCTCCGCGCAGCCCCGGCTTCAGCAAGCGCAGTCCGGCGGCCCGACAGGATCCAACCCTAACGCCGGAGCCGGGAGCAGCGACCCGGCCCGACCAGGCCTGAGTCAGCAGCAGTGGTCCAGCCAGAAGAAAGCCCAAGTCCGCTCGTTTCCGCGAGCTAAAAAGCTGGAGAAACTCGGAGTGTTTTCCTCCTGCAAGGTAACCGAGAGCTCGGCTCAAAACAATAGAGCGAGAGCCGGGGCCTGTCATGTGTCAGTGCTTCAATAACATCCTGCAAACGAGTCACGTTGTTTCTTGGTACATATACAATTCAGACGCATCTTCATGAAGTAATTAAAGCCTAAACGTGATTTATAGGTAGACAATAAAAACACTAGATTATGAAGACCTCTATGGGCTAAAGAATGAAAAATGAATCATATTTCTAGTGAACTCTTAGCTATGTTTGCAAAAATGCTGTTAAAATGGATTGCTTAACAGGTTTTACAACAGCTTATATAATATGAAATTAATCTGGTGGGAAATGAAATGCATGTACTATGTATGTTTTTAAAACATGTACCGTACGTTCAGTATTTTCAGTATATCTCATTGTATGATGTCATGTTGTCACCACTGCATTATTATAGATCAAAATGTCTTGACATTATTTACCTGATGAACACGTTGTTTACTGTCATTTACAGTTCTTTAAAATGTAAATCACAGCTGTGTTCTGTCATCACAGGCGAATGATGCTTGCAAATGTAATGGATGGAAAAACCCCAATCCGCCGACAGCTGCTCGTATGGAGCTCCAGCAGCAGGCAGCCAGTCTGACGGAGACCTGCCGAAGCTGTGGACACTCTCTGGGTAAGATTAATGCTTCTGAGTCAATTTTATTACATCACACTATATACTACATGTATATATCACACCCATGATTCTACATAGTATCATCCAAATAAGCTGGTTCAGCATGATATTGTGCAACACTGCCCTGCCACTTTTTCCTTGTAGAGTTTCCTTGCTTCTGGAAGAATTTTTCCAGTAGGGGTTTTTGAAACGTCTTTGTTTCACAGTTATAAACTATGTATGAACCAAGCCAACCAGCTACGAAGTGAACTTTAACATTACAAACTGTTTAAGCAAAGTATGTGAAAATACTTTTGTGTTGTTAATGGCTTTAATGAGACAAAGAACTGCAATTTGTCATTGCGAAAGACAATCAAATTCAAAATGACAGTTAAAGTCAAAAGTTTACATACACCTTGCAGAATCTGCAAAATGTTAATTATTTTACCAAAATAAGAGGGATCATACAAAATGTGTTATTTTTTTATTTATTACTGACCTGAATAAGATATTTCAGAAAAAAGACATTTACATATAGTCCGCAAGAGAAAATTATAGTTTGATTATAAAAATGACTTAAAAGTTTAAAAGTTTACATCCCCTTGATTCTTAATACTGTGTTGTTACCTGAATGATCTCTGTGCTCTTTTTGTTTAGTGATAATTGTTCATAATCACTTGTTTGTGCTGAACAGTTAAACTACCTGCTGTTCTTCAAAAAATCTTTTTGAGATCCATCTTTTCACACTGGGGACAACTGAGGGACTCATATGCAACTATTACAGAAGGTTTAAACACTCACTGATGCTTCAGAAGGAAAAACGATGTGTTAAGAGCCAGGGGATGAAAGCGTTTTGAATTTGAAGATCAGGGTAAATGTAACTTATTTTATATTCTGGGAAACATGTAAGTATCTTCTGTAGCTTCTGAAGGGCAGTACTAAATGAAAAAAATCATGTTTAGGCAAAATAAGAAAAATGTACACTTCATTCTTTTGAAGATTCTGCAAGGTGTATGTACACTTTTGTAAATATAAAACTATTGTTTTAAAGATGTTTTAAAGACAACATATTTTACATGAACTGCAAATTATGTATACAAATGTTTAAGCAGTTTGAGGATGTAGGGAAACTCGACATCATTTTTTTGATTGGTGGAAATTTCTTTGCAGAATCATTGGTAATGTAGTTTATCATCAGGGTTGATAAACAACAACAGCATACCACTGATTAACAACCTAATAGGTTTGTCTTAAAAGGTAATATAAATTATGTTTTAAATCGATTTCACTAGGGTGAAAATGTATGAGATTTTTACTTCTGCACTGTTGCACTGTATGGCTTATACAGACAGATACCTGAAATGAAAGCAAGTTGAGTGTAGCAAGCATCACCCTAAATGGACAATTTATAAAGCATATGTTATGCAGAGATAAGCAGAGTAAGACCTTAACCTTAGTGGTTTTACAGGCCAGTGTATGTTAAAGGGATAGTTCACCCAAAAATGAAAATGTTGTCATTAATTACTCACCCTCATGTCGTTCCAAACCTGTAAGACCTTTATTCATCTTTGGAACACAAACTAAAATATTTTTGATGAAATCTGAGAGCTATTTGATCTTTTTAATGACAGAGTTTTCAATTTTGAGTGAACTATCCCATTAACTGTGTAGTTTACATCATATAACGCATCATTATTGTTGTTCACATTATCTTGTGTGTTTATTTATAGCGGAACATGTGTCTCACCTGGAGAATGTGTCTGAGGAGGAAATTAACCGGTTGTTGGGGATGGTGGTGGACGTGGAGAATCTCTTCATGTCTGTCCACAAAGAAGAAGACACGGACACCAAGCAAGTCTACTTTTATTTGTTCAAGGTAAACAGACAGATGAGATCTGCTTCCTTCATTTTTTTTTTTAAGTGCAAACACACCCAAGATTATTTATCATATTGAAAAAGCCTCTAAGATGTTTTTGTTTATCTGGCAGCTGAATGTTTCACATTTTTGCCTGTGTTGTTTTGGTGACTTTCTTTTCTTAGTTGCTGAGGAAGTGTATTCTGCAGATGGGGAAGCCAGTGGTGGAAGGCTCTCTCGGTAGCCCTCCCTTTGAAAAACCCAACATAGAACAAGTACGTGTTTGTGTATGTGTATATGAAAGTTGGGAAAAAGCTTTCTGCCAGTCACATATAAAACAGCTTTTTTAAAATGCCTGGGACATTTGTCTTTTAATGCACTCAAGATCTCTTTCTCTCTCTCTCTCTCTTTCTCTCTGACTGTCTCAGGGGGTGCTGAATTTTGTCCAGTATAAGTTCAGTCATTTGGCTCCAAAGGAGAGGCAGACCATGTATGAGCTCAGTAAGATGTTTCTGCTCTGTCTGAACTACTGGAAACTGGAGACTCCGTCACAGTTCCGTCAGAGGGCCCAGAAAGAGGATGCAGCAGCCTACAAAGTTGATTATACTAGGTCTGTGTGCTATATTGCAAATAAGTGTAGGTTTGTGTAAATAGTGCTTTAAGATGCACTGTAACTAGTTGTCAAAATATTAAAGATGATCGAATCACTCTTGAAATATGAGGCAATCTACATCAAATGCCAAAATGTTATTTATTGTGAATTTTGTAATAATTATAATCATTTTTCTCCACAAACGTCTAATTGCAACTTTGTAACTCAAAACGAGATGTATTGGATAAGTAATGGCTGCTGAAAATTCAGCTTTGCCATCACAGGAATAAATTACATTTTAAAATAAAACAGGTATTTTAAATTGTAATAACTGACAGCATAACTGTTTTTAATGTTTTAAAATTTTTGTGATTTAGTTTTGTGTGTGTGTGTGTGTGTGTGTGTGTGTTTCAGGTGGCTGTGTTACTGTCACGTTCCTCAGAGTAATGACAGCTTGCCCCGGTACGAGACCTGTCACGTGTTCGGCCGCAGTCTGCTGAAGTCTATCTTCACTGTCACCCGCAGACAGTTACTGGAGAAGTTCAGAGTGGAGAAAGACAAACTCCCACCAGAGAAACGCACTCTGATCCTCACACACTTTCCCAAGTAAGACCAATACACTGCACACCGCAGCACCATCACTCTCACGTAGTGTAACTGAATATGCATGCATGTTTATTTGTGTGTGTACTAGGTTTCTTTCCATGTTGGAGGAAGAAATCTATGGAGAGAACTCCCCCATTTGGGAGGCAGATTTCACCATGCCAGCCTCAGAGGGGACACAGCTAGGGCATCAAACAGGTGTGTGTTTAGGTGGTTATTAGGGATGAGCATTTAGAGTAAATTTGTAATCAAATTTATGTATTAAAAGAAAAAAGATGCATGATATAATTTTGTTCACAGATGTTGAGCTACATCACACTTACAATGATTTTAGGTAGGGCTGTTAGTTTAACATGTTAATTTAATTAATTAGTTATGAAAAAATAAGATGTTTAAAATATTTTACCGCAGTTAACGCACTAGCCCCGCACCCAGTACATCAGCTTATATTTCATATAGTTGACTGTTGACAAATACGATGCACGGCAACAACTCCAAAAATGCAGTTATGCCCTAAAATTCAAGATATTGGGGCCAAAAATTACTAGTTTGTGTTTTCTCATATTTATTTATATCACACTTAATTTATTTATGTCAACCACTTACATGTGGTTTTATACAACAGGTCAGTAAATAAAAAGACGATATTGTGTTATATTTAAACACAATATTGTGTGTTTTTGCTCAATTTTGCAAAGAACATATGACCTTTGAAGCCACAGCAGAATTGTTGTGCATCTCAGAGCAACACAGCGGTGTTTAGTTTCTGAATAATTCTGCGTTTTGAATGAATAGTATGAACCAATGATTCAAAAGCCCATTCATAAAGAGAGCTATTTACTTAATTCCTGAATGAATCAGCCATTTAATTTAATCGAATGAGTGAATGAACCATAAAGACATTTACCGCCCCCTGATGGCAGATTTAGTTTCTTATTTAGAGTATAATTTCATAAATAAATAAGAAGAATAAAAATAAAAACATTAAAGGGATGGTTCACCAAAATAAAAAAAATAAAAATAATAATCCTGATTTACTCAACCTCATGTAGTTAAAACTTTTTTTTTGAGGAACATTAAAAAGATATTTTGAAGACTGTTGGTAACAAAGCTGTTTTGGTTACCAATGACTTTCTTCGTATGAACAAAAAAAAATACTGAGATATTTCTCAAATGATCTTCTTTTATGTTCCATAGTTCACATTAGGCCGTTGCAGCCTAAAAGTTTATGTGTAATTAATTCTATGTTGAATTAAATGAAATATTTCTTTCTAAAACTACGGTTTGTAATGTTCACCTGATACTTTCTCATTTAACGCCAAAATCGATTTAAATAATCTTCTGTGGGTATTTTCACAGTCAAATTTATTTTGCAGTTTATTAGATCAATTAATCGAAACATCATGTAATTAATTAAATTTAATTAATTAATTAAAAATTAATTAAATTTTCATTGACTGACAGCCATAAATTTAAGATAAGCCTTGAAAGAATTAAGCTAAATTAAGATATATTCATTACTAAAAACATTAAGATTTGCAAATAACAAAGAAAAACTAAAGTAGACTGCATTCTGTGTCAATAAAGGCTGCAATAAATCACATTTTTACATTTTCTTAGAGTGTGGCATCCATCCCCTGACAAGTGGGTATACATTTAATACTGTAAACATTTGTTAAACTTAACAAGATTTGTGTCCCACCTCAGTGTCTTTGGAATGGTCTGTTGCAAAATGAGAAGTGATGCTATTCTCTGTATCAATGTGCAGTTGTTAAGGTGTCATAAAATAATTCTCATGCCACAATTTTAACATAATAAAAATAGAATAGTGCGAACAGAACACAGTTATTAATCTTCCAGTGTGTTAGCCACCATAGAGACCTAGCATTAGTTTTGGACTACTGTATGTTGCTTCAAACCCTTTTTCTTTCTGTCCTAGTGCTGAGTCCCATCTCAGTGTCTGGCTCTCCTCTCAGTAAAGGCAGCAGTGGTTCTGCTATGGGTGTCACAGGTTTGGATGTAGCTTCCTCTGAACCAGTAACTGGTGAGAAGATCCCGTTGGAGATTTATTTATTGTGCACTCTATACTTTGGCATTTAATTTAATTTAAGTACACAATCATATGCATCAGACTTAAGAGTGACGTCAAAGATCTTGGCAATGACTGTGTGATGCATTGTCTCTCAGGAGAGAAGCGAAAGCTTCCTGAGGCACTGACCCTGGAGGATGCCAAGCGGATCCGAGTTATGGGCGACATCCCTATGGAACTGGTCAATGAAGTCATGAAGACAATTACAGACCCCGCTGCCATGCTGGGACCAGAGGTTAGAGTTCATCACACCCTTATTATAGCTTTAAAAGTATAGTTCACTCAAAAATGAAAATTAGATGAAATTTACACAGATATCACCAAAGATGTAGAAGAGTTTGTTTCTCCATCAGAAAAGATTTGGAGAAATTTAACATTACATCAATTGCTCACCAATGGACCCCTTATTCTGACAGCACCCATTCACTGCAGAGGATCCACTGGTGAGCATGTATTGTGATGTTTAATATCTCCAAATCTGTTCTAATGAAAAAACAAGCTCTTCTACATCTTTCTGAGTTTTTGATCCAATCCAATTTTGATGAAATTTCATCAAAAATATCTTAATTTGTGTTCTGAAGATGAACGAAGGTCTTACGGGTTTGGGGTGACATGAAGATGAGTAATTAATGACAGAATTTTCATTTTTGGGTGAACTATCGCTTTAAATATAACATGAGGTTCTTCCATTCTGCATTAGAACATCCTGTGTTTCGTGAATTATACATTTGAAGAGTAAAAAATTATTAATGGTGTTTTGTTTGCTGGTTTCCCAGACTAGTCTGTTGTCAGCAAACGCAGCTCGTGACGAGACGGCTCGTCTGGAGGAGAGGAGAGGCATCATTGAGTTCCATGTGATTGGTAACTCTCTCTCTCAGAAGTCCAATAAGAAGATTCTCATGTGGCTCGTGGGCCTGCAAAATGTTTTCTCCCATCAACTCCCCCGCATGCCCAAAGAGTACATCACACGTCTTGTGTTTGACCCGTAAGTCCACAGCGACCCCTTCCTTTTTCCAGAGCTCCCATTTCCTTGACTTTTATGTCTCGCTAGCCTCCCACTCAGCCTTTTTTGACCCTGTGTCCTCTCTGTGACCTCAGGAAGCACAAGACTTTGGCTCTGATTAAAGATGGCCGTGTGATTGGAGGGATCTGCTTCAGGATGTTCCCCACTCAGGGATTCACAGAGATCGTCTTCTGTGCGGTCACCTCAAATGAGCAGGTCAAGGTATGGAGATGCACTCAAAGGAAACTGAAGGACACTAAGACAATGGTTCTCAACCAGGGAACCTTAGCAAACATCCAAGAGGAAAGAACATACAGTTTTTATAGCTTAAGTATTAGTTTGCTCTAGAATTAAAATTTCCTGATAATTTACTCATCCTATGTCATCCAAGATGTTCATGTCTTTCTTTCTTCAGTTGTAAAGAGATTGCATTTTTTGAGGAAAACATTTCAGGATTTTTCTACATATAATGGACTGATATGGTGCACCGAGTTTGAACTTCCAAAATGCAGTTTAAATGCGGCTTAAAATGATCCCAAATGCGGTTGTAAACGATCACAGTCGAGGAAGAAGCAAAACGATCGGTTATTTTCATTTTAAAAAATAAAATTTAGATACTTTTTGTCTTGCTCTGCCTGAACTCTGTGTATTTTGGTTCAAGACAGTATGTCGAAAAACTTGTATTTTCTCCCTCAACTTCAAAAATCATTGCAAAATCATCCTACGTCGCTGCAGAAGTACCGACCCAGTCTTTGCAAAGTGAACATGCAAAGAAGATCAAACACCCTCAACAAAAAAGGTAAAACAGCGATATTGGACGATTTCGAAGTTGAGGGAGAACATGAGATGGGAGTTTTTCGACATACCCTAACTGTCATGAACCACAAAAAAACTGAGGTTGGGAAGAGCAAGACAAGACGAGCGTTTGACATTAAAAAGTATATAAATTGTATTACTTTTTTATGAAAATAACTGATCGTTTAGCTAGATAAGACCCTTATTCCTCGGCTGGGATCGTTTACAACCACATTTGAGATCATTTAAAGCCACATTTAAACTGCATTTTGGAAGTTCAAACTTGGGGCACCATATCAGTCCATTATATGGAGAAAAATCCTGAAATGTTTTCATCAAAAAATGCAATTTCTTTACCAACCGAAGAAAGAAAGACATTAACATGTTGGATGACAAGGGGGTGAGTACATTATCTGTAAATTGTTGTTCTGGAAGTGGACTTCTCCTTTAAGTTTCTTTGGTTACCGCTGTGAACAAAGCAGCGCAATGCTTATGAACACTACTTTAAATGCATTATTCAGAGGCAAATTAAAAGAGAACGCCATAGAAACTTTTCTTAAAACAGTCAGTTCCCCTCAGAGATACATTCATATCATCCCCCATTTCAATATTTAGGATAATATTTCCAATATTTTGCGCATTGTGCACTGTCATCTGGCTCTGTCTGCTACAGTATTTTACAGTATGTTAACGGATGTTTAAAGAGTTTGTAATATTTCCACACGACATTTTGAAAAATGATTGCGTGCAGTTCGTGTGCAAGCCCGGAACCATGATCAGTTGAAATATGTCAGTTCGATCAGTGCATCTGTACTCCATTGTATAAATTAAATATAGATTAATCATTGTTAAAGCTACAAAGTTATTTGTCAAGACGAGTATTTTAACATACTTTTGTAGGCTATTTGTCCATCAGAGATGTGTCTCTCTGTGATTGATTGAAATTTTAAATTAACAAGGCTTAAAAAAAGGTGCAAATGATAAACTTTTGTGACGACACAGCAGTGACAAAATCATCAACTGTCCCGAGCATCTTTAACGCTGGCCCTGAGCCATTGGACACTCCTTGTTGTCGAGCCCTGCCTCGAAAACATTAATTTCTTTTAGAGTGAAGAAAGAAAGACATTAAAGTGTATATAAACAGCCCTTTCGTTATGTGGCATGATTTACTTGATTTATTGATCATTGTGCATTTGTGCATCTTTAGGGCTACGGCACACACCTGATGAATCATCTTAAGGAGTACCACATCAAGCATGGCATTCTGTACTTTCTCACGTATGCTGACGAATACGCCATCGGCTACTTCAAGAAACAGGTACAGTTGTAGCCACGCACATATGAACGTTTTTCATTTTCTGTTTTTCCACTGCACAGCTTCACCTGTTGAACCTTTGTTCTTTCGGTAGGGCTTCTCCAAAGACATCAAAGTGCCAAAGAGCCGATACCTTGGTTACATCAAAGACTATGAGGGAGCCACACTAATGGAGTGCGAGCTCAATCCCAGAATACCATACACCGAGCTCTCGCACATTATAAAGAGGCAGAAAGAGGTGAGGGTGCACAAATTTACCCTGCTGCTGGAGAGGAATTACATTGTGTTGGTTTATCCAGTGGTATTATATTGTGTATTGGTGTAAATGATTTTTGGAGGGGGATTTTTTTTTTTTTTTTCTTTCTTTCTTTTTTTTTTAACCTTGGAATATCCCAGATTGGCTGGACACATTAACCTTTTGCGAATTTGTCTCAGAAAAAGGAAAAGCAACCAGGCTTTGTTATATGACTATGGTTTTGTTGTCTGCTGTAGATCATCAAGAAACTGATCGAGAGGAAACAGAATCAGATCAGGAAAGTGTATCCAGGTCTCACCTGTTTTAAAGAGGGTGTGCGGCAGATTCCTGTGGAGAGTATACCAGGCATCAGTAAGTGTGCGCTTGTGTCTTAATAGCAGTTTTGATGCACATACAGAATTTTTCCATTCTCACACACTGTCTGTCTGTCTTTTTTTCTTGAGGAGAGACTGGTTGGAAACCTAGTGCCAAGGAGAAAAGGTCAGAGGAGAATTTATGCATATTTATTCTGAAATCTTAGACCATCTGTGTGTCTGTATTAGATCATAGGGGAACTGCATCTTACTGATAATTTTACAGTGATACCATGTGTACACTTTAAAAGTTTGGGCTCAGTAAGATTTTTTTTTTAATGAAATTAATTAACTTTTATTCAGCAAGAATGCATTAAAATTACAGAAATCTTTGGTAGTATTAGCAATGTCTTTAATATTTCAAGTGCTGAATTTTCAGCATCATTACTACAGTCTTTAGTGTCACATGATTCTTCAGAAATCATTCTGATATGCTGAATTATTATCAACAGTTGTGATGCTTTTTATTTTTTTGGAACCTGTGATACTTTTTTTTTCAGGATTTATTGATGAATAAAACATGAAAAAGAACAGCATTTCTAACTTTTCTAACAATATACACTACTGTTCAAAACTTTGGGGTCCTTTTTTCTTTTTTTTGTTTTTTAAGAAATGAATACTTTTATAATTTTTTTCAGCAAGGATGTGTTAAATTGATGTGATAGTGATAGTGAAAATATTTATATTTCAAATAATTGCTGTTCTTTTTAACTTTTCATCAAAAAAATCCTGAGAAAAGTATCACAGCGTCACAACTTTTTCCAACACTGATAATAGCATATCCAGCATATTAGAATGATTTCTGAAGGATCATGTAAAAGACACTAAAGACTTGAGTAATGATGCTGAAAATTCAGCTTTGCATCAAAGGAAAAAAAAAATATTTTAAAGTATGTTAAAATAGAAAACTAATATTTTAAATAGCAACAATATGTCACAATATTACTGTTTTTCTGTGTTTTTGATCAAATAAATGCAGCCTTGATGAGCATGAGGGACTTATTTAAAAAACATTAAAAAACGTACTGATCCCAAACTTTTGAACGGCACTGTATGTTTTAAAATATATTCCAATAGAAATCACTGTTGTTTGTTTTAAACATCTTGGATTACAAGGGGTGAGTACATTATCTGTCAATTTTTGTTCTGGAAGTGGACTTCTTTAAAAAAAAAAAACTTGCTGACCGCAAACTTTTGAACAGTTGTGTAGCTGTTTTTTTTTGTTTGTTTTTTTGTTGTTTTTTGTTTTTGTTTTTTTTGGTGCGGAGTAGCACAGTACCTGCGTGACTTGTCAACAGACAGAAGTAGCTCTGGCTACAGTGTTCTTCCACAAGACACATGCATGTCTGTTTATTAACCTCTAGAGTACCAAAAGTTACAGACTGCAGCTTTAAGTTAGCAGACACTGGCTAACCCAGGCAGAAACCCTGTGTGTGTCCATCATTCTCTCTTGTTTTATCTCTACAGTAAAGAGCTGAAAGATCCAGATCTGCTCTACAACATGCTAAAGAATCTACTCGCTCAGATTAAAGTAAGCCACACGTTCATTTCAGCACATTGACTATGCGATATCCGGTTATATTCTCACCATCTCATCTGTGTGTGTGAACAGACACATCCAGATGCCTGGCCTTTCATGGAGCCAGTGAAAAAATCAGAAGCTCCAGACTATTATGAGGTCATCCGCTTCCCCATTGGTGGGTACTAATACAATCTGCATATACAATAATGAGATTTAACTCTTCTGAAGAGCTGTTATTGAATTAGCCGAAGAAGCAAGACTGCCAATATTAATCAGTAAAGCTCTATACACTTTGAACAACAACAAATTGCATCCAACTGAATAAACCTCTCCTGCTCCTCAGACTTGAAAACGATGACGGAGCGTCTGAAGAACCGGTATTATGTGACAAAAAAGCTGTTTATCGCCGACCTGCAGAGAGTGATCACAAACTGCAGAGAGTACAACCCTCCAGACAGCGAGTACTGCAAGTGTGCCAACACACTGGAGAAGTTTTTCTACTTCAAACTGAAAGAGGCCGGGCTCATTGACAAGTAACGGGCATCTAGTCTAGGACAAGGGACCAGTTAGATACTATAGAGAGCGTGATCACATACACGTTGGATGACTGACATCCAAACTTGTCAAAAGTTGCTGCTTTCTGTTACTTTTTTCTTCCATATACAGTATAGTTATAAAACTCAAGGTTATATTCGTGTGTATGTCTCTGCTGTGCCAGTGCACTAAGGGAAAATGAAAGTTGAAAGTGTTGGATGTGGGCGTTAGCTTAGACAGAAATCACTATTAGCAGTTCTGTTTTTCTTTCTCATGCGCCAATAAACGAATGACTCACGAACGGCGCAAGCTGTTGCTCAACATTCTGTACACAAACATTCAGTTGTGTAACAAAGTCTTATCCTGCGAAATTTCCTGGCCCGAAATGCTGCGGCCAAAGACGGACAATGTTTGCCCTCTGGTGATGATGCCACCATTCTCTGCCAAAGCTGTTTGAAACAGCCGGTTAGTCATACATGGGACGTGCCTATTCAGTACAAATCTGAAAATATGAGGGAAAACTTAGTTTTTTCTGTTTTTGTTTTGAGCTGAGTTCCATCAGTGGTTTTTATTGAAGAAAAGATGGCTCATTCCTTGACAGATCACTTCAAGTAACAATAGTCAGTGTTTTTGTTCTCCTGGGAAATTACTGCTGTCCACTTGGCTTTGTCAGTGTCATTGTGAAGTGTTTATCTTTGTTTGCGAACCAATATTTGTCTTTTTCAAAAGCTTTCAGCGTGTCATGACCCTGGGCGTAACCGTTCACCGTTTTTGCAACCTGCTTTTTACACCCAGTTGGGACCAGGAGCACAGGACCATTTCAGTCATGACTGCAAAACACTTTCGTCTGCTACTACCTAAAATGGTCAGAATGGACAACAGCACAAACCTGTGTTTCCAAATTTGTATGTGTTTTCTCTGACAGTGCATGTTCTTTGCTAGTTTACCGTTCACACACATGGACAGCTGGTTTCTTTTTCAGGCTCTTGCAATGGCCATTTACTTGAATCATGATTTTGATGAACTGCTGCAATGTTGATGTATTATCAGGGGTCTTTATTTTTGGTTTCACCGTGGGACACTGATGAAACTCTCATGAAGAGGACGCACGGGCGTGCTAGAAAAAAGTTGAACATGGTTACATTTGGAAGATGCATGTAAATTGCTATGATTCTGTGTACTATAGTTTTCTTTTTTTCTTTTTTTGAAAATAAAACGTTTTTTTAAGTCTGCTGCTGAGATGATTTGTAGATTTCAGTTTTATATTTCTGATTCATGAATTTTTAGTGATTTTAGATTTTAGATTAGAAATATTTATTTTCATTCTAAAATAAATAATTATAAGTTTATTTATTTATGTTTCGTTTATATATATATATAAAAAATAAAAAAATGTATGTATATATACTGACCAAAATTATAAATGCAACACTTTTGTTTTTGCCCCCATTTTTCATGAGCTGAACTCAAAGATCTAAGACTTTTTCTATGTACACAAAAGGCCTATTTCTCTCAAATATTGTTCACAAATCTGTCTAAATCTGTGTTGGTGAGCACTTCTCCTTTGCTGATATAATCCATCCACCTCACAGGTGTGGCATATCAAGATGCTGATTAGATAGCATGATTATTGCACAGATGTGCCTTAGACTGGCCACAATAAAAGGTCACTCTAAAATGTGCGGTTTTACTGTATCCGGGGGGTCCGAAAACCAGTCAGTATCTGGTGCAACCACCATTTGCCTCACGCAGTGCAACACATTTCCTTCGCATAGAGTTGATCAGGTTGTTGATTGTGGCCTGTGAAATGTTGGTCCACTCCTCTTTAATGGCTGTGCGAAGTTGCTGGATATTGGCAGGAACTGGAACACGCTGTCGTATACACAGATCCAGAGCATCCCAAACATGCTTAATGGGTGACATGTCTGGTGAGTATGCTGGTCATGCAAGTTTTCAGCTTCCAGGAATTGTGTACAGATCCTTGCAACATGGGGCTATGCGTTATCATGCTGTGACATGAGGTGATGGCCGTGGATGAATGGCACAACAATGGGCCTCAGGATCTCGTCACGGTATCTCTGTGCATTCAAAATGCCATCAATAAAATGCAGCTGTGTTCGTTGTCCATAACATACGCCTGCCATACCATAACCCCACTGCCACCATGGGCCACTCGATCCACAACGTTGACATCAGCAAACCGCTCACCCACACAACGCCATACAGGCTGTCTGCCATCTGCCCTGTACAGTGAAAACCGGGATTCATCCGTGAAGAGAACACCTCTCCAAAGTGCCAGATGCCATCAAATGTGAGCATTTGCCCACTCAAGTCAGTTACAATGATGAACTGACATCGAGCATGCAGATGATCTTCCCTAAGACGCTTTCTGACAGTTTGTGCAGAAATTCTTTGGTTGTGCAAACCGATTGTTGCAGCAGCTGTCCGGGTGGCTGGTCTCTGATGATCTTGGAGGTGAAGATGCTGGATGTGGAGGTCCTGGGCTGGTGTGGTTACACGTGGTCTGCAGTTGTGAGGCCGGTTGGATGTACTGCCAAATTCTCTGAAACGCCTTTGGAGACAGCATATGGTAGAGGAATGAACATTCAATTCACAGGCAACAGCTCTGGTGGATATTCCTGCAGTCAGCATGCCAATTACACGCTCCCTCAAAACTTGCAGCATCTGTGGCATTGTACTGCGTGATAAAATTGCACACATAGATAGATAGATATGGTTTATGTACATTTACATATTTGTATATGTGGTTTATGTATTTATTTGTATATTTATTTGTTTATATATATTCTAGATATTTATTGGTTTATATATATATATAGAGAGAGAGAGAGACAGAGAGAGAGAGAGATATTTGGTTACGTATTTATTTATATTTACTTATTTATCTTTATGTATTTATGTATATCTATCTGTATATATTTGTTGTACATATAGATATAGATAGATAGAGATATTTATTTATATCTATATATTTTATGTATTTATATATATATATATATATATATATATTTCTATTGTTTTTATGCATGTATATAAAACACAAATTACACCCAACCTAATTTATGTTTTTTATTTTAACATTTCTAACCTTTGATTACATAAAGAAGGTAATGTATTTTTTAATTTATATAAGGTCATTAAGATGCAGAAAACATGAAAAATCACTATTATTTTTTTATGTAATTAAATTATATATAAATTTATTTGAATATTGTCTGTTTTTAATAATGTTTTTGTTTTGATAAGACAATGACTAACAGGTAAATGAGAAAGGCAGTTCGTTCAGTTTTGATTTCCTAACATCACTGACTGTAAAATGGGGCCCCATCAAGGTCTCTCTATTACTTCCCTCTGCCCTCTTTCCAGCTTCTGCTTTCCACATTTACAAATCAACTTCTGTTTCAGTCCACATCACTGCTGTGCCACGGGGCAATCAAAGAAAAACAAAACTGATAACAATTAACAAAAAAAATATTAGGAAGTTTTGTTTATTTCTTATACTAACAGCCTACAGTTGCCTGCTGTCGTTGAATTTAGCCCCTATTTCGTAGCACGTCCTTCATCTCCTCCTGCCGGGCCCTTTCTCTGTTTTCGGTTTCGTTTTTCTGCTCAGCAGGCACATAAAGCGAATGTTTTTAAAGACCAGACGAGGTTCAGTCTCTCAAAGTAACACACAGACCCATCTCCACCACAGTGACGGCAGCACAGGTGAGTGAACATACTGACACAATACTGACCTGTTCAGATATAGTCATTTGATCTTAGTTTATAGTCCTTCACATTCTTTCAATACAAAAACATAAGCAAGGTTGTAGCTTTGATATTTTAAACATGGAATATTTGTTTTAAGATTAATTATGTAAGACCACCAGTTATTCATTTTTTGTTTTTGGATTTGTTTCGGGAATAACAGAGATTAATGGTGAAGCTGCTAGCATTTGACCTCAAATGCTTGTAAGACGGTTTTTAAAAAGTTATGAAAAGATCCAAAACATTCTCTCGGGTTTCCACAATTTTTACTCTACCTGTTTCTTCTTGTATCTTCAGATTGCCACTGGATCAGTTTGATTACTTTTGCACTGCACTGGTTAATCTGTAATAATCTGAATGTATGATTACCATTTCTGACAGGGCGTTTTCAGCACATGACTAATCAAACGCATAACTGAGCCTAAAGCTTCAGGAAATGTGTCAGTCATTTCAGACAAACCATTTTAGTATGTGTGGTGACAATTAATATTGATCATTTTTTGACAACGTAAATATGCTGACTGTTTGTGTAGATGGATCTTAGACCGTACCAGGAGGAGGTGGTGCAGGCAGCGCTCAGAGGGGAGAACAGCATCATCTGGCTTCCCACCGGTGGAGGAAAAACCCGTGCTGCGGTTTACGTCACTAAGAACCACCTGGAGACCACAGCCAATGCCAAAGTGGCAGTGCTCGTCAACAAGGTAAAGTCAGATTAGTGCTTTATCACTCTGGTTCTGTGCATAAGCTGTTTTACATTTTTATTACTCTCATTGTATTTAGATTTACACTTAAAAAAATGCATATCCCTTGTTCTCAGGTGCATCTGGTAGACCAGCATGTAGCAAAAGAATTCAGTCCTTTTCTTGGGAGCAGATACAAAATAACAGCTATCAGTGGGGACAGTAATCAGAAAGACTTGTTTGGGAATCTAGTCAAGGAATCAGACCTGGTCATTTGCACGGCTCAGATCTTGGAGAACGCCCTGATCAGCACAGAGGAAGAAAAACACGTGGAGCTCACGGGTAACAGATGTTTCTGCATGACGCACCATGATACATAATGCCTTACAACTGTTTTACACAGCGCATGAATGGACATTTGACTATTTCCGTGAATACGGTACACTTTGGTTGGCATTTTCCAAGTATTAGAGGAACAATTCCCATGTCGCATAACTCGTTTTAACTATTAATTACGGTTTTTAATTATTAACTACTGTTAATAATTAACATTAATGTGTGTTGGAAGTGTGTGTACACATCTGTCCTATAATGACAAAAATCCACCCAGTGGTTTTTAATTAATCTAGTAAAAAGGGCGTTTTTTACACTACCATTGAGAAATTTTAACCAAAGTATGTTATAAACTTTTCATTAAAGAATCATATCAACTTGTGGAAGATGGGCATGACCTCTTTAATTGGTTTTGTAAATGTTTTGGGTTGAAAACTTGATGCCATCCTAATATGCAGATTTATACATAATATACTGTACAGTACCCTTCATTTGTCTCTATTCAGACTTCACCCTGCTGGTCATAGACGAATGTCACCATACAAACAAGGAGAGCGTCTATAATAAGATTATGGGCCGCTATGTTGAAAAGAAAGTGAGAAAAGAAGGGAAACTGCCTCAGATTTTGGGCCTTACAGCATCACCTGGTACAGGAGGAAATAGGACACTGGATAAAGCTGTTGAACACGTCCTGCAGGTGTGTTTAAATGTACACATTAGGATACATAATAAAGCAAAAAAAAATGCAATAAGTAAAGTTCAATTCCAGTTGTGTTTTCTACATTCACAGCTAAGACTTATTATCAGATATATACAAGTCAATTGAAAACTAGTTTATTTTCTGCTGTGAACGGATAAAAAAAATCACTTTTTCTTTCTCATTCCCAGATCTGTGCCAATCTGGATTCAGTAATTGTGTCCACCAAGAATTTTACACCAGTGCTGAAGAAAGTCGTTCCCAAACCCAAAAAGCAATATGACATTGTTGAAAAAAGAGCTCAGGTACTTTCCTCTAAGCAGTCTCAAATTCAGATGCGATTCTACTGTACGACTGCTTAAATTTCTTACCCTCATGTCATCCCAAACCCGGAAGACCTTTGTTCGTCTTCGGAACACAAATTAAGATATTTTTGATGAAATCCATAAGCATAGACAGCAAGGGTACTACCGTGTTCAAGGCCCAGAAAGGTACCAAGAACATCAACAAAATAGTCCATTAGTGGTTCAATTGTAATTTTATGAAGTGATCAAAAATATCTTAATTTGTTTTCCGAAGACGAACGAAGGTCTTACGGGTTTTGAACAACAAGGGGGTAAGTAATTAATGACAGAATTTTCATTTTTGGGTGAACTATCCCTTTAAACATTCAGAACCAATAAGCGTGTATGTTTGTTTGTGTGCGGCAGGATCCATTTGGCGACCACTTGAAGTTAATGATGTTAATGATTCATGAGTTTATGCCGCCAACGGTGAGCCGCGGCCTGCGAGAGATGGGCACTCAGGAATATGAAGCTGATGTGGTGGAACTAGAGAAAGAAGGTTATTGTCACACCAACTTTGAGTTGTACATTGTCAATCTCCTGCCAAAAAAAAAAAGACTTGATTTGATGGTGTTTTTTGTGTGTCAGGTGTAAGGAAAGAGAACAGACTGATTGCTCAGTGTGCTTTGCACCTGCGGCAATACAACGACGCTCTTCTCATTAATGACACCATTCGCATGGTGGACGCTTTCCGGGTTCTAGACGAGTTCTACAAATCAAGGAAAACCAGGCTGCTGGATGGAACAGACATCCTTCTCCAGGGACTTTTTGATGGTGTGCATTGTTTACTATTGTGATTCTCCTAAAAGGACAGTTAACCCCTCAAAAATCATCATTTGCTGACCTCAATGTTGTTACAAGCCTGAATGACTTTTATTTTCACACACACACTCAAATAATAATAACACAGAGGAAGAAATGTTAAGTCATAGAACAATTTTTTGTGGGCTGAAATTAAAGCCATTATTTATTATTAATTTTGCTTTGTGCATATTCTGATTACTGTCCCTTTATTGGTCGTCTGTATTGACAGCAAAAGTTGATGATGTCAGCTAATAAAATCACTGAAATGACAAATATTTCTGCTCTGTGTCTGTCCAGAGAACCGTGTGGAGCTTAAACAGCTGGCATCGAATGCCCTCTACGAAAACCCCAAACTGGACCGGTTGCAATGCACATTGCTGGATGAGTTTTGTAAGAAAGAGTCTCGCGGTATCCTCTTCTCAAAGACCCGGAGGGGCACCCATTGTCTGTATGACTGGGTGAACTCCAACCCTGAGCTGCAGATGGTCAACATCAGAGCTGGCATTCTCACTGGAGCGGGTACAGGTGCAAATCACATGACCCAGGTACTTTCAAATGTCTCGAATGGTTTCCCTAAAAAGCAGTGTTAGTCATGTTTCAGGGTGTCCGCGGGGTTGTAAAAGGTAGTAAAAGGTAGTAAATGAAATTGGCCAAAATTAAGGGCATTAAAAAGTATTAAAAAGTAATAAACGTCATCTGACGAGGTATTAAATTTTCGAGCCCAATTTTTTTTTAGATAAATTTAAATTTGTGTTAAGTGCAGGCCTTTCTTCTAAAATTTGCGTGGATTTATTTATATATTGAGAGTAGGACCTGAGCGATATCATGTGAGGTTGTGTTCGTTCGCGCGCGCGCTGAAACAAACTGGGTACCGGGCTGGCTTGCTGCCAAACATGTAGGCGAGCTCGCTTCCGTTCAGTAATTAAATTAAAACATGGGGAAATGCAAGTTTTCGGACCTCTGGCTGGAGGACTCAAGATTTAAAGACTGGCTTAGGCCAGTAGTTGGGAACAGCCGCGAGGCTTATTGCAACGTCTGCAAGAAGACGATTAATGTAACCTGGGTGGGGGTGAATGGCGTCAAATCGCATATGGAATCAAATAGCCATCAAGCTAGGATGCGCGGACGTAGCGAGCAGCTTCCCATATCAATGTTCTGCGTTACGGCTGCATCAACGACCTCAACCTCCACTGCTTTGCCCTCAACATCGACTGCTCTCCCGATGCAAACCACTGCCAGCAGTAGTCCTAGCAGCATCGTCAACAGGTGCGTGACAGTAGTGATGGGTCGTTCTTGAACGATTCGTTCATTTTGAACGAATCTTTAATGTGACTCGGGACGAACGAGTCGTCTCGGCGAGTGATTCGTTCAGTCGCGCATGCGCAACATCCTATTAGGTCCTGTACTGGAATTAGTTCAACTGTTTTAGAGTCGTTCGTTCATCTTATGGGGCTGTCACGTGATGAACGAACGACTCAAACCCGAAAACTTGTCAGATAAGAGGCGAGGTGAGCGAACCATAGACTAAAGACACAGGTAAACAATGAATTAATATTTTCTGTTTCTTATAGCATTATAGTTTTGTTTTGTTTGTAGTGTGATCAACGTTTGTGTAAGCAGCAGATGTGTTCGGGAAGTAAAACGTAACATTTTAGTTATATTTTGCTAAAATGAACAAAATGAACGAAATGACTCGAAAAAAGATTCGTTCATTTTGCTGAACGAGACTCAAAGGACCGAGTCGGTAAAATGATCCGAACTTCCCATCACTACGTGACAGACGTCAGACAGCAGACGCTATGCCCCATCACCACCGCTACATTGCGAGCTGTGGTGTTTAGACCTGGCAACTGGGGCTGTAATCGGGCCTTAAAAGTTAGGCCCGATAGGGCCCGAGCCCGACAAGTATATTTTGATTGGCAGCTTTTTAAAGGCCCGAACCCGTTTACAGCCCGACATTATTCAAATGTGCGCAAGCACACAGCTCTTTTGCCTTTTGTCAAGAATGAGTCATTTATACATGTTTTAATACAATTTATTAATGACTAACGTAGGCTATAGGCCACTTGGAAGTTGGAACAAAGAAATAAAATAAGTCCAATGTAACATCGTAACATCTTAGCACTCTAAATAGGCATACACTTAGCCAACGCGCCAATAAAAAAGACTCTTTCTTATATTAAATTAAGATAAGTTCTAAATTAAGATGGGGTTTTGGCAATAACGAAATTAAGATAAAGGCTCCGCGGGATTTGCTTCGCTACTTTTCTCCACAATCCGGCCTCAACGCGACGGTGAATAGCATCTGAAATGTAATAAGAGAATAATGTCAACATTAGCCTATATACTCTATCTACATTATGCATTTAAGACTCAATTAATATTTTGTTATAACTGAAAAACCTTTACTCACCAAGATTAGGGTACATATTTTTGTGGAGGAAAATGATTGAATCCACTGTAGTTTCAGCGCGGTCCTGCGCTCACTGATGGTGCGTCCAGCAGTACTGAACACCCTTTCACTGCTGCTGCTACTGGCCGGGATGCACAGTACTGATCTGGCAAATTTTGCCAAAACGTAATCACCAGAGGCAAGCCTCCGTTTCACCTCCCCAGCATCCATTTTCGCATCTTTCTCGCGCTAATTGAAACGCATCACATGGCCGCTCATTTACCGCGCAAGCCGGAACGCAAGCCCGAGCCCGTGTAAAATGATAGAAATTAAGCCCGAGCCCGACCGAACCCGTCGGGTCCTGTCAGGTTTCATTGGGTTCGGGGCAAAGATCTTCAGCTCTAATGCAATTGTTACTTTTTGACATTGATTAAAAATTATGGACAAAGGCCCATTGTGACATCTTGATTAATCCCTCTGCTTTACTTAAATGTATCAGCTTAATTTATTTTAATAACACCTGTGCTTACTGCACGGCCACCTCTTTTTTTAGATTGCTCACACATCAGACTTACTGACTAATGATCTATGAAGAAGATGTCTCCTTCCTCTTCTGTCTTTATTTCTATTCTTATATCTGTAGGCAGTTTTTGAGTCCAGTGTTGATGTTAAGTTATAATGACCTTGTTACATTGTGATGCAATATGTTATTCCATTTGGAAAGATATTTAATTTACGCCACTACAGTTGCAGCTCTAAGTCGCGCTGGTATTAAATTTTTTTTTGAAGGTTTTAAAAAAGGTAGTAAAAGGTATTAAATTCAACTTAAGAAGTTCTGTATATACCCTGTGTTTACTTGAAGAAAAACATCTAATATACAGTATTTACAAAATCTGAATTTAGTTAAGAGGCGTTTCCGTCTCCGAGGAGGTGAGGGAGGCAGTGCCTCCTCAAAATATTGGATGAGAAAAAAATTCATAGAACAAAAATAAAACAACTATTACAAAATATAACATTAAAAAGTGTACAAATCCCTCGTTTTTCAAAAGAAACATTGTCCAACAGCGACACCAGCAGGTAAAGTTACAGCGGGAGTCACCTCCCCTGAGCTCACTGGTTAAAACCTCCCCAAAGTAGCGCAATGACCATAACATATATC
Source organism: Labeo catla (assembly GCA_012976165.1). NCBI lineage: Eukaryota > Metazoa > Chordata > Actinopteri > Cypriniformes > Cyprinidae > Labeo > Labeo catla. The sequence continues at coordinate 282,788 of VONZ01000295.1, read as the reverse complement.
AAAACTCAAAATATTTCATTTCCATACCTAAAATGTATATTTTACAATCACCCTTGTGTAGACTGATCATAAACAGAGCTAAAAGGCTTCCTACCAGTGGCCATTAAAAAACTTAACATCTTGCACAGTTTTATCACAGGTAGAATGCAAAATGTTTTAGACAAATGTAATTTATGCAATATTACAAACATTTAACCCACGGGAGAAAATCAACCCTTTGCACCAGTTTAAAATCAGCCCAATTCCGTGCAAAAAAAAAAAAATTGCGGATTTGGCAACCCTGCATCCAGTGCAATGCAGATTTGACTGATCATGGGTCAAGACAAGAGTAAGGAGAGATGACCGACAAATTATGCTGGAGGATTTGAAAAATGTGCTCATATCTGATCTTGTAAGATTTGCTTCTTTATACAGAGTGCATGTCAATGCGAATTGAAAGTGAAAGTGAATAGCCACTCATTCAAAAGAAATTTAAATACTCTGCATACGATAGAGGCTCCCTGATGCACAAAAATTATATTCACTATTAGAATGATTGTGTTAGCAGGCGGTAATGGCCCGTAATTCAGCAGGAGCGGGATTGAGAAAACAGTCCCGCGTAGGGCTTTAATACAAAAACACACACAATGAATGGCGACTGAGAAAGCAAAAGCCGAATCCTGGACATTTTGGGCATTTTTTAGGTCCAAAAAGAGGACATGTCCGGGGAAAAGAGGACATATGGTCACAGTAGATAAATCCTGCCTCTTGTGTTTGTGCGTGTTAGTGAATCAGTCCGAATGAACAATATAATGGCGTTAATGGGAGGACTACTATAAAAAAGGAAGTAATGTATATAACCACTTAGATATAACCAATTTTTTTACACCAAAATAAGACTTGAAATGGCAAGAGAACATGATCTGTGGGAGTTTTTAGTGAGTAATCAGCTTGGTGAAATTTAAGTAAGTCTCTGTGACCAAAATGTCCAGAGCTTTGATGACTGATCAGAAAATTTCAAAAATAGGTAAAAGTTAACTATTAAAAAGAACAGCTGAACAAATAAAACATGTTGTTTAAATTGTTACTGCCTTGAGTTATTATTTTGGAATTAATGTAAAATTATTAAAAACACTAACTTGATGAGATTCATACATGGCTTTAATAAACAGAATATTGATTATATTGTTAATGTAAAAATATAAAATTGATTTTTTTTTCTTTTTCTGATAGTGTAAGTAATCTTTATGTAACCAAGAAAATTTGACTGGGACATAAATTTACATTTGATTTTAAAAAATCTTTTAACTTCCTCTTTTTTCTATTTGTTCTTAGAATGAACAGAAGGAAACCATAAAACAGTTTAGAAATGGAATCCTCAATCTCCTCATCTCCACCAGTGTAGCTGAGGAAGGACTTGATATTCCAGAATGCAACTTAGTTGTACGTTACGGGCTGTTGACCAATGAGATTGCTCAGCAGCAGGCCAGTGGGCGGGCTCGAGCTATCAACAGCATCTACTCAGTGGTGGCTCAAGAAGGTGGGCCTGAAATAAACAGGGAACGTATCAATGAGTATCTAGAAGGTTTGACTGCAAAAGCTATTGACCAAGTGCAGCAGATGAGTCCCAGGGACTTCAGACGCAAGGTTTGCAATTCCTGTCGAATAATAGAAAAACTTAAAGTATTCAGATTTCAAATTTAAAAAAAAAAAACACTTTCAACACATTGTGCTATAAAGTCTTATTTCTGTCTTATTATTCCTGTCAGGTATCCGAGCTCCAACAAATTGCTGTTATGATTCGAATCCAGACGGAGAAGAAAAAGGATGCGAAGAAGCAGCGCTATAGGCCTGATCAGGTTCAGTTTCAATGCAGAGAATGTTTCTTGCCTGTCTGCAGTGGAGAAGATTTCAGAACAATAGAAAATACACACCATGTGAACATCAACACCGAGTTTGAGTGAGTTGTTCATTAATACATACACAGTCAAAAAAAAGTGCAACTGCAGAGTGTGTGTAAAGAAATACAGTACACTACAATTCAAAAGATAGATAGTTCACCCAAAAATGAAAATTAGCCCATAATTTACTCAGCCTCAAGCCATCTTTGGTATATATGACTTTCTTCTTTCAGACCAGTACAATTAAAGCTGGATTAAAAAAATGGCAAAATAAAAACACTGAAGTCAATGATCCCTACCATGATCAAAACAAACATGTCCGTATTGGTGTATTTCATAGGAGGCATTATAGAACAGGTGGGCAGGTCTTTCTGGAGAAAAGCTTTGAAGATTGGGAGCCTGGACGGGTTATCAACTGCAGAAACTGTGGAAAGGTACAGATTGTGTTCGTTTACTCTTCCAAAAAAAAAGAATAAATCACATGTTATGTATTTAACTAAACACAGGAAGAAGTCCTTAAGAATACTGACCTACTTTTCTTTATCCCTCCGTCTTTCTATTTCTCAGGACTGGGGATGGGAGATTAAGTTCAAGAAGGTGGTAATACTCCCCTGCTTAAAAATAAAAAGCTTTTCCTTGAAGACTCCTGATGGCACATCTACTCCCAAGTACTGGAAGAATGTTGAGTTCCAGGTTAAAGCGTTCGACTTTCTCGAGGACATGAAAAGTCGTTTCTCTGCCCTAGACTTCGACGACTAACACCATTTAAACTCAGTCAAAACACTGTAACAGTCACTGTGTCAGGTTTTCTGTATCTACAGTGAGTACTTGTGTACTAGTGGCTTCCTGCTTGTATGTCATGGAGATACTGCAAAAGGGCCTTTCATTGCTGTTAGTCACAAACTTCATTGATGTATGGTTTGTTATGATAGGACAATATCTGGAATTTGATGGTGCAAAAACATCAAAATATTGAGAAAATCACCTTTAAAGTTTAAATGAAGTTCTTAGCGATGCATATTACTAATCAAAAATTAAGTTTCGATACATGTACAGTAGGAAATTTACAAAATATTTTCATGGAACATACTTAATAACCTAATGATTTTAGGCATAAAAGAAAAAACGATAATTTCGACCCATAAAATGTATTTTTGGCTACTGCTACAAATATACTTGTGCTACTTATGACTGGTTTTGTGGTTCAGGGTCACAAATATGAAATTATCCATCCTGATTATGCAAATTATCCATCTTGGTTGTTCATGGATGTTGGGGGCAGTACATGCTTTTGTGATTGGTTGTTAAAAGACAGTTGGGAGCCTTTGTTTCACATAATATAGCTGTTTGTACTCAAAACATAGTTTTAAATTGTATTGTTACTTAGTTTCTGTCGTTTAAGAGTTTTGTTTTAATTGCTTTCATCTGTGAAAGGAGTGTGTGTGTGTTAAATGCTTTGGTGGCATATTTATTTTGAAATATTTCATTGATTATTCTGGTGTCCATCTCTGGGATCAGGACTGTGCTGCTCTCTGTTTATTAGCTAGTGTTGACATTACTGTGCAATATTTCTCCAAATGCACCTGAAGCTCTTAATTGAGCTCTAGTGTTCTCGGGCTGTCCCTTTCAGATTGCTTGAACATTTACATATATTCATTTAACAGATGCTTTTATCCAAAGTGACTTACAAATGAGGAGAAATATTAACAGGCTCCAAAATCTGTAAGCCTTCATTTAGTTCTGAGAGTTACGACTTGGACCAGTGACAGATGTACCACGTGACCGCTGCCAGGGTCATTTTCGCGCTACTTAGGCGCTACGTCTGAGCCCGACAACATGGAAAGCTATGAGTAAAATGTCACGTGTTGTCATCTCGGAATTACGGGAATTACGACATGGCGTGAAGGTAGCATAACATCCTGAATGTATCATTTTTAAAAATCATCTATGTAATAAAACAATTATGCACTGTATTTGATGTATTTTCATCCTTATAGTTGCTACACAAGTGGATACTGTTATAAACCAGTGTGTGAGGAAAGATCACAGTCATAGAATTACATGAAGACACAACAGAAAGAAACTGAAGTTAAACTTTTAAAGATGTGAAGTTTTCAGATCGATTGTTTTTTGATAGTATTTAGCATCAGCCACTAGATGGCGCCACGCATTCTTGCTTTCCGTATGTGTTAATTGTTGTTCGATTCCACTAGTTAATTAATCCTTATTTGCCTGGTTTAAACTGTCTTTGGTTCGTTCTAGGTTTGCTGCAAGTCAAACCTGTAAGTTAAGAAGGAACAAAAGTGATGCCTTTATTATAAAAGTCAAAAGTATATTATGTTCACAGTTCATCTTCCTAAGCCATTGTGTTGTTGTTGTTGTTGTTGTTGTTTCAGTTTGCACATGGGTTCAAAACAAACTGGTTGTCCAGGAGGTCAGTTGCTTAGGTTTTCTTTGTTTTTTTTTTTTTTTGATTAAAAAGAGCCTTGTTGAGACCTCAAGGTGAAAACCATTAGTAATGCTATGAACAATTAGAGCACAAAAAGTACGTTATGCTGATGTGTATTATATGAAAAACACTATTTTTGAGTGAGTGTACTGAGGTCCTCAGGCAAGAAAAAAAATATTATTTTTATTTATTATATACACTACCAGTCAAAAGTTGTTGGACAGTAAGATTGTTTTTAAACAAGTCTCTTCTGCTCACCTGCATTTATCTGATGCAAAGTACAGCAAAAACTTTAAAATTCTGAAGTTTTTTTACTAAAATAAAATAACTGTTTAAAATAACTGTTATTCTTTTTTTAGATGTAATTTATTCCTGTGATTTCAAAGTTGAATTTTAGCATCATTAATCCAGTCACATGATCCTTCAGAAATCATTCTAATATTCTGATTTGCTGCTCAAAAAACATTTGATATTATTGTTGAAAACAGCTGAGTAGAATTTTTCAGGTTTCTCTGGTCAGAAGAACAGCATTTTTCTTTAATAGAAATTTTTGTAACATTATAAATGTCTTCATCATTTTGATCAATTTAAACCATCCTTGCTAAATAAAAGATGGTAAAAAAATACAAAAAAAAGAAAAAAAGAAAAATGGTATAGTGTAAAATGATACAAAAGCTTTTTATTTCAGATAAATGCTGATCTATGTATCTTTCTATTCATCAAAGAAACCTGAAAAAAAAGTACTCAACTTTTTAAAATATTGATAATAATAATAAATGATGTTTCTTGAACAGCAAATCAGCATGTTAGAATGATTTCTGAAGGATCATGTGACACTGAAGACTGGAGTAATGATGCTAAAATTTATTTTGATCACAGGAATAAATTTTAAAATATATTAAAACAAAAAACAGTTATTTTAAATAGTAAAAATACTTAACAATATTGCTGCTTTTGCTGTATTTTGGATCAAACAAATGCAGGCTTGGTGAGCAGAAGAGACGTCTTTAAAACATTAAAATCTTGCTGTTCAGAAACTTTTGACTGGTAGTGTGTGTATATGTAATCAAATGTGCAATCAGTGGAATCAGTGGAATTGGCTCTCTGGGCAATTAGTAAATAAGTATCTGCAAATTAGATGACGAACAAACTTTGACCAAATAATCTTGTGTGAATGTAATGTTAAATGTAATCAAAGCAAAAGAGAGACATAGGCCTGGGGTTGACATAAAGGGTAGTGTTGTGCCAGTGTGGTTTTGCATGGATCAGTGCTTCAGCAACGCCCACAGCACACATTTACACACACACACACACACACAATGCCCGCAGTACAAATCACACACACACACAAACACATGCTGCTCATTTACACAGACTTTAGCAAGGACTTTCAAAGTCAAAGCTAAAATTCTGTTGGACAGACAAGAAGAGCTAAATCACAGATGTACATACCTTTAACTCACTCCTCTGCTAACACAGTCTTCCTTTACGCACCATATAGATTTTCTCATCATGTCTATATTTTTTGCTTTCTGTATGTGAGTATATCACCTGTGCAGTCAGAGCCAATCTTAGGTCTATAACAGCTCTGTGCTCCACCACTGACTGACTTTTTTTTTTTTTTTTGGTGCACAAACAGTATTTTTGTAGCTTCATAAAATTATAAAATTACGGTTGAACCACTAACATGGACTATTTTAATGATGTCTTTACTACCTTTCTAGGCCTTGAGCATGTCAGTTGAAGTGCTGTCTATGCAGAGTCAGAAAGCTCTTGGATTTCTTATGGGTTTGGAACGAAATGAGGGTAAGTAATTAATGACAGAATTTTTTTTGCAACTATCACTTTAATCACAAACTTTATGGGAGGTTACAGAGAAAGACCTTAAAATAGAGTCTAGCAACAGCTATGGGTAGGGCCCTATGATTTCCGCGATGCGTAAAACGCGGACAAAATCGCGGAATCCAGTCATAAAAATTGAATTTACTGCATAACATGGAATGTCCCGGAATTTGTCAACATTTGAATGAATTCATCAAAAGTAGGTCATTACACTTAAATCAAACCGCAATATAGACTAGCATCTGTAAATATTACGCAGCGAAAATACCATTTAAATGCAAATCCTGTATGTTAGGTGTGTCTCTGTTTTACTGAATGAAGCAGAGGAGCGGTTTTGTTTACTGAAGCGCACGTGACGCTCGTGGTGATTTCAGCGTCTGAAACATTTTTTCAAAACTTTTTGAATACACAACACAGAATTTCTGAGGGTAAAAAAAATTTAAGAATAAATTTGAATAAAATAAGTATGCATTCAAATAATTAGATATGCTAAAACAGAATTTGATAACAATAAAACATATGGTGAGAAAAAAATAAAACATTTCATAGGGCCCTAACATGTCATTTTTGTTAAACCTTTATGAAACTGATGTGAAATTGTATAAGTTTCATGATGTTAATTATTTAGACATGCTCTTTGATTAATAAAATGTAATTTAACCATTAAAAAGTTCAGAATCCAGAAAAATTAAAACGGATAAAACTGAATTTGGAAAAAAATAAAACACTACAACATGCACACATGGCACAGATGTTGTTGGCTGTGTGTTGAGCTCTGGACTGGCTTTATCAGACAGGATTAATCATGTCAGCAGGGTTCATAGGTGTGTTTAAGTCTGTTTGTGTAAGTCGCTCTCTAGCGCGTCGTCTGTTTGTGTGTGTTCATAGAGACCCAGGTGCAAAAGAGATGATGAAGGAATGGAGGTGGATGAATGGACTCCACCAAGGAGGCAAAACCAAATATTCCTCCCGCTGTCAGTTTAAAATGACTCAGCACACATATAGAGACCGAGAGACAGTCCAACAAAGACTCTGTAATCTAAACCAAATGTTATGAAAGCTCCTACCCAACGGATGCTTATGGTCACTTCAAAAGGATTATAAAACAGATTTAAATGTAAATACAGACTTGCCTCGTAAAGTAAATCTATATTTCCGAAATTCCTTTCCTCATTCTGTCGTAGCTAAACATGGTTTTTAATTACTCGTGCTTAAATGCAAAAGCTGACCAATTCAGAAACATATGCTTGTAAACCCAGATTTTTCAGTCCATATATAAACATCTGACCACACTAACAACATGCTGAACCTGTATATAGTTTACTATATAAAGGACAATGAGGGACTGCAGTGGAGTGATTAAAGGAATAGCTCACCCAAAAATGGAAATGATCACTTATCTTCATGTTATTCCAAACCCTTATTCTGCTTTTGTTTCATGGAGCTCAAAATGTGAATTTTGAAGAACGTTAACATGTCGTTTTTAGACCATAGTAATTTTCGAAGTACCTAAAAACAAAAGTGTTTCATAAAGACTCAGTTGCTACTTTCCAAATCTTTTGAAGCCAAACTGAAATTTAGGTGTATTCACTAATATTATTCTCATCTAATGAGCTGTTAACTAAACTGGATCATCACTGTTATTAAAGGCCCGTTCACACCAAGAATGATAACAGTAACTACCCTGGTGAAAAAACAGCATATGCTGGTAGGTATGTTTTGATGCTGGTTTAAGCTGGTCCTTAGCTGGTTTATGCAGGTCCTTTGCTGGTTTTTGCTGGTCATGTTGCAGGTCAAGGACCAGCATAGACCAGCATAAACCAGCATCAAAACATACCTACCAGCATATGCTGTTTTTTTCACCAGGGTATAAACATAACGCTCTAAAAATTGTTTACAATTTAAGAGAGTAGCAGAGTTCACACCAGGACTATAACGATAACGATACAGGGGAACGATATCGTTGGGTTCACAGCTGATAAACGTTAAAACACTGACAGCTAATCAGACTTCATTCAGATGTAAAGGGTTTGCGCATTTGAAGTAGCACGTGACATTGTAGAGAAGCAAACAGACATTGCACAGCAAACAGGGTAACATAAAACATAAAATTACCTCAGGAATTCAGCGCTAGTTTGGACAACATTGTCTTGCCTCCTTTGAAGTTGCAGTAGAAAAGAGTACGTATTGTTTTTATTCCACTATTGACGTTACAGATAAGATAGATTAGGCTAGATTCACTGTTTAGATGCGCTCGAAACGCGCATGCTGAGGACATCTACTGGTTGAAGTCGTGTAAGAGCAACAAAAACAGACAGTTATTATTTACTGGTGTGGACGCAAATATTGTTATCGTTGTATTTATAGTTATCGTTATCGTTCTTGGTGTGAACGGGCTTTTAACTGAATTAATGAAGGTTCTGATTCCATTAAGAACATTAACATCTGTAAAACGTTTCCACTGCACAAAACATTCCTTATAGTAGAAAAAGGTTTATCAGCCCCTTTTTACAAGATGTAATATAAGTCTCAGGTGTCCCCAGAATGTCTCTGTGAAAATTCAGCTCAAAATACCCCACAGATCATTTATTATTTCATTTTGAAAATGCCTATTTTGAGTGTAAGCAAAAAACTGTGTTTTTGTGCATGTCTCTTTAAATGCAAATGAGCTGTTGCTCCCCGCCCTCTTTTCTGGAATAGAGTTGTGCCTTTACAGCTCGTACCTCAGATACTCTGCTATAAAACATCTGTTTGGTTTGGATTACCACCTCTATCATGCTGAAATCATGTGTTTTAAAGCCAAACCAATTCAAACTTCTGATGTACAGTTTTCTGAGTGCACACATCCGAAGCACGTCTACAGAAAGCGGCTGTCACACGGCATGTGAGTAATAAACTAAGTTCTCTTTCATGTATTATTGTGCTTAAATTGTCAAATACACACAAGTTTATGTTAAAACACACAAGTTACAAAAATGCAGTCGGTTATGGCTATGAAGGTAAACAGCTGGGAAAGAAAATAGATTTATATACCACCTTTTGAAAACACAAGATTATTGAAGCCCATTTCCGCCACTGAAAAAAAAAAATAAAAAAGGTAATTGTGACTTTTTATCTCACAAATTTGACTCTTTTTCTTGCAATTTAGAGTTTACATCTTGACTTTTTTCTCAGAACTGTGAGATATAAATGCACAGTTGCGAGTTATAAAGTCACATTTGCAGGATATAAACTCAAAATTGCAAGAAATAAAGTCATAATTGCGAGATATAAACTTATAATTCTGACTTTTTTTCTCGCAATTGCGACTTTGTATCTTGCAATTCTGACTTTTTTTCTTGCAAATGCGACTTTGTATCTCGCAGTTCTGACTTTTTTTCTCAGAATTGTCAGATATAAACTCGCAATTGCGAGTTATAAAGTCCAGTTCTGAGGAGAAAAAAGACTGATATGTTCACAGAATTTATATCTCACAATTCTGACTTTATTTCTCAGAAATTGCGAGTTTATATCTCACAATTCTGAGAAAAAAGTCAGAAATGTGAGATAAGTCGCAATAACCTTTTTTTTACATTTTTTACTCAGTGGCAGAAACAGGCTTCCATACAAGATTGCTTTGCAAAAAAAAAAGGTATTTTTCTAGAGTTTCACACCCTGGCTTTTTCAAGTTAACAGATTGACAGATCATCACAGAGTAAAGACTTAAATTTTCGTCTTTTTCTGATTTCAAAAGACTTGGAATATACAGTAGTGCATATGGACTTTTTAATGTGTGCTTTTTGTAGGCGCAGTGAACTATGAAGCGTGAAATTCCTCATTTTGTGCTCTACAGAATAAATAACAGCATGAGGGTGAGTCAATAATGACAGAATTATTTTTGAGCTGACTATATTGCTTTAAGAAGGCAAGGGAAAGAAGAAACTCGAGCCATCACTCATTTGTCTTCAACATGCGGTGTGTGTCTGTCATTATTGGCACAGTCACAGTGTCTATCCATCTTTCCTTCAGTCTTTCTGTCTGTCCTGCTCTCTTTGTCTCTCACTCCCCTCCTCCTCCTTTTGTCCATCTCTTTCAGGCTTGTATGAAAAACACCCTGTCAATCTTGTTTTCTTTTATTCTCGCTATTCTGTAGTTAATAGGCTCCTATTTTCTCTTCTAAGAAGCTGTGTATTAATGATCAGGTAGACTGGGCTGTTTTTTTTACAGTGTCGAACAAGAGAGAGAGAACGGTCTGTGTAGACAGTGTATTCGAATGTGAAAGAGAAAAAGAGAGACTGAATGGATGTGTTGACTCTCTTCAGATAGCCAGTAACAGCCAGTAAAAGACAAGGAAATTGGCCCAAATGGGGTATGGGTAATTTCACATCTGCTGTGTTCAATCAACCTCTATCTGGCTTTTGTGCAGGCCAGCTCTCCACAAACAGGCAAGTGTGTGTTAGCATGTGTGTTTTTGACTGTGTGTGTGAGAGAGAGAGATATTGGCAAGTACGAGACAATGTGCAATAATGGAAAACAAAGCACTCAGTGGTTTCGTTTATGTTTGGACAACACGCGCAATCCAAACTGCACAAACACATTCGCTCGATGTCGTGGTTGAAGATGTACCCATTGAACGTAATGTCTTTCGCAACTCAAAAACGAGACTTGATTATATGCATTACGGTTGATTGGATATTGAAAAGGTGCCATTATGCTTCCAGCTGAACCCAGTGGATGAAAACATGACGTGTGACAAAAAAAATACACTTGTTTCAGTGGTGGAGCAAGTTATTACATTTTAATGAAGGATTGCAAAATTAACACATTTTGCTTTTGCAAGCAATAACAAGAACAGGATTGTGTATTAAAGGATTAGTTCACTTCCAGAATAAAAATTTCCTGATAATTTACTCACCTCCAAGATGTTCATGTCTTTCTTTCTTCAGCTGAAAAGAAATTAAGGTTTTTGAGGAAAACATTCCAGGATTTTTCTCCATATAGTGGACTTCAATGGGGATCAATGGGTTGAAGGCCCAAATTGCAGTTTCAATGCAGCTTCAAAGGGCTCTACATGATCCCAGCTGAGGAATAAGAGTCTTATCTAGTGAAACAATTGGTCATTTTATTTTAAAAAAAAAAAAATGTATATACTTTTTAACCACAAAATTCTCATCTTGCACTAGCTTTGCATCTACGACTTCACACATACGTAATCATGTTGGAAAAGTAGCACGCAGTTACAGTAGTTTTTCATCTCTGGTTCAGAAACGTAAGGTAGGATGAAAAACTCCATCTCTTTTTCTCCAACTTCAAAATCATCCAACATTGTTGTTTTACCTTTTTTTGTAAAGGGCGTTTGACTTTCTTTGCACGTTCACTTCGTAAACACTGAAGCTCGAGCTAGTGCAAGATCAGTATTTGTGGTTAAAAAGTATATAAATTTGACTTTTTTTTAGAAAATGACAGTTCGTTCCACTAGATAAGACTTTTATTCCTCAGCTGTGATTGTGCAGAGCCCTTTGAAGCTGCATTGAAACTGCAATTTGGACCTTCAACCTGTTGGCCACCATTGAAATCCACTATATGGAGAAAAATCCTGGAAAGTCTTCATCAAAAACCTCGACTGAAGAAAGAAAGACATGAACATCTTGAATGACATAGGGGTGAGTAAATTATCAGGGAATTTTTGTTCTAAAAGTGAACTAATCTTTTAAGAAAATATATACCGTTCAAAAGTTTGGGGTATGTTTGTATTAAATTGATCAAGTCATAGTAAAGACATTTATAAAATTATCAGTATTTCTGTTTGTGTCAGAAAGGTGTCATGTTTACATTTTAATAAGGAGTTTTCTAAAACTTCTAGATGCATTTATCGTTCTGTTCTACAAACTTGAATGAATTTATAGCACTTATATTTCATCTTCATGCTTTGTCTTAATATTTGAGTTTTGCAAGCTGAACTCATTATTACAAAAAGTCTAAATGTTCTACTTGTTTAGCTAGCTGTAATGCATGATAGTGATGACGACACAAATTAAACAATGGCATTAACAGTAAACGGACAAATGTATTGTACACAGCATTCAAACGTTTTTTTTGTTGTTGTTTTTTTTTTGGCACAAACTGAATGCCATAATTTTTGGAAACATCCTTCCACAAGATGACAAAGAAAAAACATACATCAGCATATACTAATTTATCTTAAAAGTAGCCAATGACTGTAAACATGAATAAATTCATAGTACAAAGCAGTGGACTCTTTTCTGTCAAAAAATGGAACCTCATGTGTATATATATATATATATATATAATCAGCGTGTTAGAATGATTTCTGAAGGATCATGTGACACTGAAGACTGGAGTAATGATGCTAAAAATTCAGCTTTGCCATCACTGAAATAATTTACATTTTAAAATAGTAAACCAACATTTTAAATTGTGACAGTTTCACAATACTATTGTCAGAATTTTTGAATTGGAGTGTAAGGTGATTCTGTAGTCCACATGATGACTCATATAGAAGCAGTCAAACAATGAGTTGCTATTAATATTTAATATTTATAATCAAGCACAAACAATCCATATAACAATTATTAGTGCTTTTGTTAACCTGATATCTACTTAGCGTGAGACATCACTGCCCTTTTCCCTCATGCTGTCATTCATTTCTTTGCTCTGCATGTGATTCATGTGAGTCAATGTTGTGTAAAATCCTATCCCCTTACAGAATCCTGTTCCCCTCCTTCAGTTTTTGATCAAATATGTAGTGCTATCATGACGCCTTGCACTAGGTAATCAAAACAGCTGTGTGCTAAAGTAGGTTAAGCTTGCTAACTGAAAAATAACTAGGTACAAGCAAAGGAAGATGTTTAGTTTGACAGTTCTTAGCATAATTTATTGTGATGTGTGATTTAAAAGACATTCATGTATTTTAATAATTAAGAATAAATACACAGTAAAGGACGTATCACTTCTAATTAGCCACACTGAGTGTTCTGCAGTGGGATTAGATCTTGCATGATATTTTTCATCATTACAGTATGCAAAAACAGCTCTATGTGCTCTGTCTTCTGCTAAATTTCTGTGTTGTCTCTCTGTCTGTTTTTTATCTGTCTAATTGCATGTATCAGGTCCATTTTGTTGCTTTGATGTTCCCTGTTAAGTTGCAATGGCGTACATTTGCTTTTACAGTGTGAATATATGGATCGAGAGGGCTGTCGTTTATGTATCACAGTGATCACCTTAGAGAGACTGGGGGAATCTGTGATAATGGATTATAATAACTTTTTTGCCTGCTGCAGTCAGTCTAGTTTCTCGTGTGTGTGTGTGTGTGTCTGCTGGGATTCGTGTGTAAGGTGGGTGTTGGGAAAGTGGGTTTGCTCTGGCGGGAAATGGCTATTTATGTAGCTGCAAATGGAGTGACACACACACACACATGCTTTTTCTCTGTCTCACACACACAGAGACACGTAACGCACACTGCCCTGCAGGCATAGGTAACCTTCACTAGCCGATGTAAGCCATCGAAAGGACAGGAAAGAAGTGAGAAACGAGTGACACGGGGGGAAGGAAGGTGTGCTGGGGTTGTGCAGAGCCATGGAGAGATAGATGGGAAGATGAATGGATGGAGAAAAATAACTGTTTTTCAACCACTGTCAAGAGAAAAACAGACAGAAGTAGTTGCTTTGAAAGGCAAGGGCATTTCAACTGGCTGCTCTTATGTTAAACAAGTAGCCTACTGTGTCTTTCAGTGGCTTCTGGCTCAAAGCTGCCCACTTCCACCCCACCTCTACTCCACACTGCCCGCCGGTATACACACCTCCACAAACACTTGACGCAAGTTCTGCTTCCATATTCAAATCTGTGTCCTCTCGGCCAGGAAAAACAAAGAAGGGATTGAGGGGGACTCTGAATGATTGCAGTCCTTTTCGCTTTAACATCTGTAACACTGTGTCTACACTGGACGCGAGTGACACATAGTGACGAAACACTATCCACCTTATTTCCCGTAAGAGTGGGTGCAGCCATTTGTAAATTTTTTGTGTCTGGCTTCCAGTCTCATCCGCTTCCAGCTATTTTTAGCCGCACAAAATACTTCGTTTTGCAGCTTGATGTTGCAAACTGGCGTGTCTTAGCATATTATTTTAATGTATTATCTTAATTGCAAACAGTTTTGTCGTTTACTGCACTTAGATATTCTTCTCGTTATTTTCCTATGGTGGATTATGAACCGGACGTCTAACACATTACCAGAAAACAGCTTGGTTCAGACTACGTGATATTTTGTCAGTTATGACAGTCACCCCTGGGGAAAAAAACAGCAATTTGCTGGTAGGTATGTTTTGATGCTGGGATGCTGGTTAGGTATTTGATGCTGGTTTAAGATGGTCCTTTGCTGGTTTATGTTGGTCCTTGACCAGCAACATGGCCAGCTAAGGACCAGCATAAACCAGCAAAGAACCAGTATATGCTGTTTTTTTCACCAGGGACTGTGTCAGATTATGTGATTTTTGACTCTTAAAATCTTGTCGTGTCATGAACAAGAATCGTGTCAGACTACACATTCATCGCTTGTTGTCTTTAATGACATGCCTGCTGTCATCGATGGACCTTTCTCACATTTCCGTGTTTCTCAGCAGCGGAAGTCATCATAGTTGCGTAAACTTTGAGAGAAGTGAATGGGACAGTACCACAATAAAGCAATTTTACAGTGAATTTTACGTTGTTAGGCACGACGCGAAGCAGAGCCCCTTAGCTGTTGTAAATTCGCTGTAAACCACAGCTTTATGGGGCTTATTGCTTTTATTAAACTGTTATTCCATATATGCAGTAAGGTTTCACAGAATAAAACAGAGCAAATAAAGTGTAATGATATTAATAAAAACAGTATTCTTCCACCAAACAATGAAATTCTTAAGAAAAAGTTGTAGTTGCAACAAAGTGGTTGCCAAGCAACACACAGAAGTAAACAAAGGTGTATGTTTGTAGAGTAATATACAACAGCTCTGAGCGCAGCTCAACCAATCATAATCAAGGATCGGAACTACCTGTTTTATAAATATATTTTTTGCATTCCCATTTGCTCAAATAGCAAAAGAAAAAGTCCACGATAGTATTTACAGGACTTTCAATCAAAGGAAAAAAATTGAGAGAGACTGATATCACAGTCAGAAGAGAGAACAATGTCAATTTTACCATCCCTAGTTTTTTTGTAGTTAGTTTTTGTTAGTTTTGTTGTAACTTGATGAAAAGGTGATATGATACAAAGTATGGTGTTAAAATATTATGTTATGTTATGGTGTTAAAAAATATTCATGGATTTATGGTGATGACCGTTGAAACGCATTATCACAAGCTTGTGACAGTAGTTGCCATGAGCGTAAACAAACAATGGCTAGCAAACAGCATCTTGTTGTCAGAAAAAGCCAAACAAGAAAGAAAACCTGACAGGGATATGGATTACAGCATGGACTGTCAAGGAGGTAAAATAGTTTTTATTTGACCTTTTTTGCACTCATTTCCTCCATTGTAAAATTCCACATAGCAGGACCGATACCATTGCTTCTCTTTCGTTTCAGCATGTTTGAAAGCATGTTACGACGCTGCTTCTGTGCTTCTATTGGCCAGTGTTACAGATGTGATGGAACTACTCGTGGACGACGACGGAAAAAAATTAAACATGTCTTTCTGTGGTGACGTTGTGAAGCGTCGCAGTGGTGGTATCGGATGTCATCCACTAGAGCTCCCTTTTCACTGTTTCTGACATTTGGATATGATTGTTGCATTTCTCCCCTTAATGGCAGTCATACAGAACTTTCAAATTGGTCGTGCAGCAGCCGTTACCTCAGCATATTCACCATGGTAAAACGAATGATTTAAATAAATATAATTAATGTATGAATGTATCGACACAAAACATAGGACTAATCAATGTAAATTATGATTCAATAAATATAAAATAATCATTCTACAGTGCCATTTTGCAGAAATAGTGTTTACAGAATAACTTTAAAGTGAAGTTTTTTTAAAGAATACATCACATCCGGTCGGGCGGTCACATATGGTCTAGCCGCAGAAGTTCAAATATTTTAACCTTAAATCGGATCCAACATAAGTTCAGATTTTTGTCATCCTGTGATAACAGTAATATTGTGAAATATTATTATAATGGCAAAGCTGAATTTTAAGAAGCCGTTATTAGTTTTCAAGATCCTTAATATTTTTGTGGAAACTGATTAGCTTTTTCTTCAAGATTCTTTGGTGAGTAGAAAGTTTAAAAGAACAGCTTTTGCATTTTTGTTAAATAAAATTAATAATTAAAAAAAGTGTTTATGTTTGTTATACATATATCATAACATCTTAAAAGGGATAATTCTGTCATTAATTACTTATCATGTTGTTCCAAACCTGCAAGTTTTTTGTTCATCTTCAGAACGCAAATTAAGATATTTTTGATGAAATCCAAGAGCTTTCTGACCCTGCATAGACAGCAATGGTACTACCATAGAAGAGACGAAATTGTTGAATTGTTTTGTTTTCTTTGCACACAAAACATTCTTAGCATCATAATGTTACAGTTGAACCACTGATGTCACGTGGACTATTTTATCCATATCTTTACTACCTTTCTGGGCCTTGAACATGTCAGTTGCGTTGCTTATTATGCAGGGTCAGAAAGCTCTCGGATTTCATCAAAATGAACAAAGGTCTTACAGGTTTGGAATGATATGATGGTGAGTTAATGACAGAATTTTCATGAACTATCCCTTTAATACTTTTTCAGTGCTTCAGTACTTTAAATACCAGTGTAATCCAGAATTTCTCTCTTTTCTTTTACTCATCCATTTTTGTTCTATGAAGGACCTTGCTTCACCTCTTATGACCATAGTTTAAAGTGTGACCCAGAGCAACTGCTTGTGTCAACAAACCGGTAACGTCAGTGTGCCTCTGCTGCTTTTCAATCAGCTGAGCGGTGGAGGATTACAGCTTTTCTGGGGCGTTTAGATTGAAAATGAAAAACGCACCAAATGAGAGAATGCTAGAGAGAGAGGATTAAGGGATAAAATTAGGTTTGGATGACTAGTTTCTGTCTGCATGCTAGTAGTGCATCTAGTGCTGCAGTGTTACTGTGAGGCAATAATTAGAAATGATACTGCATGCTATATGCTAAACAATGTTCGTAAACTGGCATCGGATCTTTGGCGGCAAAATCAGCGTTATGGAGTAAATGTGTTGCAGGTGGATCTAGACGTTTCATTGTTTAACGGTGAGTTTAGGTAATGACAGACCCTCATACTGGCACACTTCCTAATGGGTTGGCAATCAAGTGGCCTGCAGGATCCAGCCCTGATATTATTCCGTGATTTTCCAGCCATAAGGAGTGGCCGCAGTGATTGGAGCACTGTTAGAGGAAGTGGTTTTTCCTGGCCCACTGATCATATCAGCCCTGAGTTTGCACCCGGCTCATTTCCTATGAATGCTTTGTGTGTTTTGTTGACTATATTAGTAAGAGTCCTTAAGAGTTTGAAAATGTATGAAGAGGATGATTCAGGTGAAATGTTAGATGATTATACTCTTTTATGCCTGAATGGGTGCTGATTGCATTTACCATATTGGTGCATGGCATATAAACATTTATTTAAAAATTCATTCAGATTTAGATTCTAAAATCAGATGTTTTGTGCACTGGCTTGCATTCCTCTTGGTGGAAAGCAGGAGGTGGTGTTTAAGTTTAATCTCCAAACTTCTAAAAACAGATAAATCCAAAAAATAATATTTAAAGGAGAAGTTCACTTCCAGAACAAAGATTTACAGATAATGTACTACTCACCCCCTTGTCATCCAAGATGTTCATGTCTTTCCTTCTTCAGTTGTAAAGAAATATATATATATATATATATATATTTTTTTGAGGAAAACATTTCAGCATTTTTCTCCATATAGTGGACTTCGATGGTTCCCCCGAGTTTGAACTTCCAAAATGCAGTTTAAATGCGGCTCCAAACGATCCCAAATGTGGTTGTAAGTGATCCCGAGGAAGAAGGGTCTTATCTAGCGAAGGATGTAGGATGATTTTGAAATGATTTTTGAAGTTGAGGGAGAAAATACGATTGGAGTTTTTCAACATACCCTAACTGTCTTGAGCCAGAATACACAGAGTTCACGCAGAGCAAGACAAGATGAGCGTTTGAGATTAAAAAGTATTTAAATAGTATTTTTTTTAATGAAAATGAATGATCAAAGACCCCTCTTCCTCAGCTGGGATCATTTACAACTGCATTTGGGATCATATGAAGCCGCATTTAAACTGCATTTTGGAAGTTCAGGGCACCATAGAAGTCCATTATATGGAGAAAAATGCTGAAATGTTTTCCTCAAAAAACAATTTCTTTACGGCTGAAAAAAGAAAGACATGAACATCTTGGATGACAAGGAGGTGACTACATTATCTGTAAATTTTTGTTCTGGAAGTGGACTTCTCCTTTAATGGCAATCATGTTGAAGATTATCCAATAGGCTGTGAAACTATTTCCCTCGAAAGATGTTTGTTCAGCGCAGTGAAGCCATTCGCCTTTTTAGCAGTAGTTAGGCCATTAGAATAATGATTTTGAAACTGATATTTAAGGAAAAACTTACATACAGTTGTTTAAAAAGCTTTAGCCTTCAGCTAAACTTTGTTTCATTATTCACATCCAGCTATTTACTCAATATATGATAATATATCAATGAGTGATTGTGTTTGTGCATGTCCTTTATATGTGAACAGTGTGAATGTCTGTGTGCGTGTAAGTGTCCGTTTATTTTGTGCTGATGTGCTATAGAGTTCAAATGTGCTTTTGTGTGGGTGGATTAGGTAAAGCCACTCAGCTGTGCCACTCCAGACCTCCAGTCAAGGACTCTTATCATTCGAGTGTCTCGATAAAGGCACATCATCCCCGGGTGACATTCAGACTCCCTCCCCTGTTCTGGGTCACTTTAAGAGCCTCTCCATCATCACATCTTTCAGAAACTTCACTTATAATCACCCTGAAGAGACATTTTTGTGCTTTAATCTAGGGCTGGACGACTAAACAATTTTTTTCAATTACAGTTTTGGCTCCCACCAACTATGTAAACAAGATAATCGTGTTGAAATGACTTTTGTGCAGCATTCTGTTATATTTGTTTTTGCGCACTATAACTTAATTGTTACTTTTCCATATTTTACTAATTTACCAAATATAATGTTCTTTTCTCTATAGCATATATATGATCTTAGTTTAAAAAATTCACATTTAAAACTAATTTCAATATTGAGCAAAATAATAGTGATTGTGATTCGTTTCCATTGTCAAGCAGCCCTATTCTATGAATGTTTAATAGTGTTAAAGGGATGGTTCACTCAAACTGAGTAAATGACAAAGTTGATTTTTGGGCAAACTGTGATACTGTAAACATTCTTTCCTTGTATCCTGTAAGTGATAGATGAGCGATGAGTGATCAGATGAGTGATTTTACAACAAAAAGATCAGCAGTTACAAACTGCATGTTGTAACCATTGCAGTGCTATTCATTTACATTGGTTCTGCTTAGAATGATAGTTCAACCAAAAATGAAAATTCTGCCATTAATTACTTCATGTCGTTCCAAACCCGCAAAACCTTTGTTCATCTTTGGAACACAAATTAAATACATATTAAACACAAAACACATATTTTTGATAAAAAACTGAGGTTTCCCCGAAGAATTGGGCTACTGTAACACTGTTGCCGCAAGTTTTTTCTGATGTCTGCAGGTTTAAGCGACCCTAATAATGTTATATTTAGCCCGTGAAATCCAAATTTACCAGGGGAACCCCAACAAAAAAACGTGTATTTTATCCCCCGGAACGTGAGTTTTAACGGGAACCCATCTTTGAAATGTGATTAGGTTTTGAGTAGCAATTGGGCAGGTTTTGTTGTAGAAACCTGGCAACCCTGTTTCTGACCCTGCATAGACAGCAATGCAACTGACACGTTCAAGGCCCAGAAGGGTAGTAAGGACATCATTAAAATAGTCCATGTAACATCAGTGGTACAACCTTAATTTTATGAAGCTACAAGAATACTGTTGTGTACAAAGAAATTGTGTCCTTACTACCTTTTTGGGCCTTGAACGTGTCAGTTTCATTGCTGTCTATACAGGGTCAAAAAGGCTCTTGGATTTCATCTAAAATATCTTAATTTGTCTTCTGAAGATGAACGGTTGCAGGTTTGGAACGACATGAGGGTGAGTAATTAATGACAGAATAAAAATTTTTTGGTGAACTAACCCTTTAAAACTAGCTCATAATTCATGTAATTAAAGATGATACCTATATATGTAGTTTTAATATTTCTCAAACTAATTGTAAACACTCATATCAAGGTAGATCACCTGGATGAACATATGCTAATAATTGGATGGCGTGTGTGTGTGTATCTGGTATTTATTACGTTATGGGGACCAAATGTCCCCACAAGGATAGTAATACCAGTAAATTTTGACCTTGTGGGGACATTTTTTAGGTCCCCATGAGGAAACAGGCTTATATTCAAGTCAAGTCAATTATAAATCATGCAGAATGAGTTTTTTTGAGAAAATAAAAGTGTGCACACTCTCCTGTGAGGGCTAGGTTTAGGTGTAGGGTAGATGTAGGGCGATAGAAAATACGGTTTGTACAGTATAAAAACCATTATGACTATGGAATGTCCCCATAAAACATGGAACATGGTGTGTGTGTGTGTACTTGTTTTTGCTACATTGTGGGGACCAAATGTCCCCACAAGGATATTAAAACCTGACATTTTTGACATTGTGGGGACCGGCCAATGTAAAAAAAAATGATTAAAAATAGTAAATGATGTTTATCTGAAAATGTAACAATGCAAACGGGTTTTCTGTAAGGGGTAAGTTTAGGGTTGGGGTTGGGTTAGGAGATAGACAATATTGTTTGGTCAGTATAAAAACTATAGAAGTCTATGGAAAGTCCCCACAGTTCACAAAAACAAACAAGTGTGTGTGTGTGTGTGTGTGTGTCCAGAAGTGGAATTAAAATGTTCTCATTCTACTCACTCCCACACTCATATCAGCACTCACTCACCAATGACTCAGTCCTTCACACGCTCACTATTCATGTTGGTACAACACAGAGTATAGCAAACTAAAGGGGTTTGCTCTGTAATTTATCATAATCATTTCTATATTCAGTATATGTTAACGTGTGTTCGGATATTTTGATAGCACTGTTTTAGAAAACAAAAACCATGCATTATAATCCACTCTATCTAATTAGTGGCTGAATGAATGAATCTGTATAGCTTACTTAAAATGCAGAAGGAGGGTCCTTGGAACTGGGGATGGGTGACCTTTGTTCAATTAGTGACCTGACTGATAAATCAATTGAGAAATAATGTAGTGCATTTCAGGGAAAAAAACTGCATGTGACACTGAACATAGCAATTACACTGTGTTGTCCAAAAACACTGCTGGCATTATTGCAATATCGATGCATTTTCATATCGTTTTTGACACGTGTTGCACCTTATATCTTGCCGATCAAAGAAATGATGTGATTTTTGAAAGCGACAACTGCGGCTGAAGGGGGCCTGTATATTCATTCGTGAGACGTTTATTGGGGTGTGAAGGTGACCAGGATCTTTCGATTACACTCTGTACACCTTAATGGTTTATTGATTAAATACAAAATAATTAAGAGCCACACAGTCAGTGAAATGAATGGACTGGAGTATATTGGGCTTGAGGACAGCTCCCCAGAACAAATGCTCTTCATCTACTTCAATAACAGAGTCAAATGTGTTTGAAGTATTTACTGGCTACAGTCTCTCACACCAGGGAAATGGATCCCAGCAGGTTACAGTTTCAAAGAAGCTTTATTGACATTGATAAACACGGATTTACACTATCAAAAGCATTAATACACATGACACATGTAGGCTGTACATGTACAACATCTGTATTGGAATCAAATTTCTGAGTTTTGTGTGAGGATGAGTCACTTTCTATACAACTTATACTTGATTCTGATTGATTTTTGGTGGAAGCTTTAAACAATAATTTATGTTTTCATAAATAATTGATGCATAAAATCAAATATAAATGTAAAAATTAAATATATAGAGTTTAGCTCAGTAATAAATGTACATTTTCCATTACATGTTTTATTTTAGATGAACCCGTAGACACAAAAACAAAACAAACTGTAATTTGTTGGTCAGACAGTCACTTCCTGCCTAAGTGAGTGATTATTATCATGTGTGTGTTGCCAAAGAAAGTCTTTGTAGTGGTATGAAAAGTTGAAACTGAAAGAGTCTCTAATGTGTGTGTAATTAGGTCATGATGCCAAGAAGTGTAGATCTGTTTCCACCTCATTTTATGTGCAGTAGGAGCACAGACTTCCTACTTTTAAGGCAAGACACTACAGGCAAAACCATTGTTTTTTTCATGCACTGGTTACGCTATTTTGCTTTCATAACATGTCTTCTTTCAGACTAGTGGAAAGAAATCATCCAAAATATACATTTGAGTGCTTATTTTTACACTTAATCTTTAAATGAGCATCTGTATATTTCAATAGCAATACATATCTATAAAGGTTTACATATATCAGACTTTGCAGTTTAATTCTATTATCTCTATTCTTAAGGTTTTTAATAGAGGTTCATATCTTTAGCCTGATTTACATAACATTTTATTCCTAAAACTATGTTTTGTTTTGTTTTTTAATATTGGCTTTATCCAGTATGCAGATTTCTATTCTGGAAATGTATACAAATTATTGCATATTTATTTTGACAATACATAAGTTGCATATTTAAACATTTCAGAAAAGTTGCAATGCTATTAGCTGCTCCTAAACAGGAGCTAGTTGCTTAGACTAGCTTAGGGCCAGCTAAGGACTAACTAAGGACCAGCTTAAACCAGCTCAAACCAGATGTCATGCTTCAAAACTTACCTAACCAGCATATGTTTTTTTTCAGCTGCTCTTCGATAAAAAACATACTGTAAGTTTCAGAATCATTCTTTTTCTCCCCCTCTGATACACCTGGATTTTAAATCAGGAGATTTGTGACGTTCCGATTTCCCCCTCGACCTTAACATGCGTCATTGTCGTATGTAATCAATGAGGTGTTTTCTGAACCAGGTCTGGTTCTACAGGGGTGCTAGAGGGAGCCAAGCACCTTCACTCATTTCAGAAGCACCCTTAGTGATTTGCTTCTGGAACCGGTCCTGTTCTGAACTCATCTTCTGATACTGGTGTTGGATAAAGATGTTGAGTCAAATTCAGACATTGTTCTATTGTGGATGTAAAGAAACATTGCATATAGCCTTCACAAATATCCCAGCATTAGAAATGCATAGCTGAAGTTTTGTTTCAGTGACATGCCTGAGTGACTGAAAGATAAAGTTTTCATTAGTTCTTCACATTTTATAACAGACTGTTTTGTGAATCATTCTAAACATGCTGCAGGTTTTTCCACAATATCTTTCAGTGAAAGATACAGCTGTGAATTTGTCCATGGATTTATATTATTTATGAATATTATTTTGCGAGTTGAATACTACTGTTGTTATTACTGACCCTTTACACAAAATGTGTTGTGTTTTACTGTCATTGTCTTCTAAGAAATGTGTAACTACAGTAATCTGTATATGGATATTTGGTTACTTCATGTTACTTTCCTTTTTTTTTTTTGCAGATGGTTGCATTTCAGTTTCTTCCACTTCAGGATCTGACTAAGGCCACACACAGCATTCTATAGTAGAGAGTGGATACGGTGCAATGAAGTTTACCAGTCACAACAGTGGGTGTTTTCTTCCGTTTCTGCAAGAGGTAATGCTCCTTGAAATTGAGTGTCTTTAGCAGAAAGTGAAAATGATGATGGAAAATGATAATTTTTAGTGCAAAAAAACCTTTGCAAACTTTATAAACTAGCCTCAAGAAACATAATATACCCTTTGACCCTTTTAAAGGAGAAGTTCACTTCCAGAACAAAAATTTACAGATAATTTACTCACCCCCTTGTCATCCAAGATGTTTATGTCTGTCTTTCTTCAGTCATAAAGAAATTATGTTTTTTAAGGAAAACATTTCAGGATTTCTCTCCATATAGTGGATTCTATGGTGCCTCGGCGTTTGAACGTCCAAAATGCAGTTTAAATGCAGCTTTAAATGGGCTTTAAACGATTGGTAATTTTCAAAAAAAAACTGACCATTTATATACTTTTTAACCTCAAATGTTCGCTGTGTCTAGCTCTGCGTGAACTCTGTGTATTCCGGGTCAATACAGTTAGGGTATGTAGAAAAACTCCCGTCTCATTTTCTAGTCCAACTTCGAAATCGTCCTACATTGTGGCAGAAGTACCGACCTGGTGTTTACAGAGTTGTGCAAAGAAGATCAAGTGCCCTTTACAAAAAAAAGTAAAACAGCAATGTAGGACGATTTTGAAGTTGGGGGACAAAATGAGATGGGAGTTTTTCGACATTCCCTAACTGTCTTGAAGTTTACCAGAATGCACAGAGTTCACACAGAGTGAGCGTTTGAGGTTAAAAATTATATAAATTGTAAATTATTTTTGGAAATTAACCCTTTAAAGCTGCATTTAAACTGCAGTTTGGAAAGTTCAAACTTGAGGGCACCATAGAAGTCCACTATATGAAGAAAAATCCTGAAATATTTTCCTCAAAAAACATATTTTCTTTACGATTGAAGAAAGAAAGACATGAACATCTTGGATGACAAGGGGGTGAGTAAATTATTTATACATTTTTGTTCTGGAAGTAAACTTAAATAAAAAGTTAAAATTTTTGAAAAAGTTTGGTGTTTTGACTTGATTTGACTTGGCAATGTATCCAATTCATGTTATTTAGAGAAAGTAAGCTGTTTTGTTTTATATGTGAATACCCCTAATAGAATTACTATCTATGAAGTAATGATGATTTCATGAGGTAGTTCATAGTGAACCAAACTAAATAATTGTCCAAAATAAATATGGGACAGAGAGGATGAAGATCAACATGAGAAGAGTTAGAAGGAGAGGCCTCAGTAGCTTCATATAGTACTTTGAGCGCACAAGTGTTTACAAAGATTCTGGTCTAATGGAGCAAACAGTTAGTTGTCTGTGTGCCTGTCCATGTGCTGGGGATAGGGATCCTTGGCACTGACTTTAAGCGTATGAGGAAAATGAATCATCTGTCTCTCTCTCTCTCTCTTTCTAAACCCACTTTTTTCTAAGAGATGTAATGGAGGGTGCGCAGTAAAAAACATTCCGTCAGTTTGCTCTCTCGTTGATTACACATCTCTGAAAAGGAAGCTGAGAAATGACATGGGATTGAAGGAGAGTGAAGACTGGAGGAAAATTGGAAGGATAAGATGAAGGAATGCCAGACAGGATGCATATATTTTCTGTGGTCTCAACAAAATTTGTTTTATTCACTTTAAAAGCATTT
Source organism: Labeo catla (assembly GCA_012976165.1). Lineage (NCBI taxonomy): Eukaryota > Metazoa > Chordata > Actinopteri > Cypriniformes > Cyprinidae > Labeo > Labeo catla. The sequence continues at coordinate 257,170 of VONZ01000295.1, read as the reverse complement.
GAAACTATCAGTGGATGTATCAGTCTTGCTAACAAAATATATAATTTGGGAAAAAAATTCAATTAGTTATTAATCTGTATCAGTTGATTATGCATGTTTAATTGTGCATAAATATTCTAGATTTATCTCATATTTTTTTATTTCTCTTAGTTATCAAATGCTCACATAAAGAGTAAGCTTTAGAAAACTGACAACGTGCAGACAGACAAGACAGAGCAGGTTACTTTAGGTATGAAACAAAGTCTCAGCTTTCAAATATAATGTACTCATCGCTTGTCATCCAAGATGTTCATGTCTTTCTTCAATCGTAAAAAAAATATGTTTTGAGGAAAACATTTCAGCTTTTTTTCTCCATATAATGGACTGATATGGTGCCCTGATTTTTAACTTCCAAAATGCAGTTTAAATTCAAACGATAAAAAAAAAGTAAAGGCTTCAAACTGTCAGCGTCGTGGATGTACGGGGAATGAGGAGTGAAGACGAGAAGGTCCAGATATGCACATTTATTAAATAATCCACAAAACGAGCAGGAACGGACAGGAACAGCAGGGAATCCAACGTACACAGACACGAAAAGACTTAGAATAAACCGGAGTGACATAAGCATGACAAAACAATATCCGACAACCAAACGGAGGACACAACAAAACTTATATACATAGACCAGTCAGGGGGAGACAGGTGTAATCGATAAAGCAGTGACGTAATAATTAGAAACGGAACAGGAAAGACCAAATAAGGGCATACATAGGGAAAGACATACAAAACTGTCCACAAGGGTGTGACACAAACGATCTGAAATGCGGTTGTAAACGATCCCAGATGAGGAAGAAGGGTCTTATCTAGGGAAACGATCGCTGATTTTCATAAAAATAATACAATTTATATACTTTTTAATGTCAAACACTCGTCTTGTCTTACTCTGCCTGGACCGTTTTGCTAGATAAGACCCTTCTTCTTCATTTAGGATCGTTTACAACCGCATTTGGGATCGTGTGAAGCCACATTTAAACTGTTCAAAATCAAGGCACCAAATCAGTCCATTATATGGAGAAAAATCCTGAAATGTTTTCCTCAAAAAACATAATTTCTTTACGACTGAAGAAAGAAAGACATGAACATCTTGGATGACAAAGGGGTGAGTACATTATATGTAAATCTTTGTTTTGTAAGTGGACTTCTGCTTTAAAACAGGGCATGCACTGTCACCTGATAGTCATCCTGTTGATTGATAACACATCTGAACAAATGGACTCTAATTTCACCTAAAAATTAACTGCTGATCCTAGAGATTCACATACTTTTGCAACTCACAAATATTTAACACTGGACTGTTTTTTTCAATAAATAAATAACATAAACTGTATATTTTCATCTCATTTGATTGGGTTCTCTTTGTCAACTTTCAGGACTTTTTGTTCATATTTATGCAGAAAGATTCTAAGGCAGCACTGTATGTACAATTTAGCAGAAATTGTATGAATTCGCATGTACGCGATTAACAATTATCAACTTACCTGTATGTTATAGGCCAGAATTTTACTATTGTCCAGTGCATGCTTTTCCTAAGCTTATATTTTATTACAGCATAGAATAAGTATTTTATGTTTTGTTTGACAGTATGTAATGTTAAATTTAAAAAGAAGAATAAAGATGGAACAGAATAATACAAACAATAAAAGCAACAACCAAGACTGTTTATGAATGCATAACAAGCCTTAGTTTTGCATATAACAATTCTTTAGTTTCAACAAATTTAGGAAAGCACAGAAAAGCGCTTTCAGGTGTGACGAAGAGAACTTACCTTTTCCTTCCAACCATTTAACTGACAGCTTTTATATCAGACCAATATAACACCTAGAGAGTGTTGGACTTCAGCTTCTATTGTCTTTGTCTTGTTCATTCACTTTTCCCTCAATCCATTAAATTTAATCTTTTCACAGTCCCTCAAAAGGCTCCATTCAACTCTAAATTTGAAAGTCCCTACTGTTTGAAAGCATGATGTGCACTTTACTGCCAGTTACCATGGAAACCAGGTGATTCAAATGGAAACTGTGGATTGGGTTTGAAAGCCAAGACTGATTGGATGTGTTTTGATTTTGCTGACATTGTGTTTGTATGTTGTGTGTATATGTGTCAGTAAGGTGGCAGTAGGGTGGAAATACAAAAAGAGTGTGTGTGCGTAGTTAGGTGGGGTGTGGTATTCCGTTTCGTCCGGCTCTACGGGGTGGGACTCTGGTTTTATTTTGGTTGGCAGCATGCTGTTGGTTGATCAGAGCATCAGAGCAGAGAAAAGGATCAGTGAAGCTCTAAGTGTGTTTACAAGAGCATCCATCAACCATGTGCTGAAAGCAGTAAATGAGCACACAAATGCCAGCTACGATATTCGACCTCTGTTCAAACGCATTAAAATATCTGTCCCAAAAAGACGTACCTGTGGCAAAACCAAAATCCATATCAATTGTATTTTTTTTTTTAATTGTAGTTTTTAAGTACACAAAAAAGTACAAAAAAATTTAATGTACTCTATTCCTTTGAGTGAATTTTCTTATTTTTTACAGGTGTGTTTACCTGAATTTTCCACTTCATCACATTGTGTTTTAGGGTTAACAGAAATGTCTGTAAAATTAATGGGCAATATCCTGGTAATGAGCTGCCTTTTATGTTATTTTACAGATTTATTTCTTATAGCGTATGTACATACATTTATGTGTGAGTGTGTTTTCTCATTTGTTTATAAATAGGGCAATATATTTGCCGATTATGATTTATCCAGTTTCTATACTACTCTGAATTTATTCAGCTATTTCTGCAAAGGCAAAGCTAAATCGAAAGCCGTATGAGCTCTGATAAGATCAGTTAATTACCCAATCAATAACAATTTCAGAACGCATTGTTTAAGAGTAGGCCCACCCATGATATTAAGATTAGAAATTAATCATTGTTAGCAGGCTTTAACAAAATGGCCCAATTCTGATTAAAGACAACATTGACATGTTGGTGATTATAGCAGTCGTGACAACTATCATTTTCAGCAGCTCAGTTTAAAACTGTTGTCACTGTGGTCATTAAACATGGACAAAGCAGTGGCACACATGCAGCTCATTGCAGCAGTTGGTGCAGGGGAAGCCCTTTATGGATGTGTGGGGATAGTTCATGTAATCGACACACTCTTCAGGCTTATCTTGCTGTCCTTGAGGTGGGAGCTTTGAGGAAAACCCTGCCATACCGACGCCAGGAGCATTAGGGTGTGTTGATAGGGCTTACAATAAATGCATAGCATAATTTACGACCGCCAACCGGTCAGCGTGTGGGAAGTTTGGCACAGACCACTCAGCTCAGGAGGAGGTGCCATTCTGAAGTACTGACATATTTGGTGGGTCATAATTTATAGTCCTGCCTTGTTTATTTATTTACATGTTTATTTGGCTAACTCAACCTCATATTTAAAAGTGACAGTTGTGAAACATGAAACCGTTGTGAGAGATAGAAGTTCTGTGTGTTCAATAGATTGAATGTTGTTTAACAACGTCACATGTTTAGCTGGGAAAACATCTTTCCAAAACACTTTTTGTACACAAAAACTTCATAAAACAGTTTTGAAAGTTGTGAGATATACAGTGCATGTCAGTATACTCTTACTACTACTCTTACTTGTCCATCTGATCTGTTTTTTGTTAACCAACCATGGGTTCATTAGCTGCTACACTGTAAACAACAAAAAAAACACAATTTGTTGAGTCAACTTAAAATAATGTGTTACCCTGCTGCCTTAAAATGTTAAGTACAGTCAACTAAAAAATGTTTAGTTGACTTGAAATGTTAAATTGTACTAAGTCACAACTTAGATTTTTGAGTTGACTAAACTAAAAATTTGGTTTGTTACACTTAAAAAATGGGCTTGTTAAAATTTTAAGCTGAATCAACTAAATTATATTATATTATAAATTATATATTAAGTTGTCACAAAATACAAATTAACATTTCGAGTTGAACTTTGAGTTGAATGAACATAAAATTTTAAAGGTAGCCAGGTAACACATTATTTTAAGTTGACTCAACAAATACAGTGTATACAGTGTATAGGGAAATAACAGAAGAACAACGTCCAGTAAACAGTAAAACTGATTGCACTACAAACCAGTGTGCTCGTAATTAAGATAATACATTCAAATAATATAGTAAAACACACCAATCTGCAATATCAAGCAGTAAAATGAGCTGTTTTGTACAGCTAAAAATAGCAGGATGCGGATGAGGCCTGGAAGCCAGACCCATAAAATTTACAAATGGCCACACCCACTCTTACGGAAAGAAAAAGGTGGATAATTCCCACCTATATCCACCTTTTCCTTCAACGAGGAAGTAAGCTTATGGGTGAGACTTCTAGTTTATTAGCCGCTGGGTCATTCTGTAATTAGGGGTACATTTAGAATTTGACAATGTAAAGAAAAATGTTTTCTTTTTTCCCAAAACCCCAAGCATGACCTTACATAGCTGCTTTGAGACTCTATATTGTATAAAGTGTTATATAAATAAAGGTGATCTTTAGGAATATGTGCATAAAATACCATCTATGTTTGCTACCGTCCACTGTGTTACCGTTACTGAGTAACACAGTTGACAGGTACCTTAGTTGACATTTTTAGTGTTTTGGGCCTATACTCAACATGGAAGCCTAGAACTACTGACCATATGGTATGTTTAGAAATATATTTTCATAAACAAAACATAGGTTTTAGTTAAACTGGCTTTGGTCAAATTTGCTGCAATAATACTTGTGTAACTATTGACAGTCAATTAATCCACTCTTGACACAGGTTTGCAAGTTTAACCAGTATTAGGGGAAAGAGAGAGAACATAACTTAGTGTTTCATCCATGTGCTTATATCCATGTGCTTATAAATATCATCATACTGTGCAAATTATGCGAGAATGGGACAAACCATTCCTTTTTGAAGAATAACAACATGCAGTAAATAGTAAAACTGATTGCACTACAAATCAGTGTGCTCATAATTAAGATAATATATTAAAATAATTTGGTATGACACCAGTTTGCAATATCAAACAGCAAAACGAGCTGTTTTGTACAGCTAAAAATAGCTGGACACGGATGAGACCAGAAGCCAGACACATCAATTTACAAATGGCCGCAACCACTCTTAAGGGAAGAGAAAGGTGGATAATTCCCGCCTATGGTGTGAGGAACAGTGACAATCTAGTGAAAATGAACGGACTAATTAAACTCACCCTCTCTTATATTACCACTTTGATCACACCCGAATTGAAATTAACTCAATATTAGATCCTGGTTTTAGTTATAAGTCAGACGTTTAAATCGTACAGGTAATGAGACCTTCGTGACGCCCGCGGCGTTTACCGATAAGTTAATTCAGGTGCTCTCTAAATTATCCTAAATACATTACCAGTACGGCTTTGGAAGTAGCCCACTAACTTCCCTAAAAGTATTAAGAATACAATATAAGCATATTGTAATTTTTTACATGGAGGATAGTGAATGGAGGGGACAAACCGTCGCTGTTCTCTCCGACCGCAAAGTACTTGAACTTGACATAATTACGACCTCAGAACTGACGTTTCTTCCAACAAGCGCGTTAAGGCTGTATTATTGTCTAATGGTCCATCCAAAAAGCATTAGGGTTAGGTGACCATAATAATAGCCAAGCATCTGTTAAGAACGATTAAACTTAAAGCGTCGATATGACCTGTTTTAGTACATTAATGTATATAACTGAAACTGGTTCATATACGAAAGAGGGGGAGTTTTGCCTCCTCATTCAAGAAAACCAAGAATTACCACTGCACTAACTACAAATATTGCGTGATGGTTTCTAAGAAAGAAGAAAAGTCTGGAAAGTTCAGCTGAAGAGAGCTTTGAGGCGCGCCGTTAGTGTGAATGACAAGAGCTTTGCTGGAGAGCCGTTGGTTCGTGACGCACGGGTGACCATTGAGCTACGCGAGGTGCTCAGTATCAGTTCAGTTCAGCTCGGAAACACCGGAGAGCGAGAAGCACGCTAGTAATGTTGGGCTCAGAGGACCACGGAGACACTCGCAAACGAAACGGTACCGGTAAGCGCTCCTTTCATTCACTACACTTCCATTATGACTGTCGGTTTAGATTGAAACGGCAGGTGTTTGACCAAACCGACAGGAGGATAAGTTTGGATGCCCGAGTGACACGCTGTCAGGCGAAGAAATGATTTATATCCCTGTTATCAAATACCGGCTGTAATTAACTTATCTTGCAGGAATGTTAAAACAGTGTATAATAGAGTATAACGGAGATATTGTTGAAAGAATTATTTTGAATTTGAAAGCAGTTTTGTCGTTTTCCGCCGAGCTCTGTGATGAAGTACTGCTACTAAGTCATGTTTACTTTGCTGTCAAAACAGGCAATATTCTTCTGGCATCCTGAAAATAGATGAAACTTCAGTGAAATGCCGTGTGAGAGCTCATTGCTTCAGACAAGCAGTATTACCCCGTCATGATGAATGTGCCTTGACATTTATCATATTTTTCAGTTCATTGATTTTAGTACAAGCACATTAAGGGGAAATAGAGGGAGGGTTTTCATAACTTGGAAAAGTATAACCTGTAGTTTTTTTATATGTTAAATTCTCTGACCGTATTGTAGTTTATTGTATTTAAACTATATTAGCTGCCTTGTGTGTGTTTTAATGAAAATATTTAGGATAAAGCAAACAAATTCCATTCCATTCCAGTCCTTAAGTGCGACATATTGGTTTGTTTGCTGCGCTGCAAATCTGACGTACATGTCATTTTGCAAAAGATGACCCACCACACTTGTCCTAAAAATTGCAACATGATTATTTCATCAGGCTCTGTATTAAATGTGCTGAAAACGGGAGTTGCACTTCTTGTCCTGTTTGAAATATCCATCAGGATGTGCTACCAACATGGCTGTAAGATGAAACTAATTCACAACCCTACCTCAACCTCTAAAAAAAATACATTAGGAAGGTACGTAAAGTGTGGGTAGGTCATCCTAGAGATAAGTTTGATTCACTCATTTAATCTGAACTGTTGCTTGCATGTTTTCTTTCTTACTTTGGGTTGAATTGGCATCCGGTAGATACACAGTATTGTCCACTTTCTAAGAGCAAAAACAGGATTTAAATATAATCTTTGTCGTTTTTGAGTGCCGAATGACTTAGTCTTAGTCTTGCTATTTGATCTTGTTTAAATTAAGTTTGGCTTAGAAATGTTAACTTTTAGAGAGATGCCCATGTTTTAATGTATCCCCTTTACATTTCAAACCTTTCCTTCGCTCGTTATCTTTAATCATAATTTGAAATCGCTGAACACCAATTTTCCGCATTTCACAGTGGGAGAGTGAAAGCCCGTTCTGCATCGCATAGCAGGTGTGCGGATCAGAGATGCTCATCTGTCTCTAGAGGCGATATGAGAGATGATGCATAGACTCAGCCAGTCTATTTGTCCACTCCGACGGTTCTGATATTGACAAATGAAGACCATTTTTAAAATGTATTCAATGCCTTACTTTCTTGTTTTTTGGGAAGTGTATTGCAATGTCTGTCACGGGTATGTTAAAAATAAAGGGCTTTTTGAATAGCTTTGTTACATGTGAGGAAGGAAACTGCTTACAATTTAAAGCAGCACTTGGCCTATTTCTAGCACAGACTTTTTGAAGAACACAATAACTCTAAATAACATAAAACACCTCTTCTCCTCGAGCTGCGTGACTCCTGAATGCTTCATTGTGATCTGAGAGGAAGTGCTTGATTCTATAGGCCCAAGGCCATTGCTTCAAGGTGAACACTAAGAAGATGATTAAGGATCTTTGCTCTGCATTAAAGTGGAGCATATACACTCAAATAATCAATGTGTAATTTACTCTAGAGGTTTTATTATATCGATTCTCAACCTTTTTTTTAAACAAACCACTTTCCCACTCCACGGCGAGTGATGTTGGTCTTGACATACTGGATGTCTGTGCTCTTCTTGTGTTCTGAACAGGCGCTGTGTCCAGTGGCGCAAACAGATAAATCATACCGAAAAGAAATGCACTCAACTTGGGCAGGACGATGTTGATGCACTACCTTTTTTTGCAGTGGAACACATTTTGCTTTCTCCTCTTCTGGAGATTCAGTCTTGCTACCTGTCTTAGTTATAAAGTAGGACTGATAGGACTAAACACAAATACGCTTTTAGAAGCGCTGATTTGTTGGCAGGGGGTTATAATGTTCAATTTCCAGTAGGTATACAGACCACAAAAGTGCTGCTGTGTAGAGAATGCCAGCTATCAGGATAGCGTGAAGAGGCAGCCGTTGATTCTCTTGGCAGTACAGACTCGTGGAAAGGCTTGATTTTCTCGTAATATCAGTGTATAACACTGGAGATTTGATAACAGACTCATATATTTTGGCAATATATCATTAGTATGCTTATTTATGTTTAGACATTCTGCCTGCAGAATCTTTTTAAAGGATTTAGATGCAGTACATCTATCATTATCTTCATTCAGGTAATATTAAAAGGGGCTGCACATCAAAAAATATTACAGTCTGCACTGATCGTTCTCCTACTTGCGGATAGTAAATCATTGCACAGTTTCATGGCTTCTTTTTCACAACAGATGTTTGGTTGATTGGTTAGAGAAAACATTTAATTTCTAACCATTTAATAGAAAAAGGCACGTAACCATATACTTGCCTCACATACAGCATACTGTAAATTTCATTCCTCCATTCTTTTGTTACTTTTATGTTAATGTAAATGGCTAATATTTAAGTGTTGTTTTGTCTAAATAAATTAAAGTGCTAAATTACTAAAGTACATTTTACTAAATTACTAAAGTAACATTACACACGCAACACTGAAAACTAAATTAATTACTCTAAATGCTGCAATGCTTTGGAATTTATGCATTATAGCACGATTGAACATTATATTATGAGCTGTATGAAAATATTCATTTACAGAACTGCCAAAGATTAGACTAGTTATTAAATTATTAGTGTTTTTAAAAGTTTTATTTTCACTGAGAAATAAATGACAGCAAAGAAAACATAAAAATAAGGGAAAAGAGCATGCACACCCTAGGGAAAAACAAATATACTAAAATGTATTTTAAATATATTTATTTCATGCTAAGTATACAAATACATTCACATATTTATGTACTTAAAGGGGTGCTATTATGCTTTTTCATTTGTTGAACTTCAACAGTCAGTGTGTGGTGTGTATGTTTGGGCATAAAAAAGATCTACAAAGTTACAAATCTCAAAGTCCACTCCAAAAGGAGATATTTCGTTTTTAAAAAATCCCTTTTCAAGAACTACGTCGAATGGCTCCTTTGGACTACAACGTTTGTTTTTCACATGCAATGATGTCACAACGCGGTCTATTAGAATATCATTAAATTAAATCCCGCCCACGGAAATTCGAATTGTTGGAGGGAGGGTAGGGACGAGGTGGGGGATTAGCCTAACTTCAGCGATGCAGTGCGGAGAACCGCTTCAACGTGCTGTACCGCGGCAGGTATAAACACAAGCATTGACTAAAGTGGCTGCTTCAGAGCTGTAACGCGCCACAGACGTGTGCAGTATAGGGGGTCGAAACACATGCTAAAGCCGCGATCTGCTCTGTTTGCCACGTCGGAGCCGCAACGCGCCGCAGACGTGTGCAGAGTGTGGTAAAAGATTTATTCATCAGTGTAGATAGCTTCACTTACAACGCGAGTGTTTTTAAAATGCGTAAACTTGCACTAGAATAGGCTAGGCTGATCAGTGATGACGTTCTGTGATAATGTTAGGCTGCTTTTAGCCTTATGCTGGAGCTGGTTTCGGGCAATGAAACTAAGTATGTAAATAGTTAAATACATTAGCATGGTAATTTGATAGGCTGATGATAGGACCCAGCACTACTGTACTGTACACCTCTTAGATGTATATGACTTCCTTCTTTCAAACGAATGCAATCCGAGTTATATTAAAATTTATCCTGGCACTCCCAAGCTTTGGCATAGACGGGTGTTTCCTCATCAGTCCAAACCAAGTCCAATAATATGCATCCATCCATAATAAAAAAGTGCCTCACATGGCTCCGGAAGGTTAATAAAGGCCTCCTGTAGCGAATTGATGCGTTTTTATAAGAAAAATATCCATATTTAAAATGTAAGAATCACTTTAATCTAGCTTGCGCTAACAGTTGTACACAGAACTTGCTTCTTTGACAAGGGGCGTGGCAGCACTGAAACACCGTCTAAACTGTTCGCCAATCGCTAAGACAGCTAACCAATCACAACACATTTTGTTTTTCGGAAGGTGGGCCTTCATTAAACCTGGAACTAATCGAGCCATATGTGCCAGGCTGGGAGAGATGTATTGTAATAATGTAAATTATGTTCAAAAATAATGAACCACCAAGCATGAAAGCATGTTCTAGTACACCCCCAAAACAAAATCAAGACTGAAAGAGCATAATAGGACCCCTGTAATAAAAATACCCTGCAATTGTACTTTTAGTACACTAAACTGGTATACTTCAAGTCTGCTAAACTGGAACAACTAATTTTGTACTTAAAGGGATAGTTCACCCAAAAATGAAAATTAGCCCATTATTTACTCACTATCAAGTCATCTTAGGTGTATATGACTTCCTTCTTTCAGATGAATCCAATCAGAGTTATATTAATAAAAATGTACTGGCTCTTTCATGCTTTATCATGGCAATAGGCGGGTGTTTCTCTTCAACAGGTCACACGGTTTATACGGCTATGGGGGGTGAATAAAGGCCTCCTGTCAATGCATTTCAATGCATTTTTGTAAGAAAAATATCCAAAATGCAATAATCACTTTATTCTAGCTTGCGCTCGCTGTTGGACACGGAAGCAGCTCCGGGCGGATGCCATGCTTCCTTTACTTCTGTAAACAAACGTTGGTTTTCACAAGACTCACAGGTGCATTCACAACGCTGACATCCTACGTCATCCGGCCAGACCGGCTTCCGTTTACAACAGTGAGCGCAAGCTAGGTTAAAGTGATTAGTGTGTTTTAAATATGGATATTTTCCCTACAAAAACACATCGATTCGCTACAGCAGACCTTTATTCACCCCCAGAGCCATGTGAGGCACTTTTTATTATGGATGGATGCACTTTATTGCACTTGTTTTGACCTGCTGAGGAGAAACACCCACCTATTGCCATAATAAAGCTTGAAAGAGCCAGGAAATTTTTTTAATAGAACTCTGATTGAATTCGTCTGAAGGAAGGAAAGAAGGAAGTCATATACGCCTAGGATGTCATGAGGGTGAGTTGTGTGTATTGTACATTGTGCACAAGTAGTATTCCCAATAAAGTTTAATTATAATTTTTATATCCGTATGTCTTGAGTGATAAGTTAGTTAATATGTTAATAGATTTGAACTATATTAAGTATGAAATAATTGTATTTTAATATATTACTTTTTTACTAGGGCAATTAAATACTGTGTTAAATATTGGTCGGCATATATCCAGTAATGAACATTATCAATCAATTTAAGACATATATTCATGCTTATAAGTACAAATAGTCTTTTTACTATTTTTGTTATCTTATTTGATTGAGCAAAGATTAATAATCCGGTTTACACCAGTTTTTTTTAGTCCAACATCTACTCTGGGAAAGTTGCCAGTATCACTGCATGAGTATTTACCTTCTCAGTAGGTATGAAAACAGTGTTGAATGTGATATCTATGAATGAAGTGCTCTTTCTAAACCCATTCAACTTCTAATTACAGTGCACTTCCTGTGTCTGATGTGTCTGAAACTTTTAGTAAACCATCCTTTTAGTAAAAGGCTAAAACGTTTCAAGAAATTGTGTTTTTTTACATTTTATGTAATATTATCTTTTCTGAAGAATCATAAATGTTATTGGGTTAGGTTTGGATTGTTACATTCTACCAGCAGGACTCATGTTGGTGTTGAGTGAATGCAAATTGTCCATTGACAGCAGTGAAATGATAGTTTGTTTGAGGATCTTTAAAAGTGGAAACTACAACATGATTGACAGAGGATGAATGACTGATGTACTGTAACTAGTGTTACAGTCTTCCTGGTAGAATTAACACGTAAGCTTCCATTTCTACTTACACACTAATAAGAGGGACTAATAAGAGCTTCGACTATAGAGCAATAGTATGTGTATGTGTGTTTAGTTGTGTGGATGTGTTTCTAAGCTTTGAAGGGCATGAGGGTGATGACACCTGTTGCATAATAGCTCCACTGGAATGTAAACTGTTGGGCAGAATGCTTTGCTTTTAAATATAGGATTTTCTCTCTCTCATCACACTCTCTTAATCATTCATTGCCTCTTCAATCATTCTATTTTCATGGCAGTGAGTGTGCCGGTGACCGAGGGAGACAAGAGGTGAGAAACAAAGCGAGAGAATGAAATATTTGGAATACAAATGTAGGTTTACAGCACAAACAACATAAATTCATTTTTTACATTTTATGTTTAGTCTTTTGACAGACTCTTTTATCCAAAGCGACAAATAAAATAGGAACAATGTAAGCATTTCATCATAAAAGACAACCATATCTGTAGTGTGTGTTGCCAAGTTTTAAGCATAAACGTGAGCAGAAAGGTAGTTAGAGTTTTAATGCACTATAGACAGTAGTCAAAATGGGTGATTTAATTCTAAAGGTCAGGAAAAAGGTTAAAAATTTGCCTACTTATTGGTTTAAAGCAGCGTTTCTCAACTCCAGTCCTTGCGCCCCCCCGCTATGCTTATTTTGCGTGTCTCTTCTAGTTAACACACCTGATTCAGATAACCAGCTCGTTATCATGAGCTACGTGCATGAATTGTGTTCCGATTGACATGATCCCTACATAGTGTTCATTGCTCCCTGTTCCCTGAGTTTGCGTCACTTCGGAACGTTCCTTTATGGATTTGCGCTGCGCCGCTGCCTGCAGCGTCTTCACACACAGACGAAACTTACTAGAGAAGTGTGAAATGTGACATCATATACTTCTGTAAATAAATACAATTTAAATTCACCTCTCGCACTCTTTAATGCCATTTGAATGGAACGTATACACTCGTTTCGAACCGGAATCATGGCGGAATATCTGGTGATGTCCACTTCGCAGGGCACTTCATGGTCGAATAGAACAATTGCCGTACGTGATAAGAGATACATTCAAAATTAGCATAGTGGGGGGGCGCGAGGACTGGAGTTGAGAAACGCTGGTTTAAAGAAACTTGACAAACTTTAAAGATTTAAAAAAGTGGTCCCTTTAAAACCTTTTAATAATGTGCTGTTGTGTCATTCAAACTTTCAGATTTGTTTTGTTTAAAGATGCAGTTTTTACATCTCTGTTTTCAAATAGCATCAATAAATAAACTCAGCTGTTTGCCCAGCTAAACTGAGAATTTTAAGCAGGAAGTTTATTGGACAGCCTGGGCTATTTAAATGAGCTGAGAGACATGTGACAGTATGTCTTAACTAGGTGTGACATATGTGATATGTGTTGAAATTTAAATTTATACATCATTTATACATAAGCTTTCCATTGATGTATGGTTTGTTAGCATAGGACAATATTTGGTTGAGATACAACTTTTTGAAAATCTGGACTCTGAGAGTGCAAAAAAATTCAAAATATTGAGAAAATCACCTTTAAAGTTGTCCAAATGAAGTTCTTAGCAATGCATATTACTAATCAAAAATTAAGTTTTAAGATATTTACGGTAGGAAATATACAAAATATCTTCATGGAACATGATCTTTAATTAATATCCTAATGATTTTTGGCATAAAGGAAAACTCAGTAATTTTGACCCATACAATGTATTGTTGGCTATTACTATAAATATACCTGTGCGACTTAAGATTGGTTTTGTGGTCCAGGGTCACATATGTGGGTATTTTTTTTTTTTTTTGTCCTAACCAGCCATAACAAGCAGTTGTGACTGCATGTTCAGTAGCTGTGCTTCCAGTGAGATATTAAAAATCCACCTCAAGATAATGAATGTTAAAAATACGTTCTGATTGATTCAGATTGTTGTGCTGCGTCACGCAGCGTATTCTCTTTCAGTGTGAACAGATGAAATGCTTGTCGCTGGAATCTGGTTTGTACACGGTGTAGTATGATCACACTTGTATCCCTACACCTACGCTGTCCTGGTGGCTTTCATCACTTCAGAGCGGTCAAGTGAGACAGCCCCTGTCAGCTCTCTTCCCCCTCTCTATCTCTCTCTTTTTCTCCGTAGCCCCAGCTCTGTTCTTCTCACCCTCTGTTACGTTTTTTCCCTTGTGTATAAGCGTGTGTCCTTGTACACACGCTTCTGTGCCGTGTATGCTATGGTGTCTGACAGCTGTCTAGGCCCCAAGGGCACGCAACCTGCCCTTTTCTGAAGCACGCCTTTAGCGCCCCCTCATCACGCTGTCTGTGCTCCCCGCCGGTGAGTGCTCACCTCTCGGCTGCGGTCAGCGGGAAATGGCCTCTTCTCAGCGGGGGCCCAGAGGTCTCGAGGGTTAATGTTTCAGCATTGTGACCTCTCTCATTTCTCATCACCTGACAGCCGGTGGCTACCACTGCCTTTCTCTTCCCTACAGTACAGGACACATACATGTGAAGGTACAGATGAAATAGCCTGTGTATATTTAAGCATCTGAGATGTCTACACATATAGATTATAGATGTATAATGAGTGTCAGGAACTGTGAGAAATATTTGGATCCTACAAAAGGACAACAACTAACACACTCACACACATACGGTGTGATTCTAGTTACTACTCTTGTTTTCAGTGCTCTAATGGTTTAAGGTTCTCATTCTCTGTGGTTGGTTGTGACCCAAAAATGAGCCTAAAAAGTATATATTTAAAATATATTTGTGAATATATTTGTGTGTGTATATATATATATATATATATACCTTTCGAATATGTAAAGATGCTATGTTTATTTGTGTGCACTCAGAATAACAATGAAACGTAGTGCTTTTGTAAAATGCAGTCTCCTTGCTGTTTTTCCTTGACACATTTATAATTATTATATCTGCCGGTGTGCTGTGGCAAGCTTTTTTTGTGTGCAGTTGAGCGCCTATTGAGCTATGTAGGCATAATGCTTACTAGTGCTTAAAATAAGTACTATTTTTTGGCGCCAATAGCCTTCTGGTTGGTGCGCCAACATATAGCACAGTTGTGCTCATGGCGACCCGAGTTCGAATCCCGTCTCGAGGTCCTTTGCCGATCCCGTTCCCCTCTCTCTGCCCAGTATTTTCCTGTCATTTCTCTACTGTCCTGTCCATTAAAGGCACAAAAATGCCCAAAAATATAGCCTTAAAAAAAAAAAAACTACAAGTTGACCAGAAAAATCTTTAGTCGAGGATAGCCCTATATGTATCTTCTGGAATTTGCAGCTGGTTCTACAGTGGTTAAACATTAATACATTTTGTTTTTGTTACATTTTATGTAAATTTAATGGTGTATATCAGAGCACTGCCTTTGTACTTTGGATTTTAGTTATATTATTCCACAATTAGATGGCGACAAGAGACTGTTTTTATGAGTGCGTCAGCAGTAAAAACTTTTGTATTGAAAGAGACAGCAACAGGGTTGTAAACAAGGAAGTTTTTGCTTTCAACAACACTTAAGACATAAGACGCAGCTAGCGAATGCACGGAAATCACTCTTAACAGTTGAAAGAAAAGTACAGCAAAGATATCTCTTTTCTCAGTGGACATTCAAACTTTTATTGTGAATGTGAGATTGAGCTGAAGAACAAATGCTGTATCAGATGCGGGTAATCACACTCGCTCAGTCCATCTCTTTCTCATAATAACTCTACATAATAGTTTAATGAAGTGACGTTCTTTCTTTACTAGTTCTAAAGTGACGTTTTCTAATTAGTAACGGAGGCTTGGGCTCAAACTGAGATTTGAATCTGTGGTGGAAGGAAGGATTGCACACAAAATAGGGTTTTTTTAAAGACACTGTCTCTTTTTTTATTTACCCACTTTGCCATCAAACTGTTGTATAAACGCAATATCACACTGATAGCTGTGTCATGTGAATACATGTACATGCATGTGGTCATTGCCAGTAATTGTAATTTGATTTTAAGTACCTTTTTATTTCTATAACTACTGCAGCAAATAATTTTAGTACTAACTTATGTCACAATTTGATGTCCAGTGTAAAATCTGGGTCCAGCAATGAAACCATTTGAGAATCTCTGGCCTGCTCAGTGCCACAGAGAGGTTTTCTGCTGGTCGACAGGGAGCCAACAAACACTCTGTGAACAGAGGTGGAGTGTGTAGAAACAGGTTGGCATTTTTCTTCCCAGGCACCTTCAAGCCTGTCTAACATAAATGAGGGCACTGTTTGCCTTTTAGCAAGGAGCAGAGTGTTTTTATTTGGGTGTAGTGTGTGTTGAGTGTGTGTGTATGCGTGTGTAAGTACCAGCAGCTTTTTTCTCAAAGAACGAGTGGGGTGTTAAGCAGCCACACCTTCTCATAAAAGTGCTTCAAGGTGAGCCTGTAAATGCCAAGCAGACACCACGAAAGTAGATATCTGGAAAAAAAGGGTTCACCCTTGAGAGGTTTCACATCTGAAGCTGAGTTATGTATCAGAATGAAAAAATAGATACTTTTAATAATGCTAAAGGTGTACCATGCACTTCCCTTTTACTCAATTTTTATAGTCGACATTTTTTAGTCTAAAATATTCATTATTCTTCCTCACAGTTTTTTGCTCACAATTTATTCAGCTTAAATGGTTTAACATTAAACATTGTTTTGTAGATGATTTCAGGTCTGCTGTCTAATTTGGTCTTTGTAAACTTTATCGCTTTTAAATTATTAAAAAGTGAAGTTATGGTAAAATCTTCTATTAAAAATTTAAATTAAAATTACCCCATGATTAACTCACCCTCAAGTCATCCTAAGTGTTTATGACTTTCTTTTTTTCAGATGAATACAATCTGAGTTATATTTTAAAATGTCCTGGCTCTTTCAAGCTTTATAATGGCACTGAATGGCTGTTGATTTTTTGAAGTCCAATAAAGTGCATCCATCCATCATAAAAAGTGCTTCACACAGCTCAGAGGGATTACTAAAGGCCTTCAGTGATTCGATGCATTTGTGTAAGAAAAATATCCATATTAAAAACTATAAACCGTGAACGTGAATCTAACCATGAATCATGTATGCACGTATGACAGTTGGTGAAAGCTAGAGATTACGGTTTATAAAGTTTTAAATATGGATGTTTTTCTTATGCAAACACATTGATTCACTTCAGAAGGCTTTTATTAACCGTCTGGAGCCATGTGGAGTATTTTTTATGATGGATGGATGCACTTTATTGGACTCCAAAAAACCAACAGCCATTTACTGCCATTATAAAGTTTGGAAGAGCCATGATGTTTTTTTAATATAACTCCAACTGTGTTTGTCTGAAAGAAAAACAGTCATATACACCTAGGATGGCTTAATGGTGAGTAAATCATGGGCTAATTTTAATTTTTGGGTGAACTGTCCCTTTAACTTGCATTGTTAGAATGTTCACATTTCAAACTGTAACCAACAGAAATGACCTCACTGTAATATTTGCATACTGTGTTGCAATTGGTCTTCTTTCTTGAATTTACCTGTCTACTGAATTGTTTTGGGTCTTTTATTCCTTGCATCTATTTTACCACCCATAATCGCCTTTAGATGGCAGAGAAGCTGTGTTATGTGTTGTTTTGCATATGCCACTAAAGTGTCATGACACATTTCAAGTGTTTTTGTGACTGATAAGGATTTTGTTCTTTGTAACTCTATCACCACTGCTATGCAGTGTAACCATTAGATGATGTTTAGTGAGCTACATTGTTGTCTTAAATAACAACAAGCAGATGTTGAGCTGCAAAGCAAACTTTCATTTGAGCTGTCTCTTAGTAGAATGAGCTGTGGAGACAGACATAATGCTTGTGTGTATGTAACATGTATGTGTGTGTGATAGAAATATATGGAGAGAATGCATCATAGTAAATGAAACTGGCACAAATACCCAGCATCCCTGTGGATTGAGAGAAATGATAGGTGTTAGTCAATTGCATCAGCCAGGATTATTTTTATCCCAAACACACACAGTCATTTGGGAGTATCGATCCAAGATGCTTCTGCCATGGTTAAGAGGCTCTCATTTAAACTTCAAAACCAGCTGTATTAGCATGTCGAAGCACTCTCTGATGGCATCAATACTCTTCTGATGTTCGGATGAATGTGTGTGTGTTGGAGAGGAAGAGACTGACAGAAAACCAGAGGCTGATTGCAGTAGAGGTGATTTAGTTGTGCCATGATCAAAGAGCATCTTGAACCTCCCAATTTGCTGCAGTTTTGTTGCTTCCTTCCATCTTCAGGTGCTCCTGTATGAACCTCCAAACTAACCCCTCTTCCTCTCTAATGGCTTACAGCGAGCGCTGCTCTGATTAAAGCTGAGATTATGGGGCTGAGTGTTCTGTACTCACACTAATCCCTCCCCATGCTTTCTATGAGTGTTACTCTCACTGATATCATCATGCGTGTGTAATCACACTTTCTACATCTGTGTTCACCTGCACATACATATTTCATATTGCTGTATACTAGCAGATATGTCAATAGAACAATATCCATGTGTTGATGCATGGAAAGTTGGATAGATAAACAATGTAGGCTGTTATGGCAGTAGCGTATTCGCATAACATTAGTTACATATTCAGAGTAGCCTTTAGCATCATTTGTAGTACAAAAATAAAACAATGCCACAAATGTCTATAGTATTACAAAAAGTTTGGTGGGGGGTAACTGAGAATGAATGGGGAAAGTCACGTGAGAGGAGGCAATGCCTCCACCGCATTATGATTGCCTCTTGTGTTCGTGTGCTTTCGCGAATCAATACAAATGAACAATATAATGCCGTTAATGGGAAGATTAATTTAGAAAAGTAAGCAAACAACTCACACACTTAGATATAACCACTTTGTTACATCAGACTAAGACTTAAAGGGGTCATCGGATGCTAAGTTCACTTTTACATGTTGTTTGAACATTAATGTATGTTGGCAGTGTATGTACAAATCTACCCTATAATGATAAAAATCCATGCAGTGTTTTTTAATTAATCTGTAAAAATAATATTCCCTTTTTCAAACTGAGCCATTCTCAGATGCCTGTCGGTGCCGTCACACCCACAGAGGCCGCTCACATGATAGTTGACTGACATGAGCATTTTACATTAGATCAGTTGTAACAGTCCAACCTTCATGTTTTTATGCCGGAGCAGGGATGTAAGTTAGACAAGAATATCTCTGATTGAGCGATTGAGGTGTTGTGTTGCTGAATGTAATAATGAATGTAGTGGTCGTCATTTACTCCCGACATCTGAGCCGCTGAAGATGCAGTGGATTACGTTTGTTTGTGAAGGGAATGCTCCTCCCGATCTACATATATTTGTCTATGTTCACGCGAATCATTCGTGATCCAGCTTCACTTACAGCAGAAGTGAGTATAAGCGTTTTTTATGAATCTTTGCGATCGCCTTTCCTAATAATGTGCTAGTTAGCAAGTTTAGCGGCTAAATGCGGCTAAAGTAAACAGACTCGTCTCTCCACAGAGAGAAGAAAGGGGCGGGGCGAGCAGAGCTAATTTGCATTTAAAGCAGCCTCAGAATGAGATGTTTTTTGCAGAGCTCATTTCGGCAAGGTAAAAAGGGTGTTGTTTTACACAACCATTGAGAATTTTTAACCAAAGTATATTATAGACTTTTCATTAAGACCCTGAAGAATCATATCAACTTGTGGAAAATGGGCATCCGATGACCCCTTTAAAATGGCATGAGAACACGATCTGTGGGAGTAATTAGCTTGGTGAAATTTAAAGTAAATCTGTGTCTGTGACCAATATTTACCAAGCTTTGATGGCTGATGATCTGGGAAATTCAAAAATAGTAAAAAATGAACTATTAAAAGCAATAGCCGAACATGAGATCACAAATAAAAGATATTGTTTACATTGTTACTGCCCTGAGTTATTATAATAAATGTAAATGTAAAATGCCTAAAAACACTAACTTGATGAGATTCATACTTGGCTTAAATAAACAGAATATTGATTACATTGTTAAAAATATGAAATAGAATTGTTTTTCTGATTTGAAAAGAACATCACTGCACACCACTGAGATTTAAAAGAGCTATTTTCTTTTAAAATGTTTTAATCTTTTAATATGATGGGAAGGCTGAATTTTTGCAGCCATTACTCCAGTCTTTAGTGTCACATGGCCCTTCAGATTTGATATGCTGATTTGGTGCTCTAGTTAAATTTTTTTCTCATATAATCTAGAGTTGAAAATGGTTGTGGAAACTGTATAAGAGATTTTTCCCCCATTCTTGGATGAATAGAATATAGAAAGTACCAGTACATTAATTTGAAATATAAATCTTTGTAACATATACTGTTACTTTTGATCAGTTTAATAAGTTTTCTTTTAACCCCAAACTTTTTGAATGGTAAATTGTGTATTTATTCATACATACATTATATGCGTTTAGTGGTGTGTGTATTTATAGGATGAGTATGTGAGCTCATAAGCCTGCTAGCAAAATGGTACTGTTTCAGCTCTTTTCAGTTCAAGAGTCAACTCTTGATACTGTGACTGGATTATTTGAATTTTGACATTATTTCTACCTTTTTCTTCTAAAAACATTGAGATGTTATTTTAAACTCTGTATAAAGGAGGTAGTTGCTATATTTATGCTTAAACAGTAGTAGATATGGTTTGCAATTCAAGTAGTGTCGGTATAAATAGTGTTGTTTACACTAGGTAAATAGTAGTAGACACTATTCACACAAAGTGTAAATAGAACTGATATGCTATTTGTACTAAGGGCAGATTGTCTGAGCAGTAGTGGGTGGAGTTAGTGAAAAATAGCCCTGCCAGGAAAGTCTGACTATTTGCCCTTAATGTAAACTGACTTTTATGTAATTATCTGTTGATATTATAGTAATTATTTTCATCTTGCCTTGTTATTGCTGACAAAAAGTCCCAAGACATAGGAAACAATAAAGAGGCACAGAAACCCTCAAACTTTGAAGTGTTTGTGTGTGTATTTGAGGTGCTGCGGTGGGAAGCATTAATGAGGCTCTCAAGGACAAACACACCTCTGTTCCTCCAGGTCTCCTCGGTGACTCCCAACCCACTCCCATCTCCACCTCAGGCTGCATGCCTGTGAGAGCGAGAGTTCCTCTGGCGGCCCAGGGAGCTCTGAATGGCTCTGAGGAGATGGTGACGCCTGGACCAGGCTGACTCACACTGAGGAGGCAGACTTTGACTTTATATCCCCTTATCTCTGTTTCTCTTCCTTCCTCTCCATCTATTTTACTTTTCTCTGTGTCTCTGTATCTCCTGATCTATTTCTCCTAGTGGCTTGAGTCAGAGTTCCTACAGGGGAGCATGAGAACCACGGATATGGGTTTCATGGAAAGGTGAAATTGGCATGCTTTCATCAGCTTTTTTGCAGGGTTTAGTGATGTTGGTACATAGCAAATGAGGAATCCACAGTGGGTGATTAAAGATTGAGCTGCAACACTGAGTGATTCATACTTGAGCAGGAGAGCTGCTCTGGAATGTTCACATCAGCTCATGAGGTGTGGATGAATAGGTACTTCTGTGCGTGTGTGTTTGCTTTAGTGGGATGTTACTGGTGCGTGTGTTTGGTCAGTGAGTGAACTTTCCCTTCACCTGATGATTAAATATTCCCTTTGCTCATGTAGCACACACATAGAGCCAACACTTAGAACAAGACCACACTGTGTGTGTGTTCATGTGTGTTTGTGTTGTAGATGGCAATTCTGGTGCGTGGAGGAGGTATGGGTGCAGGGGATGAGCTCTGTACCCACCCAAACACACACACACACACACACACACACATGTTGGGTGGGGAATACAGTGGAGCCTCCTGTACCCAAAGCCCCTCACACACACTTTTACACACACACACACACACACACATTCCAGGGGGGACATTTGGTCCCCATAACGTGATGTAGAGCACACAGAGTACATCTATACTTAGCAAAATGAGGATATTCTACCGATCCAACATTTTGTAATTAAACTAATAATAATAATAATAATAATAATAATAGAAAATAGTATAGAAATAATACCAATACATTTTTACATTTTTTTATGTGATACGCTGATTATTTATGGATTTTTATTGGGTTTTTTGGATATATATTGGCCAATATTGAATATTTAGATTTGCATGCTCTTTTTATTTTTACATGTACTGTAGATTGCTTTTGCTGTCATCTGATGCTCATTTAAAGGAGACCTATTATGGGACTTTCTACAATATGTAATATAAGTCTGCTGCTTCCCGCCCCCTTTTCCAGAACAAAACAGTGCCTTTATATAGTGTTGCCAAGTCTGCAGTTTTCCCGCAAATTGGGCTACTTTAACACTGTTGCCGCGGGTTGTTTTTGATGTCCGTGGGTTAAAAGAGAAGTCCACTTCCAGAACAAAAAATTACAGATAATGTACTCACCCCCTTGTCATCCAATATGTTCATGTTATTCTTTCTTTAGCCATAAAGAAATTATGTTTTTTGAGGAAAACATTTCAGGATTTTTCTACATATAATGGATTGATATGGTGTCCTGATTTTGAAATTACAAAATGCAGTTTAATGTGGCTTTAAACGGTCCCAAATGCGGTTGTAAACAATCCCAGTTGAGGAAGAAGGGTCTTATCTAGCGAAACAATCAGTTATTTCCATTTAAAAAATACAATTTAAATACTTTTTAATCTAAAACACTCGTCTTGTCTCCTTGAACTCTTGAACCTTGTATTCTGGCTCAAGACAGTTAGGGTATGTCGAAAAACTCCAATCGTATTTTCTCTCTCAACTTCAAAAATCATTTCAAAATCATCCTACATCACTGCAGAAGTACCACAGAAGTACCACTGTCTTTGCAAAGTGAACATGCAGAGAAGGAGTCCAAACACCCTTAACATTGATTTTGAAGTTGAGAGAGAACATGAGATGGGAATTTTTCATCACCCTAAATGTCATGAACCAGAAAAAACAGTTCAGGCAGAGCAAGTCAAGATGAGCGTTTGACATTAAAAAGTATATAAATTATTTTTTATGAAAATAACCGATCATTATGTTAGATAAGACCCTTCTTTCTCAGCTGGGATCGTTTACAACAGCATTTGGGATCGTTTGAAGCTGCATTTAAACTACATTTCAGAAGTTCAAAATCGGGGCACCATATCAGTCCATTATATGGAGAAAAATCCTAAAATGTTTCCCTCAAAAAACATAATTTCTTTACGGCTGAAGAAAGAAAGACATGAACATCTTGGATGACAAGGGGTACAGTATCTGTCAATTTTTGTTCTGGAAGTGTACTTCTCCTTTAAAGCGACCCCAAAAACATCATATTTAGCCCATAAAATGCAAATTTAGCAGGGGAACCCTGACAAAGATTGTGTATTTTAACCCCCAGAACGTGAGTTTTAACAGAGGAACCTCCTCTAGACACGATTGGGCTAGTTTTGAGTAGCAATTGGGTGGGTTTTGTTGTGAAACAGCTCGTACCTTAGATATTCTGTCAAAAAACATCTGTTTGGTTTTGATGATCATGTCTATTGTGCTTAAATCATGCTTTTTAAAGTCATATCAGTTTAAACCTCTGATATACAGTTTTCTGAGCGCACACATCCAAAGCACTGACTGTCACACGGCACGTGAGTACTAAACTAAGTTCTCTTTCACGTTTTATTGCGTTTAAACTGTCAAATACACACAAGTTTATTTTAAAAACACAAAGGAGTTACAAAAACAGTCGGTTTTGTCTGTGAAGGTAAACAGCTGGGAAAGAAATTGCATATTTATATTAGATGTGTGTGACAGCTAAGTAATATACAGTAAATGAATCAATAAATCCACTGCTCTCTTGTCTCCTCTGAGGCTGCGACTCTAAATAGTGATCTGTGCTCGTCTGTGCAGCCAAAAACAGAACAGTTAGCATGCTTTGCTCAAATTTTTGCCATGGCGTTAGAACTGGCACACCGCTGTGGCTTGCGAAAACAAAATGACAGTGCCATTGGTGGAAACGTGCAGAATAAGGGGCGGTAAGATCCCCTTTCTACATCACGGGGGGAGTGAAATCTGACACTTGTTTTCACATGCTTGCAGAAAAGGAAGAAAACAAAGTTACTGGGTTGTCCTTTTTCACATTTTCTGGGTTGGTAGATGCATTGGGGATCCAATTGTAGCACTTAAACATGGAAAAAGTCAGATTTTCATATGTCACCCAGTATAAAAACTAATAGTCCTGGTAAATGTAATCTTTAAATCTCAAAATAAATCTCAAAATGATCTGTTTCTCCTACTGTACTGTATAATGTTGGGATATGTATGTTATTGATCTAAATAGTGCACGTCACTAACATCGCCAAGGGTTGAACGATCATGCAATAGGCCTCTTTTCTGTTTGACAAATATATTCTTTTACTCTTACCCACAGACATCCCCAAAAGGATGTTTTGTCACATTTTAATAACTTTGAGGGGCAGCTTTTTCCATAGAGAGCTACGTAAACCCACACACATCTCTTGGCTTTCTTGGTTGTATGCACTTTCATACAAAATGCACTGATTTTGTGCACTGCACTAAAATCTCAACTGTTCTACCTTTCTCTCTCTTCATCCTTCTCTTCTTCTCTCATTCTATCCATCAGTGTACTTAAATAGCATCAGAATGGCCCATTAACTGCTCTTTTAATTATTCTTTCTGCCTGTCTTTGACCTTGGCACACATTATCTCTTTCAGTAAATTGTGACATGTGATTCACTCCAAACACAGCTGATGGAAAGATGGCGCACAGTCTCAGCTTAGTCCTCCATCATTATGTGAAAATGCAGATGACGCAGCACAACACGGTGATAGAACGAGTGGGTGTTGTTTAAACACACACACGCGAAAACAGTGATTCCCAGATTGCCACTGTTGTCCGTTGTCGTTGACAGCGAGGAGAGTGTAGAATAGCTGTAACCTCCAGAGACTCCTCCAGCCCTCCATCCTATGCTTAGGCTCTCTGTCTATCTGTGTGCTTGTCTCCTTTGTCCTTTCTCTTTAAATGTTCTCTTTAACCTGGCCAAGTGAGCCACTTTTGCTGTTTACCCCCCACTGGTTTCCCTGAAGAGGAATATCTCACAGACGGGTGCATACACACACACACACACGGCTCCTGTACCATTTCTCATTACTGACATTGTTGCTGCAGGTTCGAAACCGTGCCAGGCATAGTTGTTGTGACCTGTACACACATACATAGTGAAAGTACCTGCAAAGTTACCTGCTGGGCAGAAGGAAGTATGTGTGATTATGAGCGGTCATTGGTCTGTGCTTGCCTTCAACCATCTATCTATCTATCTATCTATCTATCTATCTATTTATCTGTCTATCTGTCTAAAAATGTGTCAATCCACTCTGACAGTTTTGTTGATCTGTCTGCATGTAAATGTCTCTTCTCATTTAGTGTTTTATTGGTAGCGCCTCTGTCATTTAGAGTGCAATTTTGTTTCCTCTGCGGTACCACATCGTCACCCTCGCCTCTGTGTGTAAGTGCCTGTGTAATGTCTTTGTGTGTGTTTGTGTGCGTCTCTGCAATTTACACAGACACCCTGATGAATATGTAATGTGTGAAAGAGCATGTAAACATGCTGAGAGGGTGCCTGCATGTGAAATGGACAAAAATTATTCAGGGTTATAAGGATTCACCCTCCGTGCATTTGTGTGTGCAAGTGTGTCACAAATATAGGTTCATTAAAATATTTTGAGATGCTCAGTGTTGCGGAAAATGCAAGCAGGTGGGCAGACGTGACAAGTATGTGTTGTGTTGTGTTGTGTGTGTGTGTGTCAGGGTGACTTGTGTCTCCTCATTGGGCACATGTCTCATCCTGACACCTGTTTGCTCCTAAACTGTTTTGGGTTGCCACGGCTCCTCTTGGGAGTCTGCTCACTACCAAAGCAGTTAAGCACCACAGGAATGTGGAGAACTCCCTCATCTCTCAGCAGACAATTCTTTACCCCTCCTTTTTTCCTGTTATTCATTTCATTCACTTTTACTGTTTCTTTTAATGTGGAAAGTGTATGGCATAATGTGTGTGTGAGTATGTGTGTGCATAGCGCATGGCTAGAGTGTAACAACAATTACTTTTGCCCTTTGGGTCCAATTAACACCCCACAGTTTGACCCAGACTTTATCTCGTATGTATCAAAGCCAAACATGCGCACACGCACACACACACACAGAGTTCCAAGGTGAGGTGACTCTTGCTCGCAATCTGTACTAAATTATTTAGCAGAATAAACAAGCTAACAAAGTACTGAGTAAAAACTAAGATGAACAAGCTGATTTTCACAGACAATTTGACCCTGAGATATAGATAGATAGATAGATGTATTAATAGATGATTAAATAGGTGGATCGGTGGATTAATGAATGAATAGATGTATAGACAAATGACTAGGGGGACGGATGGATGGATGAATGGATGGATAGATGGCTTGAAAAATAAATCGATGGATAGATGGCTAAACAGACACTTGGATGGATGGATGGATGGATGGATGGATGGATGGATGGATAAATGGATGGATGGATAAATGGATGAAGATGTACTGGCAAATGAGAATGGATGGGCTGCTAGGTACATGGATGGATTGATAAATGTATGAATAGATGTATTGACAGATGACTATATAGAGAAATGGACGGATGAATGGATGGACTGTTAGATGGATGTATTGATAAATGGGTGAAAAATAAATGGATAAATGATAATTAGACACATTTGGATGGACGGTTGAATAAATGGATGAACAGATGTATTGGCAGATGACTAAATAGAGAAACAGATGGATGGAGGGACAGACGGACGGATGATGGATGGATGGATGGATGGATGGATGGAGATGGATGGATAAATAGGATGACTAAACAGACATTTGATGGATGGATGAATGACTAGATGGATGGATGGATGGATGGAAAAATAAATGGATAAATAGATGATGCATAGATGGATGGATGTATAAATGGATGAATGGATGGAAAAATTATGGATGGATAGATGACTAAACAGACATTAGGATGGATGGATGGATGGATGGGTGGATGAAAAAATAAATGGATGGATAGATGACTAAATGGTTGACGGATGGATGGATGGACTCTTAGGTAGATGATTGATGGATGAATGGAAAAAAAATAAATAGATAGATGATAAATAGATACATGATGGATGGATGGATGGATTGATGGACTATTAGGTAGGTGAATGGACAGATGATTAGATGGATGGATGGAAAAATAAATGGCTAAGTAGATGACTAAACAGACATTTGGATGGATGGATGGATGAATGACTGCATAGAGGGATAGATAGATGAATGGATGGATGGATGGATGGAAAAATAAATTGATAAATAGATACATTTGGATGGATGGATGAATAAATGGATGAATAGATGTTTTGGAAGATGATTTGTGGGCTCCCGGCCGTGAATAAAACTTTCATTCCTGCAAAGAGCAACTTGGGAGTGGTGTCTGGTATATGCTGCACAGCTGAGGAACAGGAGTACTAAAGACTCTACACCCAAAAGACCACCGCAAAAACAGTGACAGTGTTGGAAGACTATAGAGCCGTCCTCGGGCTGAGGTAACAGCGTGCAGCTGAGGTGGGCGGTGAGAGTGTATAGATGCTAAAGACCTGCATGCCTATGGGTGATTGAGGTAGTGATAGTAGCTTCTTGACGGGACGCCATCACTATACTTCAGGGAAGTATTGGATTATATTGTATTCAAGGAATTCTGGGAATTAGCCCGAGATACTGTAGTTTATTTAGTTGTTTGAGTTGTCTGTGGTGAAGTCAGATTAGCTTTGAGAATTTCCATGACACTAAACAGACATTAGGATGGATGATGGATGAATACATGTATTGGAAGATGACTTGGATGGATGGATGGATGGATGGATGGAAAAAAGGATGGATAGATGACTAAATGGATGAATGGATGGATGAATAAATGTATTGGCAGATGACTAAGTAGAGGGATGACGGATGGATGGATGGACTGTTAGGTAGATGGATCGATGGATGAATGGAAAAAAATGGATAAATAGATGACTAAACTTACATTTGGATGGGTCGGTGAATAAATGGATGAATAGATGTATGCCAGTGATGACTTGGATGGATGGATGGATGGATGGACATATGATAAGATGGAGGGATGGAAAGATAAATGGCTAAGTAGATGACTAAACAGACATTTGGATGCATGTATGAATGGATGTATGGGTGGATGAATGAATAGTATTGACAAATGACTAAATAGAGGGATGGATGGATGGATGGACTGTTAGGTAGATGGATGTATAGATGGAAGGATGGATAGATTTGGATGCATGCATGGATGGATGTATGGAAGGATGAATGAATAGAATTGACAAATGACTAAATAGAGGGATGGATGGATGGACTGTTAGGTAGATGGATGGATAGATAGATGGATGGATAGATTTGGATACATGCATGGATGGATGTATAGATGGATGAATGAATAGTATTGACAAATGACTAAATAGAGGGATGGATGGATAGATGGACTGTTAGGTAGGTGAATGGATAGATGGATTGAAAAATAAATGGATAGATAGATGACTAAACAGACATTTGCATAGATGGATGGATGGATGAACAGATGAACAGATGTATTGATAGATGACTAAACAGATGGATGGACGGATATATAAATGGATGAATAGGTGTTTTGATAGATGGCTAAAAAGGTGGATAGATTGATATATGGATTGATAGACAGATGGATAGATGGATTAAAAGATGGTTAAACAGCCAGATGGATGGATGGATGGATGGATGGGCAGGCAGATGGATGTGCGAGTAGATGGATGACAGATAGATGGATGAAAAGATGAAGTTGTACTGAAGTGAAGAGAGAGTTGCCCCTATTCAGCCTGTCAGCTGGTGAGCTTAGCACAGTACAAGCTGGGTTTATACCCAATAACCTCTTCAGAACCTTCACACACAGACACACACACACCGGGGTGTTTTTAGTGATGCATGTTTGTGCAGTCAAGTCATTTTTTCAGAATGAACTCCCGGTGTACCACTCACAATCACACCTCTGTAGCTGAGCGAGTTCTGTGTAAATGTGTGCAGTTGTGCTATTCATTCTCTTTCACACAGCCCCACATTAGTGCTTGTGGTTGAAATGCATTCAGCTTTGTTTCTTGGTGTTGTTTGTATATTTACTGCTGCATTGCACAGGCTGTGGCCTACAAGTCAGAGCCCCCCTGAGTAACCAGTCAAATTCAAATCAACACCTTTCAGTGTTTCTAAGCTGATGTATTCTAATGAGAGTGAACTCTGTGACCCAGAATGTCATGAAAGATCTGTATGTTGGCATGCCGTGTTTGCTTAATAAGTCTTAATGCACATAAAATAAACAGACAGCTATTTAAGAGATGACAGGGGCTCATGACGGGGTGCGATGATCAAGTGGCGCTGCGGTTAACCCGTGCCTGGAAATGTGGCCGGTCATTCCTGGAATGTGTGTTTGGTCTCTGAGCTTTAAGCCGCGCTGCATCCATAAAGGGTTTAAATAAAGTTTATTAGAAATGTGCCACTATGAACGATAATGGCAAACAGGAAGATCAACAACCATCTGTCTTTAACGCTTACCCATGCCTACAGTGTATGTTTGTGTTAGTCAGCCAATGAAATGATATAGTCCAGCTTGATTTATTAAGTGCATAGCAGTATGCATCTATCATGCGATCAGTCTGAGTGTGTTTTTGTGTGTGCCGTAACGTGGCAGGTGTATTTTCGTCATGATTGACAGGGTAATCAGGATGGATTAGGGCTAAAGTGAGTACAAATGTGATGGAAAACGTTTTTAGTTACACACTAAGCCCTCTGTTGTTTAATCTAACCCTCCTGCCCTCCACGCACACACACACATGTACAGATGGAAGGAGTGAGAGGGGTTATTCAAAAGGCCGCTTCAGTTTGCCCTTAGTGTTAGTGACATCGAATCAACTTACTTATTTGCCTTGGAAAGGCTTTGCTGTGTTTAAATGTGTGTGCAGCTGCAAATAGCCCACCTCACTATCCAAGCAACTCACACCATGCCAACGTGTAAGGAGACATTTTTAAAAAGCATTCCTTGAGCTCACAGATTCAACTGATGGTAAAAGTCTACCCAGAATGCTGCTGCTGAGTAAGTGTAGTACAGTGTTTGATGATTATATTATGAAACTAGTCTGGTTGTGCTGGAATGGAGGTGGCCAGCTACCAAATCCATTCAAATCCCTGCACTTAATGGAGATGGAGCATCATTTTCTCTCCCCCTCCCTTCCTCCTACTCTGTGTTTCTCTTTTTTTATTTTACACGCTAACACACACACATTTATTTTTCTGTCACAGTGGGGATTTTCCATTGACTTCTATTATTTTTGTTCAGAGCTAATGATATTTTCATCCTCAAACCCTAAACCTGACACCCACAAAAACTGTTTACATTTTGATTTATTTACTCTGTCTATGTTGTTAGTTACATGATGTATCTCAATAAGATTGTTTAGAGATCTCCTCAGAGAAACTTTCATGTGGTTTAAGTTTATTGATTTTAAGATTGCATAGCTTAGATAATTTGGTACTGAAAAAAATTAATGTGAAATGTTTGAGGTCATATTTAAATTTCTTTTGATTGTACACAAATTGGAACTTAAAGGCATAGTTCACCCAAAAATGAAAATTAGCCCATTATTTACTCACCGTACAGGCATCCTAGGTGTATATGACTTCCTTCTTTCAGAGGAATGCAATATTATATTAAATATGAGTTATATTAAAAAATATCCTAGCACTTCCAGGCTTTAGAATGGCATGGGTGCATTTTTCTCTTCATCAGTCCAAAACAAATCCAATAAAGCACATCCGTCCATAATAAAATGTGCCTCACACAGCTCCGGGGGGTGAATAAAGGCCTCCTGTAGTGAATCCATTAGTTTTTTTAAAAAAAAAAACACCCATATTTAAAACGTTATAATCCCTTTAATCTAGCTTGCTCCAACTGGTCATACATGGAAGCAGCTCTGGGCGGATGACATAGGATGTCGGCGTTGCGCATGCACCAGTTAGAAGTGACGAATGCAAACGTGCCATGGAGAGAGGTAAACACAGCTCCGGTCACGAAATACAAGTACAAAACACGGATTTGTAAACAACAAATCTCAGAGGATTTCGATATAAACCAAGAGGAGACTGGTTTTCCTTTGCTAAAGTAAAGAAAGCTTCCTTTGCTTCTGTAAACAAACGTTGGTTTTCATGTCACCGGTGCGTATGCAAAGCCAACGTCCTGTGTCATCGACCCATAGCTGCTTCCGTGTACGACCAGTTGGTGCAAGCTAGATTAAAGTGATTATTATGTTTTAAATATGGATATTTTTCTTACAAATACACATGGATTCACTACAGGAGGCCTTTATTCACCACCCGGAGCCATGTGAGGCACTTTTTATTATGGATGGATGCACTTTATTGGACTTGTTTTGGACTGATGAGGAGAAACACCCTATTGCCATGATAAAGCTATAGGAAGTGGTAGGATAATTTTTAATATAACTCTGATTGCCTTCGTCTGAAAGAAGGAAGTCATATACAGTACACCTAGAATGCGTGGAGGGTGAGTAAATAATGGGCTAATTTTTATTTTTGTGTTAACTACCCTTTTGAAGGACTAGTTCACAAAAAAATTAAAATACTATCCTATATTTTATAGCTATATTTGCGTAAAATCTGCAAAGAGGAGATGAATGAGATATTACAGGGCTCTTTCTCTGTAAAAAAGTTTTTAAAGGCACAATATGTGTAAAAAAAAAGATTTTTTTTATTAAATATCCAAAAACCACAAGAACAGTGTTATATATTTTGTTGACTTGTGTACTTACATTATGCCAAATGTTTCTAAGAATGTTTAAATCCAGAAAAATAAGAATTTAACTAGTGTAACGAACAGTGTCATTGTGTTGCCTGCTAATGATGTCATACACCCTCAGTTTCCAGTGTTATTTGGCGGAAAACATGTAAACACCAAAGATGCTTTAATATGTTATGCATTTTATTAGACAGGTGATGAGCACATTATAACAGAACATTCAACACAAATGTATGTAGAATGATAAAACAGCGCTGCTTTACCCCACATACACATGACCAAAAAGAGCGGAAGCAGTCGACTGTGGCATAATAAAAGCTCTGCTATTTTTGAACCATGTGTTGCGCTTGTCTCTTATTAGTAATCACTCCAGTGAACTCATTTTGCTTCCACAAATTATGACTGAATTTTACGACCCTGTCCGTCAAAATGACAGACAATGTTAAAGTCTAACACAACCTCTGTACTACAGTAACATTAATAAATCTTGAATACATTAGCTCATCCATGAGTATAATTTCCACCCCATGATTCCCTCCCATGATTACACTATCGTCATGATACTGCACCTTTGTTTCTTTGTTTGTTTTGAATATGCACCTTCTAGCGGTGAAAATTACATACTGTGCCTTTAAGGCAGGACAGTTTATATAAAACTGTACTTTTGCCATAGTTCTCTAGACCAAAGCACATCCAAGTTTCCCTCTTTTAACCTGTACTATACTGTAATGCCAGCTGGGATTTGAGCACCACCAAGAGTCTAATCTTCAGAGAGGCAATGTTTCTAATGCAAATGTCATGTTATATTGAATGTGTGACAGCATCACTCTTATTTCTGTGACCTTTGAAGCAAGATATACTGATGCACTGCGATGCATTTCTCCAAAACACTGCCACCCTTTGCTTGAAAAGTCACGCTCTTTTGGGGCTCTCTGCTCCTCTTGTGGGGCACTGAAGTACAGTGTAAAGATGGGATTATTCACTTGATAGCTATCAATAAAGCATATTTCAGGGTTTCAGGCTTTAAGGCTTTATTCCAGTGTGAAAATGTGAGAATAAACAACTGAAAAATTTAGATCAGCCAATTTGAATATTGGGCTGGATATGATGAGCTGATTTGCCTTTTGCCTTTTAGGGATAGTTCATCAAAAAATGAAAAACTGTCATCATTTGCTCACCCTTACATCATTTCAAAGTAGATTTTGTGTGTGTGTGTGTGTGTGTGTGTGTGTTAACCAAAAATATATTTCAAACAATGTTATTAACCAAACCATTTGTGTATGGACAAAAAAAGTGTTGAAAATCAACATTTTTTAAATAAGCAAATTTAGTAAAATAAATAAGACCAAATAAAAAATGAAATTGCCTTGTGAAAAGTACTGTTCTGTTTCTTTTATTTTAAGAACTGCAGTCACATACACAGAGAGAGTGTAATCACAATTTATTTTCTTTGTACTATCTTGTTGTATCAAGATTCAGTAGTAATCAGTTTTATGTGTATGTAAGTTGCTCTGTATTCAGCGTCCATCACGACTGTGCTGCTTTTTTGACTCCATCAGTTTCAAAACAACACTGTTCTTTTTGCTCCTCACAGCTCTGAAG
The DNA here is from genome assembly GCA_012976165.1 of Labeo catla. Taxonomy (NCBI): domain Eukaryota; kingdom Metazoa; phylum Chordata; class Actinopteri; order Cypriniformes; family Cyprinidae; genus Labeo; species Labeo catla. The sequence goes on along the minus strand of VONZ01000295.1, from coordinate 223,492 downwards.
GCTGGTATAATTTGTTAATGGCTCTGTAATGATGGTTTTAATGCTTTTTTCTGTTAATGACCTGCTTTCAAAGTGTGAATGTGATTGTGTTTGTGAATAAGAGAATTTTGTCATATCTCATTCTCCTCCTCCATCTGAATTTCAGCGCATGCATTTGGTAAAACAGCCTGCTGAGTGTGTAAGTGTTTGTGTCTCATATATATTCTGACTGAACACATACACACTTATTTGATGATGCAGTGCATCAACCTCGGGTGTCAGAGAGCTGATTGACCTTCTAAGTGTGTGTGTGTGTGTGTGTGTTTGTGTGTGTGAAGCATTAGGTAATTGTGTGTGGGTGTTTGAAAGAGCGCCAGAATAGCATTGTGCCTTTTAGCAGCCCTTAGAACAACAAAAGAAACAGCACTCAACTTTATAACAACAACTTCATTATAGTATAAAATATAGCATAACGTCTTAATTTCCTGCATCCATTGTGAATGTGTATTTTTGCCTGTGCAACAGTAAGTATTGACAGTTTCACCCTTAGTAGATTGTGCAAAGTGGCTTATTTCATAGAAACATACCCATTTTTTGGATTGTTATGGCTGAGTATGATAGCTAGTGTCACTTGATTTACACAGATACTCATATTCCTGCTCTGTAGGTTTTAAAAGAGTAAAACGGGTAAAAAAAGAGGCTCCACTGATGCCAGTTCACTAGTATAATGCCTTCTGCCGCATTCTCTTGAGATGAATAACCGTTTTTCTACCCTAGTTTACTTCTGAATGTAATTTCTTGCAGGTTAATTGACCTCTCTGTTGGTTTTCTGGATCATTTTCCCTAGTGATCTGTAGTTCATAATGCTCACATTTGATTCAGCAGTCCCCAGGCGTCCTCTCCCCGATCTCACGGACGCTCACTTATCACTGAGACACGTGAAGCATGGTCCAATCTCTTCCCCCATGGAAAATATGGCACTGTTTTTGAAAGCAATGTCGATGTCACTGAGAGAGCAAAAGAGAGAGAAAAGGGTGGCTGTGCAGGTTGATGTTTAGTTATGCTAATGCATACCATCAGCCGGCCGTCTCCTTCAGTGTGAGTTTGCCATCCGCTGTGATTTGACTTCACCTGCATAATTCTGAATTTATAATGATGTTCTGTGGTGTTGTAAAGCTCAGAGACAGGAGACCTGGACAGATCGTGCTCTTCACAAACCTCCATAATCTATACAGCATCTGTTAGCATAATCAGAACTGACTGTCTCACTGGATCATGCACGCTCTTTTATGTGCTGTTTTTCAGTACAAAGATGTAATTGAAATTAATTTGAAATGATTGCATATAGCTCAATGAGATGCAGTACAGAATTAAAAACATAAATACTTTTTTACTCTGAAAAATATATACTCCTCTTCAAAAGATGTTTTTTAGATGTTTTTGAAAGAAGTCTCTTATGTTTACCAAGGCTGCATTTACTTGATCAAAGATATAGTAAATGTAAACATCATTTCTATTCAGAATTTTGATCATTTAAATGTTTTTCGATTTGAAAAAGGGGATATTATTTTTACAGATTAATTAAAAACCACTGCATGGATTTTTATCATTATAGGGTAGTGTAACAAGACTCCAGGGAAGCGTGTAAGATCCAGATGCGAGCTTTATTTAACACAGTGTAGTCAAGACAGGCAGGGTCGATCTCCAAACAAACAGTCATACGAAGGCAAGACAAAAGCGTAATCCAATAAAACAGGCAATGAGTCCAAATACCGGTGAGCAGTCCAAAGTAACAAATGAACAAGGCTATGAAACCAGACAAAAACTATGGCAGTGAAACAAGACAAAACTATGGCAAAAAACAAGGAAAAACTATGACCAAGAAACAAAACAAAACCGTGGAAATCACAAAACAAGGCAATGAAACAGGGAAAACGCTTGGTAGAGTCCGCACAGGCAAAACAATACTTCGCCGGGTATGTTTGGCATGGCCTGCCTTATATGGCTGCCAAACAGGAAGTAACTGTAGAAGCAGCAGAGGGAGCGGTAACAGACAGTCTATGGTTGAGGGCTCCCTCTGCTGGCGTGGCATTACAGGTAGATTTGTATATACACTGCCAACACACATTAATGTTCAAACAACATGTAAAAGTGAACTTAGCATCCGATGACCCCTTTAAATACTCACAGCACTCACTGTATGTATTAGCAGTAGCAAGTTCCTGTACTTGCTTTGCAGCAGCAGCAGCAGCAGCAGCAGCAATAATCTACAACAACCGCAATAACCAACAGCAGCAGCTAATCAGCAGCTATTACGCAAAGACCAAATACATTAACACTGTCATATCCATTACCATGCTAAATGTTCCAAGAGTTGTCATGATAGAACAGCCTTCATTTGAGATATAGATATTTTGTAACATTATAAATGTCTTTACTGTCACTTTTTTACAATATAATGCATGCTTGTTAACCCTCTGGGGTCTGAGGGTGTTTTGGGGCCCTGGAGAAGTTTTGACATGCCCTGACATTTGTACAGTTATTTCTGTCATGACGATGCTTGTTGAGTTTAGCATGGTAATAAACATGGCAGCGTTAATGTGTCAATATTCGGTTGTGAACATGTAAGAAATACTGCTGCTGCACCTACAACATATGTGAAAAAACCCCTGCATACTTGAAATCCCCCTGTAGAAGACAGGTGGAGCTGGGGAAGGTGGAGGACAAGCGCTGGCCAGGTATTTGAATGTTGAGCAGCAAACTCATTGCCTGCTGATGCTATTAGAACCAATCAGCTACACCATGTGAATAATAATGTGATTATATCAGATTAAGTGATCATCTAGCGTTTTATGACAGAACTTTGTGTTAAAGGGGTCATCGGATGCAAAACTCACTTTTACATGTTGTTTGAGCATAAATGTGTGTTGGCAGTGTGTGTACACAAACACCCTACAATGATAAAAATCCACCCAGTGGTATTTTTTAATCTTTATAAGTAATATCCCCTTTTTCAAATCAAGCCATTCTCAGCATCTTGTCTGTGTGACGTCACACCAACTAAAGCTCCCACGATAGGTACTGTACTGTAAACAGTCCGACCGCCTTTGTTTCGACTCTGGTGCAAGGGAGGACAAGAATGTCTCTGATTGAGCAATTGAGGTGTTTTGTTGGATGTAATAATGAACATAGCAGTCGTCATTTACTCCCGCCATCTGAGCCGCTAAAGATGCAGAGGATTAACGTTACGTTCGTTTTGGAAGGAAATGCGCCTGACAATCTACATATATGTGTCTATGTTCGCACGAATCATTTGTGATCCAGCTTCACCTACAGAAGAAGTGAGTTTAAGGGTTTTATGCATCTTTGCAAATCACCTATCTTAATAATGTGCTAGTTAGCAAGCTTCATGGCTAAACACGGCTAAAGTAAACATTATGGCTTGTCACCCCACGGAAGAAAGGGGCAGGGTGAGCAGAGCTCATTAGCATTTAAAGGCAAATGCACTAAAACAGCTCGCTTTGAAAACGATTTTGACAAGGTAAAAAGGGTTTGTAGTGTTTTTACACTACAACACAAATTTTAACCAAAGTATGTTATAGACTTCTTATTAAGACCCTAAAGAATCATATCAACTTGTGGAAAATTGGCATCCAAAGACCCCTTTAAGAGTTATTTTTAGCAGGGAAGATTTTTTAAAGATGGGAAGATGGTATTAGGGGTTTTTGAGAAAAGTCCACTAATAAAGATAATTCAAAGACTGTAGACAGTAATTCACACACCCCTCATATTATACAGAAAGTCATTTAAACATGGACGTTATGAAACACAGCAAATGTTGCAAAGCTATGAAACAGCGCAAATTTCTGCTCGTCCCTACTGAGTTGAATGCACACATATTCCATCACAAACACACCCATCTCCACTGGTGATGCCAGCGGCCCACAGCAAACTTATTAGGGAGAGAGCATCCAGTCAGCCGTTCACACAACTCATCGTGTTCCACAGGGCTCTGTCTCCAAACCAGACAGAGCATCACTTTAGTGGAAAAACAACAGAAGACTCATCACTCCAGAGCTCAGCCAGCCAATTATAGATTCATCCGAACACACAACGCCACCGGCTAATGATGTCACGCACACAACTGCCGTAGCTTCCATTTGCTAGATTGAGTTTAAAACTGTTGGCAGACGTTGTATTTTCACTGACATGTCTTTATTGTGTCTGATAGTAAATATTACTGTGGCACTCTAGAGCTGATTTTATCTTCACTTTCGCCACTTATGACCACTTATCTTCAATTTGGCTGGAATAAAAGTGCCAAAAGTCAGACGAACCTTTCAGAGTTTGGAATGACAAGTCAGATCAGAAAAGAGCTGAAAATAATAAGACAGAAAAAGAAAAAGAGACTGAGCAACTTGGCAAACTTTTTATGTTTTTGCGTAGAATTTATAGGTCTTTGGTAATTGTGTATCTGTAAGTTTGTCTAATTAAATTAAATTAAAATTATACATTTAGTAAAAAAAGTCATTTCAATAATAATAAAAGAATTTTATAATAACAATTATTATTACTAATTACTTCTATTTATGTATATATTTATTGATAATCAGAGTATTTTTACTATATTTACTGAGACTGGTCCTATCAGTAACTGAAGGACTGCTATATTCTATTGACCTGTGGAGGGTGCTGTGTTCAGAAGTTGGCCACGTCATGTCTTGTTTCGGAAGACTATTTTTGGAACGCTTGACAATCTGCCCTGCTGTTTGTGCATTTGTTTGTTTGCGTGTGTGAGCAAGAGTGACAGAAATACACACGTCTCTGTATGAGTGACTTTCAGCAGGATATCCGAGCACTGATTGATGTGCTCTCATGGGGGAGGCGTGAATAGAAGACGTGAAACAAGACACGCGCAGCACAAAGCAGGAGATCGCTAACAGCCCTCTCCTGGATCCGCTGCCACTCCTTCAGCTGTGTGTCCAGACGTCAGGGTGACCTCAGGACTCTTTTCAGATGTTTAACTAAGACAAACTAAAACTAAAACTGTTCCATGATGTCAGCATGACCAGCAGTGACAGCAGCTCAGCAATAAGAAGTTTGTCCAGCTGGTCTGGATGCCCATGTAGATTTTCACACTTTCGCCCTATTAACATTTTCTATGTATTTTATTTTTAGCAACATATTGTTATACTATTATGTATACTATTGTTATACTACAGTATAGTATGTGTGTGTGTGTGTGTGTGTCTGTGTGTGTGTGTGTGTGTGCGCACCTGGTATTCATCACGTTATGGGGACCAAATGTCCCCACAAGGATAGTAATACCAGTAAATTTTGACCTTGTGGGGACATTTGTGAGGTCCCCATGAGGAAACAAGCTTATAAATCATGCACAATGAGTTTTTTTGAGAAAGTAAAAGTGTGCACAGTCTCCTGTGAGGGCTAGGTTTAGGTGTAGGGTAGGTGTAGGGTGATAGAAAATACGGTTTGTACAGTATAAAAACCATTACGCCTATGGAATGTCCCCATAAAACATGTAAACCCAACACTGTGTGTGTGTGTGTGTATATTTACACACACATACATATATATTTATACGCATCAAGTTAGTGTTTTTAAGCATTTTACATTTATTCCAAAATAATAACTCAAGGTGGTAATAATTTATACAATATATTTGTTAACTTATGTTTAGGGGTTCTTTTTAATTGTTAACTTTTAAGTTAACTGCTCCCTGGGCGCCGCAGCGATAGCAATATGGCTGCCCACTGCTCCGGGTGTGTGGTCACAGTGTGTGTGTGTGCGTTTGTTCACTACTTACTACTGTGTTTGTGCACTTGGATGGGTTGAATGCAGAGCACAAATTCCGAGTATGGGTCACCATACTTGGCCACACGTCACGTCCTTTCCTTCCTTTCCTTTCAATGGGCTCAGGGGAGGCGAGAGACACAGACTCCTGCTGTAACTTTACTTGCTGGTGTTGCTGTTGAACAATGTTTCTTCAGAAAAACAAGTGATTTATACACTTTTTAATGTTATATTTTGTAATATTGACATTGTTTTTTTTTTCATCCAATATTTAAAGAAAGTATGCATGTATGTAAAACCATACAAGGTAAAACCAAAAAAACTAAACAAAAAAAAAACACTGTTTCTGGGAAATTATAACATAGGGTGCAACAGTTTATTGATTTTTATTTACGATCTTGCAATTTCAACAAAACAAACATTATCTTTGTCTCTATCAATATTTGATAGCCATTTAGATAACGTTACCCTGGTGACATTTTTATACTAGCCCAGTTTACAACAGTGTTCAATTATCATAGAAAACCAAATCTTTAAGTTTGCAAGATAATAGAAACACATAAAGGTGATCAATAAATGGGAAATGTTACACAACGCAGCTTTGGACAGTAGGCGGTGTTGCCAAGTCCGCAGGAATTGGGCTACTTTAAAGGAGAAGTTCACTTCCGGAACAAAAATGTACAGATAATTTACTCACCCCCTTGTCATCCAAGATGTTCGTGTCTTTCTTTCATCAGTCGATAAGAAATTATGTTTCTTGAGGAAAACAATCCAGGAATTATCGCCATATAATGGACTTCAGTGGTGCCCCCAAGTTTAAACGTCCAAAATGCAGTTTAAATGCAGCTTCAAAGGGCTCTAAATGATCCCATCCGAGGAAGAAGCAAGCAAAACGATTGTCATTTTCTAAACAAACTGACAAGTTATATACTTTTTAAACTCAAGACGAGAGTTTTTCGACATACTCTAACTGTATTGACCCGGATTTTACACAGAGTACGCATGTGCATCACAGAGACGAGACAAGATGAGGATTTGAGGTTAAAAAGCATATAAATTGTCAATTTGTTTCCAAAATGACGGATTGTTTTGCTAGATAAGACCCTCCTTCTTTGGCTGGGATCGTTTAGATCCATTTGAAGCTGCAATTAAACTGCATTTTGGAAGTTCAAACTATATGGAGAAAAATCCTGAAATGTTTCCTCAAGAAACATAATTTCTCATCGACTGAACAAAGAAAGACATGAACATCTTAGATGACAAGAGGGTGAGTAAATTATCTGTCATTTTTTGTTCTGAAAGTGGACTTCTCATTTAACTGTTGCCGCGGGTTTAAAACCTGCCCCAAAAACGTAAAATATTTATCCACTAAAATGCAAATTTTACAAGGGGAACACCACCAAAAAATGTGTCTTTTACCCCTCCAGACACTATTTTTAACGGGTGACCCCCCTCAAAACATGATTGGGCTAGTTTTGGGCAAGTTTTGAGTAGCATTTGGGCAGGTTTTGTTGTGAAAATCTGGCAACCCTGATAGTGAGTTTAGTCTACTGGCCCTGGCCATCCATATTGTTGATCCCTGCAGTTAAGAGCTCAAAGGGCTGAAAATATCAGTGATAAAGTCATTAATGATACAGCAGTTTCTGAGGAGTATCATGATAAAACGGACTGATTACTGTCGATTTCACTCAGTTTTACATCAAAATCTACACAACCATTGCCTCTTAATCTGAACAGATGTGGAAATGAAAGAGTGTTTTAACTGATTTACTTATTTTATTTTAGTTGTAATGTTTAACCAATCATAGTTAGAGTGTTGTGAGTTGGGTGGGGTGGGTTTACAGTACTGTATGTTTGGGCTGCAGAGACAGATGTGTGTTTGTGCTCTGTGGTCAGGGAGTGGTGTTTAGAGAAGGAGGCGCTGGATCAATGGGCCCTGTGTGCGTGTGTGAAATCCTCCAGTATGTGTTTGTCCATGTGAGGTGTGTGTTTGACAGACAAGTCCAGAGATTATAGAGTTTACGATAGTAGGGTGGTGGTGCACAAAATGATATTCATGAGCTACATGCAAGATGTTTTTTAAAATTTTGTTATAGATTTTTTTTTAAGATGCAAACAAAATCAAAAAGTTTAATACATAACATATTACTGTATTTAACTAAAAAAAACATGCAGGATTTCTGTAAATTCTGGGCATTGTTGATGAATATCTCCCCCTAGTGGAGGTCAGTAGCACTGCTGTAATCCCCAGAGATTGTCAGAAAATGATGAAGAGAAAATGTTGTTAAAATAATATATGCATTACAGTTCACAGGATTGGGGTCTCCTTGAAATAAATGAATACTTTCACACAGCAAGGATGTATTAAATTGATCCAAACTGGTTTTTATGTTAAATAAATGCTGTTCTCTTATTAATTAGAAATGTTTTTGAAGACCAAATCAGCATATAATAATTTCTAAAGGATCATGTGACCCTGAAGATGGAAAATAGCATTACTGTCATACTATTACTTTTTTACTGTATTTTTAATTAAATCCAACACTTAAAAACATTAACACAGCTTACCAACCCCAAACATTTGGTAATGTGTGAGTGTGTGTGTGTGTGTGTGTGTGTACATGTTTCTTTTTTCACCATTTATAACACTGCTTCAGTGTGACAAATTAATAGTTCAAAATGCAATTAGTATGAAGATTTATTTTTTTTCCAAATTCCATTGTTTCCGTTTGGATTTTTCTGGACTCTTTTTTTTTAATGGTTAAATGACATTTTATTAATCGAAAAGTCTAATTAATAACAATTATGAAACTTATACAATTTAACATCAATTTATTAAAAGTTTAACAAAAATTACGTTTAGGGCCCTATGCAGTGTTTTATATTTTTTTCTCACCTTCTGTTTTATTGTTACCAAATTCTGTTTAAGCATGTCTAATTATTTGCATGCATAAAAACAACTTAATTTATTAAAGTTTATTTTTTACAATATTTTTACTATATTTACATTTTTCTGGTTATCAAATGAAGGCATAAAATATTAACTTAATTTATCTTTTAGTCAAATTAAATTAAACATCATTTTTTGGCTAACAAAGTTACTACTAAACTGTAAACATGAAAGAAATATTTTAATTTTAATTTATACGTTTTTAACAATTTTAGAAATAATAGTAGTAATATTACATTCTACAAAACAATAGTAATATGTCTTGAAGTTAAACCGAACTTTTATTTTGACGGGTTGCCATGAATACCTTTACGTTTCTGTATGTATACTTGATGTGACGATAGTTTTTCTCAAAAGAAACGGTAAAATGGTCATGAAGAAACTTCAGAGCAGTTCTGGAAATGTTGTTCATGTATTTATGTCCTCATTTGACGAGACGGCAATGAAATCAGCGCGAGCGTCGCGCACTTGAGTCTGTGTATGGTACACGAAACCGCGCATTTGTGCCATTCACACACGGAGACACACAACATGAACGATTTATATTTAAGTCTTTTTGCTTAATATTTAGAGATACTAGTCCATATCGCGATTTGATTCATGTGTAATGACCTATTTTTGATTAATTCATCCAAACTTGACATTCAGCGTTATTCAGTAAATTCCGTTTTTATGGCTGGATTCCGCGATTCCGTCCGGGTTTTTCGCATTGCGAAAATCATAGGGCCCTAGTATTAATATAAAAAAAAGCTGGGTGAAATATGGACAAACCCAATGATTAGGTTGTTTAGACACAGCGGTTGGGTTAAATGTTTAATCCACCCTTCTGGGTAGTTTTATTTAACTGCCCTATTGCTTAAAATTTACTGTATTTCTTGCTTAAAATGAACGCAAAATAAGTTCATAATTTAAGCAAGCCTATATAGTAAACCTTTAAACAATAGTTGAGTTAAATAAAACTACCAAGAAGGCTGGGTTGTTTTAAACTCAGTAGAAATCATAAAATATTTTAGATAAACTTTAAAGAACCTCAAACTTTTCTGCTCTCTTTAGGAATGAAGCGTCCACTGAGTCCTGTTGAAGACGGGTCGCTGACTGAACCGACTGGGCATGAGGGCGCGTCCTCTGACGGGGTGGAGTTTACGAGACAGGACGCCCCGCCTATAAACTCTCGTCCGAAGCGGGAGCGCAAACACAGGTCGTACACACTCTGTGAAGTGTGCAACATTCAGCTGAACTCTGCAGCACAAGCACAGATACACTACAATGGCAAAACACACCAGAAAAGACTCAAACACATAAACAACAGCAGCACAGGTATGATATGTGTGTCTTTCTCTGGTGTTCCTGTCATAATTGGAGCTCCAAAACTGGAGCATCCTGCTTAACATTATCCACCCAAATAAGGCATGTTCTTGGATCAACATCCTTTATCAGCTCTGGAAGTGCTTGTCTAGCAACAAATCAGTGCTTGCTGATTTTGGGGAGAGTTTTAGACTACTGATTTGTTTCTAGAAAGTGGTTCCAAGACAATAAATGATGTGTATCTGGGAACATGTTTTAATGGGGTGAATCACACTGTGTACTGTATATTCTTGTGCATGTTGCTTAACATGATTTACCCAAGCAGGATAACATTCCTATCAACCAATCAGATTTTAGGTGTGGGTTTAGACGTAGAGCCGGGGTTGGGTCAACTATGTTTTCATCAGCCATCATTTCGCTCTGATTTCAAGGGTTGGTTAGAGCAGGGAGCTTTCCTAACTTTTTGATCTCACAGACCCCAAATATGATAATGAACTCAAATGACAGCCAGACATTTATACTGTGGAAAACGTTATCTGTAAAATTTTTAGGTTCTATTAAGCTGACACTGAATTTCTACTTACTATTATGGTACTGTTAGATGTATTAACCTGAAGAAAATGTTCCAAACTATGGCTGTCAATCAAAAATATTTATTTTATTTATTTATTTATTGTTATTTATTTTATTTTTATGTAGTTTCATTTTATTGCATTTATTTTCATTACATTGTATTTCTTTTTATTTTCTTTTTGTTTCATTTTCTTTTATTTCATTTTATTTTTTATATTGTTTTATTTCTTTTCATTTTATTTTATTTTATTTTGTGTAATTTCATTTTATATTATTTTATTTGATTTCATTTCATTTCATTTCGTCTTATTTTATTTTATTTAATTTTAATTTGTTTTATTTAATTTGATTTTGTCTTATTTTAATTTATTTCTATTTTATTTTATATTTTATTTCTTTTCATTTCATTTTATTTCATTTTATTTCATTTTAATTTGTTTTATTTTATTTCTGTTCATTTTATTTCATTTTATTTCGGTTAGTTTTATTTCACTTTATTTTATTTCATTTTATTTCATTTATGTTATTTCGTTTCATTTTATTTCATTTCATTTTAATTTGTTTTATTTTGTTTAATTGTCATTTTATTTTATTTATTTTATTTTTTTTTCATTTCATTTTATTTATTTCATTTTATTTTGTCTAATTTTATTTTATATTGTTTTATTTTATTTCATGTTATTTTGTTTATTTAGCTTTATTTAATTTTGTTTCATTTTATTTTATTTCTTTTCATTTTATATTATTTTGTTTTATTTCACTTTATTTTATTTCATTTTATTTTATTTATTTTTATTTTGTCTTATTTCATTTTTGTTTTATTTTATTTTATTTTATTTTTATTATTTTTTACATCAGTTGTAAACAGGATGGAACAGTGTTTCCCCTTTGATTGTGATAGCAATGTTGCTTCAGGACCAACAAAGGAAGTTGATCCAGGAACATGTTCAACTTGGCTAAATCATGTCATGCTATTTAACATTTCACACACAGTATTTTCTGAATGCTGTGTTGATTTTTTGGTCACCGAATATTTTTTCCTAATGTTAGTTTTAGATGTGTAGAAACAATTTCTACACAAATCTGTATATTTGCCAGTGCCACAGGACATATCAACACACCACCTTCATGTTGTCAGCAGGGGTCTGACAGGCATCTTCATGTAATTCATACCCTTAGACCTCATTGTGTCCATCTGCAGTTAATATGTGATTTTGACTCGACTCGCTTTTATGTTTCCATGGTGATGCGGCTTTAAAGCCTAGCTGATAGGTCAGGAAGGAGCATGCGAGAGGCCCGTGAGACGCTGATTGTTGTAGTTACGGCGGTAAAGACGGGGCTGTAAGTCTACATGTCGGCCTGGAGATAATTGCAGGAGAGAAAGAGAGGCAGCTGGTGGCAGCTTTGTGTCGTGCAGCGTTATTTCCACAGAAATGGGCGGAGTCAGACAGAATCATGTGATTGGAGGTGGAATTTGTCGATTTATTTAAATAACACTAGAAAAATCCGGTAACACAACTGTCACACAAAGACAGAGCTCTGCGTAAACCTGCACAGACAGCAAGTGCATGCAAATGCCACACACTCGAAAGCCAGGCCCGCAAACATAATTTTCCTTCTCTTGTAATGCAAATGTGAAATTAAAGCTAACTTCCATGCTGTTGATTCTTACACATAAAGACACACGCATGCACGGCCAATCATATGAGCAGCAGTCAGACCCACTTCAGGTGCAGGCTCTCATACAAATAGACCATAATTACATAGCAACCGAACATGTTCACCATGGAAATGCTCGACGTGGCGACGCCCCCTTCAGCAACGGGGTACAGGCACTCACAGTCTCGGAGCCAGCTAGATTTTCTGCAGTTTTTGCTGTGGTCTAAGCATGATTCGAAATTGTGAAGCTGTGTTTCGTTTATGGACTTCTGAAACATATGCCTATGTGTGAGTGGCGTGTTTGCATTCAAGCACTAAGACATAAAGGCTTATTGATTAGCCATTCTGCTAGTGTTCGACAGCATAATAGAAGTCAAATTAGACCGGACAACCTTTCCCATGAGCATACAGAAACGCCTGGAGCCTATAATTGAAGCAAGCGCTTTCGTACACATCCTCACATACACAAAACGGTGACTGACTCCTTTAGTACTGTATACGTCTGTCTCATGTTAAGTGGACGGCACTGTACAGCACAGTTCAGTGGCCAATACTGCTGCTTTATTAGCTACACTTCCTTAATTTTTTTGAGAGAAACATAAGCAGGATGAAATAATATGTGAATTCTCATCAAATTAGCCATTTTGGCTAAACTGGGTGGATTTAGATCAGAGTAATGTTACTGTTTATTAAATAAACAAATGCAATAAACACAAATGTATTATTTTGTCTATATATAAATTTTTTAAATGCATTAAAAAACTTCTCATACATAGCTGTTTTTACACATCTACAATTTATCAGAGGAATATCAGAATGATTTATTATTACGTAAAAGAGAAGTTCACTTCCAAAACAAAAATTTACAGATAATGTACTTGTCATGCAAGATCTTCATGCTTTCTTCAGTCGTAACGAAACTGTGTTTTTTGAGGAAAATATTTCAGGAATTATCTTCGTATAGTGGACTTCTTTGGAGCCCACAAGTTTGAATGTCCAAAAAGCAGTTTCAGTGCAGCTTCAAAGGGCTCTAAATGATCCCAGCCGAGGAAGAAGAGTCTTATCTTGCGAAACAATTGATCATTTTCTAAAAAAAAAAAAAAATTTACTTTTTAACCTCAAATCCTCGTCTTGTCTAGCTCTGCTCTGCACATGTGTACTCTCTGTGTAATCCGGGTCAATACAGTTAGGGTATGTCGGAAAACTCCCATCTCATTTTCTCCTCCAACTTTAAAATTGTCCTACATCGCTGCAGAAGTACCGACCCAGTGTTTACAGAGTGAATGTGCAAAGAAAGCCAAACGCCTTTTACGAAAAAAAGGTAAAACACTGATGTAGGATGATTTTGAAGTTGGAGGAGAAAATGAGATGAGAGTTTTCCGACATACCCTAACTGTATTGACCCGGATTACACAGAATATGCATGCACATTGCAGAGCTAGACAAGACGAGCATTTGAGGTTAAAAAGTGTATAATTTTTTTATTTTCATTTATTTATTTATTTTTTTTTAGAAAATGACTAATTGTTTTGCTAGATAAGACCCTTCTTCCTTGACTGGGATTGTTTAGAGCCCTTTTAGGCTGCATTGAAACTGCATTTTGGAAGTTCAAACTTCTGGGCACCATTGAAATCCACTATATGTAAATAATTCCTGAAATGTTTACCTCAAAAAACATATTTTCTTTACCATTGAAGAAAGAAAAGTAGAAAGAAAAGTATGAACATGGATGACAATGGGGTGAGTACATTATATGTACATTTTTGTTATGGAAGTGAACTACTCCTTTAAGCAATGTCTAACATTTTGGTAACACTGTACAATAAGGTGTCAGTAGTTAACATTAGTTAATGTGTTAACTAACATGGACCAACAATGAAAATACATTTGTTCATTGTTTGAATTGATGTTAGTTCACAGTGCATTAACTAACACAGCTTGGATTTTATTAATGCATTAGTAAATACTGAAAATAATATTAACTAAGATTAATAAATGCTGTAGAAGTATTGTTTATTCTTAGTTCATGTTAACTAATGTAGTTAACTAATGAACTTTATTGTAAAGTGTTACCAACATTTTAGACAATAATACAAATAAGGCATTTAATAAAGCATGTAACTTACATTATAGGCATAGTATAGTTACTTTGTCATTTTGTCTTTATTTTTTTTTACACCAATAAAAATAATTTCTAACGAAGGCAAAGCATTATTTGACTGTGTGTCTTGAAGCAACACAAAGCGGTGTTTCTTTCCTGCATAATTCGAGGTGTTTTAACAAATCATTTGGGGGAATGATTCAGTGATTTACTCATAAAGATAGTTACTTGGGCTGTATCTAAAGATGCATACACTGTAAAAAAAAAAACAACAAAAAACACAATTTGCTGAGTCAGCTTAAAATAATCTGTTACCCTGCTGCCTTAAAATTTTAAGTTCAGTCAACTCAAATAAGTTTAGTCAACTTGAAATGTTAAGTTGTACTAAGTAACAACTTAGATATTTGTGTTTGTTAAACTTAAAAACTGGGTAAGTAACCCAGCTGCCTTAAAATTATAAGTTGAATCAACTCAAATATATAAGTTGTCACTTAGCATAACTTAACATTTCAAGTTAAATAAACTTTTTTGGAGTCGACTGAACTTAAAATTTTAAGGCAGCATTTTAAGGTAACAAATAATTTTAAGTTGACTCAACAAATAGTTTTTTACAGTGTACTTGCCTACTATATAGTAGGCGAGAAAGAGAATGTCCAAACTATTTCCAGAGTATGCTGGGTACAGAAACTACCCAACATTCGAATATACCACGAGGCCACAGGAGAGGAGTTGTTAATGTCATGTGACCAACCAGCGAGAGTTGCATTGCTTTACTACCAAATCTAACATGGTGGATGTAGTATGTCTGAATTTCATTCATACTACACACATATACATACTATAAATAAAATTATTTTACCAGTCACTTTAATTTTTTAATCTAAAGAAGAGTTTGCGACTTTAGAAGAAATATGCAATTTGTTGAGTAGCCTTAATTTGTTCCTGAATGAATAGTGTTTGAATAAAATGTTTGAATAAATGATTCAATAATTCACTCTTTAAGGAGTAGTTCACTTCCAGAATAAAATTTCCTGGTAATTCACTCACCCCGTGTCATTCAAGATGTTCATGTCTTTCTTCATTGGAAAAGAAATTAAGTTTTTTGAGGAAAACATTCCAGGATTTTTCTCCATATAGTGGACTTCAAGGTCTGCACAACCCCATCTGAGGAATAAGGATCTTATCTGGCAAAATGATCGGTCATTTTCTAAAAGAAAATATAACATTAATATACTTTCTTACTACAAATGCTCGTCTTGCACTAGCTTGACCTCACGCATTATGTGTGACCTTACGCATTTACAAAAAAAGGTCGAACAACAATATCGGACGATTTTGAAGTTGTAGGAGAAAATGAGATATTGAGAAAATGACTGATTGTTTCACTAGACAAGACCCTTATTCTTCAGCTGGGATTGTGCAGAGTCCTTTGAAGCTGCACTGAAACTGCAATTTGGACCTTCAACCCATTGATCCCCATTGAAGTCCACTATATGGAAAAAAATCTCAAAAATTTTCCTCAAAAAACTTAATTTCTTTTCGAGTGTATAAAGAAAGACATGAACATCTTGGATGACATGGGGGTGAGTATATTATCAGGAAACGTTTATTCTGGATGTGAGCTAATCCTTTAAAGAACACCCATTGTTGTGCCACCTACTGGAGATGTATGATGTAACCTGCAGAAAGTGTCAACTGAAAAAAAAGGAATGTGACTTGCAGTTTGTCTGGGACACTTCAAGGAAACTGTAAGGTACTTAAGGAATTAACTCAAAACAACATTGAACATGTTAATAAACTTTATTGGGTACAATAAAATGAGTGTATTTTATTAGTACAGTACAAATTATATATGCATTCCAGAACTCATTGTTTTATACTTTTTTATACATTTTAGAATCATTCTACTTAACAGTTAAAACTAAATTCTAGATGGTAAGACTGGAAATCAATTTTAGAAGAATTAAATGCATTTGTGTTGGTACGTGTGTGTGAGTGTGTGTGCATTTCACTTTCATGTCAGTAGGGAAAAGCAAAACCCTGGAAGCTTGATTTACGGCGACACTCAACCACACACACACGCTTAGTAACAGTCTTATCACTGCTCACCTTCTGTTGACTCCTCCAGGCCCCTGTACTCAAACCCACATAATCAGCATGACTGCACACACACACACACACATGCCACAAGGAAGGTAAGATGAATATGTGCTTGCAGGAATATCATATCTACCTTTTATTTTGTTCCATTTGAATAATTATAATCAGTCAGTTTTGGGACTGTGTGCATACATGGAGACTCTGCCAAAGCATCTGCTTTTGTCCACATTCGTTAACGGTCCACTCTAGCTGACAGACCATTTTATTTCACCCCATCTATTTCTCTTTAAAAATATAATTCCCCCTCTACCCTTTTCTCTTTATTTTCCAACTCTTCTCTCTCGTTCTTCATTTTACCTCACTCTTATCTGTCCTTCCCCTTATCTCGACACACTCACCATCCCAATCCCCAGACAGGTGCATCATGGGTATGCTACGTAATATGACTGCTGAGATTAGCAGTCTTTTCTCAGGTGCCGTGGACACACGCACACGCACACACACACACACTAAATAGCAGTACATACAGGAGTATGCTGTGATCTGCTGTCAGTTTTGTGAGTAAAGATCAATCTACTTACACCAGAGTTTCAGCTTCAATCTTAAGTAACAGCTTTAGAATTTCTGACATCACAATGCTGCTTAGTAACATTGTGACTACTGACAGATGTATATACTGGCCAGTGACAAATATTTGGCCAGAAATTCATACCATATGGTATGAAATTAATACATTTGAATCTAGAAAAATATTGGAATTAGAGCCCGACCGATAAAGGATTTTGAAGGCAGATACCGATACAAATATTTATTGGTTTTAAAATCCAATATTCCGATATATCGGCCGATATTTTATTTTTATTTTTTTTTTTTAATTTAGGAAACGCGCAACAAAACATTAACAGATTTCCCTAACATTAGTTATTTGTAGTTATTTATGAGTTTTAACTAACATAATATGATAATGCATTTTAAAAACAAACTTGTTTCTTTTATTGTCACAATTACAATGTCAGCTTGCTTATCCCTTTACCTGCACTTTTTAAATTCTTTCCACCAAGCTACATCAAACCATTTTCAATCATCAGTTGCTGCCTGCCTTCTAAAACCTACTATTTAGCGATCTAAATCCATTATGTGACTCGTTAATGCTGCGGCTGAACGACAGTCTGCAACGCACACTTGGTGTCATTGGATTTCACACACATGTAAAAGAAAAGCTAACTTTTATGCACAAGCTACATTTGATACTTTTTCTCTATGTCTAAATGTTCACTCCTCGCAAGTGTAACTTACATTTTACAATGCAGGGACTGTAACTAGAGATATGCTAGTTATAAATACAGTAATCATTACTTTATTTAGGCAGAATAAGTTCATTGTGGTTTCCAAGCTCATTAATGTTAACGTTAGCGGTCTTCCACTGATAGTGGCATTAGCTAGCTTTGTGGTTAGCTAGTCTATGATGAGCCATAATTTAGCAATGGATAACGTCATACTGCAAATTGTAAAACATACATTTTCAATATAACAGGCCAAGGAGAGATGATACGTCTCATTGCTATAACTGTCACGCTATTAAAGAAATACTTCAGTCTCATTGTCAAAAGTTAAAAGGACAGTCAGTCAACTACACTGTAACAACGTAACGTAATTACTAGCTAATTCCGCTTCACTCTCGGCTTATTTAACAGCAGCAAAACTGGACATGATAGTCACGAATTTTGTCATGCTTATTTGAGTTAAGAGAACTGATGGGGATGTTCTTTTAATTGTTATTCAAGCAATGTATGTCTCGTGACCAACTCACCATGAACACACTTCACCGATGATCTCACTCGCGGATAACTGGTTCTCTCTGCCCGACTCTGGCTGGATCAGCAGGTTGCAGGATGTGTGGCGCGTTATACACGAGTGTTGCCAGCAGGGACGGTGTAGAGTGCCCTCTGGTGGACAAACTATACAACGCCATCACTCATGACATGGTTGAAGGGTGTTTTGTCCGTTTTTATTTTATTTTTGAAATATTTATTTATCGGCCATTATAAATGCCGATACCGATAGTTTGGAAAATGCCTAATATCGGCCAATAATATCGGCCTGCCAATAAATCAGTCAGGCTCTAATTGGAATATGCATTTAAAGGAGACATCAGATGCTATTTTCCACAAGTTCGTTTGATTCTTTAGGGTCTTCATGAAATGTCTGTAACATACTTCGATTAAAATTCCGCAATGGTAGTGTAAAACACCCTTTTTAGCTTGTTAAAAACAACTCTCTTCACAGCGACTTGTTTCGGTGCATGTCTCTTTAAATGATAATGAGCTATTGCTCACCCCGCCCCTCTCTTTCACTTTTTATGTATTCGGTACACACTACTATTCGTATTCTACTGTATTTGATGGAACACTACCATCAAAAACAAAACTAATCCACTATGTCCTCAGTGGCTCTGATGTCCGGAGAAAATGACGACTCTTATGTTCACTTTTACATCCAAATACAAAACACCTGCTTTACTTACGAGTCATTGTTGTCGCTACAGCTGCTCGAGTTCGGACAGCAGGGGTGCTTTTTACCCCAAATACCATACTTTTACATATTCTTTCGTTATTTAAAAACTGTTGCTTTAATTATCTTAAACAAAACTGAAAAGACCTTTGCCTCAAGATATATTGAATAATTTTAGCGATTCTCATTTGCTACAATCTACAACATTTTTAAAAACATCAAATAACAGTTTAAGTAAGCACAGAATCAACTTTGTGCTGCTGCCCACGATTGCGTCAAGCATCAGCCAAATTTGCATGTGTATCTTGAAAAGCGGATGTTTTGGAAAGTTAGAAAGTGCTACGCCACATTTTTCTGCCATCTAGCGGTTTAGAGGAAGATAATATCAAATGCGCCTTATACCCCAGGGCACCGTTATTTTGCTATGGCCTTATATTGCCACAATGCTCTCTCAATATTGGTATCTGCATTGGTTGTTAAAAAACCAAAACCAAGTTACTAATAATTGTGACCTTTATCCAGCCACTTATCCTCAAGTATCTTCAAGGGTATAGTATTGTGTTGTATTGTAAAGCTCTTTAGGTAAAAGATGGCTGCTAAATAGCAAATTTACTATATGTAAGTGTGTGTACAATATTGTCATTTATACCAATGTTTGTTTTAGTGAACTGTTGCTGGTATTTTTTGGTACAGTGCTTCATCTGTGTGTGTTGTATTGTTGTGTTTTGCATGTTTATTCGGCTCCTGTGTTTGTCTTTCTCTGTCTTTCATGCTGTCCGTCTCTGGTCTCCTCTAATGCAGCGTGAGGTATTGGATTATAGTGACTCTGTGTGTGTGTGTGTGTGAGAGAGAGAGAGAGAGAGAGAAAGATTTATTAAAGGCAGAAATTTTCTGCATGAGTGTGTCTGCACAGCTGCGTTTTTCTGCCATTCCTCTCTCTCTCTCTCTCTCTCTCTCTCTCTCTCTCTCTCTCTCGTTCTCTCTCTCCCTCTTCCTTTGACTTTCCTCTTTTATCACCATTTTTCGTTCGATTATTCACAGCTTCTCTCTTTTCATCGTTTCACCCTATTACTCTTCACGTGGTCTCCTGTCACTTCCCTGAGAGGAAGATGGAAGAGTTTGGTAGTCTGTGTTTTTTTCTATGTCCCACCCTTTTTTATTTTTAAGGTGATGTTATTTGTGCACCACTATAATAATACCACAAAAATGTCTCACAAAACCAGTCATAAGGGTCAATTTTGTAAAACTGAGATTTATAAATGATCTGAAAGCTGAATAAGCTTTCCATTGATGTATGGTTTGTTAGGATACAAGTATTTGAAAATCTGAAATCTGAAGGAGAAAAAAATCACCTTTAAAATTGTCCAAATTAAGTTCTTAGCAATCCATATTACCAATAAAAAATTTTGTTTTGATATATTTACAGTTTCAGAAAGTTTCAGTTTCAGTTATTTCAGAAAATATCTTCATGGAATATGATCTTTACTTAATATCATAAAGATTTTTAGCATAAAAGAAAAATGGATCATTTTGACCCATACAATGTATTTTTGGCTACACATATACCCATGCTACTTATGACTGGTTTTGTGGCCCAGGGTCACAAATAATGATTAATGAAATTAAATAATAATTACTTTTTTTTTTGTTTTGGAAAGTTTGAATTGTTGGTAAAAGTCATCAAGCACTCCTCCTGCCCCCCATCTGCAATTGGCCAGTCAAACAGGTAGCCCTGCCCCAAACTCACACCATTGGTTGAGCTAGTGTTGCTATGTTTGGCCTTTGCCAACAAACAGCAAAGCTTTTACACTTTTCAGGCATTCAGCAATAGATTACTGTGCACAAAATGTACTGTACTTTGACGTCACAAAAATGACGCACGTCCGGTTTGATTTTGCGGCATGTACTCTTGCGGTTTATTAAGATGTAAAACTAGAGGTCAGACAAATGATTTACAGCACACACGCACAGAAAGTGTGTGGGTTCAACCTTGGAGCACATTCAAGCGTGAGGATATTTCACAGCGTAACACTTTACCAAAGGAACGTCACGTTCGGTTCAGAGAGCGACACCGGGTCTTTCATTGTTATTCATGTATTAATTTATGCACGGGGAGTGAGCGAATGGGGCTGTAATATGCAGATGAGTTAGTGTTTCATGATGGAAATTTTCCGGTTGGCTGCTCTGGGTGGCTGCAGTTAATGATAAAGTATGGCAGAACGACAGGAACAGAGGGTGAAATAGACGAAGAGAGAGAACGAAAGAGTGTTTATTACTTTCAAATATCTGATCCAGAAACATACTGGCCATCACAGCGATGGATCATTAGCATCATGGCCATTGTCATCAGCATCATCATCACCGTCATCACCGTGTATTAAATCACAAGGACATAATATGTTGTGTCAGCAACTCTTCCTGTGATTCCCTGAACCGACAGCGGAAAAAACACGAACGCCCTCCTCAACATCAGTGTTCATCAGCGTGTGCGCACGTCAAATTATTTTTACCAATTGTACACTGCTGTTCTTATGTTGTAGCTGCGGAGCAACTCTCTTCATGCCGATGAGGAAGAGGAGTCGTGTCGTGAAGGCTAAAGGTTGCGAGCGTGTTTTGTTGGGCAGCGCTTGACTGAGCGAGTCTTTGCTTGGGGTGATGTCTGTAGCGTGTAATTAGGATTTCATCATTTCTCTCATTCAGGCGAAAAATGGCACAATCTGGATTTGCACACACACGTCATGAGAAGAAACAACAGTCTTGTGTACAGCACACTTCTAGTCTTCCTCTCTGTTTCTGATGGCGTCTATCTCACACATACACACACACAAATTCGTACTGTTATTCTCAGTGTGGTTAAACCCTATTGGCTGGTCAGGGGAATGGATGTCCTAATCCCTTTATCAGACCAAACAGATGCTGCCCCAGAACAAAGAGGGGTCCAGTGTGAGCGTGTGTGCGTGCGTGTGACATTGAGCGCAGGTCACTGGAGTATATGTGTTTGACTCGGGCTAATATGCTGCTGTGAAATATTCATGTTTTACATTCTCAGCAAATCACTTCGGATTCATTGTGACACCCATATTATGGGATGTTCGTTTGAATGTTGCAGAAAGGATTTGAATGTCCATGCACACTCTGAATGCACAGTTCGCCATGTTTTATTTTATAGTATTATGTTAGTATTTTTGTAGCTTTTTTTATATTTTATAATATGAGTTTAATGAGTTTGTTTATATTTATTGAAAATTTTAAGGAAATAAATTTTTTTAATTTAAAGAAATTATTCTTATACTTACCTAGGCACACTTATTTGACCAAAATACAGTGTTTTTGTGAAATATTGTTGCAATTTAAAATCACTGTTTTCTTTTTGAATATATTTTAAAATGTAATTTATTACTGTGATGGCAAAGCTAAATTTTCAGCATCATTACTCCAGTCTTCAGTGTCAAATGAACCTTCAGAAATCAGGCTAATATGCTGATTCGGTGCCCAAGAAACATTTATTATTATTATTATTATAAGTGTATATAAGTATATTATTATTACAGTTGTGTTGTCTAGTGTTATTTTTATGGAAACTGTCATATATTGTTTTCATGTATTCATATATTTCAGGAAGATATCTTCATAGCATTATATATTTGATATACAGCAGTCAAAAGTTTTTAAACAGTAAGATTTGGAATGTTTTTTAAAGAAGACGTATTGCAAAAACAGTAATTTTGAAATATTTTTACTATTTAAAATAGTTTTCAGTTAAAATAATTTAAAAATGTAATCCTTGTAATCCATCATAAATTCTAATATGCTGATTTGCTGTTCAAGAAACATTTTATTATTATAATAATTATTATTATCAATATATAAGACAGTTTGGTATTTTTTTCAGGATTCTTTGATGAATAGAAAGATCAAAAAATCAGCATTTATCTGAAATAAAAAGCTTTTGTAACATTACACACAATATAATTCAAAAAATAAGTATAGAAATTGATACTTTTATTTAGCAAGGATGCTTTAAATTGATCAACAGTGATGATGAAGACATTTATAATGTTACAAAAGATTTCTATTTCAGATAAATGCTGTTCTTCTGAACTTTCTATTCATTAAAGAAACCTGAAAAAATACAGCTCAGCTGTTTTCAACATGATAATAATAATAAATATTTTTGAGCAGCAAATCAGAATATTACATTGATTTCTGAAGGATCATGTGACTGGAGTAATGATGCTAAAAATTCAGCTTTGAAATCACAGGAAGAAATTACATTTTAAAATAAATTGAAAAAGAAAGCAGTTATTTTAAATAGTAATAATATTTCAATTTTTTACCATTTTTGCTGTACTTTGGATCAAATAAATGCAGGCTTGGTGAGCAGAAGACACTTCTTTTAAAAACATTAAAAAATATTAATAAAGCATACAAAAAATTTTGACTGGTAGTGTATATGTTATAAATATTTAATATTATTAATGTGATATACAATATACTATTTAATGTATTCAAATTATTTAAAAAACTAATTAATGTTTTTAATTTTCAAAATGTATTTACAAAACCAACGTATTTCGTTTACCAAAATATTACCTACTAGTACTGTAAATGTTGCTTATTGTCATAGTATTGTCATTTTGAGAATATTTTGTGTATGCTGTATGTTATAACTTTTGAATATGTTGTAGTGTGTTAGAGTTTCAGTGTGTTGTTGTTTATGTGTGTGTTGTTGTCAGAAAGCGTTGAATTGTCAGTGTGTTTCTGATGTGTGTGTTGGTGCCAGGGAGTGTTTGTGTTGTGTGTGTTTTTCCTCTGTCAGCTCTTGTCAGTGTCAGATCTCTTCAGTGCTCTGATGGGCAGTGACAGCCCCGCACAGGAAATGATGTGCAGGAAGCAACCTCGAGCTCCATATGACACTATGTTTCCAGACCAGCCTGTGTGCGTGCTTATGTGTGTTGCATATATCTCAGCATCTAATCAAAGTGGGGTAATGTTGCGCATGACTGTGACAAATCTCTCTCACACGCACGCACACACACGGTCTCTTTCAGAAGTTAAAGGAGCAGTTCACTGAAGAATGAAATTCCTGTCATTTACTCACTTTCATGTAATGCCAAATCTGTTTGACCTCTTTCTTTCTAGAACACAAAAGGAGAAATTCGTAAAAATGAATGGCTTTTATCACGCTTACAACAGTCGTTCCTTTCCTCGACCTTTACACTCAGTTTTATGGACTTCTTTTTACTGGTTTTCCAGTCTCTCTCTCTTTCTCCCTCAGTTTCTCTTTTCCAGGTGCTTAAGACTCAAACTCCATTCTTTCCATTCTCTTTCTCTCTAAATACACATATGAATTCGCTCTGTTTGTCGTCCTCCCCAGCCCCTGTCATTATTCCATAGTGTCATGCAGCATGAGTGCCAGTAGTGTGGGATGTTGTTTGCTTTAGGTTGTAAGCCTTTTTGTTCTTCGATTTTCCAGGTTAAGTGTGTGAAAACTCTTTCTCTCACACATTTTTCTTTTGCTATTGGCACTTGTTCGCACAATTTCTAAATCTGCCAATTTGTTTTGTTCAAAATTTTCATTCACTTCAAATGTTTTGCATTCATTAGCAGGTATTTCAAATCTACACATACAGTCATGGCCAAAAATATCGGCACCCTTGCAATTCTGTCAGAAAATGCAACTCTTCTTTAAGAAAATTGTTGCAGTTGTAAATGTTTTGGTACTCACATGTTTATTTTTTTTTGTTTGCATTGGAACAACACAAGAAAAAAAAAAGAAGAAGAAGAAAAGCCAAATCTGATACAATTCCACACAGAACCCAAAAAATGCACTGGACTAAATTATTGGCACCCTTACTTTAACATTTGGTAGCACCCCCTATGAAAAAAATATCTGACATCAATCGCTTCCTGTAACCATGAATTTCTTAGACCTCTCTACTGGAATATTGGACCACTCTTCTTTTGCAAACTGCTCTAGGCCATTCAGATTTGAAGGATGCCTTTTCTCAACTGCTGTTTTGAGATCTCTCCACAGGTGTTCTATGGGGTTCAGATCTGGACTCATTGCGGGCCATTTCAGAACTCTCCAGCGCTTTGTTTGTAATCATTTCTGAGTGCTTTTTGAAGTGTGTTTCGGGTCATTGTCCTGCTGGAAGACCCAATGGCCACTACATTGCGCCCAAAAATTCTTTGATAATCATCAGATTTCATGATACCGTACACACAGTCAAGGCATCCAGTGCCAGAAGCAGCAAAGCAACCCCAAAACATCTTTGAACCTCCACCATGTTTGACTGTAGGGACTGTGTTCTTTTCTTTGAAGGCCTCATTTGTTTTTCTGTAAACAGTGCCATGATGTCCTTTACCAAAAAGCTCTACTTTTGTCTCATCTGTCCACAGTACGTTCTCCCAGAAGGATTGTAGTTTTGGCAAACTCCAGTTTTGCTTTTTTATGCCTTTGTGTCAGCAGTGGTGTCTCCTGCCATAACGTCCCTTTTCATTCAGATGGAGACGGATAGTGGTACTGTGGTACCCTGTGTCTGCGGATCAGCTTGAATTTGTTTGGAAGTTAATCGGGTTCTTTATCCACCATTCAAACAATCCTTCATTGTAATTTTTTATTAATTTTGCTCTTCCGTCCACGTCCAGGGAGGTTAGCTACAGTGCCATCGTCTGTTAACCTCTTGATGATATTGCACACAGTCGACACAGGAACATTAAGATTTCTGGAGATGGACTGTAGCCTTGAGATTGTCCTTGTTTTTCCACAATTTTCTCTTTTTTTTCTTTACATTTCTTTCTTTTCTCCATGCTCAGTGTGACGCACAACATAATGGTTGAGTCAACTTTTCTCCATTTTAGCTGGTTGCAAGTGTGATTACTATATTGCCACAGGTGTGTCTAAATACAAATTACAGTAATTTTGTCCAGTCCATTTTTGAGTTCTGTGTGAAATTTTATCAAGTTTGAATTTTCTTCTCAGATTTTTATGTGTTGTTGCAGTGCAAACAAAAACAATAAGCATGTGAATACCAAAACATTTGCAATTTAAACAATTTTCTAAGAGAAGTGTTGCATTTTCTGACAGAATTGCAAGGGTGCCGATATTTTTGGCCATGACTGTATCTCCGTGTATGTTTCTTATAGAAAATAACGTGAATAGAGGAAATAATCTGCATAAAACAATTTTTTCTCAGAAGTTGCTAGTGAATTTAGGTGTTTCTTGTTAAACATAGCCCAGTGTTTTTATGTAAAAATAAAGCCCAAAATATACACTACCAGTCAAAAGTTACAACAACAGTAAGATTTTTTTCAAGTCTTTTCTGCTCACCAAGCCTGCATTTATTTGATCCAAAGTACAGCAAAACAGTAAAATTTAAATATTTTTACCATTCAAAATAACTCCTTTCTATTTAAATGTATTTTACAATGTAATTTATTCCTGTGATCAAAGCTAAATTTTCAGCGTTATTACTCAGTGTCACATGATCCTTCAGAAATCATTCTGATATGCTGTTTTGCTGCTCAAGAAACATTTATTATTATTATTGTTATCGATATTTAAAACAGTTGAGTACATTTTTTCAGGATTTTTTGATGAATAGAAAGATCCAAAGATCAGCATTTACCTGAACTTTATATTCATCAAAGAAACCTGAAAAAAATCTTCTCAGCCATTTTCAACATGATAATAATAATAATAAATGTGTTTTTTTTTATTTTTTTTTACAGCAAATCAGAATATAAGAATTCAGCGTTGAAATCATAGAAATAAATTACATTGTAAAATATATTTAAACAGAAAGCAGTTACTTTAAAAAGTAATAATAGTCCATATTTTTACTGTTTTGCTGTACTTTGGATCAAATAAATACAGGCTTGGTGAGAAGAGAAGAGAATTCTTAAAAAAATTTTTTAATTAATTTAAAAATTAAAATCATTGATTAAAAACTTTTGTCTGGTAGTGTAGCAGTGTTTGATTTTACAGAATAGCTACTTTATAGTCGTATAATGTAATTTTAGTCTCATAATAGTATCTATTTTACATAAAATACTACATTCAAATTTAAAAAAATCCATGCAAACTGATGCATTTTTTTTTTAGTTCTACAAACACCTCAACTTGTGTAAAACAAAATGGAATAAAGAATAATAAAAATCTTGTGTATTTATTTGTTGTTTAGCTATTAAACACAACAGTAATAGTCACCGCTTCTGATGAATGGCAGTCAAAAAATAAATAAATAGAAAACTGAAATATTGTTAACCTCGAAAATCTCAAACTGCCAGTTTCTCTCTCTTGACTTCAACTGCAGTTTTTCTATTTGACAGCCTGCCTTACCGTTCAGACTCGCTTGGACCTATGCGAGTGTGGAGGAGGAGGATGGACTAGCAGACTAGCATGACCAGGCAGTGAGATGCTACCATGTGCTCATACCAGCCGTTTAGATTAAAAGGTGCAAGTAAATTATGAAAGGAAACAAGATAACAAAGACACTAGTGGGATCCTTAGAAATGAAATGCTCACTGTACTATTTAAATACAGCACAAAGCAACTGTATTGCAGGTGTGTTTTGGTTGTTCTGAATGATGGGAGTGATTGGCAGGCTGTTTATTTACATCAGCGATGTTTTCAGCTGAACGGATTTCCACTGAGCGCTACGCTAAGGTCATGATACGGCTCTAAATGTCTGTCTGCAGCTGTAATAGACTCTTAACGCTACTGGAGGAGTAAATCACTTTCTCCTTCACCTGCCCATCACCTCTTGTAATACGCCCTGCTGCACTCTGGAATACTGAAGGCTTGAAGACTAATTGCTGAATTATTCAAATGATTCAGGAACAGTTTTGACGACTTTTGAAAAGTGCTTATTATTCTCTATATAAAGGAAAGGAAAGGAAAGGATGTGACATGTGGCCAAGTATGGTGACCCATACTCGTGGTATGGTGCTCTGCATTTAACCCATCCAAGTGCACACACACAGTAGTGAGAAGTGATCAAACACGCACACACACACCGTGAACACACACCCGGAGCAGTGGGCAGCCATACTGCTATCGCTGCGGCGCCCGGGGAGCAGTGCCTTGCTCAAGGGACTCACCTCAGTCGTGGAATTGAGGGTGGAGAGAGCACTGGATATTCACTCCCACCACCTTCAATCCCTACCGGACCTGGGACTCGAACCCGCAACCTTTCAGTTACAAGCCCAACTCCCTAACCATTAGGGCCACGGCTGCCCCATATTTTGCTTATGTAATTGTGTGGCTGCAGGTCTTAAAGGGATAGTTCACCCAAAAATTAATTACTCACCCTCTTGTTGTTCCAAACCCATAAGACCTTTGTGATACTCTCCAAAATGGTGCTAGGCTGATGCATAGGAGAATTGTTGAATAAAGTCATTATTTTTGTTTTCTTTGCACAAAAAAAGTATTCTCGTAGCTTCATAAAATTACAATTGAACAACTGATGTCACATGAACTGTTTTGTCGATGTCCTTGGTACCTTTCGTGGTAGTGCCCTTGCTGTCTATGCAGGGTCAGAAAGCTCTTGGATTTCATCAAAAATACCTTAATTTGTGTTCTGAAGATGAACAAAGGTCTTACGGGTTTGGAACAACATGGGGGTGAATAATTAATGACAGAATTTTCATTTTTGGGGGAACTATCCCTTTAAGACATGTGCAGTAGTTTCTTTTTGACTGTGGTTGTAGTTTAAAGGCATAGTTCACCCATAAAATTAATATTTTCTAATTATTTGCTTACCCTTGTCATTCCAATTTCTTGTGCTATTTTTTTCCCCCTGAGGAACATACAAACACACACAAAAAGATATTTTAAAAAGTATTTCCATGCGATGATTATTCATAGTGACAACAAGCTTCAAAAGGAACTAAAAACACTATTACAACACCATAAAAACAGTCTAGTCTATACTACTGCATCACTGTTTTGTTGTTTTTGTTTGACTTGACAGTCCATGGTCACTAGAAGCTGTTGTTGTATGAAATAGATCTACAGTGAAGACCAAAATTAGAGAACATCCTAGAATTTCCTAAATTTCAAGGTAACTGATTAGTCCTATTTGAAGTTATCCTAACAGGAGTAGAAGGGCAGTGTTCTCGGGAATTCTAAAGCACAGTGTAAGGCCCTGTTTACACTAAAACGATCCTCGTCTACACTAGCGTTTTCACCGCATTTCAGAAACGATCTGCGTCTACACTACACAACTGAAAGCGCATGTCACATGACCAATTACAGGTACAGCTGTAGATATGTGTAGGTAGATTCCCTATTATTTAGATGGTGGACGCGTCTATGTGCTTGAAGCGGTTGATTGGGGAATCTACCTATACATATCTATGGGTACAACAATGAGCATGAAGTTATTGTTTATATGGACGTCAAGGATACACAGAGTGAATGTGGGCAGCCACGCCATCGTTTTCAAAAGTCTCTGTTTTGTTCTGTTTACACTAAAACGCAACCCCGGAGTTTTCAAACTAAAATGGGGTCTGCAGCATCAAAAGTCTGCGTTTTCAAGGGTCGAAAATGCTGGAGTAATGTGAATGACAGGTGTAACCGTAGAAAAGTTATGCATTTTAAAACAAAGATGCCCTAGTGTAACCGCAGCCTAAAAAACTTAAACGAGATATTTGAAAATGTCAAGTCACCTTTATTTATATAGCGCTTTTAACAATACAGATTGTGACAAAGCAGCTGTACAGTATTAGATAGAAAATAGTGCAGCAATAATGCAAAAGGGCAACAGCAAACACGCAATTTTTCAGTTAAGGGCAGTTCATCATTGAAATCAGAGATGTCATCATTCAGCTCAGTTCAGTTCAAATAGTATACGATATCGCTTGATAAGTGTCCCCAACTAAGCAAGCCAGAGGCGACAGCGGCAAGGAACCAAAACTTCATCGGTGACAGAATGGAGAAAAAAACCTTGGGAGAAACCAGGCTCAGTCGGGGGGCCAGTTCTCCTCTGGCCAGATGTAGAGGACTCAAAAAAAAAAAGAACTCTGATCAAAATTTGAGAATATTTACAGATACCTCCAAGCTGTTGGTGTTAATCAGGCATTTGTTGCTAATTTCCTTAATTATATGACAAACCCTATTTATCTCAATTTTCACTGAGATTGCAAGATGGTGGGCCACTCTTAGGCGACTGAAAACCCTGCAACAGGAGGTTGTCCAGATGAAGGCCAAAGAAATGACCATGTCAGCCATTGCAAGAAGCTGGTCATTTCAAATCGGTGATTATTTTGAATATTGCAGCTTAACAGTGCCACTAATTCATTTAAGTCCCCCCAAAAAGGCTGGTCATCCACGTAGACAAATGCATGAGAAGACAGGTTAATGGGAAATCGGTTCAACACTGCAGCTGGAATTGCTTGCCAGTTCACTGCTGAATAGGGTAAGAATCTGGCTAGACATGTTTAAGAGAAGTCAGACTGAAAGTGCACTCTGCAGTTACCAAGCTTCTCATCAGCAGAAAGAATAAACTTTGCTGAGGAGCATGTTGTGTGGAGAGAGGAGAACTGGTCTAAAGTTGACTTTAGTGATGAGAGCATTTTTAATTTATTTGGGTCTGATGAGAAACATTTTGTTTGCTGTCAAACTGAGGAAAGACTGAAACCCAAGTGTGTAAAGAAGTCAGTGAAAGGTGGAGGAGAAAGTGTCATGATTTGAGGGATGTTTTCTGCAGCAGGAGTTGGACTTTTATACAGATACATGGAAGGGTGAAAATCTTTGGTGACAAAGTTATGGCTAAGAAACACAGTACAGTTACCAAACTATGGAAGAGAGTGGAAGAAGAGTGGACCAAGATCACACCAGTGCAGTCTGAGAAACTAGTGATGTCCTGCAGCCACAGATGTGCTGAAGTCATTCAAAACAAGAGCATCAACACTTCCTACTAATTTCTGACAGCCGTAACCCTTCAAAATTTTATTTGTAATCTTCTTTCATGCTACATTGATTACTGTTCTCTAATATTGATCACAGTGTTTTCCACAAAATAAAAGTTTTTGTTGAAATACATTGGATATTTTGTCAAGCATGCTAGTAGAACAGTGGTGTACAGTATTTACAGCTAATATTCCTTTCAAATTTTGAGCGATGAAGTTTAAAATCAAGTATTTATAGGTTGTTCTCTAATTTTAATTTCCACTGTGTGTTAAATCTTTTAAATGTATTATTATGATTATAATTTATTATGTTTTAACATGAAACATTACATACACTTAAATAAAAAAATACAGATTAAATACTTTAGTTAAATGTATGATCATTTATTTTTAATGATAATACTAAAACATAGTGATCAGTTAAATAATCGTACATATCTAAGTCACTTGTTTATTATTATTATTATTATCATTATTGTTCCTGGCAAAAATAGCAGCATACAGGTTTGAAACGACATGAGAGTGAGTAAATAATGACAGATTTTATATTGGGTAAACTATTTGTTTATCTAAACTGAAAGATGAAAATTCTATTTTGATGCTGTTACAAAGTCTAAATCATTTATAGCATTTATTATATGATATAGTTCTCTTACTTGAGCACAACACAGACAAACACTAATCTGTTTGTGTAGATGGATGGATGGCGGAAGTATTTTGGCAGGAAGAGGGCACAGCTGTCTCTGCTGTCATCGCTAATGTCTCAGTGTTCAGAGCTTCAGGCTGAACAGACTGTAACACATACACACAAATGCACACAGAAACCGGCATCTGATCACAGTTTGTGCTATAACTACAATATTATGTAACATATGGTACGAAAGGCGACTCATGAACACATACATACAGTACCTGGAAGTGATGGAATTCCATTTTGGTTAATAATGTTGTCTTAAAAATAAGCAAAGATAGTGCAGAAATTGAATTTTTCAAAAAGTATGTTAAAGAATTGAAAAACCTGTACAAAGATTTAGAGCACTGCTTTTCTTTCTAGTCATCTGTCACATACAGCCCACTCTGCAGTACTGAAACAACAAGTGACCACTGCAAACCCCCACTGATGCACAAAGACCTCCAGGGAAACTCTAGATGGGTGAGGGAGAGGTGTTTATGGCACCAGTAGGGGGTCCCCAGGCTGGGATCCAAATACCCCAGAGCACTGATGGAGATACAGTACCATGCTGTAATAAGTATCAGCCAACAGATTTCTGTTTGGTTTCTAATCTCTCCTACTCATCCACAGACTACACTGATGATTTTTTTTATTTTTAGATCAGGCAGGTGGGTATTGTTTCACTCTTCGCTTGTCAGTGTTCACAGAAATCCAGACAGTATGTAAGTGCAGAAGGGGAAGTTGAGTTTTCCTGAAAGTGGAAATGTGAGTTGTACAAGTTTGCTTGGAGTTTTTCTCTGGTAAATGTAAAAGCTGGAGTGGAGCTGGAGCCGAGTGCTTAAAGAAATGATTTGAGATGGAAGGACAGGCCTGTGTCTGATGGTGCCTACTTCCGTACTGTATAGCATGAAAAGATGTGACGTGTAGTGTTTCTGAATTTGCAGTAGGTGAGATTCTGTAGTATTTTGTAAAAGCTCACGTGCGAGTGGCAACATGGTGAATATCTCTTGACTGTATTCATACTAAACACATTTTGTTTTAATGATTGCAAAGTAGGTTATTCAATAAATGCACTACCTATTCTGATAGTTGATCATTTTATGAAAGCAATGAATCTCTACCACTTTACTCAGATGCTTCTCTAGCTGGCTTTGGCTTCTTTTGGAACTATATATTTGTTGATGGAGAAAAAAAACAAACAAACTGAAGGCCCTTCGAATCAAGGAAGCAGCTTTGAAGTAGTGCCGGGCGATATATCGTTCAAACTGTAAACCAGTTTGAATAACACACACGGTATAAACAGCATGCCGGTACAAATGGCTAAGCAATTTAGACAGCATTGTGAATTGAGAGGAGATCCCTGTTAACTGCATACACTTCTGATTAGTGGTTGGAGAACTTTTAGAGCTATTAATAACACTTAAATGAGTGAAAAAAACAACTGTCAAAAGAAGCCAGAGACACTGAAGACAGATGCAAAATGACAGATGCAAAATGGAAAAAATACTGTACCGGACAGCAAAAACTCACTTCACCATGCATGAAATATTTGAAGAAAATCCTAAATACTGAATTGGTGGTGGGGGGTTATTTAAATGTTTCTGTCTTCAGAAAAGTTAGATGGTATTTTCTTTTCATTTTAACGCTGTATAATGCGTACTAATGTAGTATTTAAAAGCACTGTGCTGCTTTGTTTACAGCGTTAACTAAGGAAACGCTGTATTGCCGCTGTCCCATAAGCGCCACCTGCTGTCAGAGAGTGAATTTGCGTCTCATTCAGACCGTCTGCTGTTTTTGTTTCGTTCAGGTATGTTTTATGTAGCATAATATCACAAAGCTAAGGTCAGACCATTCTGTTTTTGCTTTAAATTTTGAAATTATACAACCTAATTACATAAAAAACTGCTCATGGTATATGTAGCATGTTTGTGTGTATTATTATTAAAATGCAGCAGTTCTGTCACACATTCTGATTTATATAAAGGCACAACCAGTATAAAAACCATGATAAAACCTGCTAGAATCCTAAAAAAAAAAAAAACGTGATACAGATTTTTGGTCAAACTGCTCAGGACAACTGTCAAGTTTGCTATAAAAGTAAGGTCATACATACCCGTAATCACTTTCAGAAGTGCGTTTCCAAAAGCATTATTAGCTAACTGTGGCTAACCATGGTTACAAGTTCATTTTAACTATTGATAATGACGGAACTTGTGACCATAGTTGCTTTTGGGAAATGCACCCCAGTGCAAATTTTTTCCAGCTGATGAACAAAAAAAACATTGGCAGCCAATCAGAATCGACCCGACTTTAAAGAGCTGGTGTATTTAAAGCGGCAGGCATCAATCATTATTGTGAGTTGGTGTTGACGCTACTATAGATATTGCTAATATAGATATCACCCCCATGTCATTCAAGATGTTCATGTCTTTCTTTCTTCAGTCAAAAAGAAATGAAGGTTTTTGAGGAAAACATTCCAGGATTTTTCTCATAGTGGATTTCAATGGGGATCAATGGGTTGAAGGTCCAAACTGCAGTTTCAATGCAGTTTCACAGCTGAGGAATAAGAGTCTTATCTAGTAAATGATAGGTCATCTTCATGCTCTTGAACTGACAAATACATACAAAATTATGTCAAAATACCTGTCTTGGCAAGTACCCTCGAAAAAGCTGTTGGTTATGTCTTACACTCTTAAAAATAAAGGTGCTGTAAAAGGTTCTTCACAGCGATGCCATTGAAGAACCATTTTTGGTTCCACAAAGAACCATTCAGTCAAAGATTTTTAAAGAACCTTTGAAGAACCTTCTTTTGCCACAATGAACCTTTTGTGAAACAGAAAGGTTCTTCAGATGTTAAAGGTTCTTTATGGAACCATTTAAACAAAAATAGTTCTTCTATGGCATCATGAAGCACCTTTATTTTGAAGAGTGTAAGTGAACGTAAACAGTTAAGAAAGAAATTGGATGTGTATCATTATATTGGATGTATGTGAGGGGGTTTAAAAAGCCCCCAAAGTAGCCATACTCTTTTTCATACGAGAGAAGATGTATGGTCACCCTACAAATGCCCTTTACAAAAAAAAGGTAAAACAACAATGTCAGACGATTTTGAACTTGGAGGAGAAAATGATATGGAGTTTTTGCCCTACCCTACCTCTTTGAACCGAAGTACACTGACCTTTCCAGCGTGATTACATAATGTGTGAAGATATACAAGCATTTGTGGTTAAGAAGCATATAAAATTTTATTTTTTTAAGAAAATAACTGATCATTTAACTAGATAGGACCCTTATTCCTCAGCTGGGATCTATGAAGTTACATTAAAACTGCAGTTTGGACCATCAACCCGTTGATCCCCAGTGAAGTCCATTATTCCTGGAATTTTTGTGACTGAAAAAAAAGAAACATGAACATCTTGAATGACATGGGGGTGAGTAAATTGTAAGGAAATTTTAATTCTGGAAGTGAACTTCCTTTAAAGCGGCAGACTATATAACGCTGTCGTTCTTGGTGCAAACGGGCCCTAACTGTCCGTTTTTTGTATGAAAAAAAAGCAAGCATTTTTGCTGCATCATATTGTTTCATTCTAGAACAGTAAATGTGTCATTAAGAGTATGTGTGCTAAATTATCTAGAATTGTTGCAGGTAGAAAAAAAATACCGCTTTTTTTTTTTTGACAGACGCACACAGAATTATTTAGTCGAAATCAAGGACCATGAAAGGAGAAAATAGCACCAGCTAATTTCCCCATCTGTGCCGTTCGTTCAGGTTAAGCGGCAGGCAGCAAAAAGAGCGAGAGAGGAGGTGGTAGTGGTGGTGGGGGAAGTAGATGGGGGTAAAAGACTGTCGATCATACGCGCTCCCTCCTCCTCCTCCTCCCGTTCCCCGTCGAGGGCGCGCAGATCAGCGGAGCACTGCGCGCGTGAGTGGCGAGCGTGTGTAACGTTTCTTCTGACACATCAACTCCAAGAGCAGAAACGAGTGAGACTCATCGAAGAGTGAGAAATCCGAGGGGAAAAGACAGATTTCAAACAGTCGGAGAGTATTTGTCAAGCGTTCTGATTTTCCAGCGCTTTCGGTTGGTTTCTTTTTGGAAACCAGGATACCTTTCACAACATGCTAATCGGTAAGCCAGTTCCGATAGAGATGTTTTATATTTGTGTTTGTGGCGTATTCTGTTTAAAAGTCTTAAATGTGCTAATATTGTCACGTTGAGGTGCCCAAACTCCTCGCTCTTTGCGCACCGGCAGACGCACAGCTTTTTAGTCTATAGGTTCACTCGTATTGCTTAATCCATCCGAAATGAGGCAGAAACGAAAACTTTAAAGAAAACATAAGCCAGACGATTTAGAATTTTCCAGAAGCAGAGATGCTCAAGAAGTGATTCTGTGCGTCTGTGTGTGTGACAGATTTGGTTGCTCGCAACGCTTGCAGATGCGCGTCCGACTGTCACACGCGTGCCATCAAACGGTCCTCAGTGTGTCAGCCGATTAACTAGGATGACGTTTGGTCCAGTCAACACCTGCAAAAGCCTGGACTTAATTTTACAAGTCCAGCCTGAAAGATTTTTTTGGATCCGTAATACCCGTTTAATCGCTAGCAGGTGCCATGGTGTTTAAAACACACGTTTTACGTTGACCTCTGTAGTGTGATAGACCAATGGACAGACACAAAAGACAGAAGGAACGAGAGACGATAAAAAGAACGGTGTGTATTTTTGTTAATCTCTTATATGACACGGCCGAGCGCATTGGAATGACATTAAAAACTTTCATGCTCTCTCTCTTTCTTTCTCTCACCCACTCTCGCTTGCTCACTTGTCCTCATAGAAAGACAGTGAGGTAGGCTACAGCAATGCAGAAATTAGCTTTATTCGTTGATGCATCGTAAAAATGTGTGAGATTTTATTCTGCACGTTTTATGAAACACGCGTATTTGAAAAAAAAAAACGTCATTCATTTGCCGGCACTGTTTAAAATTGTGTACTGCGTAGCTTACAAATGATTATTTTTTTAAAAAATAATTTCTTTTTAATTCATGCTAAAAATGTTTGTCTTCTATTAAAGAATTTATTCTTTAAAGTCCTGGTTTAAACGGCATCTTGTCTCCTCAAAACACCTGGTGTTCCTCACAAGAGCTCAAAGCAGCGGAGCGGAAAATTAAAAATGATAAAGGATTGATCCTGGACGCGCTGAAAATGCTTTATCAATAACGCACCTCATTTAAGGAAATCGTTTGAGTTTTCTATTTTTCTTAGCTCATGAATTTCGTTGAGATCGAAGCCGTTTGCTTATACATTTCATCACGGTGCCTTTTCCTTTTGCGTTTCCATTTCGCACAATTTTTGAGTTGTTTCTGATCTTAATGGTTTTTAATAAAATGTGTACTTAATATAGACATTTATAGAAAATATTTAAAAATATAGCCTATTTTTAGTTTCATTTGTAAACGTGTTCTAATTCTATTGGAGGTTTTTCTTTTTATCCAGGTTTTTATGTTGTTAGAATTGCTGTGTTTTAATATATTTGTTCTAAATGGCATTTTTCATTTTAGAATGCATTATTTAGATTT
Organism: Labeo catla; assembly: GCA_012976165.1. Lineage (NCBI taxonomy): Eukaryota > Metazoa > Chordata > Actinopteri > Cypriniformes > Cyprinidae > Labeo > Labeo catla. The sequence continues at coordinate 186,342 of VONZ01000295.1, read as the reverse complement.
TCTAAGGCTTTTAAAATACCTTGTAAGTAATATAAAAAAAACAGGAAAGATTTAAATGTCCTTGCACCTCCTCGCCTCTCAATTTCTCTCATTATTAGCTAGATACCAATGCTCTTTTAGCTTAGCAACACAGACAAAAGGACACACAGATGTTGCACAGCTAGACAAAGTTACCAAAGCCACAAAGCTGTTTAAATAAAGACGCTCAGATTAAATCCAAGGAAATGGAGGAAAAGACAAAGAGAGGAGGAAAATGGATAGAAAGCTGCAGCATGAAATGGCTTCAGTGTTAGTCTGAAATCAGTACAAAGGCGATCACCATTAAGTGTACAAGTGTGTATGTTAATTATCCACCACGTTACACTCAGGCGTGAATTACCTGCTAATGTGAAGACCTGAATAGCACAGGTTATAAGGACAAAGGTCATGCCCTTGACATTCTTTAACAGCCTAAGTTGCATGCACCGACTAAACCTTTTTTGTGTTACCACCGTGTTTTATTTTTTGTGCTTTTGGCATATGATTTTTTTTCACATGTCCGAGTGCTTTGCATAAATCAGCAGACAGTTTCTGTCTCGAACATTCTTCCCTGTATTTGCAGAGGTGTTTGAATGTAAGTGTGTGCTGTTCTCCGGGCCGAAGTCGCACCGTGATCATTGGATTTTTTGGCTCTGTTTTCTCAACCCCCCTCTCACTGTCATGGTTTCAGTTGTCGTGGCAGCGCCCCAGCCCGTGTGTTTGTAAGCGTGGGGAATGCGGTAATACCATCCTTTAAGCGAATGCTCTTTGCCAGCCGCATATTACTACAGCACTCTCTAGGAAGGCCACACCGAAACACTGCAAACTCAATGTAAGACATTTCATTCAAAATCATGTTTTTAGAAACATATCTGCAAATTGTTAGAAATTCCATTTTAGAACTAATGTTCCTAAATGATTCAAATTGTGTTGTTTTTCCAGTGTATGTTAAATAGGTACATTTATTATGAATAATTATTGTAATCATTTTTCCACCTAATGTAGTTCATTATGCTAATATTAAACTGTTCACAGTGACCAAGGCAGAAACTTAAAACATTTATATTAAATGTGACCTCAAATGTGCTTTTAAAGTCATTTTGCAGAGGTTTAGAATGTGGCTCGTCCAATCAGAATTTAGATTAATCTCCGTTATAATAGAGATTTGATCCAAATTCTTCCATCGTTCTTGTGATTCACTGCAGATGTTTTGCCATTGCATCCCTCAGTCACCACCTTGGAAATTCAGACACTGCGTCACCTTTTTATGTTCTGATCTTTTTACGTTGGCCTTCGGCATGGCCTCCAAATATTTACCACCCCGCATTTATCACCCCATGACGCAGTGCACTGATGCATCATATTATATCGTCGTCCAGACTGAATGGTCTGAAACCCGCGTTCCTTTGTAAGATTCTGCGTTTCGGCTCGCCGGAGCCTCTCCTTTCGGTAATGGTGGTTATATTCAACTCATCTATTTAGTGACGCAGTGAGTGTGTGTCTGCTCCCCGTAGAACGTCGAATGAGTGACAGGGCGAGTCATTAAAATGAAATGACGGCATGGGCTTGATTGGCCTGTCAGTAGTCTGATGTGCTCGTGTGTATGTGTGTGTGTTTGAGCGAGTGTGTGACAATGACAAGAGGGTAAGGCATATGCTCTCAGCAGGGGTTACAAGACGAAAAATGACCAGCTATAAATGTGTGTTTGTGACTGTTTATCAAAACAGGCTGAGAGCGAGTGTATGTGTACATGGTCAATGCGCCGAGCTGTTTTTCTAAACACAGACTCACCTTGCACTTGACTTCATGACCCAGAGAGAGAAAGAGATGTGGGATGAAACGAGGATTGTTGAGTCTGTGTTCACCTGAAATGGATGGAAATTTGCTGTCTTTCTTTCTCTCTCTCTGATTAGAGTGTGACAGTCTTTGAAGCAGCTCAGTGCTGCCGCAACCCACCCATAATCTTTCTACCCACACAACTTGCTTTTCTTTAGCTTCAGTCTCTCTCTCTCTGTCTGTCTCTCGCTGAGTAAATACCTTCTATTCCCGTTCCTTTATGAGGAAGCTGATAAGGAATGTCTTTCATCCACAGTAGATCGGCTTCTTCCATCCCAGCTTAAGAGAATGTGTGTGTGTGTGTGTGTACGCCCATGTGCACAGTGATTTTGGGATTAAGTTTTTCCTGTACCCCAGCCATAACAATAGTGTCTGTCTGTGTATGTTTTATGTGTTTGTCTACAGTGTGTACGTCCGCACTTTATATATGGAGCTTGTGCACTTGCTAGAATGACCATCATGTTTTAAGATAAACTGGCTGAATTAAGCAAAATGTTGAATTAACCATAAAAGACAGCATCAGAAATTCATTTCAATTCCGTAATATGACATATTTCCTAGTCCAACAAATTATTTAGCGAAAACTTATTTAAACGTGATTTTTAAAAAATTAGATTGCAGTTGTATTTTAATGATATGTTTGGTTCATAGTCTCATGGCCTTGGTTACATCAGCAAAAAAGAATAGCAATTTTAGAGGTCTCTTAGATTAATGTGTGCTAATGGATCATGCATAATAGGATCTTTATATAAAATATTGATATTTATTGATATTCCTTACCTAACGTCCAAGTTTGGGGTTGGTACGATTTAAAAAAAAAAATAAAAAAAATCTCCTTTGCAGTAAAACATTAATACTGTTTAATAATATACTATTTAAAGTTAATATTTTCCGATTAATATATTTTAAAAATGAATTTATTTATGTGATGTCAAATCTGAATTTTCAGCATCATTACTCCAGTCTTCAGTGTCACATGATCCTTCAGAAATCATTCTAATATTTCACCCTGGACTACAAAACCAGTCATAAGGGTCAGTTTTTTGAAATCGAGATTTATACATAATCTGGAAGCTAAATAAGCTTTTCATTGATGTATGGTTTGTTACAATAGGGAAATATTTGGTTGAGATACAACTATTTGAAAATCACCTTTAAATTTGTCCAAATTAAGTTCTTAGCAATGCATTTTACTAATCAAAAATTAGTTTTTGATATATTTATGGTAGGAAACTTACAAAATATCTTCATGGAACATGATCTTTAATTTAATACCCTAATGATTTTTGGCATAAAAGAAAAATCTAATTTTGACCCATACAATGTATTTTTGGCTATTGCTACAAATATACCTGTGCTACTTAAGACTGGTTTTGTGGTCCAGGGTCACATATGATGATTAAAAAACATAGAAACAATAATCCTATTATTATCAATTTTAAATACAGTTGAGCTACTTTATATTATTGTGGAAAGAGTGGTACATTTTTTCACGATTATATAAAGAATAAAAAGTTTTTTTTTTAATTTAAAAATATATATGTTTTTGTAACAATGTCATCCTTAATAAATAGAAATTAATATAAATCAATTTAATGCACCCTAAGTAAAATTTTTGGTGTTTATTAGTTAACTGCATTAATTAACATGAACAAAGAATAAACAATACTTCTACAGCATTTATTAATCTTAGCTAATGTTAATTTCAGCATTTACTAATGCATTGTTAAAATCATAAATTGTGTTTGTTAACATTAGTTAATGAACAAACAATGAACAATTGTATTGTTTAAACAAAGAATAATAAACAATGTAATAAATGTATTGTTCATTGTTAGTTCATGTTAGTTAATACATGAACTCCAAAGTTTGAATAATAGTGTATTTTAATGTTTAATTTTGAAATCACATTTCATTTGATGTTGTTTTAATATTTAAATTTAATGCCAGCATGAAATTGCATTTGCAACCCAATTTAATTCTTGAATGCTAATGTGCTGGATTTCCAAATTATGCTAAAAATGCAAAGACCTGATTTTATCTATCTGGAATAATTTGATCCTGCAAAGTTGTTGTTTCATACCAGAAAAGAAACAAGACCTAAAATCCAAAAGTACGGTTGCAGTGAGTTGTAAAGAGACAAAATGTCCCAAGAATCAGGCCATATTTATGTAAGCCTCTACCTGCTGGGACCCGAGATGGTGGCTGTGAGACGTGGAGGCTGAAGGTCAAGTTCTCCCTCGAGAGCATCTATAATTTGCTATTATTGCCGTCGCCTTTATTGCGTTAATGTTAATCTGCATTAAATTACTGCGCTGACTGTTGACAGGTTTTTGGAAAGGCTTGTTTAGCTTGTTTAAATAGATAAGTGGCTATTGGTTAACATTATCTTTTGAAAAGGTACATCTTTTAGAAGTAAAAAACATTTTGTTTTGAATTTGATGAAACATAATGAAAGGTTTTGTTTTTTGAAAAATGTATAGAAATGTGCATTATGAAAATAAATATGCATATTTCATGCTTTTTTGTTTGTGTGCGAAAGCAAACAGATTGTGTATTGTAATGTCAGTTTGTTGTCCCAGTGGTCACGTCGAGCTGTTCCCAATTATATTGACACATTTAAGAGCGGTTCCCGCCATTAGTTTTTTTGTCACCTTGTCAGTTCTTTCTCCTGCCCATAAGTGAGCAAGTCCTCGCAGTAGCGCCAAATCGTTTATCCTCTCGCATCGTCTCTGCAGTGGGAGCCATTTTGGTGCCACAGTTTCGCTGTAGTAACTGAGCCCAGAGGGGGCAACAGAGAAACCGCAGGACCGGCTCGAGCCAGCGTAACAAAAATAGTACCCCCCGTCCCCGTCCTCCAGGCCAACTGGCCTTTTTGGTTCCTCTCGTCGCTGACGGGAAGGTGACTTTGGCGGGCAGCCACTGTTATCTCCGCTCTGCTTTGACTCATAGTGATCATGGAGGTCATTAAGGGCAGGAAGAGGTCTAACTGCCCCCCTACCGGACCCAGTGGTGCCAATGTTCTCGAAAGGCCCTTCAAAGTGGGGGTGATGAGTCCAACCAGTTCTCCTTGAGTGCTAATAGCCCACGTACGCACACTGCGCACACACACAGAAGGATCAGAAAGTGGAAGGGCAGGGTTGATTGGGGGTAATTTGGGGATTTTGGAAGGGCAGCTATTTCGACTACAAATGTCCCTGGAGAGAAAGAGGGGAGGAGGGGGGAGGGAACAACAGGGATAACACGCACACACTCGCGCTCTGTCATGTGCGCGCACACACACAGCATTGTTTGGTTGTGTTGGCCACATTGATACATGGGTGCGCCGTGGGATGCTGGAGGTGTGTGCGGTGGCCTAGAAACATCATCACACCCGTGGCTCCGGACAGGAGGGAGAGGGGGGTCTGGAGAGGTAATCCTGTCTTTAGGCTCTTACAAAGAAGGTCAGTACTGCCCATGGGCCCGTCCTCTCCGCTTCTCTCCTCTCCTCATCATGTTGTTCCAAACCCATATGGGTTTCTTATTTCTGTGGAATACAAAATGAGATGCTTGAATGAATGTTCACGCTGCTCTTTTTCTATGTAACTCTATCATAACAGGGAAACTTTAAAGTAAATACTTTTACATGATTCTAAAACTAAATAAATGGCCTCAAAAGCACTGTATATTGTAAAACCTTAAATATAAAAATGCCACTAGATGGCAACAATATTAGACTGAGGAGAATTCAACAGAGACTGAGACATTTATTATTAGAAATGAATGCTTATATTCAGCAAGGATGCATTCAATTGATCAAAAATTACAGTGAAGATTTATTTTAATGTTACAAAAGATTTCTATTTTTAAAAAAATGCTGTTCTTTTAAACTTTATATTCATCAAAGAATCCCAAAAAATGTACCATGGTTTCCATAAAAATATTAAACAGCGCAACTGTTTTCAGAATTAATTATAATGATTTTTGAGCACCAAATCAGCATATTATAATAATTTCTGAAGAATCATGTGACACTGACGACTGGAATAATGACTGATGAAAATTTAACTTTGCATCACAAGAATACGTACGTTTTTAAAATATACACTGTCATTCAAAAGTTTAAGATCAGTAAGGTGTTTTTTTAAAGAAGTCTTTTCTGCTCATCAGTGCTGAGTTTATTTGGTTAAAAATACAGAAAAAAACTGTAATATTGTGAAATATTATTGCAGTTTAAAACAGTGGTTTTCTAATAAGTATAATTTTATTATACTTTAAAATAGAATTTATTCCTGTGATTCAAAGTTGAATTTTCTGAATATTACTGCAGTCTTCCGTGTCACATGATCCTTCAGAAATCATCCTAATTATCAATGTTGGAAACAGATGTACTGCTTTTTTTTATTTTATTTAGTTTTATTTCATTTTTTGATACCTGTGATACTTTTTTTCAGGATTGTTTGATGAATAAAACAGTAAAAAGAACAGCATTTATTTAAAATAGAAATCTTTGGCAGCAATATACACTACCGTTCAAAATTTGTGGTCAGTAAATTTTTTCTTTCCTTTTTTTTGAAAAAAAAAATTGATAAAAAAAACAAAAAGTGATAGTAAAGACTTAGATTGGTAGAAAAAAATTCTGTTTGGAAAAAAGCTGTTCTTTTGAACTTTTTATTCATCAAAGAATCCTGAAAATATCTCAGGTACCAAAAAAAAATTAAGCAGCATTGTTTTTGAAATTCATAACAAATCAGTATATTAGAATGATTTCTAAGGATCATGTGACACTGAAGACTGGGGTAATGATGAAAATTCAGCTTTGCCTTGCAGAAATAAATTATATTTTAAGGTATATTAAAATAGAAAACTGTTATTTTATATTGAAAGAATATTTCATAATATTCCTTTTTTTTTTTGATCAAATACATGGAACTTTGATGAGCACAAGCGACTTCTTACAAAATATTACAAATCTTACTGATCCCAAACTTTTGAACGGCACTGTATAACATAGAAAACTGTTATTTCAAATTGTAGTATTTCACAATATCAGTGTTTTACTGTATTGTTGATTAAATACATTTTGGTGCTTTATTATTTGACACAGCATTGCTGAGCATAAAAGACTCAAATAAATAAAGAGCAATTATCAACCTCAAACTTTTTAACAGTACTGTGTACTGAACTTAAAAAATTAAAACAATTATACAGTACAAACTTAACAAAATCTAAACTGACTTCCAAAGAAACACACACACTTTTTTGTCTCATTGGAGCTTGGTGGGCCATCTCATCTTTCATTGAATAAACGTGAACGTGAACATTCTCCTTTAATTTTCCATAGAGAAAAATCCTACTTCAAATGTTTGATTTCTGGTTGAGCTAACCCTTAAAGGGTTAATTGGTTATCCTTTCTTCCCAAAGTCTGTGCTCTTGAGAAGCATGACTAAGGCTTTAAGACAGAAAAGTAATTAGCCAGCTAGTCACTTAGGATGTAGTGTAGTTTAATATCTGGTTTAAGTCAGCTAAGCCTCTAAGCCTCTTAGTCTGGAGATGGCTTGATTGGCTTAGTTTTGGATCTGATACAACAGATCAAAATCAGTCTGTCCCAGTTACACAATCAAATATGATATTATCAGTGTTTTTAATGTGTTTAAATGCATGCTTATGAGTGGGAGAGAGCAAGAGAAAGAGATGAAGAATACAACCGCTTAAATCTATCCGAGTCCGTTACATGGAAGGTCATTTCACTTAACGTGCTAGGGAATATATTTCCTGTGAGATACATCAAGGCTACAGAAGAATAGAGAGGGTGAAAAGGAAACTGTGATGTTGTGTGTGTGTGAGAGAGAGAGACACACACAGCATCTTCTATCAGTAGTGAGCATTGTATTGGCTCTGATGCGCTCTGTCTGCCCAAATCCACTGCCTGAAGGTGAAGTCAATGCATCACCTTGACAGTGTTTGTGTGTGTGAGAATGTGCACACATATGCATGTGTGTTTCTGTAGATCTATGTACATGTTTAACCTTTATGTTCATGAGCTTGACTTTTGCTGTTTTTATGTTTGAGGTCACTGTGAAAGCCGTTTCTGCCAGGGAATGGGAAAGTATGAATTGTGAGATAAAAAGTTGGAATTACGTTTTTACATTTTTTTATTTATGTGGCAGAAATGGGCTTCCATAGGTCCCAGATGTGATGTACATATAAAATTAAAAACAATAGATGGGCTTATTTTCACTTCATATTCCTCTAACCTAATCAAAAACATAAAGGGACAGTTCACTCAAAAATGAAAATTCTGTCATCAATTACTCACCCTCACGTCGTTCTAAACCCGTAAGACCTTTGTTCATCTTCAGAACACAAATTAAGACATTTTTGATGAAATCTGAGAGCTTTCTGACCCTGCATAGACAGCAACGCGACTACCACGTTCAAGGCCCAGAAAGGTAGTAAGGACATTGTTAAAATAGTCCATGTGACATCAGTGGTTCAACATTAATTTTATGAAGTTACAAGAATACTTTTTCTGTGCAGAAAAAAAAAAAGGGTGAATAATGAGTGACAGAATTTTCATTTTTGGCTGGTTGTAATGTAACATGGTTTTTGTTTAAGAGTAATTTGACCCCAAAATTGAGTAACGGATGATTAATTAGCATAGTGATTGGCAGATTACTTTATTACCAGTAGATAATGGAAGACATATAAATGAGTGTGTAAGTGTGGATTTGACCCACTCTGTATTCCTCTCTGCTGTGTTATCCTGCTGAGGGCTTTTACCTGTTTGTCTGGATGAATAATGCATAATGCAAAAGTTACACACTCTAACACCATAGAACTCACAGGCCAGTTAGTGGATATGTGTGTGTGTGTGTGTGTGTGAGTGTGTATTATTATCACTAGGGTTGGGTGATATAGCAAATATTCAGAGTGATTTTGCTGGTGCTAATGTGTTTGAGAACATCAGGATGATTTTAATGCGCTTTAATGATTTGTTCTGATCATTTCAGTGAATTGATTTTAAACTCTTCAGAGATTTTTCTGTGTTATCAGTTAGAAATCTGTTCAGATGTTTTATTGATAATATATAATGGAGTCTAAATGTTTCAGACCCTATTGGAAATCTCAAAATTAAAATGAAAAATGTTATTTTTATTCAAATTGAAGAAAAAAAAAAACTTTAAATAAAAATCTTTAAATAAACATTTATAACATACACTGATAAAAATCATTTTGTGGTGAAGTAAATGCTACGGAAAACAAATGTAAATTCTACATTAAATAATTCTATATTAGTACTCAAATTAAAGGATTAGTTCACTTCCAGAACAAAAATGTACGGATAATTTACTCACTCCCTTGTCATCCAAGATGTTCATATCTTTCTTTCTTCAGCCGTAAAGTAATTATGTTTTTCGAGGAAAACATTTCAGGAATGTGAATAGTGGGAATAGTGGATTTCTATGGTGCCCCCGAGTTTGAACTTCCAAAATGCACTTTAAATGCGACTTCTAAGTTCTCTAAACAACATCAGCCGAGGAAGAAGGGCCCTATTTAGCAAAGTGATCGGTTGTTTTCTAAAAAAAATTTACAATCAGTATAATTTTTACCCACAAATGCTCATCTTGGTCTAGCTCTGTGTGAACTCTGTGTATTCCTGTTTCTGACAGTTAGGGAATGTCGAAAAACTCCCATTTCATTTTCTCCTCCAACTTCAAAATCCTCCTACATCACTGCAGAAGTACCGACTCAGTGTTTACAAAGTGAACATGCAAAGAAGATCAAATGCCCTTTACAAAAAAGGTAAAACAGTCATGTAGGACGATGATTTTGAAGTTGAAGGAGAAAATTAGATTTTTTTTCACAGTTTTCGAGTTGTATTTACACAGTTTTATGGTTGCTCTTTTGTAAGGTTTAGTAACTTGCTTGTTTTGTAACATCTGGAGTTCATTTTCTACTCAAAATAACCCATTCTTACTCAAACACTATCCACTGATTGTTAGTGTCATTATGTATAATGTACTAAGTATTGAGTAAACATAGTATCTTAAAAAGGATACCAAAGTGTCTACTTGCTTACTTAAATGTTTGTAAGTTAACCACTTCCTTTAATAACGTTTTTTTAGTGCTACATTGGTTGTGTAAAGTTTACAAACTGACTGAATGAAATTTACTTGAGCATTGCAGCGTAAACTTAAAATAAGAAAGTATTAAAGTAAGAAATCACTTACCAAACTCTAACTGCCACATTTAATTAGCTTATTTCCTTTGCTAATTTTACATGACTTTTACATGGCAGAAACTTGCAAAAGAAAAATTAAGTACATTTTACTTTTCAGTGTAAAATGAATAATAACATTTTAAATTCTGACCTTACTAAATTTGTGACAGTGATCATGTGAACTCCTTTGTAAAAAAGACTGGACTTTGTTGCTTCGACTGAGCTTTTACTTAAATTGGTATGCTAATAAAATAATTTCTAATAAAATGAATTGTATTAAAATGCAAAATGCACTTTCACTGGTGTTCTCAGATTTTAAAAGCAGAGAAAAATGACTCTATGCCATTTTAGATAAAATACATATTGGGATATTTATCAAATGTCATCTAAAGACCGAAAAATATTAAAAAACATTTTTTTTAGCTATATATATAATTTTACTCATTTGTTTTGATTAGGTTAGAGCAGGCCTTCTTTAATATTCAGTAAGTCCCTCCTGTTTCAAAAGAAAAGGAGATCAGAACAGAGGAAGAGAGAACAGAGAAGAAAGAACAGAGAGATGGACAGATAAGAGCGAAATGAATGTCAGAAGTGTTACGCTTTGTGCGGTTCTTCAGTTAAATCACCAAAAGGCTGTTTAATAAGTCGACATGTCTTCGGTTAGCGGAGGGACCGCGGGGACCGTTTATAGCGGCGCGCGGTTGATGTCACGAGGGGGAGGACGGTAAATGAAGTCGCACAGATGTGCTTGTGTAGATTAATGTCTTCATTGAGCTGCCATTATTTGGCATGACGCATGAGGCTTATTTAAAACAATTACAGACCACTGCTGCCAAATTCAGCTCCCAACTCATTTGCCAGGCTCTTCGATAAAATACGAAAGTGGTCTAAAAAAACACATTCACACGCAGGAAATAGGGCGAGTGGGAAGGGACGCTTCAATGACATTACGTCCTTCAAGAGGTGCTGCATCTATTGAAGCAGTAAATAGATATGCAAAAAGATAAAACTGAACACCTGCTTACTAATGAACCGCAATGCTGTTCCTGGGATAGATGGAGAGCGACAAAATGACGGGTGCAGATACATAGATATCCCTATATGTTTAGCCCTCCATCTGCGTGACACATTTTCCGCCATTTTCGCCGTGCATTTGCATTTACGTTCACGCTCTCAGTAGCACTATACAGGTTGAATAATGGGATTTTAAAAACACTTTTCCTTATCATGCTGCTGCAGTCTCCCACTGCATTAACATCAGGCACGTCTAATCTCACTCGTTAAGTCTGGGGGTGTGGATATATGTTGTGCTTTTCGTCAGTAACGTGTTTAATCGTGTAATAAGTGATGTTTATTTTGAGGTCGCAGCTCTTAAGCGGGTGCTGACACAGGAAATGACTTCATTTAAACAGGAAATGAACTCCACTATGCTTCTGTCAGTGCACATCACTTCATAAGTGGCTGTGATTGAGCACTCATTTTCTACGTGTTGAGGTGTCTGTGTATTAAAAGAGAGACAGAGAGACATTTCGTGTTTGTGTATGAAATTCATTATGTTAACATGGCACTTACTTTGCTGTTTTTTATTTATTGCAAGGAAATTCATACATGTTTAGGCGTGATTTAAGTGTCCAAGTGTCTCCAAATATTTTGGGGTCACTGGATATAGTATATAATCAGTATATTGCTTTTATATAAAGAATTAAAGAAATAAATGTTACTGTAATCTGTTACAGTTACTGAGAAAACAATTACAGATACTTACGAAAATGTTAACGATTATAAAAAGGGTTGCATCTGAATATTTTCTCACACACAGAGATTGAATTGATTTCTTTCCCAAATTGCATTGACTGCTCTAAAATATGAGACGCCAGTGGCCAGTGTTTTAGGAGTTTACAACACAGAAAAAGACACATGCTTGTTTGATAACTGTTTAATTTTCTATTTGGGTTTATGTATGTGCTTTATTTTTTAAAATTGACTGTTTTTTCCAAGGCATTGTTAGATGCCAGTGTTTCCAGTATCATAGCTATTAAACTACATCTTGCTATGATTTGTATTTAACCTCAGAACAATCTCAGAGTAAAAAAAGATGCTGAAGTCTGATTTTATGGTGGCTGTGCTTCAGAAATGTTTCTAATCTAAATTCAAGTGATGAGGGGTTTTGAAAGTCTGACAGTAATCAGTGTTGAGCACTACTGTAATGTTAACCCTGCCTGCTTTAAATGTTTCAAAATGATTAACAGTTGAAAACATTTGTTAGAAATTTAGAAAAGTAATCAAATGTAATCAGTTACATTACTTTAATGAAGTAATTGAAGTAGTTACGTTACTTATTACATTATAAATAGGGTAACTTGTAGAGATGTAATGGTATTATCAATATCGTGGTATCGCGGTTATCGTGGTTACATGACGATAGGTCTTCCGAGCAAAAAGTGTAGTTTTTAAAATATATTTCTTATTCTAACACAGTTGTGTTTTGGGCTTTTATGCTTTGGCACAGTATCTGTCAAACGAACTAAAACTGAAAGCACAATATGACTTAATCCCTTCATTAGGGTTGCAAAAAAGTGGAAAATTTCCAGTAAAGTTTGGAAACTTTCCAGGGTTTTTTAGATTATTCCAGGGATTTTTGGAAAGTTTCTGGAAACTTTCCACACGTTTGCAACCCTACCCTTCATCAAGTCTCTTTTTGCTGCGCGTTTCAAAGTGAAGCGTGCACTTTGTTAGGGCAATCAGCTCGTGATCCAGTGTTTTTGGCACCTCAGAACGGCTCAGTTCACAGTGAATGCAGTGAACTCATTTTGTTGCTTGTGCTGTGAGTTTACTGTGCATTTGGGAATGCAACGGCCACCGGTTATGTTTTATTTTCGCAGCAGATGATTACAGCGTTCACTAGATTTGTAGTGAGACCCATTTTTGTAAGCCTGTTTTCACTGACGCTCTAGTTTTCTGACAAAATTAAAGCTCTACTGCCGTTTACGTCGAAATAAAAGCTTAAAAATTCAGTATGAATTGCTGACAGCTAGCGGTAAATGGGTACTGCAATTCAAAATTCGAAATATTTCTTTCAAGTGTAGAAATTTGGAAAAAAGTATTGTAATTTCCTTACTGTAGCGTAAAGTAAAAAAAAATATATACCTATGAAATATAAATTTACAGTGCAATTGTTTTACAATATATGGCTATTGCAGTCATAGGAATAACAATAATATAAAAATGTTATTATTATATTCTAATTTGTTTGGCTTCCTAAAACACCAGTGTGAATGTAATTTAGACTGAGACTGTATAGCACAAATAAAAAGGGATGAGTCCCCTTTAAAGTTTTTTCTGACTGAAGTTTTCTTAGGTAAGAACATGGGTTGGAGCTCTTAGGTATGAACTCTCAAAGTGCGTTACATAAAATAATTTATCTTTAAAATACACCTGAAGACAATGGACAGGGGCATAGGAGACCAAAAGAAAAAGAAAAACCAAAAAATAAAGAAAAATCTTGCACACTAGCAATACTTGCACAAGTATCAAGATTTTCAGTATCAGTAGCAGGATTTTTCCTTGTTTTTTAACTTTAAAAGTTAAAAGTCTTCATTTATCAAGACTTCATAGCGTGATATTATTGTATTGTGAGATTTTGATATTGTTACATCCCTAGTAACTTGTAATCTGTAACCTATTACATTTCCCTACACTGATTATTATTTTATTATTAAGAATAATATTAATAATAAAAAATAATAGTACACTAAGAATGTTTTACAATGGCAATTTTTACAATTGTACAATGTTTACATTATAATCAAAATACATGGTTAATAGTACATTAATTAAATAATATTTTAAATTATTATTATTGTTGTTGTTGTTGTTATTATTATTATTATTATTATTATTATACACCATAAACACGAGTGTTTAGACACATTTGGACACTTAAGTCGCCTCTAAAAATGTAAGAAATTAGACTGCATTTTAAAAAAATAAATATTAATAAATAAAATAAAATAATAAATTAAAAAAGAACCATTATTAATTTGAACTTAATTCTATAATTAACATTAATAATTAAAATAATTAGTAGACGAAGAATATTTTCCACAATCAGGAGTCTTGATTTAAAATGATTCTGTTTGTCGTCTTTTCTAATTTTACAGTTTTTAATAGCGCTTTTTTATAGCTATATACTACAAAAAGAGCAAAACCCTTTTTAAAGAACATTGTCTTATCAGTGTAACAACTGCACAGCCTTTGGCAAGATTTCGCTGTCGCTATCAGTCCGCTCTCGCAGCACACACACACACTCACACAGTGTGATTGAGATAAGAAAACAGCATGCGCTCTCCCTCTGCATATATTCACCCTGCAGTCATGACGCTCACAAATAAGAGCATACTTCCTCTCTATTTCTCATTGCTTTCCTTGTGTTCCTTGCTTTCCTCCTCATCTGCATGGGATTTTTTTTTCCACGTGCCACTGTGGTTTACAGAGGCGTAACAGATGAATGAGTGTGATACTTTGATTTTATATTTATGTCCTGCAATTCCTGCTCTTTATCAATTTGATATTTGCAGCCGTGTACCAAACCTCTCACCCTCCCTTCCTTCAGCCGGACTCTCTGGGGGAAAAAGAAAAAAGGAGTAATTTATCACTGTGCAGCCTCAGGGTGTTTAACACACACACACACACTCTCTCTCTCACACACACACAGAAGCCTTAGGCTTTATTGTTCCTTTGTGGCAGATGGGTTGCCCGCTTTGCACCATTGGTTTTGATGATGCTCTCCCTCTCAGTCTCTCTCTCTGGAATGCACACGCTTGCACACCTACTGAAGAGCTTTTATTTGACAGTATGGCACGTAAAATGTGCTTTTTGGGGCCATATGGGCTGCATTTATTGAGTGGACAATAAGTTAGTAGTTATTTGTTTTTTTATGCACGCGTGTGTGTGAGTCATGGGTGTTTTAGAACGTTTTTCCAATTGTGATTTTGTGTTGATTTCAATTATAAATAGATTTGATGATGTTAATGATTAATGAAAGGCATTAAATGTTATTTCAACGCACAGCACTCTGCGCTTGAGGCTCCTAGTCACGCTCGAACGCTCTGTCTTCTGATCTTATCATTTAATCACGTCGTTTATTGTCTCCTTTGGGCTCGCTAACACTATTTTCTGATTCTGATGCAGTCTATACAGGTTACATGAGCAGTACGTTCACACCGCAGGCGACACGAGCGAATAATATTCACCTGCCTTGTTTAATTCACAAACTCTCTGATGAATTTTTACTGAACACAGTTGAAGTTAAAGCATGTTTATTGCTTAATAACATTATGCTGTTCATCTTTGTATTAAAGTTTAAGTGACGCTTTATAAAAATGGAGCTGAACGATCTTTTCATCTGAAAAAAAAGAAAATATATAATGAATATATAATGTAAATACATGGTAGATTTGATTTCTATTGTGCTATATATATCACGTGTTTGCTGAATATGCCCAAAAGGCACATGAATTCATTCC
Source organism: Labeo catla (assembly GCA_012976165.1). NCBI lineage: Eukaryota > Metazoa > Chordata > Actinopteri > Cypriniformes > Cyprinidae > Labeo > Labeo catla. The sequence continues at coordinate 170,760 of VONZ01000295.1, read as the reverse complement.
AAGTATGTTTTGTAAACTGCTTTTTAATGTGGCTGAGGCAGAAGCACCGTGTCGGCTCCTTCTGGATCCAAGCAGAGAAGATGATAAGACGTTATTAAAAGACGCTCTTATTTTGAATGGCGAATAGGCCATCATAATGAACAGGAAAGATGCTCATACAACATTTTTTTTTTTTTTTGCACCCTGCATTCTCTCCATTCTCTTGGGAATGTATCAGCTAGATAGATAATATGTTACTGACAGAATCTCTTGTTTGTGATATTGCATATGCAGATTTGAGATATGCAGAGTAGAGATTTGTATTCAAAGTCGCTTTGAACATAAATGTAGATCAGTCAAGGTCAAACATTCTTTTAGAAATTTGATCCTTGTATCTTTTTGTGCAAGTGGTTTGAGTAATATTCTTCTTGTATTCAGTTGTGCATGGTTGAAAAGTTTGCGGTGAATAAGATTAGTATGATTTTTTTTGAATTGGAATTTATGTTTTAAAAGATTTCAGTTTCAAATAAATGCCGTTCTTTTGAACTCTTTTTTTTAATAATATGAAGCATCTCAACTGTTTTTGACACAATAATAAGAAATATTTCTTGAGCATCAAATCAGCATATCAGAATGATTTCTAAAAGATCATGTGACACTGAAAACCGGAGTAATGATGCTGAAAATTAAGCACTGATCACAGGAATAAATTACATTTTAAAATACACTACCAGTCAAAAGTTTTTGAACAGTAAGATTTTTAATGTGTTTTAAAGAAGACTCTTCTGCTCACCAAGCCTGCATCTATTTGATCCAAAGTACAGCAAAAACAGTGAAATTCTGAAATATTTTTACTATTTTAAATAACTGTTTCCTATTTGAATATATTTTAAAATGTAATTTATTCCTGTGATTTCAAAGCTGAATTTTAAGCATCATTACTCCAGTCACACGATCCTTCAGAAATCATTCTAATATTCTGATTTGCTGCTCAAAAACATTTCTTATTATTATCATGTTAAAAACAGTTGAGTAGAATTTTTTCAGGTTTCTTTGATGAATAGAAGGTTCAGAAGAACAGCATTTATCTGAAATAGAATCTTTTGTAACATCATAAATGATAAAAGATCATCACTTTTGATCAATTTAAAGTATCCTTGCTAAATAAAAGTATTAATTTCTTTCTCTGCCCAAAAAATAATAAAATAATAATACGGACAGCTTTTGAATGGTATAGTGTATAATGTTACAAAACCTTTTTATTTCAGATAAATACTGATCTTTGGATCTTTCTGTTTATCAAAGAATCCTGAAAGAAATTTACTCAAATGTACTGTTTTAAATATTGATAATAATAATAATAATAATAATAATGTTTCTTGAACAGCAAATCAGCATATTAGAATGATTTCTGAAGGATCATGTGACACTGAAGACTGGAGTAATGATGCTGAAAATTTAGCTTTGATCACAGGAATAAATTACATTTTAAAATATATTCAAATAGAAAGCAGTTATTTTAAAGAGTAAAAATATTTCAAAATATTACTGCTTTTTTGTTTTTTTTATTAAATAAAGGCAGGTTTGGTGAATCTTACTGTTTAAAAACTTTTGACTGGTAGTGTATATTCAAATAAAACGGTGTTACTGTATTTATGATTAAGTAAATGCATCCTTGTTGAACATAAGATACGTTTTTAAAAAGCAAATAATCTTTCTGGCCCCAAATATTAGACTTTTTGATCCTGGCGGAATCTAAATGATTTATGGGGGCGGCCATTTGGAGCACGCACAAATATAAAATGTTATTTTGAGACCGGCAGATTTGTACATTCACACACGCATACAAAAGCACTCCATTAAATTGAGATTTCTGGGTAGATTCAATTCGGCATGAGTGAACACATCATGATGTTTCATTAGCCATTATTATTCACTCACATGTGAGTCTGGACACGCACACACCAACACACAAACACACACACACGCACTGCCAGAGACCCCTAATTACGTACTTGATTCTATGTAAGCTGGCAGGTGAACTGCAAAATGAACAGGGACACACAAATAACAACAAAGGAGGAGAGGAAGGCAAAAAATAAAGGAGGGAGAGAATGGCTCTCTTTTTTTCACTCTGTTGCTTAATTGATAAAATCTTTGCTCATTATGCTTACCGTATTACATGTGCATCATCATCCAATCAGATCCCCTGGTTTTAAAGGTCAGTGTTGGTTGACCTCTGTGTTCTGGAAGGGTCTTCCTGCTGCAACTAATTAATTCTGCTTGTTTCTGTCCCTCTGACACCCGGCTTCAGCGAAGCCTACAATCATTCCATCATTTCCTCTCTCATTATGTTCTTCATGCGCTGTTACGTCTAATCAAAACCGGCATACTCGTCCTTTAGGATTGTTCTCTTGAAGGGAACAGAGAGAAGAAGCGATGTAGGGAAGGACAGAAAGAGAGAAAGAAAGACATGCAGGTCAGAGAGAGGTGGACGGAAAGAGAGGGAGAGTGAATTGAAGAGATTTGGGAGTGAGTCCTGATTATGGTTGCTGAAGGGTTTCGACAGACTGGTGCAGAGAAGAAAGACAGACTGGGGAATTGATTGAAATGTGTTTTTTGTGCAGCCTTTAAGAACGAGAGAGCACCTGACTGCAGATTATTTATTTATTTATTTATTTAGACTTTTTCTTTTAAAGAAGGAGGCATCTGACTGGCCTGAGGAATGGAAAGACGCACGCAGGGATGCTTCCTGTCATGTAGCGTTAGGGCTCATGTTCCCTCACTGTATCTGAATGCAGCCAATAGTCAATCCCCTGATACCAGCAAACGAGATTTACAACCGCTCACACTTAATTAACTATTAAGCCCACTTTATTTCTCTATTTGTACTACTTCAGCTAGAGTATGTTCGGCATTCTTTCCTCTCTCTTACATCCCATCTTGCTTTAGATATATGTGATATGTGTTTTAGGATGGTTAGTGGCTAATGTATGCAGCATTCATTTTTTAATTAATGCACTACACTTTTTTTTTACAAGCAGAAGACGCATGATGTGCATAAAACAGTATTTGTAAACATTTCTTAAGATTTCAACAGAGAGGATGACTTAGCCTCAGCCTTACTTATTTGAGAGACAATGAACGATGAACTAAGAGACTGACATTTCATTTTTGAGTGAACTATTCCTTAAAGTCATTTAAGCTTATTTTTATAATGTTTAAAAACAGCAAAAGTTGACTTAAAGTTAGAAAAAAATAGTAAGACAAGAAAATAAATATCATACATAATTTGCTGAAATAAATTTAGTGAGTTTCTACTGTTCAAAAGTTTCTGTGAGATTTTCTTAAATGTTTGTGAAAAAAGTATCTTGTGCTCACAAAGGTTGCGTGTATTTAATTTTAAAAGAAGTACATTAAAAAAAAGTCGTGTAAGAATGGCATTTGAAATAACTATATGTATAATAGGAATAAATATTCCTGTGAAAGCTGAATTTTCAGCATCATTACTCCAGTCTTTAGTGTCACATGATCCTTCAGAAATCATTCTAATATGATGATTTGCTGTTCAAGAAACATTTATTATTATTATCAATGTCAAAAACAGTTGTGCTGCTTAATATTTTTATGGAGACTGTGATTAATTGTTTTTTTCTTGGATTCTGTGATGAATAGAAAGTTCAAAAGAACAGATTTATTTGAAATAAAAATCTTTTGTGACATTATAAATGTCTTTATTGTCACTTTTGATCAATTTAACCCATTTTTAAATAAAAACAAATCTATTTACATCTTAATATTATATATATTTTAACATAGTTATGATTTAGGACTAGATGAAACAATCCCATTTTTAGGACCTGAGGTATGAGTGGCGACAATGCATCCATCGATAAAATTTTCCTTACTATGATGGTGATTGAGTGGAATAAGAATGAGGGTTTTTGCTTCATCGGGGTCATCAGGTGGGCACCCTCCTTCTCTGGCGTTTCGATGATAGGCCCACGACACCTCCAGAGGGCTCATCGGCATCACCTGGCGTCCCAGGTGTGCCCCCCTCTGCTTTCAACCCCTCAGTGACTCAGGTAATATTAGGGGCCCAGTTGGAGTCTCCCCTTTTCACCCAGAGCCATCGACTTGCTTCTTCTGCTGCACCTGATAGGGCTTTGATGGTTCGGCGTAAGGTTTGACCTTGCACTCCCAATTCCTTAAGCAGCCTGATAGTTGACTTGCCCACGAAGCCTCTGCAGCCGACTTCCACTGGGCAGACCTTGGATTTCCATCCGCGTTGCTCAGCATCAGCTGCCAGCTCTGTGTACTTAAGGCTTTTGCGCTCAAATGCCTCCTCCACAGCATCCTCCCAGGGAACGGTAAGCTCTATTATATACACAGTGTGGAGAGAGGAGGACCAGAGCACAAGGTCTGGTCTAAGGTTTGTTGTGGCGATCTCAGAAGGAAAATGAAGTCTTTGGTTCAGATCTACCACCATCTTCCAGTCTCGAGCCCTACCAAGCTGGCCAACGTCCGATATTGTTTGGACTTTGGCTGTTTTTGTACCTTCTCGGGTAAACTCTCTTGCGTATGAGGGATGAAATGATGAAGGAGGCAGGGAATTGATCTTTAACCGTCTGGACTCCAAGGTAGCTGCTAGGCATTTCAAGACATGGTTGTGCCTCCAGGTATAGCGGCCTTGTGACAAGCTTGTCTTACATCCAATCAGAATGTGTTTTAGGTTTGCAGGGGATGGACAGAGGGGACATGTCGGGTCTTCCCCATACCATTGGTTGAGATTTGAGGGGGAAGGCAGGACATCATACGTTGCACGTAGGATAAAGCTGTATATATGTATATTAATAAATATTATTCATTTTGATATTATTTTAAATGCAATATAACGTTATTTACTGAAAATTTGCTCACAAAAAAAATTTAAACACCAGATATACACTGTAAAAAATTGTGATTTTAACAGTAAAAGACTGTAAAAATGCTACAGTAAAAACCTATTTGTTGGTCAGTGGTAAGTTCCTGTAATGGTTATTTAATGTAATTTTACAGTAAAATACAATTTTTGTAAGTGAAAAAGAATGTATAATTTACAAAAAAAAAACATAATTTGACATTCCCAAGATTCCCTGTAAAAACATCCGTAAAATTTACTGTAAAAAAACGGCAGCTGTGGTTGCCAGATTATTCCCGTAAAAAATATGGTAGCAACATTTTAGGTTTTACGGTTTTAACTTAAATTAACATTTAAATTCCATACTTTCATTAACTGATTTAATATTAATATTCCAACCTATTGAAGTACTAAAATCTGTTTTGTACCTTTGTAATACACTGATAACCACCAAATGCAGATGGTGATGAGAAAGTCACATGATGATCCAAAGCATCAGAAGTAGCTTTTAAATACAAACATATATAGAAGGTGCACAGTGTCATTCACACAAACACTAAACACCATCATGGTAACACATGAAACTGAAATAATGCAATAAAACATTAATTTAACAAAATTAGATGTAACATACAACCCTAATGTACAAAACTAATAAGAAAAACTAAGAAGAAACATAGTTATTTAAAAAAAAAAATTTGAAATGTAATGCAGGGAATTCTGGGAATGTCCGTTTATGGTTATTCACTGTACATTTTACATTCTTTTTCACTTTTGAAAACGGTTTACTACTGGAAAATTACATGCAATGTCCAATACAGTTTTTCACCGTATATAGTATGGGAACTTACCATTAACCATTTAACAGATTTTTACTGTAGATTTTTTTTTTTTTAGTCTTTTACTGTTAAATTCACTGTAATTTTTACAGTGTATGTTTTTTCTTAGTTTTTTTTCTTACTAGTTATGTTCACTAGGATCGTATGTTACCTCTAATCAGCGTTGCCAGGTTTTCACAACAAAACCAGCCCAATCGCTATTCAAAACTAGCCCAAAACTAGCCTAATTGCATTTTGAGGGTGCCCCTGGTAAAATTCACATTCCAGGGGCTAAATATCACGTTATTGGAGTCGCTTTACTAAACAGATTTCAGTACTTCAATAGGTTAATATGTAAACATTGTATCAGTTAATGAATATAGTTTTTAAATTTAAGTTAAATCTGTAAAACTGTTGCTACCATATGTTTTACGGTAAAATTCTGGCAACCACACTTGTGCTGTTTTGTCCAACTTTTAACACCATATAAAAGTTTTTTGCAGTGTACACTTGCTGAGCAAGCAAGTACTGATAGTATCTAAATGGTAATTATTGGCACATAATTATCTTAGCAGATATATTGGTCTTCCACTAATATACTTTGTCATCAGCAATTTAGAAAACCACCACGATATTATCCAAATGAGGTTCTTTGTCTTGTAACCATCTGGCCACCACTGAGATCTGCAGATCTCTGGTCTAGCCCTGCACCATCTGAGCTGGTTCTGCTGGACTGACCAGGCCAGAGCTGAATTTTTGTGTGCTTTTTAAAAGGCTCCGGTGCAATCTGACACACACACACACACTGCAGCTAAACACTATGCGCTCGTCTCAACAGCGCAGAACACAGCTCTCTCTTTGTCACATTCTCTCGCATCACAGACACATACAAATAGGCAAGCACAAATAAAACGAGATATACATGTGCATACACACAAACACACACGCACATGCCTGTCACCCTCGGTTTCATCTCAAGATGGACTCAGGCAGGGTCTGCTGCCGCAGGGTTTGTTTGTGAGTGTGTGTGAGACACTGAGCTTAGGTTGTGTGCGCGGTACATGCCATAGGCTTGTGCGTTATGTAAATGGAAAGAGGGATGTCGGCAATGCCTTCATCCAAACTCCCAAAAACACACACACACTCATACACACTTTCACATGTAAACATATTAAAAAACATGTGCAGTGGGGTCCAAAAGCCACATTTGGGATTCAACCTGGAAATAAACAAAACTGTTAAGATTTCGAGAAAAAAGTATTTTAGTGTAAAATGAAACTGCATGAAATTGTGGAGTTCATGCAGTTCAAGTGCAAGTTCAAGAAGAAATTAATATCTTTATTCAGTAAAGACACATTAAATAGATTAGAAGTGACTGTAAAAATATTTAAGATTTACACTACCAGTCAAAAGTTTTTGAACAGTAAGATTTTTTTTAAGAAGTCTCTTCTGCTCACCAATTTTATTTGATCCAAAATACAGCAAAAGCAGTAATATTGTGAAATATTTTTACTATTTAAAGTAACTGTTTTCTATTTGAATATATTTTAAAATGTAATTTATTCCTGTGATCAATATGTGATGTAATTTATTCCTGTAATAATTCTTAATTATTATTAATTATTAAAATGAATACTTTTATTTAGCAAGTATGCTTTAAATTGATCAAAAGTGATGACAAAGACATTGTAATGTTACAAAAGATTTATATTTCAGATAAATGCTGTTCTTCTGAACTTTCTATATATAAAAAAAACGGATAAAAATCTACTCTGCTGTTTTCAACATCATCATAATAATAATAATAAATCAGAATATTTAAATGATTTCTAAAGGATCATGTGACTGGAGTAATGATGCTAAAATTTCAGCTTTGAAACCACAGGAATAAATTAAATTTTAAAACTTATTCAAATAGAAAACATTTATTTTAAATGGTAAAATATTTCAAAATTGTACTGTTTTTGCTGTATTTTGGATCAAATAAATGCAGGCTTGGTGAGCAGAAGAGACTTCTTTAAAAAACAATAAAAATCTTACTGTACAAAAACTTTTGACTGTATATTTTATATTGCATAATATTCACTAAAATGTCCACAAAAATATTAGGCAGCACATTGTAAATCCCCACTGATAAAACACTGAACATCAAATCAGCATATTAGAATAATTTCTGGATCATGTGACACTGAAGACTGGAGTAATGATGCTGAAAATTCAGCTTTGATATCATGTGAATAATCAAATAAATGCAGCCTTGGACCCCAGACTTCTGAATGGTAGTCTACGCACAAGCATTTATATTCAAATATATATAACGGATGTGTGAGGATGTGAGTGTCGAAACAAAAGAGCAAATGAGGAAGGAATATGTGATGTGACATAGAAACACAGTGAGAGATGCCAGCTGGACTCTGCACTGATTTTGGGGCTATGTTTGAGAGGAAGAGAGAGAGAGCGATAAAGGGAGGGAGATAGACAGAGACGCAAGAGCAGCGGATTCTGCTAATTACAGCTCTCTGGAAATCATAATTACGCCTTTCAAATGTTGTCAGGAAAGAGAGAGGGGAAAAAAAAATCTCGTCTTTCTTTTTGCTCAGTGTTTTGTGGTCCACTACATTCAAACACCAGCATACACTGGTGGCACCATCTGAATTCAAAGCCTTATCTGTTCGAGGCCAAGAGCATGTGTGTGACGTTCATTGTGTGTATTTCTAGTTGAATATTGCGTGTGTATGACCACTTGAAAAATAAGTCTGCCTTTTCAGGGCGTGCTGGTCATTATTTTGAGCTCCACTGAGTTAGACAGATTACACACTGTCACACAGACATTTCTTTGGAACATGAAAATGTGATGGAATGAGGTTGCATGAGGCTTTAGGACTGAAGCGTCCTCACTGAAACATCTCTGACGTGCTTTGTATGTATGCTTTAAAGAAATAGGAAATTAAAGAGAGAGTTCACCCAACAATAGAGATTCTGTCATCATTTACTCGCCTTCATATCATTTCAAACCCATTGGACTTTTTATCTTCTGGGATTTTAGCAGGCTTTTTCTGTGCAATGAAAGGGGAAAAATGCCTTATAGACTGTAGAAATCGGTATAATCCATAATCGAAAAGAAGTAGTTATTCACTCATAATCTGTATTCTCTGGTAATTCCAATGCACATATCTAGATTTTGTCGTGTGATCAGTTATGGCTTCAGTGACATCAGACCAGTGCCATTTTTTAATATGTGCAAACATGAAATTTACAGGGGAAATCAGATGCCCATTTTCAGCTAGTAGGTATGATTCCTTAGGGTCTTCGTGAAATGTCTGTAACATACTTTGGTTAAAATTCCTCAATGGTTGTGTAAAAAAACACCTTTTTTACCTTGTCAAAAACAGCAACTCATTTCAGTGCATGTCTCTTTAAATGATAATGAGCTACTGCTCACTCCACCCCCTCTTCTGTTTTATGTGCATTTACCATCAAAAACAAAACTAACTGGCTGAGGGCAGAAATATGCTAATGCAGGACAGTCTGTCAGCGGTCGTGGGCAGGGCCTGAGCAATATGACATCACACTGCTCAGAAAATCAAAATGGCTTGAGATGGAGGTTTTTTAGTGATTTAAAGAGGAGTGAATGGACTTTTATCATTGTAGGGTGTTTGTATTCACACACTGCTAAGACACGTGTAAAAGTGAATTTTGCATTCTTTTTAAGAGCAGAGGACATTGTCAGTGAAATAAGTTTAAATTTTTAGTATGGCTTCAGGTTTGGAAAATAGAGTCACTTGGTCTCTATTCAGCATGAACATTGTGCTAAACTTCTCTTTTTATGTCCTCTCGAAGATGGAACATTAAAGAGGTTTGGAAAGACATGAGATAATATTTTTGACCAGAGGAGTATTCTTTTTATGACACTTCAAATAGGACTATATGATTTTTGTACACTAAGAGAGGCCTAATCCTGACAGTTTGAGCATATTTGTGTGTGTGTGTGTGTGTGTGTGTGTGTGTGCACCTGGTATTCATCACGTTATGGGGACCAAATGTCCCCACAAGGATAGTAATACCAGTAAATTTTGACCTTGTGGGGACATTTGTGAGGTCCCCATGAGGAAACAGGCTTATAAATCATGCACAATGAGTTTTTTTGAGAAAGTAAAAGTGTGCACAGTCTCCTGTGAGGGCTAGGTTTAGGTGTAGGGTAGGTGTAGGGCGATAGAAAATACGGTTTGTACAGTATAAAAACCATTACGCCTATGGAATGTCCCCATAAAACATGTAAACCCAACATGTGTGTGTGTGTGTGTGTGTGTGGTGAGGTGCCGGCTGTGTATTTACTCGCTCTAATAAATTGTCAGGGCTATTATTAATGTTGCACTTCTGTGAGTTGAAAGCTTCAGTACTCTCTCTCTTTCACACACACACACGCACACACACACATAAATGTGACAGTTTGACATAAAATTAAATGACTGATATCAGGCCTCTGTGGAGTGTGTGTGTATGAATGTGTGTGTGTGTACACTACACTGATTGATCTTTGTGGTAGGGTAAGTATCTATACGCTCCTAGATTTCAGATTCAGCCAACTGGAAAATGAGAAACCTCTACATCCCTGCTCCATTAGAAACATGATATCCCTGTAGACACGCACACACCCCATTAAAAATCCCATATCCCATGGTGTCCATTTCTCTGAGTGAGACACAGCCAATGTGGCCCAGTCCACACCCGATAAGTCAGATTAAGAGTATGTGTGTGTTTATGTGTATGTATTATTAATGTGATCAATGCCTTTTTCTCAATGTATTTATCATTATTTATTCTCATGTGGTTACAGAACAATCTGAAGAGCAATAGGACAAGCAGAGCTAATAATAATATTCTTTAAAAAATCAGTTTCTGTATGTCACAGTATGTTAATATGCTCATGTTCTGGCTGGTTTGTAATGTGTTAAAGTGTTTTCATCTGAAGTGTTCAGATGATATTCACTGTGAAAGTGCAAAACATTTTGCAAATATATATCTATATTATATATACGAATCATATATATTTTAACCTACAGTCTTAATTCTGAAAAGAAAAGGTTCATAGTTCAGGTTCACATGTTTTTTGTCAATTATCCATTCGTGATGTACTATATTTGTAAAGAGTGTTATATGTAGGGGAGTTATATAATTAGATTTTTTTTTTTTTTAAGGCATGTGAAAGTCAGTAGTGAATATAGTTATTTCGAGTTATGAATTTACCTACTTTCTCTTTAACATTCTTTATAACCTTAACAAACAATCACGAACAACTTGAAATGTATTGTTCAAAAAAAAAATATATATATAATATATAATATATATATATATATATAATATATTTTATGTAAAATCGACAATATATTTTACAATATAATTTTTTTTCACCTTTTAAATACAGTGTTAACTATGGAAGGCCATTTCCGCCATTTAAATGTAAAAAAATTATCTCACAATTCTGATTTTTTTTCTCAGAATTGTGAGGATTGCATGATATAAACTTGCAATTGTGAGATATAAGGACAGAATTGTGTGATATAAACTAGCAATTCTGACTTTTTTCTCAGAATTGCATGATATAAACTCACAATTGCGAAAAATAAAGTCAGAACTTTAAGAGAACTTGCAATTTTGACTTTTTTTCCACACAAATGAGTTTTTATCTCGCAATTCTGACTTTGTTTCCCAGAACTTTGAGAAATAAACTCACAATTGCGAGTTATAAAGTCCATTTATGAGGGGAAAAAATGTTAGCATTTTATATCTCACAATTGTGACTTAATAACTTACAATTGCGAGTTATAAAGTCAGAATTGTAAGATATAAACTCACAATTCTGATAAAATTCTTTATTTCTCAGAATTTTGACTTTATTTCTTAGAATTGCAGGTTTATGTCTTGCAGTTCTGACTTTATAACTCGCAATTGTGAGTTTTTATCACAATTCTAAATAAAATATGACAGAATCACAGAATTGTGAGATGTAAACTCACAATTACAAGAAAAAAGTCAGAATTGTGAGATAAAAATCGCAACTTCCTTTTTTTATTTTTTATTCGGGCTTCCATAGTTAACAATTCATTCTGAATAAACAGAACAAAAATTCAAATTAGATCAGTCAATGTGTTTTTGTGTCGGAATGATGATGGTTTCAAACTTATTCGACCCTGGTTCACTGAACTGTGTGACTGTTATTAAGTATCTCCCTTCTCTTCATTGATCACGGTGTTTGTGCACTAATTGCTTGATTTAAATACTCTCCTGTCACTGGCCTGAACAGCTGCATTTTTCTCTTATACTTGTTGGTTGTTGTTCTTGCTCTTCTCAGGTACGGCTGCTCAGGGGAGCCCCCTGCTGGCCTCATTACCGGTGCAGGGTCGCCCGCTGCAGACCCCTCTGGACCTGAAACACTTCCTGCCCTTCCGTCTCAGTGGCTCCTCCCCCCTCAGCCTCTTCCCCAACTTCAACACTGTGAGTTAATCAACACTCTTGGTTTTATTTTCTACACCTCACCTTCCCAAATGTGTCATCATTTTAAGTTAACTCCGAACATTTTAAAGGCATCGCATGGGTCCCAAATGTCAGCTCTAAATGTCAGATGCGATTCAGCAGACTGCAGGGTGTTTTTAAAAGTGCAGAATCTTTGCAAAAGGGTCTGCTAAACAGAGGTGTATTGTGTTAGATAGTAATTTTAGATTTAAGGCTCGAGCAGTGGCTCAGATTAGGATCTAGATTTAGTTTCAGACTCTCTGAGCACAGTTTTGGAGGCTGTGTGTGTAACAGGGTTCTCTTTCTTCCGATATCTGCATTCCGGACTCACTCACTTTCACACACACACACACACACACACACACTGCATGTTATGTTCGTGAGTACAGTGTTGGTCAACAAAAAATAATATATCTTAGACACCAAGGACACGTCTTTATCGCATATATTCACTGATAATATATAGTGAGGTGTGGGTTCTCTTTTTGATCAGATCAGTGTGTGTGTGTGTGTGTGTGTGCTAGAGTGATAAATGCACCTGTCTGTACAACAAAGTAGCTGTCAGTGACCTCTCTCCTCTCTTATCCTCCACTGCTTTCCTGTGCTTTCCTTACTGCTCCTCTCCTCGCCTCTTTACTGCTGCTTTAGTATTTTCATCTCTTCTGTTCTTCTAGTCTCCTCTGCTCTGTTTGTCATCTCTTCACAGCTGCTTTGTCTCACCTCGTCTCATCTTGTATTGTCTTCCTATTGATTCTTTACTTTTCGTCTCTAAAAGTTTTGCCTCTTCTCTCCGTCTCCTCTTTTCTCTTTGCATCTTGTGTTGTCTCATCTCGTCTCTCTTATTTTCTTCTCTTGTTTGTGTTGCTCCTCTTCTCATCTTGTATTGTCTTCTTATTGTCTCTTTACTTTTTGTCTCATGTCTTATCTTCTGATTGTTTTGTCTCCTTTTTCTGTCTCTTATGTTCTTTTTCCATCTTGTGTTGTCTCATCTCGTCTCTTATTTTTAGGGGTTCAAGTGCATAGCGCTCAAACCATGTTGTAATTGTTGGAATGGTCACAGATCAGCAATTTCCATGTAAAACTGATTGTGCAGACCAAACCATAAGTTGGACAGACTTGAAACTAGGAGGGATGGTAGTACTCATACCATCTACAACGTCACCAAGTTTCGCCCCAGTCTGCCTGACGGAGGCGCTACAGCGCTCAAAAGTGCAAAATCACTCATAACTCCTAAACCCTTTGGCACAGGCTCAAATGACTTACGTTGTTAGATTCGTCCATCACCTTGGTGAACTTTCGGGTATTTTGCATTTTTTGAAAAACATAAAACCGGCCATAACTACGCAACCGTTTGTCCGATCAACATGAAAATCGATTTGCACGGCCTTGGTCCAAAGTGTCACAAGTGTCTGTAAGGACATTTGTGTATCTCAAAAAACATGTCCGCCACTGGCTGATGAAACTTGAGCACCAATGAGACAAGCTTAGAGGAGGTCAATTGGAATGAAACTCGGTAGGCCTGTTTGAGTCACAGCCCTAAAGGTCTGTGATAATTTTAAAAGAAACCGTCCACAAGGGTTACAAGGGTATCTAATTTTTCAAGGGCGTAAACGATTGTATGTCTTGCATTTTTTTCACACATACACATGATATTCATATCTTACGATAGAACTCCTCATTCTGAACAACTTTGCCTCTAGAACCACTGCTGTCAATCAAACCATTTGTTAAATGACTGAGATGTAAAAAAAAAAAAAATTTTGCGGACTAGTCCTAGGTTTTTTGCTAAATCTGGAAAAAAAAATACTGCAATGCAATTTTCTGGACTCTCTGGGTCAATAATTATCGAAAAAGGTTAAAATTTACTATTTGGGATGCTATAACGGTGTCATTTAGAAAAGGGGCATATCAAAATATACTCAAAAGTCTACAAAGCCTAAACGAAAACCTGGTGAGCACATCCGACAGGTGATTGTAAACAAGCATGCAAAGTTTTAGGGAGATTGGACCACAACTGGCACTATAACAGTCAAAAAATGTTATAGCATGTTAAAAACATCATATTTCTATGGTAAATGCCAAAAAAGCTTTTTTAAATCATTGATTTAAATCATTACAAGCTTGATAAATAATATGAAATGTTTTTTTTTCATATGTGCTCATGTCATATCATGATGTGTCAACTTCTTATGTTGTCTCATTTCATTTCTTTTGTTTTCTTCTCTTGTTTTCATTGCTGCTTTATCTCACCTTGTATTGTCTCATGATGTGTTGTTTTCTGATGGTTTTTGTCTCTCAGTCTCCTCACTTCTCTTTGCATCTTGTATTGTCTCTCTTATTTTCTTCTCTGGTTTCTATTGTCCTCTTATTTACTCTTAACTTTTTGTCCCTAGATGTGTCGTCTCATGTCTCATCTTCTGACGGTTTAGTCTCCTCCCTTCTTTTCATCTTGTATTTTCTCTTTTCTTCTCACTTCTTCTCTTGAGTTTACTGCCTTGCTTTTTGTCTCATCATTTCATGTCTCTTTACTGCTAGACCTTTCACCTTGGCTCATCTTCTCTCATTTTTTCTCACCCCCTCTCATTTACTGTTCTATTCTTCATCTTATCTCGTTTTGTCTCTTGATTTTACTGCTTTGCGTCTTGACTTTCTCTTGTCTTAATGTCTTCTAGTCTGTATTTGTCTCTTTTCTTTTTGTTTCTTCTTTTGTTTCCGCTGCTCCTTTTCGTCTCATTTCCTCTCATCTCTTCATTGCATCTTTTGTCTTGTCATCTCATGTATTCTGCTGCTGTCTTGTGTCATCTGTTCTCATCTCATCTTTTCACTGTTGCTTTTGTCTTCTGCTCTGCTCATCTCATCTTTTCTCCTCTCTTCTCTTCACTCTTCTCTATGGTGTCATCTCGTCTCATTCCATCTCATCATCTCCTTCATTCCCGCATTAATATCATGCTCCACCATCTCCTGACCCTCTCCAGTACTCAGAGTCAACAATAGGCGGCTTCATCAGACACATACACTCACTGACACACACACACATTGACCTGGCAGCGCCCCAGCCGGTCAGGGATGACTGCGGATGAACAACAAGAACATTCTTGAGGCTCTAAAACAAATAGACATGCGACCAGCTGCAGAGTCATTGTGATGTGGTGTGTGTTCCCATGGCGAGGGGTGTCAGGGGAAAGTCCCTCGGCCCCGGGCGTCACGTTTAGGGTTGCCGCTGGGATGGAAGGAATGTGTTTGAACGAGCAGAGATTGAGTCTGTTGATTCAAAGTAAGTGATTTGTATAATTTTTTTTTTCAGTCCATTTTAACTTTATTTTCTCACCCCTCCTTCAGATGGACCCCGTGCAGAAGGCTGTGATAAACCATACGTTTGGTGTTCCTCAGTCCCTGAAGAAAAAACAGGTCATCTCATGCAATATCTGCCACCTGCGCTTCAACTCCACGGTTAGTGTGTAGTGTGTGTGTGTTTTACCCTCCGCAGTTGTGATGACAGACAGTGAACATCACGCTGGACGGGTAAAAGCTGTTTCATCCCTTAAAGCATTTATCCACTTTCTTTCTTTTTCTTTCTTTCTTTTTCTTTCTTTCTTTCTTTCTGTGGTTTTATCACTTTGTCTTTGATAATGTGAAATTATCACAGTCCCTCTAACATCTCTCTCTCCTTCTCTCTCTTTCTCTCTCTCACACACACACACACGCGCACACACATTTAACTAGTTAAATGGTACTTCTCATTGACTTCTGTTTTATTATTATAATTACTGTAGACTTACTGTAACCCAATCCATATTAAGCAATATAAGGCACTATATTGAATCAGTGTTGCCAACTTCGTTCATTGGAAAGTAGCTAAATGCCGCTTGAAAAGTGTCGCTAGATGACGTCATGCGATAATTAGCATATTCATGACCTCAGTGTGTCCTACTGTCTTGCCTCTCTGGGCTCACATACTTCATTTTAATATAGGCAGATTCTCAATAAAACGGTTTTCATTGATATTTTTCATAGATATATTAATATATTTTACTGTTTCTATTGTCATACAACGGGATGAATTTAAAATATTGACTGAAACGCGGCTCATTAAGACTTACCAGTTCTCGAAGATATGAATTTACACTAAAATCCTGATTCATAATCACATTCTCTAATGAAATCAAATACACATACGATTAAGACAATGGCTGTGCTGTGATTTCAGCTTTACACTTGCATGTAAAATAGTTAGAAGCAACAGAATATTTTTTTTTTTTTACTGAAAGCGCTGCTCTTCTGCCGCTCGCTGAACAGAGCAGAGGCAGCAAGAGAGAGAGCTGTGCGCACGCTGGAAAAGCACGATCTCACGCTCGTGCGGCAGTATCGGGGAGCCTCAGAAACGCAATAAGGTTTGTCCAAGAAGTCGCTAGATTTGTCGCTAGGTGCTTTTTTTGGAAAAAAGTCGCTAAGGGGGTCTGAAAAGTCGCTAAATCTAGCGACAAAGTCGCTAAGTTGGCAACACTGTGTTGAATACAGTATAGCACAGCCTTAAGTCTCTCATTGCTTACATAAAATTGGTGCTACATAAAATAAAGGACAGACATTTTCATTAAAATATTTTCTTGAATTAATATGTTCACCCCAAAATGAAAATTCTGTCATCATTTGTATTTCTATGTCATTCCCAATCTGTATGCTGATCCACTGAACACATAATAATTTTCATCTTCAAGCAATTATTTTGCATACAACTAAATTTCATGGCGATCATGGATGTTAAGCACAAAAACAACCAAAAGTGGTTCATATGACATATGATACCCTATATTTTGAGTGATATGATAGCTTTGGGTGAAGCACTGAGCAAAATGTAGGTAGGGCCCTATGATTTCCCTGATTTGGGGAAAATGTGGAGAGAATCGCAGAATCCAGTCATAAAAGCGGAATTTACTGTACAGGGTGGGCCATTTATATGGATACACCTTAATAAAATGGGAATGGTTGGTGATATTAACGTCCTGTTTGTGGCACATTAGTATATGTGAGGGGGCAAACTTTTCAAGATGGGGGGTGACCATGGTGGCCATTTTGAAGTCGGCCATCTTGGATCCAACTTTTGTTTTTTCAATAGGAAGAGGGTCATGTGACACATCAAACTTATTGGGAATTTCACAAGAAAAACAATGGTGTGGTTTTAACGTAACTTTATTCTTTCATGAGTTATTTACAAGTTTCTGACCACTTATAAAATGTGTTCAATGTGCTGCCCATTGTGTTGGATTGTCAATGCAACCCTCTTCTCCCACTCTTCACACACTGATAGCAACACCACAGGAGAAATGCCAGCACAGGCTTCCAGTATCCGTAGTTTCAGGTGCTGCACATCTCGTATCTTCACACCATAGACAATTGCCTTCAGATGACCCCAAAGATAAAAGTCTAAGGGGGTCAGATCGGGAGACCTTGGGGGCCATTCAACTGGCCCACGACGACCAATCCACTTTTCAGGAAACTGTTCATCTAGGAATGCTCGGACCTGACACCCATAATGTGGTGGTGCACCATCTTGCTGAAAAAAACTCAGGGAACGTGCCAGCTTCAGTGCATAAAGAGGGAAACACACATCACATCATCAATGGCCCCCAAGGTCTCCCGATCTGACCCCCTTAGACTTTTATCTTTGGGGTCATCTGAAGGCAATTGTCTATGGTGTGAAGATACGAGATGTGCAGCACCTGAAACTACGGATACTGGAAGCCTGTGCTGGCATTTCTCCTGCAGTGTTGCTATCAGTGTGTGAAGAGTGGGAGAAGAGGGTTGCATTGACAATCCAACACAATGGGCAGCACACTGAACACATTTTATAAGTGGTCAGAAACTTGTAAATAACTCATGAAAGAATAAAGTTACGTTAAAACCAAGCACACCATTGTTTTTCTTGTGAAATTCCCAATAAGTTTGATGTGTCACATGACCCTCTTCCTATTGAAAAAACAAAAGTTGGATCCAAGATGGCCGACTTCAAAATGGCCACCATGGTCACCACCCATCTTGAAAAGTTTGCCCCCTCACATATACTAATGTGCCACAAACAGGACGTTAATATCACCAACCATTCCCATTTTATTAAGGTGTATCCATATAAATGGCCCACCCTGTATATCGCAGAATGTCACAGAATTTGCCAAATTTTGGATGAATAAATCGAAAGTAGGTCAGTACACTTAAATCTAAATAAACGCGATATGTACAAGTGTCTGTGAATATTAAGCCACCAAAATACTATTTAAATATGAATCCTGCATGTTCTGTGTGTCTCTGTGTGAATGAATGGCTCAGATGCGTGGTTTCTTTTACTACACACATACCGAAGCCTGTGTGTTTTCAGGTTCTGCCGCCTCAATATATGAATACAAGAACACATAATCTCTAGTACTGCTCTGAGAGTCACTTGAGCATTTTACCTTTTCTTTTGAGAAAAACTGTCACCATATCATATACACACAGAAAGGTCTTAAAAATCTTCACAGCAACCCATCAAAATAAAAGTTCAGTTTAACTGTGAAAGAAACTGTGACAGACATATTTACCAGAATTTATTTACTAGAAAATGTAAATACTACATTTCTGGGAGGAAAAATAATAAATTAACTTTTTTTTTTATAAAATCAATTATTTAGATTAATTAGAGATGCTTTTGATTATTAACATTTAATGAAAGCATTAGTGCAATCTAGAAAAGTAATGGAATACACAGAATTTGGTAAAAAAATAAAACTGAGAAAAAATTTCATAGGGCTTTTAATAAATTGCCGTTAAATTCTGTAAGTTTCATGATATTACGTTATAAATTTTAATTTAACCATTAAAACATTTACAAAACAACCCAAAAAAATTAACTGGGGAAAATAACGGAATCCCGAAGAATTTAAACAGAAAAAAATGGAATTTAGAAGAAAAAAAAATTGGGGAAAAAATAAAATGGATTTCATAGGGTCACTGAAAATCTTATCCTCTGCTGCCGCGCATTCACATTTAGTTTTTAAGCTAACACACGCCACCGTTATTGGATCTCAAGATGTGTCCCAATGAAATTTTAGCTGTTCAGGTTAATAGTGTGTAACAACCAAAATATCACAACCATAAATATCTTGTTCCTCAATCAAAGCTATTGTATTAGTTAGGAAGACTTGAAATATAATGTGTCATGAGAACTACTTCCATGGTAATTGTTTGATGAGAAAACTGTCTTAACTTAACAGTCTAAATCGCTCATCCCCGATCCATTTTTTTGTGTTCCACACCAAACAAAAAAAAAAATCATACGGGTTTAGAGTACAGCTTTTTATGTATGTTTATTATATGTAAATAACTTGATCCGGGCAGCTTTAACAGTCTTTGTTGTTTCTGGCAAGTCCAGTGTTGTGTTGGACAGCGTGTTTGAGTGGAAAGAAGATCCTCGCAACTGAGATGATGTGCATGAAAAATGAAAGCATGCTTATCTCCATTGCCAGATTCATGCTGCTTGTGTTGTCATAAAGAGTTATGTCCCACTCACTTATAGTGTCTGTCAGCCTCTGGGCGACACTTGATCAGTTTCAGGGCGGTTTGCAAGAATTCTGATGACTGTTTTCATTTTGGGGGCTACTATTCTGTCACTCAACTGTTTCTGTTTTTTTTTTTTTTTTTTTTATATATATATATAATATATATATTTCAGATTTAGCTAACCTCTGAGGACTTCTTTTCTGCTGTTTTGTCCCTCAAAGTTCACACATTCACACAGAATATTATACTCAAGTGGGTACAAAAATATAACTGGTAACATTCACTGTTTGTAACTGGATAATCACAAGTGTATCTCACATTTGCAAGGTATCAAAATGCTTTTAACAAAATGCTTCATATGCTTCAAAAAGTGTCATATGTGGCTCACGTCAATATTTTAGCCATGAAAATGAACATGTGCACCTAATCGTTGTGAATTTGTATGTTTCTGACAAGCTGTTGAAAAATTATTGAATAGGAACGTCATTTGTAGTTCTGCTGTTCAGTTTTCACTGCTGTTAGGGGCATTTTTAGCCCAGATATATTCGGAGAGAGAAACCCAACAGTGTTTGCTCAGTTAGACGTCTGAAAGTCTATCAATTGCTCATTAGTTTCCCACTGCTTGTGGTTCACCATACAACACTGTGTCTCTGTCTTTCTGTCTTTCAGTTTGTCTGTTTGCCTCTCTGTCTGTTTCCTCTTGTCTCATTTTACTCTTTCTATTCTAACATTTTCTACAGATTTGATTTATTAGCTGGTAGAAATATTAAATAGCTGTTTGAAACTCTCTCTCTCTGTGTGTGTGTGTGTGTGTGTAGTGAAAAAGTATTACAATTTCACAATTGAAAAAAAAACTGTTTCACAAAATTGTTCTATTGTTCTATTATTCTAGAAAATGTTGTTTACTCCTGTGATGCAAAGCTGAATCTTCAGCATCATTACTCCAGGCTTCAGTGTCACATGATCCTTCAGGAATCATTCTAATATGCTAATATGCTATCTAATATCTAATAATAAATGTGCTGTTTAGAAACATTTATTATCAGTGTTGAAAATGCTGTGAAACTGTGGTAATTGTTTATCTTCTTGACAAGTAAAAAGTTAAAAAGAACAGCATTTGTTTGAAATGGAAATCTTTCGTAACGTTTACACTGACAACAAACTTTTTTGAACTGTAAGAATGTTTTTTAAAGAGGAGAAATTAATACTTTTATTTAGCAAGAATGCTTTAAATTGATCAAAAGTGACGATAAAGACATTTATAAAGTGAAAAAAGATTTCTATCTTAGATAAATGCGGTTCTTCTGAACCTGAAAAAATTCTACTCAGCTGTTTTCAACATAATAATAAAAATGTTTTTTGAGCAGCAAATCAGAATAGTAGAATGATTTCTGAAGGATTATGTGACTGAAAATTCTGTCATAATCTATTATTACCCGTCATTTTAATTTTTATTTTAAATATTTTAATTAGAATAACACATTTAATTACTTTTATTTTTGTTCACATTTTCGTTTTTAATCACGAACATACAGTACGACAGCGCAGTGTTTAAAAACAACAAAATACGCTAGGGCTGGGTAGAAAAAAATCGATTTCTCAATTTTAATAGATTCTCATTTTAATGAACCAATATTGATTCTTAAATCACAATCGATCTCTTGGTCTATGCTGTTTTTCAGCTGATGAATGAACAGTAACGTTACATAGTGCGTCTTCCTTCCAATAAATCGCAATATGCTAGGCTTTGTGTTCTGTCCATTTCTTTAGGAAATTCAAGCAATAAATACCGTTTTGGCACTCTTTAATGTGGCGTGATAGATTGTTGTAGCTTCTGTGTACTAGCCTGTGCGTAATCAAACGCATAGGAAAACTTTTGTGATAATTTTGTTTTTGTTTTGTATCCCGTGCTCCGCTGCCAGACTGGACAGGGGTGGGAATTACAGCTACAACTTTACAATAGATCACCCTCAGTGTAATCTGTCAAAATCAGATTCTTCCGTCATAATTTTCGGTTAATGCGACCTCTGGTGTATGCACACATAGTTTTGTGTGTGTGTGTGTGTGTGTGTATGTGTGTGCAGGAGTGTGTATAAACATGCTTCCTCCTCATCTGTTCAGAGCAGACAGCGTTGTCCCCTCCATCCCCGGATGAGGGTCATCTGCTAAGTACTTAAGAGGATTGGAGCGGGTTGATTACTCCCTTTGGGCCCACAGACTCATTTCTGCTCTGATATTAGCTCAAGATTTGCTTGATGAACTGGGTGTTAGCTTTGATTTGAAAGTTGAAAAACTTTAACCAATTTTAAATGTTATTTCTATGCTTTTTAAACAGTGTTAGTGCCATATTCAAATCAATTTCAGTTCTTAAAATTACTTCGGTATGCAATAAGGGATTCACAGCTCAGCATTTCGACAGCTCATGCTCACTTTAATTACATGCTGAATTATTACTGTACAGAAATCTGGATTATGGCTCTAGATGCTTGCTGGAGTCTTGAAGAGGTGATATACTGTTAGGCCCCGATCACACCGAACGCGTTTTTTAGTTCTGAAAACGCGAGGCTCACCGCACTGCCTTTTCTGGTGACTTTTAAAAAAAAAAGAGCAGTGCGTTGCGGTTTTTTATGTTGCTAAGCAACCATCAAATCAGCAGTCCTGTCAATCTAATCAAAGGATTATAGCGCGAGCGCTCTACAATCTTTGGTTTTTAGCTGTTTAGTAAACTGTCATATCAGCAAAAACCTTACAAAATACAGCTCCGGGTAACCCGCGATAGACACTAAAAGTTTCTCCTCCATCACTGCAGTCTCCAGACTTTTTAGGCAACGGTAACTTTCGTCACCACAATGGAAGGCCCGCCTCTCCATTAATTCGATTGGACAATGAAAAAAACCACGATGACGTCGGGCGCTTTTCCGCTCCGATTTGCTTTTTTTTTTCAACTTTAGGCGCTCAGAGCGCTCCGGCAAAAACGCGAGGCGCAGCAGGCGGTTAAAACGCGAGGCGCCCGTGGCGCATAAACAGCGCGCATAACGCTCACTGCCGATAGAAAACAATTCAAAAAAGGCGCCTCTCACTGCAAAAACGCGTTCGGTGTGATCGGGGCCTTATTAGTCAACATGCGCGTGTCTTTGAATACGTCACAATGCCAATCACTATCTTCCACACTTCCTTTATCAACAGTGTAATTATAAAGTGTGTTTCACTTGACGCCTGCAGTTGTAATTTGGGCACTGGGCATTTATTCTTATCACCCTAATGCAGACTGTCTATATTCACTGTTTATGAGTATGCATAGACACTCAAACATACGCACATTTGTGTTTTTGTGCACATGCATACCGGTTGTCGTGTAAACTATGAGTCAAGAATTTGACAAAAGAAAAAACAGGATCATGCTAAACATCCATTCAGTGAATCTCACTGGTAGTGTGAATGTCTGTAAATGTGCTCCGTAATGGTTTTGCATTCCTTTCGCTCAGCCTTTGTATTTGTGTTTCTCTAGAATCAGGCTGAGGCTCATTATAAAGGCCATAAACATGCTCGTAAGCTGAAGGCATTAGAGGCTCAGAAGAACAAACAGCAGAGACGCCAACTCGACAACGCGCATCACAACCGAGATAGAGAGAAGGACCGAGAGAGGGACAGGGAGAGAGACAGCAGCAGAGTGAAAACGAGCGCTCCGGATCCACTTCCTGCCCTGCTGGATGACACCGTCATGGAGGAAAGTAAGTGAACTCACACACGATTAACTTCGTTAGTAGGCGTTTTTGTTACTGCATGAAACATGCTGTGATGTGATTAAAATGTGTTACAGACAACATGAAAGACATTTGCAATTTGACATCTCTCTGAAAGTGTCAAGAATATTCAGCTTGAAATAGTGCAGTATAATTATATACCAATGCATTTATCAAGGCATTTATTTGAGTAAAAATACAGTAAAAAGAGTAATATTGTGAAATATTATCACAATTAAAAAAAAACTATTATCTATTTTAATATAATTTAAAAAATGTAATTTGTTTCTGTGTCCCATTACTGCAGTCTTCAGTGTCACATGATCATTCAGAAATTCAAAAATGTTTGTAATTTTTCATATTTTTGTGAAAATAGAAAGTTTAAAAGAACAGCATTTATTTGAAATCTTGGTAACATCTAAGTATGGGAACCAAATTGCCACTATTAACTAGTTGCTTATTAACATGCATATAACTAGCATATTACTGTTTTTTAGTAAAGCACTTATTCTGCATGACCATATTTTAGATATTTTAATCCCATACCTAAACTTAACAACTACCTTGCTAACTGTTAATTAGTAGTTTGAGGCAATAGTCATTTGGTAATAGTTAGTTAATAGTAATAGTCGATCCACAAACTTGTAACATTACACATTAGATATTAATGATTTTATTGTCACTTTTGATTTGTTCTTGCTAAATTAATGTATATATATTTTTTCTTTAAAAAAAACACACTTAGCTCAGGCTTTTGAATGGTTGTGTTTAATGCTTTTCACGAACATTATAAGCACCAAAAACTGTTTTCAACATTGATAATAATCAGAAAAGGCAAATCATCATATTAGAATGATTTCTGAAGGATCATGTGATACTGAACACTGGAGTAATGATGCTGAAAATTCAGCTTTGATCACAGGAATAAATGACATTTTTAAATATGCAGTTGAGGTCATAAGTTTACATACACCTTGCAGAATTTGCAAAATGTTAATTATTTTACCAAAATAAGAGGGATCATACAAAATGCATGTTATTTTTTATTTAGTACTGACCTGCATAAGATATTTGACATAAATATGTTTACATATAGAGAAAGAGAAAATAATAAGAGAAGAGAAAATAATAGTTGAATTTATAAAAAAATGACCCCGTTCAAAAGTTTACATACATTTGATTCTTAATACTGTGTTGTTACCTGAATGATCCACAGATGTGTTTTTTTGTTTAGTGATAGTTGTTCATGAGTCCCTTGTTTGTCCTGAACAGTTAAACTGCCTCCTGTTCTTCAGAAAAATCCTTCAGGTCCCACCTATTCTTTGGTTTTACAGTATTTTAGTGTATTTGAACCCTTTCCAACAATGACTGTATGATTTTGAGATCCATCTTTTAACACTGAGCACAACTGAGGGACTCATATGCAACTATTACAGAAGATTCAAACACTCACTGATGCTCCAGAAGGAAACACAATGAATTAAGAGCTGGGGTGGGGGTGAAAACTTTGAATTTGAAGATCAGGGTAAATTTAACTTATTTTGTTTTTTTGGGAAACATGTAAGTATCTTCTGTAGCTTCTGTAGGGCAGTACTAAATAAAAAAAATATGATATTTAGGCAAAGTAAGAAAAATGTACACATCCTCATTCTGTTTAAAAGTTTACATCCCTGGCGCTTAATGCATTGTGTTTCCATCTGAAGCATCAGTGAGCGTTTGCACCTTCTGTAATAGTTGCATATGAGTCCCTCAGTTGTCCTCAGTGTGAAAAGATGGATCTCAAAATCACAGAGTCATTTTAACTGTTCAGGACAGATAAGGAGCTCATGAACAACTATCACTAAACAAAATTTAGGTAACAACACAGTATTAAGAATCAAGTGTACGTAAACTTTTGAGCAGGGTATTTTTTATAAATTCAACTATTATTTTCTCTTGTGGACTATATGTAAATGTCATTTATGTGAAACGTTGTATTCAGGTAAGTACTAAATAAACAATAACATGCATTTTGTATGATCCCTCTTATTTTGCTAAAATAATTAACATTTTGCAGATTCTGCAAGGTGTATGTAAACTTATGAGCTTATGAACTGTATATTCAAATAGAAGACTTATTTGAAAATGTAATAATATTTCACAATATTAGATATTTTTTCTTACTGTTTTCACTTCTTATTGTCTGGTGTTATATTCTACTCTACTGAACTTAATATTAAATCCAAAGAGTGAAAATCTGGGCCAGATATGCAACTGTTAGTTTGTGACTGCCTCAAGAATGTCTGGAGAAAACAAAGACGGAAGATTTTTTTTTGCTGTTTTGAAGAACATGCATTTAGCTTGTCTGTAGTTCCTTCACTGTCGTGAATATCCTCTATTAAGGGGATTTCATTTCTGACTGAAGGACTTGACTTTCCTCTTGTTAAGGGGAAGCACTGTGACACAGAGAGCAGAACAACAAGCTGACAGAGAGCTCTGAGCCATCCCTCTCCAATAATCTCTACCTTTTCATCCCTTTTTAAACTCTTTCTTTCTTCTCCTCTGCCCAAACTCTATAGAATATGATTTGAAAGCCAACCCGAATATGGGCCCAAGGGATACGATAAAGGGAAAAAAATGGAGAGGGAGAGAGTCAGAAACTTCACATTCTTCTGCTACGAGACCTACAGTATGAAAAAGCAAGTGAAAGTGAAAGAGAGAGAGAGAGAGCAAATGAAAGTGGATGGATAGGGCAAAAAGATAGAGGAACACCAAGCTCATCAAATCACATTTTAATATTCAGCCCCATTCATGGCAACACAACGGTGAGAGGGAGCGTACAATCAGAAGGGAGGAAAAGGAGAGATTAGATAAGAGAGAACAGAGAGAGCGAGAGAGAGTTTAAAAAGAGCTACAGAGATGGAGAATGAGAAGATTAGCTAGTGCAATTTTGTCTCAAAGCCTTTGTGTTTGGATTAGCTCTCATGCACATGCCAAAGCATTATTCACACCAGCTATTTGCAAAAATACACATTTTCAAAATGGACTTACTGGTGGCTTGCCGGAACGCCTAATCGCACTTATAAGGAAGATTTATGAGTTCACCTGACCCCAGTCTGAGCCATTTTTAGGGTGTATTTATGTAAGTCACAACTGCTAGTAGTATTGCTGGAACAGAATGCATTTTTTAGTGTTAACTTGATCTGGAATGACAGTGTTAGCACGCTAGTTAACTCTGTGATGTCATATCTATTACATTTGTTATGTGGCTTTCTAAGGCTTCTACATCATTAACAGTAGTTGTTTTTCTTTTTGTATATAATTTACCATATATCTTCTGCCCCCTGGTGGATTATCTATGCTCTTGAGGAATTAGAACTTTCAAATGTTAACTTTTTGCTTTAAATTAACAGCAAGAATAACTTAAATATTGGCAATAATGTTTCATAATGAATATTTACTGGATTTAAGTAACTTACAACATTTCATACATTATAAAAAATGATACCACTTGAGGTATATTTATTTCAGTCATTATTGTAATTCATTTCATGATGTATTATCATGAGGTACAATAAAAATAATAATCAAATGATTATATATTTTATGTGCCTGTGTATATATGCATTTTGTTTTATATATATTTAACATTAATTATGCCTTTGTAATGTACATAAAAATAATATTTTGCAACATCATTCCTTTATTTCAGACTCTTAGGTCTATATCCACAAAAGTAAATATAAAAATAAATACAAAAAATCTAAAACAATACAAAACTATATATATATATGCCACAACAATATTTAAAACAAATGATAAATAATAATATTTTATTAAGATTTATTTAAACTGAAAACATATATTTATTTGTATGTTTATATGTGATTTTTATTTTATTAACCATTTTGTAACAAACATATAATTTAAATATTTTTACTTAATATATATATTTAATATATATACATGTATTTTGTGTTATATATATATTTAACATTATTTATATATTTGTAATGTATATAAAAATAATATTTAGCAAAAAGAAATAATATTTTACTAAGATTTATTTAAACTGAAAACTTTTTTTACCATTTTGTAACAAACATATCATTTACATAAGCTTCCACTTGGAACATCAACATCAAATGTTAACATATATTTATTTCTACATTTGTTATATATATTTAACATTTAATATATGTATACATTTATAAAAAATTTATATTAAAGTAATTATAATGCGATTTTATTGTAACACATCAACAGTGTTTACATTTATTTATTTATACATTTGTTATATATATATTTAACATGTAGATAAAACTAGTTAAAAATGTCAATAAACTAGTTAGCGTCACTTAACTAGTGACCCAGTGTGCATTCAGTGCATCAATCAGTCACAATGCGGTATTTTGGTTACTGATGGGTTAACATCTCATTTAACAGATAACGCACTCTTAAACCCAGTGTTGTGTCACACACGTTCACACACGCGAGAGCTAATCACTCTGTGGATTTTGAAATGCTCTTATGCTAACGCACACACACAGACACACACACAAATTGAGCTGATTGCCTGATGAAATTAGCACTGTTCTGTCATTAAGCTCGCAGCTGCAGGGGCCAATCACAACTCTACAAGCATGTCAGCTGTTATTAACAGCCATAAGATGCTGGAAATGGAAAGGGAGGATGGGAGGGGAGGTTCTGGAAATTTCTAGTGGAAGGGATCCATTTTATAACAGCTATTGAAACACTTTGAATGCTCTTGCTGTCAGATGTCGCAGATCGTTTTCATCATGAGCTTGCTGATGTAGTATGACCAAGTGGAGTATTTTACATTTGCTGAATTTTTATGTTTTCTTACAAAGAGAGAGTTAAACATAGCCATCGTGCTCTATCCTGTTCTCTTCGCTGTCCGTCACTCCATTCTTCAACATCCGTCCCTGCATGTTTCACATTGCGTGTCTTTGCGAAGCGTGAGCTGTCCAAAACGGAAAGATTAAAAAAAAAATGACTCAGACCATATTAGTCTTTGAAGATCAGTTGTACAAGCCCACTGCAAGACACACACACACACTCCCACAGGGAGATAGGCACCAAGTGTTACCCAAGGCAATTCTCTCCATTTCATTAACTTTCGCACATTTTTCAGGTGTGAAAGCAAACCTCCCACTCACACACACACACACACACGTGGTCACACACAACCTTCCTTTTCCATTTCCTGCTCTATTTTCCTTAAACTCTTCCTCTATAACCCCTAAGGAACCCCCTTTTGGGGAATTGGAATAATCTAAATTTCTGTGTGGCACAGAAGGATCAGTCTATCTGATTCCCCAGAGGGGGGAATTCTGATCTGTGCACGTATCATAAACTTCTCTATGGGTCGCTCCTCACAAACATGTTTGCTAAATAAACACTTTCACCTGTTTAAATCATGTTACTTAGCAAAACTAGGGCATTAGGATTAACCACTCTCTGATAGGTCCTAAATCTACAAACACCTATTACATGTCATGTAGAAAGGAGTCCTGCTAGCAGAGGTGTTGAATTTATGATGAGGCTCCTCATAGACTTTATAAGTATCTGGAATCACTATAGTGCATTTGCTGAAGACACAGATTATTTGATATTAATTGTCATTTTGCTGTACTGTTCTTGACTGATTTTGCTTAAAATACTCTGGATTTACCAGTGGACAGTTGTCATACCAAAAAAAAATATTTATTGCATGAAAACTAAATAAAAATGCTCTTAAAATCAAACTATTAGAAATATTTATTAATTTATTATTATTATCACACAACTTTTAAAAAACAAATCTCAAACTTTTTTTTATAGTTTTAGTGATTGGTTTTTAAAGGGAAATTGTACCCAAATTAAATGGATTATTGGCTGCCGATAGCATAAACCATTGAAATTCACAAGACATTTAAAGGTATGGTTCACCCAAAAATGAAAATGCTGTCATTAAGTTCTCACCCTCATGTTTTCATATTTGTTCATGTGTCCAGATGTGTTCAGGACCCAGAAAGAAAGTGTGGACATCGATAAAATAGTCCATGTGACATCAGTGGTTCAACCATAATGTCATGAATGGAGTATTTCACTGATGTCCTTACTACCTTTCAGGGCCTTGAACATGTGAGTTGTGTTGCTGTCTATGCAGGGACAGAAAACTCTCGGATTTCATCAAAAATTATCCTATTTTGTGTTCTGAAGATGAACCAAGTTCTTACGAGTTTGGAACAACATGAGGGTGAGGGTAAGTAATGACAGAATTTTAATTTTTGGGTGAACTATCCCTTTAAATGTCTTGTGAATTTCAATGGTTTATGCTATCGGCAGCCAATAATTCATAACACAAAGCACGCTGTGGTCAGCACAGGGCGTGATTACCCTCATTTCAATCTGTGTTTAATGTAGTCTGGGTCATATTTTCCTCTGCCTTTTCATGCTTTTTTTTGAAGAAGGAAGCATGTCACAGACTGTCCATGTTGTGCTCTGCGTAATTGGCTATTTACATTTATGCATTTGCCAGATGCTTTTATCCAAAGCACTCCACATTGTATTCAGGCTTTACATTTTTTTCAGTTAATGCATTTCATGGACATTCCCTGCCTGATAAATATGATAAATGTTCAACATTTTATGTTTTTAAGACAAATTGTAAAGAGGATAGTTTATGTGCGAAACATTTTAGCAAATGTGAATGTGATTCATAGATTTAACAGAATATTTGAAGAGTCTATTTGCAAAAACAGATTTTTTTTTAATTTTTTTTTTGAAATCATGTTTTTTTTATTGTGCATTAACAAGTAGTATCAATCAAACTGCAGTTAGGTTGTTTTGATTAAATAATAATAAATTAAACAAATACTAGTTACTTACAAAATGTATTTTATTAAAAGTATGTTTTTTATATATATTAAAAGTTTTTATAGCAAAAGCAGATAACTCCAATAGTCGCTTTTTGGCAAAAGCAGATAACTCCACATTTCATGTTTCAGAGTTTAAAAAAAACACTTGTTTTCTTTTTGTAATGTCATCAGCTGACAATGTAGACGCCTGACAAACATTATTGTTGTGATCATAGACTGTATGGTTGTGATTACACACATTTTTCCCGCTTTTGCAAGGTTCCGTGAAAAAGTTTTAGCTTTTATTTTCCTTTTACGCCCTGAAGAAGATATCACGGGTTCATCAAGTTTGTCAAAATTATCCATGCTCAATCACTTTTAGTCAGCTTTGACGAAACTCTTCTCATCTAGTGCATCTTTTGTGTGACTGGCAGCCTTGTCACCTGACCTGAATACAGCGCACTGATTCACTAAAATGGACTTAACGGCTTCTGTTCACAAACAACAAGGGCGCTTGTCGGCTTCTGCAGTAAAAGGTGAAATCACAACGCTTTGAAAGTGGACAATACCGGCTTTTTTGACAAAATGTCTTTAAGGTTCAGACCGCATATGTGGAGAATAACGCATGGCACTCACACTGAAGATGGCATTTATTGTTTTTTGCAAATTAACTTTTCATTTAAAGCATCATATAATACTGTTAGGTGAACAGCCACCAATGGTTCCTCAAATATGGGTCGAGATTGAGGCAAAATTCTATGTTTAGGTTTTTAAAATGGTTTTTTCTATTAAACACTTTTATGTTTGTTTGGAGGAGATGAACGAAGTCTTACGGTTTGGAGGATGAGTAATTAATGACAGAAATTTCATTTTTGGGTGAACTATCCTTTTAACGGTTTTGTGTGCTCAGTGAAAGTTTCCTAGCAACTCATTTGATTTCTCACTGCCCAGGCTGCTATGGCCCTTATTTTCTTTTTTCTTTCTTTCTTTCTTTCTTTCTTTCTTTTTTTTAACAGAATAGATCAAATACAAGGACACAGCACTTGAGTTTCAAAGGTCGGCATAAATAAATGGTCCAGCGCATGAGCGGTAGACTGTAAAAGCACAGCCTTAATAATGTTGAATGACTGAAAACAGTCTGAAAGTGTCTGTATTTGTGTTTGTGTTCCTGTGCGCTGCGCATTTCTGCCAATTTGGATGCTAGCCCACAGCTAAATTACAGCTAGCAGACATTCAGATGTTTGAGCAGAATATTTTTATGCTGAATAGTGGTGCTCTACTGCTGGCTTTCTGCCTTTACTTGCTGATTGTTAGATTGATTTTCAGCTAATAAGTAAAATAACACACATGCACACAACATATACAGGTGCATCTCAATAAATTAGAATGTCGTGGAAAATTCATTTATTTCAGTAATTCAACTTAATTGTGAAACTCGTGTATTAAATAAATTCAGTGCACACAGACTGAAGTAGTTTAAGTCTTTGGTTCTTTTAATTGTGATGATTTTGGCTCACATTTAACAAAAAACACCAATTCACTATCTCAACAAATTAGAATACTTCATTAGACCAATAAAAAAACATTTTTAGTGAATTGTTGGCCTTCTGGAAAGTATGCTCATTTACTGTATATGTACTCAATACGTGGTAGGGGCTCTCATCTGAAAAGAGGACTTTTGACCACTGGGCAACAGTCCATTTCTTCTTCTCCTTAGCCCAGGTAAGACGCCTCTGACGTTGTCTGTGGTTCAGGAGTGACTTAACAAGAGGAATACGACAACTGAAGCCAAATTCCTTGACACGTCTGTGTGTAGTGGCTCTTGATGCCTTGACCCCAGCCTCAGTCCATTCCTTGTGAAGTTCACCCAAATTCTTGAATCGATTTTGCTTGACAAGCCTCTCAAGGCTGCAGTTCTCTCGGTTGGTTGTGCATCTTTACCTTCTACACTTTTTCCTTCCACTCAACTTTCTGTTAACATGCTTGGATACAGCACTCTGTGAACAGCCAGCTTCTTTGGCAATGAATGTTTGTGTCTTTCACTCCTTGTGAAGGGTGTCAATGATTGTCTTCTGGACAACTGTCAGATCAACAGTCTTCCCCATGATTGTGTAGCTTAGTGAACCAAACTGAGAGACCATTTTGAAGGCTCAGGAAACCTTTGCAGGTGTTTTGAATTGATTAGCTGATTGGCATATCACCATATTCTAATTTGTTGAGATAGTGAATTGGTGGGTTTTTGTTAAATGTGAGCCAAAATCATCACAATTAAAAGAACCAAAGACTGAAACTACTTCAGTCTGTGTGCACTGAATTTATTTAATACGCAAGTTTCACAATTTGAGTTGAATTACTGAAATAAATGAACTTTTCCACAACATTCTAATTTATTGAGATGCACCTGTAGTTTACATGTCTCTCCAATGGTCTGTTGTTATTCTTTATGTGTGTGTGTGTGTGTTTGCCTTATTGTTACACATTTCAATTCATGGTGGTCTAAAATATCTAGAAAAAGATCTATTGGCTAGTATCGTCACCTGAATCCATACGACCAAAATTTATTTCGCTATCCATTGAGAATTATTCAAATCTAGGTCCATCAGAGGTCAGGATATAGTTTTGATGGATTGAAGTAACAATCTTCCATTTTTTAAGGATTTAATCTCTTGAGTTAAATCTTTTTAATGAATCAAGTTCACAAAATCAGTGTGAATGATTAATTTACATGTCAAAGCAATTGGTTCTCGAAATTCATTGCAATGTAACTTAAAATATGCATGTTTGGACCACTTTTATAATGATTTTATGGTGGTTTTTGTGATATTATTGTAGTTTGACAGCCGCAGTCCTCATTAACTTCTGCTTTGTAAGTCATACAGGTTTAAAATGACATGAGTGAGAATAACTATCCCTTTAATAGAAACTCAAATATCCAGAAACACTCCTGTAGTTCTGTGTAATTGATGTGAAGGAGAACAGCAGTCTGACTCACTCACTTTCTCTCTGTCTTTAGCTGCTGCCTGTGACTCAGATCCTGTCGCGAGGGTGGATGATGCTCACTCTAGTTCGGTGGTCCTTACACCTATATCAGAGGTGTCGTCTGCGGACCTGTCTGTCTCCTCCCCTCACTTCCAGAACCCGGACAGTCTGCTGGAACCCACCGGTGCCACCAGCGAGACAGCCGCTCAGCAGGACAACCCTACAGGGGACACACCTGCAGAGAAGGACTCCAAAAAGACCAAACAACATCTGCATTGCCCCATCTGCAAAGTCACAGTCAACTCCACCACTCAGATGGATGCGCACAATAGTGGTGCATATCTTTCTTTCTTTTTTCTTTTTCTTTCTTTCTTTCTTTCTTTCATTTACACTACAATTCAAAGGTTTGCATTCAGTAATGTTTTTTTAAGAAATTAATCAAAAGTGTTAGTAAAGACATTAACAATGTTATGATAAATAATGTTTTAAACTTTCTATACATCAAAGAATCCTGAAAAAAATGTATTACTGTTTCCAGAAATATACAGCAGCACAGCTATTTTCAACATTGGTAATAATAACTGAGAAGCAAATCAGCATATTAGAATGATTTCTGAAAGAGATTCAGCTTTAACATCACAAAAGATTACATTTTAAAATACTTTAAAATAGAAAACAGTTGTTTAAAATTGTATTATTTCAGAAAACATTAACTTTTGAATGGTACTGTATTTTTACTTACCTATTTTGGTTTGTAAACTTGAATCAGCCCCATAAATGAATAAACAAATGTGAATCAATTTCATAATAAACGATTTCAGTATAATTTATTTATTTTTTTAAATAATATTGCAACCAGAAACATAATGATAGAGCATAAGGCATGCTTTATTTAACACCTTTGTTATTAACATTTACTTAAATGTAGTGGTTGTTTTACACATTTTCATTTTCAGTATAATTCCATAAATTCACCCCAAAAATTCAGTTAATTTGCGCATAAATAAGTAACCTTCATCAAGCGAATTCCTTACCTTTTTTGCATATCACAGGCACCAAGCATAAACTAATGATGGAAGGACAGAGTGTGTTGCCACGACGACGTGGGAAGGCATTGTCGTCCCGCCCCTCATGTAAAAGCAAGCGATTGGCCAGTAAGGGGAGTGTGGGCGTGGCCAGCAAGAGCTTCTACTGTGAAGTTTGCGAGATCCATGTTAACTCTGAGACTCAGCTCAGCCAGGTAACACAAAACTAATTTGCACACATGCATGTCACACACTGGAATATTGTTTAAAAAACATTAATTAACCCTCAATAGATCGCACAAGTACATCTGCAAGATGTCTGTTAAGGATCTTTTGATCTGGAAAGCATCTGCTGTGTAAAGCACATCTGTAAGATGTCAGTTTTACATACCTTCTAAATTATAAACATCTTAAAGACATCTAATAGACATCTATTTGACATCTGATAGGAAACGTTGTATAGACGTATTGCAGATGAGCAAACACTCTAAAAAATATGTCTTGTAGATGTAAATGCAGACGTCAAATAGACGTCTCCGTGATGTACATGTGCTATCAGTGAATGTTGCCATTTAGGCTAAAATTAAAATCCAGCCTTGTTCACATTTCCTGTGTTCTCTACTTCCTAACCTAGCTGTGTTTATAATAGCAGGTTGCTACATTGCAGGCTTGTTATTTTATCTAGTCAGAAATGTTATCCTTCTAGAAATTGACAATCCACTGACAAAGCAGTTGCTGGAAATCATCTACACCAATGACAGACACATAGTTTATTCTGTTGACACTGGCGGTTTGTCTGCCTTGGCCATCTCCTTGGCCAAGTTATAGTTGTGCTGGAAAAGGCTTATGTTTTCCCACAATAACAGAGTAAATGTAAAAATGTTACTCAGACTGAGTAAACACTTGCATTTGGATTCAGTGTACCCGGTAGAC
Source organism: Labeo catla (assembly GCA_012976165.1). Lineage (NCBI taxonomy): Eukaryota > Metazoa > Chordata > Actinopteri > Cypriniformes > Cyprinidae > Labeo > Labeo catla. The sequence continues at coordinate 135,498 of VONZ01000295.1, read as the reverse complement.
TTGTAGTCAAGACCGCCAAAACCGAGACCAAGACACTACCAAGACCAGAAGGTATCGAGACCAAGACAAGACCAAGACCAAGACCAAGACAGACCATGTCAAGACCAAGACCAAGCCGAGACCAAGACCAATACCAAGTCGAGACCGGAGAAAAAAAACAGACTAGTGTTGAAGCTACGCAATAACTTGTATGAACAGCAGCATGCTAGGGTTCAGCCGCAGTTTACATTCAATACATATTAGGTATTACTTCAACTACAGGCAGAGCAATACAGAGACAGACCATGTCATGTGTGTGACTGAGCTCACTGTAAATGTTTTTTCAGACTGGGTGAGATCAACTATGTGTAGCAATTGTATGACGGCTAGGGCTGGGCGATAAAACGATAACGATATGTATCGCGATAAACACGTGATCGATATCAATAAAAAATGTGTTGGATAAAACGTTCGATATTTTTTATTCTTCTGTGTCGGAAGAAAACAGAGGTTGCGAAGCAAGTTTGGTTGCATTAACAAAGGCACTCGCTCTCTGGTAACCTAGCAACGTAGGGAGTGACACGCTAACAGCCAATCATGTAACAGTATCAACTTTCGTTGCGCCATATCGTTGTCTCGTGCTGGTCTGCTGGATTCCTCTTCATAAGCAGAAAATGAGTGCCGCAGCGAGCGAGGAAATTTTAAATAAAAGAGGAAAAGTCAGCTCGCCAGTATGGCAGTTTTTTGGATATTATAAGTCTGACCGTAGTCAGACCAATGTCGTCTGCAAATTATGCAAGACCGTCGTCCCCGCCAAGACTGGTAATACCACGAACTTGATGTACCACCTTAGCCGCGCTCACCAAGAATTTTGACCGATTAATACAATCAGTTAAACGGTTTAAAAGGTCTTTTTTCAGTTATTTATCAAAATATTTTAAAACGTTTTTTGGATGGTTAAAGTAAAATGAAATTGCATTTTTGAGAGAAAAAAGATAAATCGCGTAGGCCTATAACGTTAAGTCGTATTTTATTATTACATTCAGAAAGACACCAGGTCGCGAAATATTTACAGTACACTATAAACATAGGCTAGGCTATTTTAGTTCCCCTCACTCCACAAAAATAATTTCAATTTAACAGTATTTAGAAAAGAACAAAAATGAAAAATATAAGAAGCTAGGGGACAAGCAAAAACGAAACCATTTAGGGTAAAGCGAAACTGAAACTAACATTGGGTCTCTCACACGACACAAATCCAATGTCTCTGTATTCAAGATGTATTTGAATGCTAAAATATTATTTATTATGTAAACCTGGTTTTGTACTTCTCGCATTACAATATCCACATTAAAAAAATGTTTAGAATAATATCACGGCAGTACGTTGATAACGATTAAGCAGTGTGATTATTTTTTTTTTCCCATATGTTTGGCTGATTGTGTGTGCGCGTGCGGCGCCGGCGCAATCACTTTATTTTTTTCCTTCTAACAGGGGAAACAACTCTTTACAGATAATCGAAACTGTAAACGGTTTAATGTTTGTAAAATAAAGAAAAATAGGATGCCGCTTTCAGCCGTCTTCCTTTCGCGCAGCACAAAAATGTACCAAAACTCTGCATGCTAGCTACTTGTTGCACTTTTTTTGTTTGTTTGTTTGTTTTATTAAGTAAAAATATTTATCGTGTAGGCCTATTCATTCATTATATATAAATATAGCCTAGCTTTATAATGTTTTTCTCCATTCGCAGAGGCGCTGCAGGTGGTGCGACGTGTCCATGTGAATCCTCATGTTCTGTTGTTTGCTGCTTTTTGCGCATGTAAAATTAATCCCGGTAAACAAATGTTGGTATTTTAACGAGTCACAGACACTTATCCTTTCTAAAATAATTAAATTCTAATTTTAAAAAATCTTGTCGGTTAACGGTTAATAATCGGTTAACACGCCGTGTAGCTTTTTTTTTTCTTTTTTTTTGAGCGTGTAGTACTGCTAAATCCCCGACCACTATGACGGTCTGAGACAGCGAGACTTGACAAGACCGAGAGGTCCGAGACCAAGACAAGACCAAGACCAAAGACCGTCAAGGCCGTGACAAGACCGAGACCACGTAAAAGTGGTCTCGAGACCGGTCTCGAGACCAAAACCGGTCTCGAGACATACATCACTAGTACCCGGAACATGCTAATCAGTCCAAGATAAGTCATTTTAACTGATCTAATGTGTTTTTCCAGTGCATATTGACTGAGTGATGTTAAATTGTTGATACCCTGTCCGTGCTAGTTAAAGTGACTCAGTGACTTCAGATGTCATACTGACATTGGAGCTACTCTAAAAAAAATCTTCTGGCACACACCACAGTCAGGATCACAGTGAATTTCTCGTCATCATTCATAACCATCCCTATGTAAATTGCTTCAATTTACCTAAAATGTTTTTGTTTTTTTTTACAAACTTTACACATTTTTTTCTGTATGTGTTTCTTGAATGAGTTTGTGTGTGTGTGTTGTTGGCCTGGTGTCTACTCAGGCCTGAGGAACATGACATTTAATGGTATTTCATGCTTCCCTTAAGCTGTCTCTGAAGTGTAAAGTAAACAAGATCAAGCTTTTTGAAAAAGAAAAAAGAGAGGGCAGGGAAAGAAGTGAAAAGTATTAAAAAGTTTAAAGGGGTCATCGGATGCAAAGTTCATTTTTACATGTTGTTTGAACATAAATGTGTCTTGGTAGTGTGTGTACACAACACCCTATAATAATAAAAATCCTAGTTAGCAAGTTCCGCAGCTGAAGTCTCAGAGGACTGCTCATCACCACATGGAAGAGAGGGGCGGGGTGAGCAGAGATCATTAGCATTTAAAGGGACATGCACTGAAACATGTTGCTGTGAACAGAGCTGTTTTTGACAAGGTAAAAAGGGTGTTATTTTACACTACCATTGAAAAATTTTAACCAAAGTATGTTATAGACTTTTCAGTAAGACCCTAAAGAATCATATCAACTTGTGGACAGTGAGTATCCGATGACCTCTTTAAGATTTTTTAGGAAAAAGGAAAAACTGCTCTTATGTTAACTTGACCAAGTATCTCATTATTAAAACACGAACACCGTGTCCTAACTACATGCGACACAATGCATGCAACACGCAGTAAATGGTATCTTTTCTATGTTATTCAAAGTTTTTGTCCTAACTAGCCGCAACGGCGACATGCAAAATTTCTATTTTAGAATCGGTTTCTATTTCTGTGATGTTGCGGCTGGAACAACAACATACAAACTATGACAATGATAATCTCAGGTACTGATTATGAGCTTTATTCAGTGTTAAAAGTGTCTAATGTGAGTTTAAATATTTTGTGTGACCCTATAGCTATATTGAAAGCAACAACAGTTCTCAGATCTTGAAAATAAAGCAAACATGTTCGTTAAAACTGTAAACTCAATGCGAAACAACAATATTACATAACAAAGATGGTATCAGTCACTCAATATATACTTTTACTGATGTTAAAAAGGTTCAGTATTCATGAATTAGATTATAAATTTCGTTGGGAGTGCAGTGCAGTTCTCGCTTCTGAATGGCTGTGATATTTGAGTGATTCTGTCGCATCGCATCTGGTGTGGACAGCCAAATTGCTTGTCGCTGGGATCTTGTCACGTCACGTGTAGATAGGACACGGTCTAAGGGTGTAATATATGAAGTCAGAAATGCGAGATAAAAACTCATAATTACTGATTACTGCAATACTGATTTTAATTCTCAGAATTGCATGATATAAACTCTCAAGTTTATATCTCACAATTCTGACTTTTTTCAGAATTGTGAGATATAAACTCATAATTGCAAAGTTACAAAGTTAAATTCTGAGGAGAAAAAAGGCTTTGTTTTTAGAATTGTTTAAAGTTTAAATCTCAAAATTCTGACTTAACTCAAATTGTGTGTTATAAAGTCAGAACTGCGAGTTAATATCTTACAGTTCTGAGAAAAAAATGTTAGAATTGTGAGATAAATTTTTTTTATTCAGTAACAGAAATGGGCTTTCATATTTGTGAGGCTTGAAAATGCACCAGTGAAAATACACCTTCATTTTTCTGTATTTGTTTAGCACATGAACAGCCGAAGACATAAGGATAGACTGGCTGGGAAGCCCCCGAAGCCCAAGTTCAACCCTCACGCCAAGAGCCAGCCTACCTCAGCAGCATCGGTGGGCACGGTTACACTCACTGTGATTTACATGCTAAAATTCATGTGTTCCTATAGCTCAAACAGTAGGCTAGCATGGTGCCAGCAACTTCAAAATCATGAGTTCAATTCCCAAATAATTCATAAACTGCTAAAATGTACACCTTCAATGCAATGCAAGTCTTATTGGATAAAAGCACTTGCTAGATATATAAATGTAAATCTAATAGTCATATTCAACTAATCAGTACAGAATACTTAAACGTAAATAAAACCAGATATGATTGTATAATACGCTGATGTAGTACAAAAATTCCTCCATTAATTTTAACAATAGAACTGTAGATGACTGACAGGACAAGATAATAAAGCATACCTCTTCTCAGCATGACAGAGAGGAAAGGGAGAGGAAGTTACTGAGGGAAGGATGCCAGCAAACAGGCTCATTATGATACTAGGAATAATTTTGCGTAATTAAAATAATTTTTATGTCTGCTACACATGATTATAGCAGCTCTCCTGATCTGTTCCAGCAGGGTGTCAGATGGAACGGTTATGCGGGTGGTGCAGTGTCTGCTATGAAGAAAGTTATCAACCAATGCAATCTCTCCTCTCTGTCCTCACAGGTGAGTGACAGACCTTAAACCCAATTAACAGTCTCTTAAAGGTGTAGTGCATAATTTGTGCACCATATCACAAGATTAGATCAAACAATGGCATGACTTTGGGGTGGGACTATATATGAAGAGTTCAGATGCAAAACCAGCTAAAAGCCATCTCGGTCAAAAATGAGATAGTGATACTGAGTGAATGCTACTGACACATAGTATACGTCCATCAAATACTTTTACTTCAAACTCGCTAAATTTCAGCCTCAGCCCAATCAGAAGTACCAGTACTTACTTAGAAACCTATACAAAGTAGCCAGAAAGAAATGCTCATTTTAAAGAAACACATCAGATGGATTTAGAGGCTTTTGCATCTGAACTTTTGCCTCTTCATATTTAAAAATTAAAGGGAACCCCGGCTATTAAGAGTTGTGTGGCTTAAAGGAGAAGTTAACTTTCAGAACCAAAATTTACAGATAATGTACTCACCCCCTTGTCATCCAAGACATTCATGTCTTTCTTTGTTCAGTTGTAAAGAAAATATGTTTCTTGAGGAAAACATTTCAGAATTTTTCTCGATATAACTTCAATGGCGCCCCCAAGTTTGAACTTCCAAAATGTAGTTTAAATGCAGCTTTAAATGACTCTAAACGATCCCAGATGAGGAGTTTTGCTTATCTAGCAAAACAATTTGTTATTTTCTTTAAAAAAAAAATTACAATTTATATACTTTTTAACCTCAAATGCTTGTCTTGTCTAGCTCAAAATCGTCCTGCATCGCTTTTTTACCTTTTTTTGTAAAGTGCGCTTGACCTTCTTTCCATGTTCGCTAGAGCCCTGCACGGGCCTAAAATATAGGCCCTGGCCCTGGCCCAAGATGCTCAGGCCCTAGCCTGGCCCTTGTCCAACAGCTTATCATAATTCTCAGCCAGAGTCCGAACTGAGCCTGTCTTTTTTTTTCACCCTTCTCCCAAAACAGCTTCTACTGCTGTTTCACCTATTAAAATAGTTCAGTTTTGAATGTAATGGCAAAGTGATTTTATTTTGTTTTGTTTTTTTATTAACTTTATTTAGAAAAACTTTTGAAGTTTGTTAAATATAAAGGTTTTGTTTTTTAAAGTATGGACCAAGCGGCCAGCAGAATTGAACTGTGTTTGATCAATTTTGCCTTTTCAAATGATCACAACTTGCCTAAAATAAAATCTATAGATGTAAAACAGTTCAAGTATAAAACAATGTTAGTTTAAACGTTAACTATGTGTGCTATAAGGTCCATATCCAATCGTTTGTGTGCAGAGTGGAAGCTAAAGTCGCTTTGCAGGACATGGAGGCACCAGCGCAATCACTCAAATTTTTTTCAGTGTAAACTACTTTAAATATTCTATTCCATATTCCATAAAGGGAAGAGTAATACATCATTCTGAACTGTAAAAGGTCTACTTTTATTTGTGTGCACTCGCAATATCAACAAAACGTTGCAAACGGTGCTTTTATAAAATAAAGAAAACAAACATGACGCGCTTTCTGTCGTCTCAACAAGAGCGCTTCACAAAAATGAACCGAAACTCAGCGAATACATACCTCATAGACATGATAAATATATCTATAGAAAGCTTTAAATTATTACTTAACGAAATAAAACAAATCGAAAACAAAAACTCTTTCATTATATAATCTGTAAAGATGCATTTCTCTCTAAAGGCGTGTACAAAGAGGAGATGGCGAGTCAGGATCGGCAACTTCATCCTTGCGACACTGACTCAGAAAACACTAGTTTATTAATAAATGATTAAAAAATCTCCTTACTATTTCCCCCCGACACAAAGCCCAGCCCTAGGGCATTAAAAAGTCAGGGCCCATCGGGCTCGGACTGAAATGCAGGGCTCTAATGTTCGCTTTGTAAAAGCTGGGTCAGAACTTCTACAGCAATGTAGGATGATCGATTTTGAAGTTGGAGGAAAAAATGAGATTGGAGTTTTTCGACATACCTTAACTGCATTGAACCGGAGGTTCACAGACTATGCATGCACATCGCAGAGCTAGACAAGACGAGCATTTGAGGTTAAAAAGTATATAAACGGTAATTTTTTTTTTAGAAAGTAACTTCGTTTCACTAGATAAGACCCTTCTTCCTCAGCTGGGACCTTTTAGAGCCCTTTGAAGCTGCATTGAAACTGCATTTTGGAAGTTCAAACTTGTGGGCACCATAGCAGTCTATTATACAGAGAAAAATCCTGAAATGTTTTCCTCAAAAAAAACATAATTTCTTTTACAACTGAAGAAAGAAAGACATGAACATCTTGGATGACAAGGGGGTGAGTAAATTATCTGTAAATTTATGTTCTGGAAGTGAACTTCTCCTTTAATATAATGTAAATGATCTTACTGAAATATGAAATAAAAAACTAATGAAAGATTTTTGTTACTTAAAAAATCCACATCATTTTATACAGATTTTGGACAGATTTTGGGGGTGCCATAATTTTGATTGCGTAAAATGGTTGCACTCTGTGAGCTACTGGCGCTACCTGTTGCTGCTCAGAAAATAAAATACTGATACGATGCCACATTGTGCGGCTTTTGGTTGTAATTTTTAGTCAAAGGACAACATGAGAAGCAATGTAAGTCTTCACTACTATTCTAGTGATTAGAAGAGGGGAAAAGTATGTGAAGATGCCTGTGGTAGAAAACATAAACTTCTGAATAAAAAGATCAGCATCTTTGTTCTCTCCACGTTAGCTCTAATGCCTTTGAAGCTTTTAGTAGAGCACAGCTACTGTAAGACTTACAAACGGCAGAGACAAGAAACGTTAGATGCCATCCTGGCAGGATGTAAACATGCCCACACTTGTCATGACGCTGCAGACACTGAAGGAGTTTCTCAGAGCGGATTTCACTTGATGTCCAGGGGCATTTAGATTCCTTGTGGGGGAAAATCAATAGTACACCTTTTGCTTTTAGCCTACGCTTACATCCATTGTCACCTGTAAGCTCTTTCGGTAGCTGTGCTCATCGTATCAGTATTTTATTTTCCGAGTTGTGCTGCAGTAGAAATAGCAACATGTAGTGCCAGTAGCTCTCCGAGTGCAACCATTTGACGCCATTGAAAAATGGCGCCCCCATAATATATATTCAACACCATATTTTCAGTGTAGTGGCAAAGAAATTTTTCAGTGCACCATTAAAAATAGCTTTGTGATAATCATTTTGTCTCTCTCTCTTTTTCTCTCTCTCTCAGACTAAACTGGTTCTCCAGAAGCAATTGACAAAAAATCTGACCGCCAGCTTCCTTCCCACCCACTTAACTCCACCCACCCTCTGCACAGTCGCAGCCAATCCTCTCGCGCTGCGACACCCGCCAGGCACTACTTTCATTCAGACGCCGATCCTCGGCCCTGCCCTCTTTAGGCCAGCGCCCGGACCTCTGCGAGCAACACACACTCCAATTATATTTTCCCCTTATTGATCACCTCGAAACAAAACAAACACGCTCTTACAACAAGGGCGCACATTCACGTGAATTAGTCTTATGATCCGTTCTCAGTACTGACGGTCTCTGTGCAAACTTCGTCCGTGCTCCCGCTCTCTCCAAGCTGTATACACTTAAGTATATAAACACAAACACACACTCCCATAGTGTTCCCTATCCTCCTCAAAAACTGTGACTCTGAGAGGGTCACTCTTGAACTATGCAGCAAAGGGAGAGAGAGTGTGAGAGAGAGAGAGATAGAGAGAGAGAGAGCAAGACCATATATGGGAATATGGGAGGGGCCTCATTGCTAACACCAGCCCACTATGCAGATGAACGCTTGAATAACAGGACAAGACTGATAAAGGAGTGAAAGAGCTATAAGGAGGATATTTAGCTTTGCTTTATGAGATATTTATCATTATACAGATATTAATCAGGTTTTTATTCTATAATTTATTAGAGGAAAGCCAATTTTAGAGACCTATAACTGCGCTAGCTGTTCGTTTAGTGAGGAAATGCAAACATCCCTTTACTTGATGCTTTTGTTTTTTAAGTATTTTCAATTGTTATTAGTCTGTTTTCATGCCGTTCCACATTGTCGTCGGTCTACGTATTCACACATTTAAAGTAACCTCATCTGACCGGCTTTTGTTACAAACACAAACCTCATTGGTCTGTCAGTTTACAGATGCTAAGGCTTTCTGTCATGGGTAATCACAGAATAACAGTGCCAGTCTAATATACGAAGGTGACAATTTGGTAGCAAGGCAACACACACGCTCGCTCCCAATCAGTGTCGTAATTTTCTCAGTGTTGATGCATAGATTAGATGATTTGAGATTGCACATGCACACACACACAACCTCGGATGAGATGATTACGGTTCAGTCACAGTTTGACGTGGCCTTTTATGTCCGCATATTTTGCTCTCAGTATTCTCTCATTACGGCCTCACAAAGGTCAGCGTGCCTGTCAAAATTCTGTCCGCGCCCCATCTTGATTAAGATCTAAACCCTCATCATGTTATTTGCTTTTGCGTGTGTGTGTGTTTGATCCAAAACCTGTCATGAGTTCATTACTCTTGATTTCATTCAGAATAACATTTTCGATTCTGTAAGCCATTGCCAAGGGAGGAGCCATTGCCAAAACATAATGACTGTAATGTTGAAAGGAAGGGTGCAGGAGTATTTTAAGAATGATAGCAACACATTAAACTCACCTGCTAAAAAAAGTATACAAGCGTTCCTGTCAGCCTGAACAAAGTCAAACCGCTTTGCCCAGATCAGTGTCGTCTGATGGTTGTGAATGGACTGGGACTGATCATCTGACTTCAGACCTGTAGAATTAGATGTTGCTGTTAAGTATATGTTGTATCATTTTTCATCTGTCTGATTTTTTTTGTAAACGTGCCCTAGCATACAGAGCTTTTTGTAAATATTTTATGAACACAGCTTTTAAAAGTGAATCATTAACATTTATAATATATACAATTAGAGTAAATATGTAGAATTTTATGAGATGTTTAATGTAGATTCTTTATCTGGTTATTGTAATTAATGTGATAAGAGCGAGCTCTACTTGAAGTTATTACTTTGTCACCATTTCTGCAGAGACATGCGTACTGAAATAAGGCGATAATCTAATGCGAACTAGATAAGATTATGTAGTTTTTATGTCAAATTGTAAATCAAAGTGCTTGAGAAAAAAATAAAGCGATGGGATATAAGAAATATTGCTAAAAACGGGCCGAGACTCGGATGCCCAGACTAGGCCTCAAAGCCTGGAGCTACGGGTGAGTCTCAAGCCCACTCAGGGCTCTTGCTTTTCAGAGGACGGTTTGCCCTTGAGGGGATGAAGCCTGGGGCCTTGAACAGAGCTAACTAACAACAGCCATATTGACACTTCAAGAGGCACAACATGGACAAATTCTGCATTTTTTTTCCTGAGGACACTTTAGAACAAGGACTTTGCTTGGACTCCATGAATCAAATCTCTTGTGTGTGCGTGTGTGTTTTGATAACTCCCGAACGTCAAACTAAGCTCCATAAGGACAAATAGCGAATGAGAAATAACATCGGCCCATCAGTGGATACCTTCATGCTTTCTTGAGGCACAAGATGACTTAACCACACCATTCCTAGTTGTGTCGTCCTCATGAGGTCCATACAGCAGATATTGGCTGGTTATGATACATATGACTGTGACGGTCTCTGGTAGGTGGATGATTTCACATGTTGTTCGAAAGTAACGGTTCCTAAATATCTGTTCCTAAATAGGTTGTTTGTTGGGATTTTATGTTGCTTTTTTCAGTTCAGTGAAATTCAATCTTTAAGCAATAATGACAGAAACTGGAACCTTTTTAAGAAAACGGAAGATTACTCTTGTTTCTCTCTCTCTCTATCTTTAGTGTACATGTTTCTTCCCTCATTCTCTTAATGTTGTGAGTGCTCTTAATGATGTAGTGTGCACAGTGTTCCTATTGCCAATCTGGAGGACAATGGAAAGCTTAATACGACATTTCTCTCCCTTTATTTTACACCGATGGAATCTGTTTGTCACAGGACAGTCATGGAAACATCCGCTGCCAGCAGTCACAAGACAGTGGACAGTGGATTTCTTCCATGTTGGTTCAGGGCTAATTTGACTATTTGAATCACACTCCCTTTTACTTCGTGCACTAGTTTGCCTGCCTTGTGCCAAAATATATACTCATTAAAGCCTAAATGCCAAATTTAATTTTTTTTTTTATCCAATAGACTGCACATACAACCTATGAGAGTGAAACTCTCATATGATCAGAAAGCACAAAAAAATCTGTTTCCCATGAATGTTTTTAAAAATCATGGAGCCTCGTGAAAATGTGCATGTGTGCGTGTAAACTTAAAAATATGTGAATTGTGTCCAATCCAACTAGATGTTTCTTAGGCATGAACAAAGATGAGATGATTTCAATATCGCTTACAAGGGACATGGCCAGTATTGCGTAATTTAAGTAATGACAGACATTATATGTTGTTTGTTCTTTGTGCTCGGTACATTTCTGTCTGTGACTGATCTAACATTGATCTGAACTGTCAGCTGACACAAGGGAAAACGTATTTTCATAGGATTTTCGTCTTGGTTTTCTGACTCATTTGCTTTTTCTCTGTACAGGGTGTGTATGAATGCGTGAAAACGAAATAAAGCAGAGAGAGAGAGAGAGAGAGAGAAATAAATCGATTAGACTTCCATCCCAGTGCTCTGACTGTTCTTTTTGGAGGCTTATGGGACTCCTGGTTATTGACCAGAGGATGACAGCTTGTCATGGCGTTTTGCCTTATAAATGACAAACGTGTCGAAACTTCCTAGTTCGATGTAAATCCAGCACAAACAGGCAAAATCAACTGGTATTCACGACGATACACACAAGTAGGCTTTCTCATTCCAATCGTTCACCTCAGCAAGTGTGCGCCACCTTGTGTTTACGACGAGAATGGCAAGAAAATGAAATAGGGGACTGATAGATTTTCACAAGTTTTACAAACTGGTAAGTCGTTTTAACATTTACATTAATTTAATTTAGAACATTTTAGTGGTAGAAATGAAAATGGTCGCATTATAGTAATTAAATTGATTTGTCAGCACAAAGTCCACCTAAGTGTTTTTGGCAGATAAGAAGATATTACGGAGATATGAAATGCCTTTTACTCGTGTTCTTGATTAGGCTCCGCGCCAAGAGCCGTTTTTAGAACTTTAGCAATGTTTTCAAAGTTCGTTTAAAGCCATCTGGTCTTTAATAACGTTCTCAAATCGTTAGCACAAACAAATATAATGTTTTTTTGTTTTGTTTTTAAATGTTATTAGCCTACTTGTTTCAGAATGTTGAGAAAACCTTTAAAAGTTTGCAAAATGATAAAATCGAATGTTTACCTAACAGAGCTGTGTAGTAACTGATTACATGCAATCTGGATTACATAATCATATAACCACACTCACTCTAATGTCATTCCAAACCCATAAAATGTTGTTGTCATAGTACCAAAATTTCAGTATTCGGTACCAATACCAGTGAAAATCCACAGTTCTCTGTACCAATTTCAGTACCAAAGCAAAACACACAACACATAAATTGAACAACACTGTTTTAATAAGGTTAAACAAAAATAAAATGCACAAAAATCAATGCCATTCTTAATACTTATTTAAAATTGCAAAGTAAATAAGTTTCACCCAAGTTTTTGTCCTATTTCTGCTGCTGAAAAACAGTTGTCTGTTTTAGAGTTTGCTGGGGTGTTTCAGGATCTTCCTCAATCAGCAGCTGGAAAAGGAAAACATATAGTTAAGGAAAGCAATGGGCTAAGGCTGACCAAATGCAACATTAGATGAACTTTTCAGAAATAAACTTGATTTAGTTGACTGTACTTTTATTTAATCAAAACTGCGTTCATATTTAATTTTAAAGGGCTTTATAAACCCTCAGTGTTATCCAGCCAAAAATAAGACTAGAACCTTGCCTGACACTGCAGTCAAGTGAGCCGTCATCTGCGAACACCCGTTCAAGCCAACTGCCATCTGGATTTTGCTGCATGTCTGTTTGTGGAATTATGGTGTTGTGATACATGAAGCTTCCAAAAAGCGCCTTTCTTAGCTTTTTGGCCGCGCCGAGCATTCGAACCGCTATTCCAAAAATAGACGAGAATTCAAATCCAGGCCGCAGGAGGCTTGACTGGATGTATGCATGTGACAGCTCACTTGACCCAAGCTTTCTGACGGACTGACATAAACAGGTTAAGGACATAAACATTGTTAACCATACATTTGTATATTCTCTAACACGCATATTTTGGTCACATAGGTCATTTAAAAGCCTCTGTAGTGTAAAAATAGCACATACCATCATGCCCTCCTGTTTTGTTTTTTTTTTACCTGAGCATTATATAGTAAAACTTTATTCTAAGCCATGCTTATGCTAACAATTAACTACTACGCAAACAGCAATATTTATTTCAATCTGACATTCAAATCAAAATATGGAATAATGTTCAGCTCTAAATATAAAATCAAATTAAAACTTACCTGCTTGAACTTTCATTTGATCTGGGAGTCGGCCTTTAAGCCGTTTTGTCAAGTTTGGTGTTTCCTCCTTTTGAGAGAAAACAAACGACATCGTTTGCAAATTGATTTTTGATGATCTGTGATGTTTGCCTTCACCAGCCGCAAATACAAAATATTGCTATTCTTGTCAACAAGTGGATTCAAAGCCACCGCACTGCATGCACAGCACCACCGGTCACCATGTCTCAGTCCTTTTATGGAGAGAATGCAACTGCGCACCTTTCGGATAGCACATTAAGAGCTGACTCGGTACCACCAGTATTTAAGAAAACATAACTTTTTTTTTTTTGTACTGAAGTACCGGGTCTTTTGACAACACTACTCTCATCATTTTGTCCATCCATGGAAAGTCCATTCAACCAACCTCTTCAAGCTTCCAAAAGTTCATAAAGACACTGGGCTTACATATAAACATTGATTGCCCCACATACATGGAGCTCATCAAATATAAACCTGCATGTCTGATGTGCAAGTATTGACAATGGTTTCTGCACATCAAGCCAGACTTTATTTACTTTTTGAAGCTTAAAAATGGATGGACACAACAAAAGGTAAACAGAACATTAAAAATAACCTCATTGGTTTTTACGAACAGGAATAAAAGACTTGTGGGTTGCATGTGGTGATTCTCACCAAAACTCAACAATAGACTTAATACAGAAGTTTAAGCAGGATTTGGTACTTAGAATAAGTTTGAATCATTTTCTCATGGTGACGAGCGCATACAGCACGTGGTCCTCCTCTTTAACATTCTGTAAAAACACCACATCACACAAGATAAAATTATAATAGTATAAATTATAATCTTCCTCGTACTGCTAAGATAACGAGGCAGATGAGATCAGATTCTCGGCGGTTTTGCTTCAGGTTTTACATCAACATCAAGTGGTGATGCAACATTGGCAAAATTTTTAATCTCTAAAAAATACAATACTTTGTCAAATGATTCCATTGCATAAGTATTCTTACGCTTTTCTGGGACACATGAAATTGTAGATGTTACTACATTGCAAACATGCTTCAACTACGTACTGAGCGTTACAGTGTATGGAGTGTAGACTGATGTGGGAAAAGCAAAATAATTTAACGCTATTTAACATATGGGTGCAACAAAACGTGAAAAAAAAAATTTTTTTTACATAAATATGGCGCTGTTACACGTGTGTTGATTATAAAGACAAAAACACAAGCACTCAATGTGACACAGCTAAACTGACATGTAGGCTAAATACAGATTAAATGATCTTACCGATTGTGCTTTTCTTCTGCTTAACGTTGGCCCTGCATAAGTGATTTCTTCTTCTTCTGAACTGTTCAAACATAAATAGCTGCATTAAAACAACTAGACTCAATCCTAACTATATCCGTTTCTTTACAACACATGTATTTTTAACAAGCAGTAACACAATTTTTTTTATTATTTGTAATTAAAATATAAATGCAGTTTTTAAAATTTTTATTGTAATTTTGTCCATTAATTGATTAAATATTTAGAGTATATTTTTCATAGTTAACGCTTGCCTTTTCTGTCAATTTTTCTACATTTCTTGCAGATGCAGCACATCACGACTCAACAGTTTGTTAAATGAAGGTTGCTCCTGATCTGTAATCAACAAAATGAGCCATTAGTGTGAGTGAATGTCAGTCTAATCTACAACAAACACTATCAAACATCAGCACTATAACTTAATAGATCATAATAGATCAAATATACCAACTAGAGGTGCTCCGATCAGGATTTTTGAGGCCGATCACCGATTGCCGATCACAGGAAGCTGTATCTGCCGATCCGATCACCGATACCGATCTTTTTAAAGCCTCCTATTAATCATGTAAAATTATTTATAGAGATACTCCAATCAGGATTTTTAGACACTTATTCAGGGCCTGGTGTTTTTGTTTTGTTTTGAAAGAGAGGGGAGTTTTTTTAATTTGAGGGGCGGAGAGGAGACTTAAAATATATATAGAAGATATATATATATATATATATATATATATATATATATATTTATTTATTTAGAATTGTGCATTTATTGCACAGTAGCTTGCACACATCACAAATCTATTTCCACAAACATATTTATCCATTATTTTGATTTCAGATCCAAACATTGTTATTAAAAATACCTTTTCAGCATGTTTACCGCAAACAATGCGCTGTTTCCTTTGTACCAGGAGAGTCACATGACACGCATTCAACATTGAACACACCAGTGAACAATTCTGCTGTTAAGAAGAATTTTGTGAAAAATCTCTGGTAACAAATAACATATCTGCCATTGCCATTAGCACTTAACAGGCTCAGATTACAAGTTATGGAGGGCTATTTGAAACAGCGATACCAAGAAAGGTTACTCACTACAATATGGTGCACATGTAAGAGTCATCATGCTTTTGATATCACATTTTGCTGGTTAGCTTTGTCCTTGACAGGGTACAAGATGACCTACAATCTAAAATTTTAAATTTCTGAAATTGTTTTGTTTAAAAGAAATAATGGTAAATTAAAGAAACTGAATATAAATTAGGAAATACAAAAAAATATACGAAGAGAGTTTACTACAGAAAACTACAGTTCAGTTCAATTCACAAAAACAAAACCATTAAAATGCTGGTAACTTACTGGTAACAAACAGGGTTCATACGGATACTGCAAAATGAAATTCCAGGATTTCAAGGACTTTAAAAAAATGACTGTGGCAACTTTAACATTTGAAAGGATACTATAGCAAAGTTATTACTTTTTTTCCTGAATATATGATTGACCTGAAGAATGAAAGCTATAGCATAGACTTGGAAATTTATGAGCTACATCACAAGAAGAGACAAAAATACAGATACTTAGTTCACTAGAACCAGACAATGTTTAATATTGTTTAAGAAATTTTCAATGACAAAATACTTGTCTTTTTAATAAAAAAAAAAAAAATGCAGTTGTATTTTTTAAATGTTTTACCTAATCTAGGGCCAAAACTAATGATTATTTTAGTACATCAAGCAATCTACTGATTATTTTGACAGTTGAGTAATCTGATATTTTTAATAAAAACTTTAGTAGGACTATAATTATATATAAACCAAGAGGCAATAATAATTGGCACAAATAAAGTATCAAAAACCAAGTAATTACATGGTTTTATTGAACAACACCGTTAAAATGCATGAATGTAATATATATATACAAACATACAAACATTAGACTACGTATTATAAATACCTGCAGAGGGCACCAACGAACTGGTGATGTTTTACTTCACAGTAAAATACATTTGTATTTAAATGTATTACTATAAGATTGAAAATGTATATTTATGACCCTGAAATACATTTTGAAATATATTTTGCTATATGAAGGATGAAATTAAATTTATTTTCAGTTGAGAAATATATGCCTCACTGTTTATAACATATTGAGCAAATAATTAAATTATATTTTGGCCAGAAAAAAAAGCTGTATTGGTCTAATTCATTGTCTTGTCAAGTGCTATTATAACCTGCATACATTTCGTATAATTATATTTAGATGTGCACGTTTCATGTTGGACATTGTTCGTAGACAATTTAAATAAACTCCTGAGAGTGAGAAGTGTGCTTTAAGAGAGTTTAATTTCTGATGGTTTAATGTAAAATATTGCGAGGATTTTAACAAACACTTAAATTATTATTTTTTTTGCATATTACTATTTGCATATTTTGCTTATTTAAAAACTGTTAAATGTATTAATTCATGACTTTCATGTAATATGTATTATATATATATATATATATATATATATATTTTTATTAATTGTTTTTGTTTATTTGTTATTTTGTACTAATATTCTTCAGTTATTAAATTCCACCAAGGATGGATCATCTTCTGTACTCTGACTGGTAGTCGTCGCATCGCTTAGCTGCTTATTTGCAAATATTTTCTTTTTATTTTAACCTGAAGGCCTAAACTGCTGCTACCATTACTACTGCTGTTTTTGTTGTTGTTTCTAGTTTTTACTCACCAAACGACAGGATCGGTTGGCCTTCGTCCATCATATCCGAGAATCCGAATCCTTGAGTTGCTGGGCTCTAGCAGACACTTGTACTCAGTCATGGTATCAAACTGTATCGTGGCACATCGCTTTCTGAAACATTACTCATGGTAGCAGCAGCCGCATCGATTAATTGCTCGTTTGTGACATAATATACAATGTTACAAAAAATAAACTATTACAGTAAATAAAAAAATGACGAAAATTGTTACATCATACATTTTAATCTACAAATTCAATCTATATTGGAGGAGTTCATTTGCAAAAACAGATTTCTAAAACCATGCTTTTTTTATTCTGCATTCCAAGTAATTTCAATCAATCTGCAGTTGGGTTGTTTTAATTAAATAATATTAACATTAAATAATATTAACAAAAATATAGCTAACTAACACAAAACACAAAAACAGAACATAACACAATAAAAAACATGATTTATGAAAATTAATAACAGAGTTATCCGTTTTGCAAATGAACTCTTCATTTGTATTTAAACATATTACTATAAGATTGGAAATTTATGTTTATGACCCTGAAATACATTCTGAAATATATTTTGCTATATGAAGGATGAAATTAAATTTATTTTCAGTTTGAGAAATATATGCCTCACTGTTTATAACATATTGAGCAAATATTTAAATTGTATTTTGGCCAAAAAAAAAAGCTGTATTGGTCTAATTCATTGTCTTGTCAAGCACTATTATGACCTGCATATATTTCGTATAATTATATTCAGATGTGCATCTTGTGATGTCTAGCGTTGGACATTGTTCGCAGACAATTTAAATAAACTCCTGAGAGTGAGAAGTGTGCTTTAAGAAAGTTTAATTTCTGACAGTTCAATGTAAAATATTGCCAGGATTTTAACATGAACACTTTATTTTTTTTATTTTTTGCATCTTACTAGTTTTCTTATGTGAAAATTGTTCAGTGTATTAATTTATCATTACCATGTATTTTGTGTTATATATTTTTTAAATAGTTTTTTTTTGTTGTTGTTTATTTTGTACTAACATTGTTCAGTTATTAAATCCCATCAAGGATGGATCATCTTCTGTACTCTGACTGATAGTCGTCGCATCGCTTAGCTGCTTATTTGCAAATATTTTCTTTTATTTTTGTAGTCAACAATCTCGCGAGAAGCTGTCTTTGACACCATTCGTCACCCACCGAGCGATGCCTCACTATCGATTCGCACTCTCAGGTGCAAGAATTTAAAGCAGCGTCTCGCTATGGTAAGAGTGCTTCAGGTGAAAGATGGGTCAGTGAGAGTGTCACACCACCTGACGCCGTGGGTCATTCCCATAGATATGGTGTGATGGGACAGCACTCACCACCCAACTTTATCCACCGCCATCCAAGACAGCAATCCCACGAGAAGTTGACTACACAGGCCAATGTGGGTGACCACTGAGGTGCTTCATCAAGCTGTGATAAGAGAAGCTGGGATACTAGCATTTTTATTGATTTTTTTCTACATTCATATATATTCTATTGTTATTTTTTTAGTTTGTGTTAATTTATATTGTATTTACTGTATACTATCATCACAGTTTTCATGTTACTAATATATAATCTATTATTATTATTAGCTATTCTGGTATTGTATATTTAATATTAATTATAAATTGTGTTTTATTATTGTAAATTCATATCTTAATTATTTTTCTATTTTTTTACTGCTGCAATGTTATATTAAATTCATTTTTATCATAAATATTTTATTATTACTACTATTTGTTACTCTATCCACCAGTTTCACAGACAAGGCATAAGACTAAAATGCATGTCTAGGCTGTTTTAACTGAAAGAACCTTGCACTGGCATATCTTAAAATATGTCAGTGTAAATGTTTTGTATCAAGGTTCCCACCAGTAATTTTTATAGTCAACAATCTCACGAGAAGCTGTCTGTGACACCATTCGTCACCCACCAAGCGATGCATCTCGCTAATGATTCGCACGCTCCGGTGCAAGAATGTAAAGCAGCGTCTCGCTATGGTAAGAGTGCTTCAGGTGAGAGATGGGTAAATGAGCGTGCCACACCACCGGACGCCCTGGGTCATTCTTATAGATATGGTGTGATGGGACAGCACTCACCACCGCCATCCAAGACAGCAATCCCACGAGAAGTTGACTACACAGGCCAATCAATCACCCACTGAGATGCGATGCGAAGCTGCGATGCGAACACTACCATGTCTTTTATTATACTAGCAATTTTTTTTATATTCATACATATTCTATTGTCTTTTATAAAAATTATTATTATTTTGTGTTTTTACTGTATTTACTGTATAATAATTATATTATTATTAGTTATTTTATACTTTTTTTATATTTGAATACATTGTTTTTTATTTAATTGATCATCAACTAATTATTTTATTGTGTATTTGTTATTTTATTATACATTTAATAATAATCAATTGTATTATTGGTATTAATTTTTGTTGCTATTATTTTACCATCATTCATTTTTATCATAAATATTTTATTATTATTTGGTACGCTTTCCCAAGGATTCACAGACTAGGCATAAAACATAAAAGAAACGTGTCTAGGCTGTTTTAACTGAAAGAACCTTGCACTGGCAAAAATTAAAATGCGTCACTGCCATTGTTTTTTATCAAGATGCCATCAGTAACGTTTTTTCTAAGGCACGTTTATAAAAGATACTTAAATGTCCTAATTGAGGTATGACCTAATCCTGACTTAACCTGAAGGCCTAAACTGCTGCTACCATTACTACTGCTGTTTTTGTTGTTGTTTCTAGTTTTTACTCACCAAACGACAGCAGCGGTTGGCCTTCGTCCATCATATCCGAGAATCCGAGTCTGTGAGTTGCTGGGCTCTAGCAGACACTTGTACTCGGTCATGGTATCAAACTGTATCGTGGCACATCGCTTTCTGAAACATTACTCATGGTAGCAGCAGCCGCATCGATTAATCGTTCGTTTGCAGCGTTGGCGTCTTTGTTCTCTTCTTCATAATCTTCCATTCAAAAAAGCAAGCACGTGCGACAAGTTTGGCTTTTCTTCTTCTTCCGGTGTTTTTTGGCGGTTTTGGCAAACACGTCTGGCGTTTTGCTCGTTCTTAAATACAGGTTTGGTGACCTCTGACCTGCGAATTCGCATCACGTGAAACCATGAGACCAACAGCAGGTCGATACGTCACAGCATGACGTCGTAGCTGAATTAAAATTACACAAATTTAAAACTGCAGGAAAGATAAGTAGATTGTGTGTTTTGACATTTTAGATTTATTATTTATGTTTTGAATTTAAGCCTTTTAAAAATCCGCTCAGCAGGCGAGCAGCGAACAGATATCTACATACATTAAAATACATTAAAACTACATAAAATTAAATTAAACCACATCAAAGCCTAGGGAAAACAGTGCTATCATGTGGCAGATAAAATTTGCAGCATGCCAGCGGAGGATCTAGTGGAGAAATCAACACAAAATGAACACAACTGCACACAGAAGATTTATAACATATACTTAAAGGTGCAATAGGAGATCTTGGAAAATGTTAACTTGATAGCACTGAAAGCGAAAGTTCAAATCGCCGTCCAAAGCCACGCCCCCCGAATGCATGAACGCACACGGACTAGACGATCAGAGAGAGCATTACCACAGTACATTGTAACACCGAGTTGAAATGTTCAACAGCACAAATAGGAAAACCGTGTGGTGCTAATAATGCATGGGAGACGGAAATATGGGAATATTTTTCCGAGTTTAATAAAACGCCTCATGCGTTGATACACACGTCTAGATACATGGGGATCGTGTGAGGAAAAATGTCCACAAACATGCATTTAACTCAGGTCACAAACAGAAATAAAATCTATAAAATTTTAGAGCGGTAGAGCGAGTCATTTCTTCACCTTTCCAGAACGTACAGATACACGTTATGCACATGCGCAGTTGTCAATCTGCCATAAAACTACCGTAATGTTCTAGTGGCCTTACAGCATCACATGTCATTAACCGTGATAACACTTTATAGTACTGTTAGTAAAGTATTACAATACCAGGAAGGAATATCAGTTTGTTGATGCTTGCCAACTTAGCCCTTGCTATAATACAAAAACAGCATGGGCGTCGGAACCATTGAATGCGGGTGGGACAGGACCCACCCACTTTTGAAGACCAATGATATCGGACCCACGCACTTTTACCATCTCTAATTCCCGAATATGTCTGCGCACGTTTAGAGCGCTATCAGTCAAATCCATTCCACGTGACGAATGCGCTAATAGATTAAACTCTATGGTCATGCATATAAACAGGCAGCATCTGGGGTGGAGGAGTGGACGGAGTGGGCGCGGGCGCATCAGGTGCAATCATCAAACATATTTCAAAGGAAGCGGGGGGCACGGTCCTGACCTGCGCCTGCTGCACTCCTCACGGCAAAGTAAACTAAGCATCTGAGCGTATCTGCTGCTCAGATACACCTAAGCCTACCCGATAGTTTATTCAAACTTTTCCTTTATTTTTATTTTTATTGAAAACAAATGCCTTTCCGATGCAAAATGAGATGTGAAAAAGCAAAAGAACGATTTCGGCAACAGGCGGACGCGAACTCGGGTCGTTTGCGTCAAAAAATGCCAACTATTCGCTTATCCGCTTTCGCCACTGAAAACATGGTTAAGCTGCCATCTTTTCTAATGTTGTGACGTTAGTGGATAGAGGTAATGTACATAATAAAAGGCATCAGACTACAGAAAATGGCATATACTCCAGTAATTTTTGAAGACCCACCCACATTTATTTTGCTTCCGACGCCCATGAGGTGGCTACACAGCATTTGACCACTAATTTACTGAATCATTTCAGGTTTAAGAAGCGTTTCAATATTGCATCAACTACTGATAAACACATTCATTTTTATTTGAATTATCACTGTAGGTTTGTTTTTCAAATACATTAAAATGCACAAATTCAAAAATTCACAAATTCACAAAATATATTTCTCACCTGATCCTTTTTCACCTAATATATTTACTTGAAGTTATGGAAGCCCATTTCCACCACATTAAAAAATTAATTAAAAAAATCATTTGCTCCCGGCTTCATAGACAGGGTTTAGTCTAAGCCAGGATTAGGCCATAGTTCAATTAATTTAAGTAGTTTTACAAACCTTAGAAACCAAAAAACATTACTGGTGATACAAAACAAAGGCACTGATATATTTTAAGATCAGTCAGTGCAAGTTTCTTTTAGCTGAAACAGCTCAGACTTACATTTTAGTCAAGGGTGCTGCTTCATAAAACCAGTTTACCAAATAAGCCAGGCTTATTTCAGTTATTCTGACTTATTTTGAGCAAAACTCAAGTGACAATAAGTCAGACTAACTGAAATTAGCTTGGCTTATTTTATAAACTTGTTTTATGAAACACCCCCTAGGACCTTGTCTATGAAACTGGGAGGGAAATGTCGAAATTATGACTTTAAAAGTTGCAATTACAAGATAAATTTAGAAATTATCTAAATTTAGAAATTACTCATAAAGTCAAAATTCTGAGATAAATCGAAATTGTGACTTATAAAGTCAGTTATGATTTTTTTTGATTAAAAAAAGTCGAAATTATGGTTTAAGACAAAGTTGACTTAATTTTCAGTCATAATTTAGTTTTTTTAAAGTCATAATTTCTACTTTTTAATCTTGTAATTATGACTTAAGGAAGTCATAATTTTGACTTTTTATCTCATAATTATGACTTATGTAAGTCATAATTTCGACTTTTATCCTAATTTTGGCTTTTAAAGTCATAATTTCAACTTTTTTCCTCTGAATTATGACACATGTCGTAATTTAGATTTTATTAGTCATAATTTTGTCTTTTTATCTCATAATTATGACTTTTAAAGTCATAATTTTGACTTAGTAAGTCATAATTTAAAAATTTTAACTTGTAATTATGACGTGTCCATAATTTCGACTTTTTAAGGCATTAATTGTTTTCTTATATGGTGGAAATGGGATTTCAGAAGTACCCCTGAGATTTTAAAATAAATATTTTAATAATTATAAGTACCACATTTGCTTGTTCATGGCTCTCTGACACTGGTTATGGTCACATGACATGGAGGTAAACAAATAAATATTTTAAATATTTTACTAAATGTCTTATTTTTATTGATTTTATAATGACTTATTTTAATTTAACATTTTTATGATCTAATTTATTATTAGCCTCGATGAAATGGTGCCTTTCATCAAACTCATAAACCCCCTGCAGTTCCTTCACAAACCCTAGTTTGGGAAACCATGACAATATAAAGTTTAATGCACTTCATGTTGTTAATAACAATGAATGGAATATATTTTCTTAATCTTTGAATTTTATATCAATATAGCACAAGATTATCCTATGTAAATCAATATAATAAATGACAGATCAAACGTAATCTAAAAGTATTCCGATTATATTATCTAAAATGTGTAATGTAATGGATTATTGACTAAAATTTTTGTCATGTAATTTAGAATCAGTAACAGATTACAATTTGTAAGTAATCTACCCAGATCTGCCCCTTAAAGATCGTATAACGTTCAGAGAATTTAATAGAAATGTTATCAAAATGTTCTTAGAACATATTTTGTTAACCGGGACTGTGCTTTTTTGCATCATGCTTTGATTCATACAAATGTATATTAGTATTTCATTATTGAACGTCAATAGATATTTGTATATTGTAACATGCTGACCCTTCCCCATCACATCTTGCAAATAGGCTACTTTTTGCCCGGTTTATGGGGTGTCAGCCTCTTCTGCAGCTCACTGGATGTAAACATGCAACTTATAAAGTTCCCAGGCCCTTTTAGAGAGTGACATTTTTGAAACTACGTTATGTGAAGTTTACAATATGTGTCGTGTATTGTGTAACAGTGGGTAAAAAGTAAATTAGCATTTGATCTGTGATCTGTAAACACTATTGATGCACACTGATGCAAGCCTCATGAAATGAAGAGTTGCTTAAAGCAAGCATTAACTTCAGACATTGTTGATTACACACTGACACACACTCTCTCTCTCTCAATGGCAGAAGTGGAGAGCCCTCTATTATAAGGTCACTGCAGATCCAGCCATGAACGAAATGAAATATCTACTCCGTAAAAAGACAGATAAAGGGCAAATAAAACCAATTCTCCCGTTTACTCCCCTGAAGAAAGACTGTAGATGTATCTGGTTCACTCATTCGGAAGACGGCTGGTGTTGTGCTGTTAAGCAGGCAAGCTTTGAACTTTGTGTACAGATCATAAAACGTCTTTATAGAACATTACCATTATTTCTGACCATCGTGTAAATTAAGTGCTAATTAGATTTAGATTAGAAGAGATTAATGAGCGGTAAACAATTTCAGTCAGGCAGCTTTATTAAGATGGTAAAAAGCTTCTCATACAACATTTGTTTTCAGACAAAAATGCTTTATGATACTTTTAAACGTCAATGTATTTGAAAAGCAGTCTCAGCTAAAAATAAGAGTCACATCTTCAAAAGTCATACTTTTTCCATGTAAAAAGAACTGAAATATACAGTATACGTTCACAATTAAATGCAAGCGTTATACAGTACGACTGACTACTCACAAATTGCAGTGTCATCAGGGTAAAAAGTACAAGGGCACAGTGGTGAATCATCTCTCACTCACAAGCAAACAAACGTAAAATTTCACTTAGGTGTTCTTATGGAATAAATCAGAACTTTATAGGAATGACACAAAATATGAACACCTGAAAATGCAAAACAGTCCATGTAACTAAATTAAGACATTCTTCTGTCAAGTTCATGTCATAGAAAAGAGCAGTCATCATGGCATGAACCTCATTAAATAAACAAGCTGAATCATCCTAGCTGATTTCACATAAGATGTAACAACTTTTTGCAGTGTAGAGAGGTGTATATATATATATATATATATATATATATCAGTGTAAAAGCAGTATGTTTAGTCAGTCAATTGCTTCAAAACAAGCATGAGACGTATATAAATAATCACAGCAACATATGATTTCTATCCTGTATGTTTATGAAAAGAAAACTTCATTAATGCAGTAACTTCAAACAGTGAGCTAAACTCATAATGGCACTCCAAATGCTTTGAAAGATATCAAATCAAGCGTCTATCAGAGATTTACATATCTTTACATTACTTTGTCAGCTCTATTGGCATCTTCTGGATCTCTAGCTGTCCAGGGAGCCGCTGCCCTTGTTCTTGTTGCGGCTGAGTGGGAAGGTGGATTTGCTCTGAGGTTGGGTCATTTTACTGGCCAGGTGGACAAAAGGCTCGATGAGCGATCGTCTGTCGGTCACAGAGACCTCCCACAGCCTGACCTTTTCCTGCCGTGCCCACTGTTGAGCCACCTCGCTGTCCACTCTTCTCTGATCCTGCAGGTCCATCTTGTTACCCACAACAACAATAGTCACCTGTGAGACAGAAAGAGAAAGCTGCTTTACATTTTTTTCATGATGTCTGTTAGTAGTTTTTTGGCTTAAAGAGAACCTTGGGTATGACAACATGTATGGCTTAATATAATGTAAATGATGTCTCTTACTGAAAAGTGTAGTAGAAAACCCATTAAAGATGTGTGTTATTTTTAAAAATCCACATCGTTTTACACATATTTTGAACTATGACGGGAGCCCTTATGACGTGAAACGGTTGCACTCGGTGAGCTACTGGACTTACCTGTTGCTATTTTTACAGCAGCACAACTTCGAAAATAAAATACTGATATGATGAGCACAGCTACTGAAATAGCTTACAGGTGGTGATGGATATAAGCGTAGACTTAAACCAAATGCTGTACCATCGATTTTCCCCATAAGGAGTAAACACCCCCTGATATCAAGTGAAATCCACACTGAGAAACTCCTTCAGTGGCTGCGGCGTCATGACAAGCATCCGCATGTTTACATCCTGCCAGGATGGCATCTAGCGTTTCTTGTCTCTGCCATTTGTAAGCTCTTTTAGTAGTTGTGGTCTACTAAAAGCCTCAAGGCATCAGAACTAAACCGGAGAGAACAAAGACGCAGGCCTTTAGGAAGTTTTATTTGTCCAGAGACATCTTCCCATTCTTTTCTCCTCTTCTTATCGCTAGGAAAGCAGTGAAGACTTACACCACTTCTCCTGTTGCCCTTGACTAAAAAAAAATTACAACCAAAAGCCGCACAATGTGGAATTGTATCAGCGTTTTATTTTCCCAGTTGTGTTGTGGTAAAAATAACAATAGTGCAGCCATTTAACGTCATTGAAATAATGCCGCCCCCATAGTCCAAAATATTTATAAAATGATGTGGTTTTAGCCATACAAGTCTTAATATCTAGGGTTCCCTTTAAAAATGGTCTTATGTTATTTCCTTATGATTTTACGCTATAGTTCAAAATTTTGGGGTGGCAAAAAGGTTTTTAATGTTTTGCCACAACACTTATGTTTACCGAGGCTGTTTATTTGATCAAAAGTAAAACTGTAATACGAAATGTTAGCAAAATTTGAAAGTTTTCTATTTGAATATGTTTTAAAATGTCATTTATTCCTGTGATGGCAAAGCTGGATTTTCAGCATCATTACTCCAGTCTTCAGTTTCACACTAATATGCTGATTTGCTATTTAAAAAAAAATATGTTTAAAGAATGTTTTGATAATGTTATAGGAACGTTACTTAGTCATTTTGTAAATATTATGAAAATGTTACTTGAAATGATCTTTAAACAGTCTGAAATAAATAGTAACATAAAAAATGTTCCATGAATAATGTATCCAGAGTGTTTTTACATATTGGTGGCACTGAATGTAAACAATGCCACTGAACCAAACATAACTTGCATATTTTGCTGATGAAAATGGTCAATTATTGTCATGTTTTGGACTGTACTAATCGGTCAGACCAGGAAAAACATTTGGAGTACTATAGACTGCCAAAAGATATAACAAATCAAGGAGAAGAGTGCAAAAAAACTGTCTGAGGAACAAAAGGCGTTTGTGGTTGGACAAACTGAACCAGGATTTCCAGGGCAAGAATCTTGACAATTTGTGTGTCCGTTCTTATTTCCAGACAGGTAGGTGAAATATTAGGCTAATATCTTAATACTGATTGTACGCATCTTTACCACCAAACTTTAGTTTGTCAAAATATTGCACCTTTTCCTGCTTACTAAGTCCTTCTCTATATGATTTAGCAGCTTCCACAGCAGAACAACGTATTCAGTAGTACATTAACCGTGCAATCCATGCTTCCATGCTGTTGTTTACATCTGAGTATCGCCAATATGGCCGTGCAGCCAGGTAACTGACCAAATCAAGACGCAAGTACAAACCCGTAAAGTTGAAAAGAACAGCATTTATCTTAAATAGAAAACTTTCAACATTATAAAAGTCTTCACTGTCAATTTGTCTACCACAATACATTTCTGTTGAATGAAACCATTAATTTGAAAAAATCATATTGACCGCAAACGTTTGAACAGGTAGTTACATAAGCACACAGACCTCTTTTTTATCACGGCAGCGGTCGATCTCTTTCTTCAGTGCCTCTACCCGTTTGAAGGACTCTTTGCTGTCGATGCTGTAGACGAGTACGAATCCGTCGGCGAAAGTAAAGTAGTGACGAGGAAACTCCTGACCATCACGCAGCCCTCGCGTGTCGTAAAACCGCACCTGTTCTCGGGTGCCGCGGTCCGTTTCCACAGACCCGATGTAAATATCCTCCAGTGTCTCCATGGTCTCTAAACCTGCCAGACGGGCACTATGTGAATCTGTACTGTTCATTTATTTGGGTTTGAGAAATTGCTACTGTCAGGTATGTGCTGTTACAACACTCACCTACAACATGGTTGGCGTACAGTAACTGCTCCAGCACAGCTGTTTTTCCCACTGATCCCTGGCCACACACCACCACCTTGCAGCTCTTGCCCATGATCACTTACAACCGCTCAATCTTCATTAAAGTATATCTCTAAATTAAAAATGTAAGGCAGATTGTAGTAGAAATCTGTTACTGTGTTATAATAATGCTTAATGGAACAGTCACGTGAGCGCCGAACACACCGGTTTGCATAAACCAGCTGCGCCTTTACATAATCAGAGTGTATTGGATTACTGTACATTGAATACTACATTATATTCATCTTTAATAAATATCAAAATACGTTAAAGGAAATAACCAAAGCAAACGTTTAAAGAAAGACTGAACTCACCGTACTCTCTTCCTGTTTATGTCAGATTTCAGCCTTCGACGAAATTTGACACCAGTTCCGTTGAGCTGCAGTGTGCCGTCTTCAGTCCGGAGGACAGCAGTGCAAGCCGAACAGGCTACATGCAGTCTAACCACGTTTCATATGTACAGTATAACAATCAATAAAAATAAACTAATAATAAAAATGAACTTAGGTGAATGTCGAAATGATGCGTTGCTCAGTTCAGTATCCTACATTATATTTTTCTTCAGTGTCAAGCTTGGTGACGCATAGACCAAATACATTTAAAAACCACAGGGTTGCACGTGAAAAAAGCAACATACACTCAAAGTCAATACAGATCAACGTCGTTTAATAAAGAAACAGAAATGATTTTGTACAAACACATTCTGGAGAACATTAAAGAGCGTATTCAATACAAAACTTAAATGAAAACGCACACAAGCAAAAACACAAAGGCCTATATAAGCAAAATAAACTAATAAATCTATTAAAAATTATAAATGCATCTATTTTACAAAATAGACCAATATTATTTAAAAATAATTACCTATAAATATATGAAAAATAAATCAAATCAGGTGAAAAAGTTGACAAGTAGGAGGAAAGTAGATTAAAATGCTCAGGAATCTGCCACATTTCTTAACTTGTTATCAGTATTGTCATTATCCATGTTAGACATGATGTAGTCTATAGAGGGTTTGCACTTACATCACGTTTGGTCAGCTTCCTGAATGGTTCAGTGATTCAGATATACATAATTTAACTTTTAAGGCACCATACCACACACTGGTTTCCTGCAGAGTTTAGCTCCAACCTTAATCAAACACACCTGAACCAGCTAATCAAGGACTTAATAGGTATACATGAAACTTCCATGCATATGTGTTGAGGCAAGCTGAAGCTAAACTCTGCAGGACACCAGCCCTCCAGGATCAAGTTTGGTGACCCCTCCTTTAAGGCAAAAGTTTACCAACACATAACAATATACCTTGGGCCTAGGCCTATATCAATATCATCTTTGAAAAATAAGAAAGCTGTAAAATGTGTGTAAACATTTTAATTATTTTACTTTTCTTATGTTTATTTCTATCTTTTGATTATATTTTTTGCTGTATTTTTAAACCATTTTTTTAAAAATAGTATACTACACCAGTGGTGCCCAAACTCGGCCCTAGAGGGCCACTGTCCTGCAGCTTTTCTCTCCAATTTACCTCAACACACCTGCCACCAAGTTTCTATTATGACTAGTAAAACTTAATTAGCTGGTTCAGGTGTGTTTAATTGAGGTTGAAGCTAAACTCTGCAGGATACCAGCCCTCCAGGACCAAGTTTGGGCACCACTGTATCATTGTACTATACCAGGGGTGTCAAACTCAGTTCCTGGAGGGCCGCAGCCCTGCAGATGTTTGTTCCAACCTTGCTCTAACACATACTATGCAGTTTTCGGTTAAGACTGAAGGACTTGATTAGTTGGATCAGGTGTGTTTAATTAGGGTTGCATCTAAACTCTGCAGGACACCAGCCCTCCAGGACCCAGTTTGGGCACCACTGTATTATTGTACTATATTATGCCGCATATACAGCCACAAACAAAGACGGTAATTTGTTGCCACCTACTGGTGTAACGCAACCTCACCTGCGATGACTGAACGAATCTTTAAAGTGAACTGATTCGAAAGATTCGTCACAGAAGTGAATCAAATTCCCTACCATAGTATTTAAATAAATACCTTTAGTTGTTTCACATATGTATAATAGTCACTGATGTTCAGAGAGATACGTGTGCAGTCTCTGTAGTTTGAAAACAATGTAAAGCGTCTAAGGCCAGTTTTTGAGAAAGCCGTTCATTTGAACTTACTAGGTCTAGTAACAAACTGCTTTGCGTTGAACTTCAGTGCACTTTTATTTCTGAAAACTCTTTCTCCACACTTATCTTTTGGTAAGTTCTCGTATCCGTTGACCTACTATGGGCATATTGCGCACGGCTGCGGAAGGCGGAGCTGAAGGCAGTATGAAAGGCTCACATGCCTCGTTTCATCCTCCGCCTCTCTACAGCAAAATGGCGACTGTTGACTACGACTCGTCCGCGGATCCAGAGATGGACTTAACCAGCGACGAGGAGTTAGAGAGGTACCCGAAAAAAGCGATCGCTTTAATTTGATGCCGGTCGATCCGTTCGTGAGGCAGCTGGGCTTCAGGGAAGCCTTGATCGGGCTCACGGTTGTATAAAGACCCTGAGATCGTGATTGCCGCATAACTTGAAAATCAAGGGGTGTCTATGGCCTAGTGTGCCAGGCAGCTGTTTTTAGTGTTGGGGTGCCTTGCGATTAACCTGGCTTTGTCCTTAAATATTTTAAATGAGCTTTGACCTTTTGAAGCGATGATCAAGGGTGTCATGCATCGTGTTATTAAGACAGCTGTGCTGTATGCCGTGACACAGTTTTAGGATGAGAATTAGGTTGAAGACAGCGTGACATCATTGCTCTTAAGAGCACAATGCAGGCACGCTTAAACCTGCACACATGACAGCCGAAACATCTAGTTATTCATCGATGACGCATTGTTACATTAAATATATCAAACAATAATTATTGTTGATCGATATCCTTAGTAGGTGACTACAATGAAAAAACGCACATGCGTATAGAGGAAATGACGTTCTGTCCCTGCGGGTCTGCTATACAACGTAACATTTGCAGGCCGCTTCTTTTGACACTTGCTTGTGCATTTTGTCCAAGTTGGAACGCGAACAGATTCGCAGCTTTTTAAAATGTATCTCTTAAAGGGACAGTTCACCGCAAAAGATGTACATTCTGACATCGTTCACACACCTGGATTACTCATTTAGGTCACGTTAAGGAGAATGACAACCTCAAATACAGTTCTACTTTTATTGTTGTAAAATATTACAAGTAAAGAGAGTGAAGGAGGCTGCAAGTCACGCATCTGAAGCTGCCTGACATCTTGCTTTGATGGCCGAATTTTAAATTTGATGCACTGTCTCTTTAAATGCATATGCGGTCCGATTATATTTATTCAGTGTTTGTCTAATTAAAGTCAAGATGTGAATTTGAACCCCTTAGTATTTTATATACCAGGGCTATATATAATAAGTCGTTCACTTCTGGAACTTTCTGTTTGACTGAAGTTTCTGTGGGCGGACGCAGGCATGACGTGAACTTGCAGGTTGACTAGCAACTATCGGATACCGAACTGTAATTGGATGCGGGAAAAGTTAACCTCGTGTCTGACATAACTTTCCTCATGTGAAGTGTAGTTAGAGTATTATCTGTCAGAGTCACACACTCCTGTAATGTTACAGTACAAGCCTGATGTACCTGGTGAGCTTTAATTGCTTGACTTGAACATTCTGATATAGTTTGTCTGCTGTTGTTTTAATAGATTTAGTTATGGTTTCCTATGTACTCTAAATAAATGTCAGTTGGACTATCAGTGCAACAGTCAGGCTCCGGAAGTAAAAATCCCATCCGTTTCCTCCACACAAAAAAATAATTTTTAATAACATGTGTTCCTCTGAGGTATGAGGTCATTAATTGCTTTTGTTGAAGCCATCCGCTGGCATTATTTGAATGTGTTTTTTAAATCACGTTCAACAGTGGACTTCTTGGTGACAAACTAAATTATCCATGATTCTGCAGAGTAATCTCCACCAATCAGAGAATCAAAATGGCTATTAATTTATGCACGTTTTGTGTTCTCCACCCTCCACCATTTAATTCATGTTATTTGCAAAGCTTCATGGGATTGTAGTTCTTTCCCTCATTAAAGCTGTTAAAGGAGAAGTTCATTTCCAGAATAAAAATTTCCTGATAATCTACTTGCCCCCACGTCATCCAAGATTTTCGTCTCTTTATTTCTTCGGTCGTTGTTTTCGAAGTTGTTGTTATTTTTTTATTTTTATTTTTTTTTTAAAGGAAACATTCCAGAATTTCTCTCCATATAGTGGACTTCAATGGGGATCAATGGGTTGAAGGTCCGAATTGCAGTTTCAGTGTGGCTTCAAAGATCCCTACGTGATCCCACCCGAGAAATAAGGGTCTTATCTAGCGACGCAGTCGGGCCATTTTCTTAAAAAAAAAACAAAAAAACAAAATTGTATACTTTTTAACCACTAATGCTTGGCTTCACGCATTATATAATCATGTTGGAAAGGAGACAGAAGTACCGACCCAGTGTACAAAGCAAACATGGCAAGGAAGTCAAACCGCCTTTACAAAAAAAGGCAAAACAACGATGTCTGGCAATTTTTAAGTTGAAGGAACCGCAGTACACAGACAAAGAACTAACCATGCATAACGCATTGCGGAGCTATTGCAAGACGAGCATTTGTGGTTTAAAATGCATACATTTTAATTTAATTTTTTTTTTTTTTTTTTTTTTTTTTTAAAGAAAATCATCAATCATCAATCATTTCTCTAGATAAGACCCTTATTCCTCAGCTGGGATCGTGTAGAGCCCTTTGAAGCTGCACTGCAACTGCAATTTGGACCTTCAACCCATTGGCCACCACTGAAATCCACTATATGGAGAAAAATCCTGAGATGGTTTCCTCCAAAAACTCTTTGTAACTGGGGAAAAAAAAGACATGAACATCTTGGCTGACATAGTGGTGAGTAGTTCTCCTTTAAGTACACAGTCCTTGTATCTTTTTTTTTTTGTCAGATTTTTCAAATGTTTTGCTTCAATTGAAAGTTTGTATTGTGATTCACCTCATAGTAGGTTGGTTTGGTTCATGGTTTAAGGTAAGAAAAATGATTGGGAAAACAACTTCCTCAGTAAGGCTTTTGAAAACATTGGCAGACACTAGTGCACTTTATAGGAAACACCTTTTATGTGTCACCTTTTGTGCTTTACTAATGATTCATTCCACTACATCATTTCCTCTCAGAAGTCTGGTTTTGGTGGTCGGATTAACTGGAGGGTGTGGTTGTGACATCATGCTGTAGGTATGAATAAAGCCCTATATTTGCATGACCACACAGGTGGCACAGGACAAACACATCACTATAGCTGCTCTCTGTCAGTGGAGAGTGAGAGGTTGAACGTTGGTGTGCGATTAAGTAGGCTCAGCTGTTGAATGTTGTGTAAAATCCTTCAAGAATATTCTAGAGATTTTATCAGTGTGATGTGTAAGCAGCTTTTAAAGAAGTAAATAACATGCTGACTTGCCCTGCAATTGTCACAGGGGTGTGAGTAATTAAGTTTGTTGTTTGTCTCATTTGTGTCAATGTGTCTTTATAGTCAGTGATTTGCAAATAAAAGTTGAACATGATCTCGCTGGGCCTTCGGTCAGCTTGACCTGAAACCAGGGTGAAGATGATCAAGAGAGTCACTCAGGATTCACTAGAAAGGCTCTTAATGTCATTATGAAATGAGAAAGGTGTTTTCTAAATGCATGTGGATTTTGTCATCTGTAATCCAATGCTGTGTTCAGATTTTGTGAGGCAGTAACATAGGAAGCTGAAATGCACAGCTTTATCCCGTTCTGCCGTCTCCACTAGTCTTAAAACTCAACGAGGTGTGTAGGCCAGCTGTATATTGTTATTTTCTGCTCTACTCTTACTTCGCAACAACACAATCTTGTTTCTACAAAGCCATTCAGCATGCTTTGTACAAACAACATTGGACGTGTTTACATTTTACTTGGCATGAGGAAGCTGCACAAAGTCTGATCTGAGGTGCATTTCCCCTACAACGATGTAACTCACTGATTAACCGTCACAGAATGATGTATTGTTGTGGAAACAGAACCGCTAATCACGACGCATCTCTGTAGTTTGAACCATATTTGTTCAACCATATAGTGTCATTGTTAATGACGTCACAGCCATGTGGTGGAGTAATAACTTCTGCTAATTAACTGATTGTATATATTTAACAGGGCTGGACAATATGACCTACAATCAAATAGTTAATTAACTGAAAGTTTTACCTCGATTATGATTAATGAGCTTTATATATATATATATAAAGCTCATTAATCATAATTGAGGTAAAACTTTCAGTTAATATATATAAATTTTTATAAATATAAATTTTGTTTCAGTGTACAGTTTGCTACTTTTGTGCAAAGCATACTGTTAAAGTAAACCTCAATCAGCTGAACTGTGCAGTAAACATGTATTGTATACACTTCATGTTTTGTTTTATTCATGCAATAAACGAGCTGAGCTGTGGGCTATGACTGACTAAAATGTATCGTCATTTTTACAAATGAATCTTCATAGTATGAGAAGTCTACTCTCAACGACCTTTATATCCTGCAGTCATCGCAAATTTAGGTTCCTCAAATCTAAAAAAAAAAAAAATCGAAAACAACAGTGAAAAATCGATTCTTGGGATTGAATCCCATCAACTAGGAATTGGAATCGATTCCAAAAATTTCAGAAGCCCTAGACGCAGCCCTAGGCGCAGCCCTCAGGAATAGTTTAAAAAGCGCAGAATGTTGCTGCTCCACAATGTTACGGTCAAATACAAAATTTGCCATGCCAACCTGCTACTGTTAACAAAAGTTTGCAACGCTTGAGACGGCCCGCCTCCACAGTCTTCTGATTGGTCCACTGCTTTGGAACTGATGTCATTGAGCGGCGCTACGTTTTTCATTTCTGTTAACTTGACACAGTGTCTTAAATGCGCCACTCGCGTGCAAGATGCTGCAAAAGACTCGAGCACAATGGTCATGCATGTCCGTAAAACGCTGACTACACACCCAGTAGTATGCTTTTAGTGGGGAAGTGTTATAAAACGCAACTTTTTATCTCACTATTTATCCTTTTTCATCACAATTCTGGAAAAAAATCCAAATTAAAAGAAATAAACCCAGAACTATTTGACTTTTTCTCTAATGTTGCAAATTGCTTAAAATAATAATTCAGCTTTGCATGTTTTACTTTTGCTTTCCGTTTTGTAGCTTTAGTAATGGTCATTGTGTAAGCCACATGATTATTTTTATTATTATTTTTTTTTTCCCCACAAAAAACTTCACTTCATGCTGTCATAAAGTATGTAGATATAAAGGGCTTGTGCTGCCCTCGTTACCCACAGTTCCGCTGTGCTCTGAATCCTCAGAGGAATAAAGTTAACCAACTCTACAGATGGCTTTTACTGTTGCAGAACAGCCCCACTCTTATGATTTACTCTTCAATATAGATGGGTGAAGTTAAAGCTGGTAATGTGACACGTTTTCTAGTCGTCTTTGAATGTATACCGCCGTGTATTGTTTCCCAGAAAGCACTTCATCCCACCTGATGCCATACATCTGTGTGCTGTTTGACTGATTTAAAACAGACACCTGGTAGTGGAGGATCTATGTTTAGCAGCCTAATCTAACTCTGTACACTTCCCCCAGACACCTATAGTTCAGAACACAATGGATTCATTAAATACACACACACGTTCACTGACCTTGATGGGCTCCTGGCTGTGTTAATATTGTGTGTTGGAGTATTTATTACAGGTATTCTGGTGTTTGAGTCCTGACAGTGCATCCCTTTCTTTAGTGGCCTCACGTCTTTGAAATGTGATATGCATATGCCAGCAATGTTTTCTGATCTGTATCGTCTGGTTTTTCTGAGGACTTGTGCCATATCCATGTACCAGAGTACAAAGAGGATGTTCAGTTTTTGAGCTGCTAAATCTCACCAAGTTTTCTAACAGCTGTTCTGATCTTCTGTTTCTGGATGCTCATTTCCATTTTTGTTTGTGTGTTGATTCTGTAGGGAAGCCGAAGGCTTCAAAGAGCAGGGAAATGCATACTATGTCAAGAAGGAATACGCTGAAGCATTCAACTTCTACACCAAGGCCATCGGTAAGAACTCTTAAAAGTCTACTTTGCTGTCTATTTGGTTTATTTGTTTTCCCAGCTTTCTGTAGGCATTTTCTGCATTTGTGGTGTTGGTTTGTTCCTACACACTTTGTGAATCACATACTGCCCTCACATTAGACTAAGTATTCACTCATAAGCGCACAGTTTCTCTCGTCTCCACATGTTTTCCTCGAAGCCTGTAACACAGTTTCCGCAATAGATTTTGTTATAGCAACCACTTGTTTTGGTGACCTTTCTCTTTCCACTGTTGTTTCTCTTTCTGATTACTGAAGTCTCTGTCTACATCTTTTATGTACTTTCAACAGACCTGTGCCCGAAAAATGCCAGTTACTACGGCAACCGTGCAGCCACATTGATGATGCTGAGTCGCTACCGAGAGGCACTGGAGGACTCCCAGCAGGCCGTGCGACTAGATGACACCTTCATGAAGGTGGGCCGTTTTGACGATCTGAGCATTTCCAAAAATCGCAAAAAGGTTCCAGCTGGTGCAATGCTTCAACTCTGGATATCCCAAACTGTGGTTAATGAGGGAACTGCAGGGGGTTTGTGAATTGATAAAAGCGAGTAATTATTTAAATCTTAGTATTTAAATCATTTTAAAATAGTCAAAATACTGAAAAAGATTAAATATTTGTTTAAAAGCCTATTGTATCATATTTGATGCACAGTGTATCCACAAGTTTCCGGGGGGCGCTACTGTAAAAAAGAATGTGGGTACAACTTCTGGTGATGTGTCGGACGTAGTATACCAATGGTATTTTTGTGTGCTAATTAGCAAAGAGGCTAAGAGTTTTTTTTAGACCACTGTTTATTTTGTAAAGATTCTGATAATTAATATTCCTTAAATTATACCAATTTATTATTAGTAGTAATACTGTCGTTACTGTAAGTAATCCATTTCTGTTTCTTCAAGTTAAACAGAACTTTTTCTCTGTTTGTGTATACTACGATGGCTTTGCTCAAAAGAAATGGTAAAACGCTCAAAGTGATTCTCAGAGCAGTTCTTGAGATTGTTTTTGTTCATGTACTTGTATACTGAGGCGGCAGAGACGGTATGTTTGTAGTAAACAAAACTTTGCGTCTGTGCCGCTCATTCACATCGAGGCATGCAGAACATATAGGATTCATATTTAAATATTTTTACGGCTTAATATTCACACACACTATTCCATATCATCTTTTGATTTAAGTCTTCTGATCTACTTATTGATTTATCCATCGAAAATTGAGCAGGTCTGATGTATCAAATATGATACTTCAAAAGTCAAAATATTTTTTGACCATTTTTTTCACATTTCAGGCTTTACAGGGTTAATCTCGGGGGGTGCTTGACGTAAATAATGTATGTTAAAGTGTTTTGGCTGACAAAAAAGGCTTGGACCTCGTGCACTGATAAAATGCATACTTTGAATGCGATGCACATCGCTTCAGGTACAAGT
The DNA here is from genome assembly GCA_012976165.1 of Labeo catla. Classification (NCBI taxonomy): domain Eukaryota; kingdom Metazoa; phylum Chordata; class Actinopteri; order Cypriniformes; family Cyprinidae; genus Labeo; species Labeo catla. The sequence goes on along the minus strand of VONZ01000295.1, from coordinate 97,643 downwards.
GTCTGTTAAATGTGTAAATGTAGTCTGCATTCTTTTGAGTGTTTTAAATTGTATCTCACTAATCATTACCGCTTTGATCCACAGGGTCACATGCGTGAAGGAAAGTGCCACCTGCTGCTTGGCAATGCTATGGCAGCCAGCCGCTGCTTCCAGAAGGTTCTAGAGCTGGAACCGGACAACAGTCAGGCGCAGCAGGAGGTACATTGACTATTAATACCATACACAGTTATGTCTCATTGCAGGTGGCCATAATCACCTCTGAACTTATGGCATGTGTCATTCATAAAGTCACTGACCTCTTGTGTTTCTTGCAGCTGAAGAATGCAGAGTCCATCCTGGAGTTTGAGCGTATGGCTGAGATCAGCTTTGAGAAGCGAGACTTCAGGATGGTAAGCATGTTTGCATTACTCTTCTAGCTTACTCTTCTAGATGAATCCGTATATCAAGAATCTGATATACAGATGAATATGAGTGTGTTTCTCTCTGTAGGTGGTGTTCTGTATGGATCGGGCATTAGAGTCTGCATCTGCGTGTCACAGGTTCAAGGTGTTGAAAGCAGAGTGTCTGGCTTTGCTGGGACGCTACCCAGAGGCCCAATCTGTTGCCAGGTAACAACACTACAGCGTTATGGGAAAATAAATAAATAAATAAATATTACAGTGCTGCGAATTTATTATTTGTCATTGTATTTTACAATATTCTGTTCTTCAGCCTTTAGTTTTGACATTGCAAAAAAAAAAAAAAACAAAGCTGTATGTAAATTTTATTGGTCAGTTCCCATCATCTCAAACCGCATATTAATTTGCTTGGCTAATATATTGGTCTGTCACTAGTCTGTATTCACTATTTTTTTTTATTGCATTTTTGTGCATACAAATGCATTCGTGGTGAGCATAAGAGACAGGAAAAAATGTCTTGATAGGTAGTGTATGTGTGGACAATGTCTGTAAAATTTTTTTTTTTTTTTTTGCCATACTAATAAATTGATCAACCTGCTTGTTCAGCCAAACAGAAGTCTTAAACTTCAGACTGCACATTTTCTATGTATTATAGCCATTATATCTGTTATTGCCCTCATTGTTTTCATCGTCCATTGAAAACTCCATATCAGTTGACCACTAATGCATATTTTGTATCTCACTCTTTTTGCATCTTCAGCGACATATTGCGGATGGATTCCACAAATGGCGATGCCCTGTATGTGCGGGGATTATGTCTGTACTATGAAGACTGCATCGATAAGGCTGTACAGTTTTTCATTCAGGCGCTGCGCATGGCACCAGACCATGAGAAGGCCCGTCTGGCCTGCAGAGTAAGTTTAATTGATCTGCATTATAGGTATACAAATTAAAGGTATAGTTCAGAAATGAAAATTTGCCTAAATTTAACTCACCCTCAGGCCATCTAAGATGTAGATGAGTTTGTTTTTCTTATCAAACCCGATTTACCTTTACGTAACTTGCTCATCAATGGATCCTCAGCAGTGAATGGGTGCCGTCAGAATGAGTCCAAACAAACATCACAATAATTTACAAGTAATCCACACGACTGAAGCGACAAGCTGTGTGTTTGTAAGAAACAAACCCATCATTAATGCATTTTAACTTTAAACCATTGCTTCTGGCCAAAACATGACTCTGTAATCAATAATAATGCTTTCTCCAGTGAAAAGTCCATCCCCTGTTGTCCTCTCACATCGATATCAACAGATATATTACTTTTTAATTGTGTTGTCTTTATCACTAGAGAGAAATTTTATGGAAACTTGTGTTTTAGCCAGAAGCAACTGTTTGAGTGTAATAACGTTTTAATGATTAATTTATTACAAACATGCAAATTTTTGCTTTCCAAGACTTTAGTTGATGAACTGGAGTGGTGTGGATTACTTGTGGAATTTCTCCTAATCTGTTGATGTGAAGGGAAAAAAAACTATCTACATCTTGTATGGCCTGAGGCTAAGTAAATTTTCAGCAAACTGAACTCTTCTTTTAAATAGTTTTAGTACAGTGTCTGTAAAATGTCTAATTATTTCTCTGTTATAGAATGCTAAAGCCCTCAAGGCGAAGAAAGAGGAAGGAAACAAAGCATTTAAAGAGGGCAGCTTTGAGGAGGCATGTGACCTCTACTCAGAGGCCTTGACCATCGACCCAAACAACATCAAAACCAACGCCAAGCTGTACTGTAACCGAGCCACCGTCGGATCCAAGGTCAGCATACTCCTTGTTTTGGTGTTATACTTCTGTGGACATTGTTTGAATATATTATCAGTATTGCAGTGGCTCACAGGGCCAAACGATAGACCTTTTTCCTGTTCTGAAACCAAGTCGTGTGTGTCCGTCTCATTGTAGTCGTCGTTTGGCACTAACACATGATGTTTCTCTCTCTTTTCCTTGTGTCTTCAGTTAAACAAACTTGAGCAGGCCATTGAGGACTGCACAAAGGCTATTAAACTGGATGAGACCTACATTAAAGCCTACTTGAGAAGAGCCCAATGGTACGTTTGAGTTTCAACACACTTTAAACAAACTTGAAACTTCATTTCTTGTTTAACTAGTTCATTTTGCACTGTAGTTACATGGACACAGAGCAGTATGAAGAGGCTGTCAGAGACTATGAGAAGGTTTACCAAACAGAGAAGACTAAAGGTATGTGTGTCTTGAATGTGCATTAAAATGCTTAATTTCCCTTAAAGGTGTGGCAAATGTCATTTTGTCTATGGTGTTTTTTTCAGAACATAAGAACCTATTGAAGAACGCTCAGTTAGAGCTGAAGAAAAGCAAGAGGAAAGATTATTACAAGGTCCTTGGTGTGGATAAAAACGCCACGGAAGATGAAATCAAAAAGGCCTACCGTAAACGAGCCTTGATGCACCACCCAGGTACATATTTTACTGAATATAGATATCCAGTCTATACCTGCAGATTACCCAGAAGTCTGATCTGTCAGCAGTTTTGGAAAAAACAGTGTATAAGGAAGTCCTCAAGGTTTTTTTTTTTTCTCTAACACATTCTCTTTTGTTTTTCACAGACCGGCACAGCGGAGCGAGTGCTGAAGTGCAGAAAGAAGAAGAAAAGAAATTTAAGGAGGTCGGCGAGGCCTTCACTGTGCTCTCTGACCCCAAGAAGAAGTCCCGCTATGACAGCGGCCACGACCTGGAAGATGACGACATGAACATGGGTCTGTCTCCTTCAAACTTTCAGGCTCTATTTCTCTTTCTGTTAATACATTGAGTTCTTGAATATGGGTTTTGTGCTTTATTACTTAGTACTGTCTTATAACTGAAGCTTACATAAAGGCTAAAAATATTAGATCTTTTTGTGGTGACTAATGACTTTTTTTTTTTTTTTTATTTGCTGTTTTTCAGACTTTGATGCCAACAACATCTTCAAAGCTTTCTTTGGTGGCCCTGGTGGGTTTAGTTTTGAAGGTAATTCATGTAAGGCAGACCTTTATTTCTCTTTATTTATCATAATCATCCATTAATTGCATGTTCAAACTGTTCAATAAACCATTGAATTACAGTACTGTTCAAAAGTTTGGGATCAGTGTGATTGTTTTAAAACGTTTTTGTAAGATGTCTCTTATGCGCACTGAAGAAGCACTTATTTGTAATGTTGTAAAATATCATTGCAATTTAAAATTGTTTTCTATTTGAATATTATCCAATTTATTCCTGTGATGCTGAATTTGTAGTCTTCAGTGTCAAATGATCTTTCAGAAATCATTCTGATTTGCTGCTTAAAGGAGGAGTTCACTTCCAGAACAAAAAATTACAGATAATTTACTCCCCTTGTCATCCAAGATGTTCATGTCTTTCTTTTTTCAGTCATATAGAAATAGTTTCTTGAGGAAAACATTTCAGGATTTCTCTCCATGTAGTGGACCTCTGTGGTGCCCTTGAGTTTGAACTTCCAAAATGTAGTTTAAATGCAGCTTCAAAGGGCTCTAAATCCCAGTCGAGGAAGAAGGGTCTTGTCTAGTGAAACGATTGGTTGTTTTCTACAAACAATAAATAAATAAATAAATAAATTACAATTTATATACTGTTTTACATCAAATGCTCATCTTGTCTAGCTCTGCGCTGTGTATGCGTAGTCTGTGCACCTCCGGTTCAATACAGTTAGGGTATGTTAAAAACTCCCATCTCATTTTCTCCTCCAATGTCAAAATCGTCCTACATCGCTGTTTTACCTGTTTTTGTAAATGCCGTTTGATCTTCTTTCCACATTTACTTTGTAAAGACTGGGTTGGTACTTCTGCAGCGTTGAAGGACTATTTTGAAGTTGGAGGAGAAAATGAGATGGTAGTTTTTCAACCTACCTTAATTGTATTGACCCAGATTACACATAATATCTATGCATTTCGGAGAGCTAGACAAGATGAGCATTTGGGTTTTAAAAAGTATATAAATTGTAATTTTATTGTATTTTTGAAAATAACCAATCGTTTCGCTAGATAAGACCCTTCTTCCTTGGCTGGGATCATTTAGAGCCCTTTGAAGCTGCATTTAAACTACATTTTGGAAGTTCAAACTCAGGTGCACCACTGAAGTCCATTACATGGACAGAAATCCTGAAATATTTTCCTCGAGAGACACAATTTCTTTATGACTGAAGGAAGTAAGACATGAACATCTTGGATGACAAGGGGGTGAGTAAATTGTCTGTATTTTTATTTTTTTTTTTCTGGAGGTGAACTACTCCTTTAAGAAAAAAAATTATAATCAGTGTTGAAAATTTGCACTGTTTAATATTTTTGTGGAAACCATGATACTTTTTTACAGGATTCTTTTAAAGTTAGTTTAAAAGAACAGCATTTATATGAAATGGAAATCTTTCGTAACGGAATAAATGTCCTTTTGATCAGTTTATAGATCCTTGCTTTTTGAAACAATCTTACTGAACACAATCTTTTAATTGGATGTGTACATATAAAATTAAAGGGATAGTTCACCCAAAAATGAAAATTGTCATTAATTATTCACCCTAATGTCGTTCCAAACCTGTAAGACCTTTATTCATTTTCAGAACACAAATTAAGATATTTTTGATGAAATCCAAGAGCTTTTGTCCCCTACGTAGGCAGCAACACAACTGACACGTTCAAGACCCAGAAAGGTAGTAAGGACATCGATTAAAATAGTCCATGTGACATCAGTGGTTCAACCTTAATTTTATAAAGCTAAGAATACTTTGTGTGCAAAGAAAGCAAAATTACCGCTTTTAAACTATTTCCCTCTTCTGTGTTAGTCTTAGACATGCGTTCATGAAAGTATCACACACTTAATAAAATTACGTTTAAACCACTGATGTCACATAGTCCTTACTACCTTTCTGGGCCTTGAACGTGTCAGAAAGCTCTTGGATTTCATCAAAAATATTTTAATTTTTGTTCTGAAGATGAACAGAGGACCTAAGGATTTGGTAATGACATGAGGGTGAGTCATTTAAAGGAGAAGTTCACTTCCAGAACAAAAATATACAGATAATTTACTCACCCCCTTGTCACCCAAAAATTTTTTTTTTTCCTTCTTTTTTCAGTCGTAAAGATTTCTGGATTTTTCTCCATATACTGAACTTTAATGATGTCCCCGGTGTTGAATGTCCAAAATGCAGTTTCATTGCAGCTTCAAAGGGCTCTAAATAATCCCAGCTGAGGAAGAAGGATCTTATCTAGCGAAACGATTTATATACTTTAACCTCAAACTCTCGTCTGCCTGAACTCTGTTTTTTTTTGGTTCATGACAGTTAGGGTTAGTCGAAAAACTCCCATCTTATTTTCAACATCGCTGCAGAAGTACTGACCCAGTGTTTACAAAGTGAACATGCAAAGAAGGACAGTTTTGAAGTTTGAGAAGAAAATGAGATGGGAGTTTTTCCAGCCTACCCTAACTGTCTTGAACTGGAAAAGAACAAGATTTCAGGCAGATGAGACAAGACGAGCACTTGAGGTTTAAATCTATACAAATCGTAATTTTTTTTTTTTTTTTTATATATATATATACTTTTAAAAATAGCCAATCATTTCACTAGATAAGACCCTTCTTCCTTGGTATAGAACCCTTTGAAGCTGCACTTAAACTGCATTTTGGACGTTCAAACTCGCGGGCACCACAGAAGTCCACTATTTGGGGAGAATTCCTAAAATGTTTTCCTCAAAAAACATAATTTCTTCACAACTGAAGAAAGAAAGACATGAACATCTTGGATGACAAGGGGAGTGTACATCTGTCAATTTTTGTTCTGAAAGTGAACTAATCCTTTAATGACAGAATTATCATTTTTGGATGAACTGTCCCTTTAAGACAACTTAAAACAGCTGTTGTGATGTTGTAGCTCATTTGTGATTCATAATATTCTCTTCAGTTTCTGATTCTTTTATTCTTTTCAGTGTCAGTCATGTTTTTTTTTTTTCCTGTCTTTTTCTTTTTGTTCTGCAGCATCTGGACCTGGAAACTTTTTCTTCCAGTTTGGCTAACTTGGCAACGTTCAGCATGTATGCAGTAGTTTCACAACCTCTGAATTCCCCTGAACCGGACTACTCCCCTCCATCCCTGCTCTCTGATGTACTACACTCTGGTGTAATGGGCTTTCGGGCCTCACAGTTGGACCTGCGTCTGTGCCATTGACTTGTTTTACTGCTTACGCACAAAGACAACAACGGCAGGGGCATGACCATTCTGTACCAGAAAAACATGATGCATTGCACAGTTTTCTCTCTGATCTGTGTCCTTTTTTGCCCTTGTATGCCAGTTTTAGTTTTATTGTTCTGTTTTGTTTTTTTTAAATCCACTCTATCGAATGTACCCCGAATGCATTGTCATTTTTGCTTTCTTTTTCAAAATCAACTACAGTTTGAGTTGATGTTTGGGGGATCACAAGAAAGTGCTACATGCAAATCTGCTGAATTCTCCCTGAAACTGCATAGGAGTACTTACAACTCTAATCTCATTTAGATGGCCTCTTTCCCAAGCATATTACTGATCGTAAAATGGTCCACATTGTCCAAATCCAGAAACGTCAGGAAAAAACACGGGTTAGTACAGAAATTCATAACTGCTAGTGCCGTATAGATTGTTTAAACATGTACAGTCAGAATTCACACAGATATTATATTTATGCGACATTGCAGACCATTTTAAAGACCTCAGCAAACTATTACGTGAATGCAGCGCCTCATGCCAAATCTCACCGTAAGAATAACACTGGTTCTCGATTTGGGCACGTGAGTGGATTGTTGGACTACTGCATACAGAGGTTCAGAGAGAGCGAGTTCGAGCACCCGTTGACCACGTCCCTCTCTGTAAGATTCATTTGTCGATGTTGCCATTCAACCCCTTGCTGCATTGTACATTTTACTGGAATGTAAAGTGTTTCTTTGTGTTGATAGTTTATGACTGTTTAATTTTTTTTAACTACAAAATACACTCACTTTTTTGATATGTATATTTATTGTAAATTCGCTGGATGTGAGCTTTGAATGGATGGATGATCTTTAAATACACTAGGATCTACACTCTTAAAGGTTAAACCCAGGGAGAGACTATGTTTGGCCAGCACTCTTATTAACTTGTGAATTAAAGAGCCTCCAGAGGGCGTGATGTCAGAGGAGCTGATTGATCTGGTTATTTGTGGGCTTCGTACCATTGACTCTACAGTTCGTGTAATATGGATCTATGTAAATTGCAGACATGATCAGTGAGCCATGTTTGGTGTGATCTACCGTTTTATCTAAATGTTCCTTGACATTGGATCGCTGAAGATTTGTTGTGCTCCGGCATTCTCTTGCTGTCTTTGACCTGACCGTGTACCCAGTTAAGAAATGATTTAAGTATGATTTAAGCATTTGTCTGAAATATTGCTTATCTTGAAAGATCTTCAGTGTATTCAAAAGACAATGTCCATGCTGACTTTGCTCGCTCCGCTGGAACAGTCTTGACTATGGACCGTTTTTAAAAAAGCCATGTAAATAAAGTAAGCCTCTTTCTGTTTTCCCCTTCACCAAATGCATCTCTTCTAATACTTTTTTTATTTTTTATTTATTTATTTATTTATTTATTTATTTTTTGGATCATTAGGTGTGTTCATGTTTTAAAAAAAAAAAAAAACGTTGCTGTGTAAAATGATTGTTTTAGAAATACACTACCGTAAGATTATTATTTATTTATTTTTATTTTTTTTAAAGAAGTCCCTTCTGCTCACAAAGCATGCATTTATTTGATCCAAAGTACAGCAAAAACAGTACAATTTTGGTGTACTGTTAAAATGTAATTTATTCCTGTGATTTCAAAGAAGAATGTTTAGTGTCATTACTCCACACATGATCCTTCAGAAATCATTCTAATATTCTGATTTGTTGTCGAAAACAGCTGAGTAGAATTTTTTAGGTTTCTTTGATGAATAGAAAGTTCAGACGAACAGCATTTATCTTAAATAGAAATCTTTTGTAACATTATAAATGTCTTTATCATCACTTTTGGTCACTTTAAAGCATCCTTGCTAAAATTATACTGAAAAAAATTATACTGCCTCCAAGCTTTTGAATGGTATAATGTTACAAACGCTTTTTATTTCAGACAAATGCTGATCTTTAGATCTTTCTATTCATCAAAGAATCCTGAAAAAATGTACTCAACTGTTTTAAATATTGATAATAATAATTAAAAAATGTTTCTTGAACAGCAAATAAGCATATTAGAATGGTTCCTGAAGGATCGTGTGACACTGAAGACTGGAGTAATGATGATAAAAATGTAGCTTTGATCACAGGAATAAATTACATTTTAAAATGTATTCAAATAGAAAGCAGTTATTTTAAAGAGTAAAAATATTTTACAATATTACTGCATTGCTGTATTTTGGATCAAATAAATTCAGGCTGTGGTGAGCAGAAGAGACTTCTTTCAAGAAAAACATGAAACAACTTATGACTGGTAGTGTATATATCGGGTTATATTTTTAAATAACAATACTGAGCTATGTTTATCAAGAAAATACTATTTCAGTTTAATTTATTGTTTTCCTAGCGGTTTCTTTGTAAAATTTACTAGCAACGTCTAAGATAAAATTGTTAAAATTACACAGCATTTAGGATGGAATGACGTAGTATGTATTGGCATGTCAATCAAAGGTTCTCTCGCATTTCATTGGCCCCTCAGGGTTTTGTTAGGCGCGTTGCTAGGATACGGCGAGAGACTATCCGGTACTACAACTTCTTTTATTCATATGTACTAAAGGTTGTGTTGCAATTTTGTATAAATACGAACAAAATGTCCGATAACGAGGAAAGTCAAGGGCCGAAGAGTTCCTTTAGCACCTATGTAGCTGAAGGTGACCAGCTATTCCAGAAGGGAGAGTACGTCAAAGCTATTGAGAGCTTTTCCACGGTAAGCTAACACTTATAACTGGGGACTAACCTATGCGAAATACGCTTACATTTCTTACATTAAACTCAGTGCTTTATTTCACACTTCATAAGACTCTTTTCTGTTGTCCACCAGGCTTTAAGTATACAGCCGGATGATAAGAACTGTCTGGTCGCCAGATCCAGGTGTTATTTGAAACTAGGGGCTGCAGAGAACGCGCTGAAAGATGCCGAGACCTCACTTAAAGACAGCAAAGATTTCTTCAAGGTGTGTTCTGTGCTGCTAATTTGTGTTTTTTCTCATTGTTTGGTCCAGAAGGTCCCAGCTTTACAGCTTTGAGTCTGTATGTGTATGTGTCCTGAAGAGGGCGTACTTACATTATCTGAAACCTTATCACCTTGGAAAAAGTAACGTTAGGGTACTAGTTTGCCCTAAAAAGTATGTGGACACTTGTACCACACTTAAAAATTAAAGAATATTGTTGCATTACATAACGGAAATATTAAACCAAGTGACATTAATGTCACAAACACACTTTCTAATACAGCATTTTACAAAAATAACTTAGAACTGATTTTGAATGAATAAACAAAAAAGTAAGAAAGACTAAAAGTTCAAGATAAAAATGACACGTAAAACTAGTGATATATGAGTTAAATATGAGAGACCATACACTAAAATCACCTAAAAGTATTTGCAAAATGGCCAAGAAAAGTGAGGTTAGTTCTAGGGAAAGTAATGTTTTCAGGTGACACTTAGTTTGGTATTTTGTTTGTAATGCAATGAAATTCATTCATTTTTTAATGGTGTTTTAAGCATCCAAATATGATCTGGAGCTACTCTATATAAACCCTCTAAATTTATAATATCCAATCCTATCAGTAAAACCACAACTGAATTATCAGCAATTATTTTTAGTTTCTAAATGGAATATAGAGAGAGAGAGAGGGAAAGAGCGTTTGGGGTCAAATTTATTAAGCAAAATTTGATAGCAAAGCATGGCTGTTTTTAACATTGATAATAAAATAAATATTTCTTGAGCAGCAAATCAGCATATTACTATCATTTCTGAAGGATCATGTGACACTAAAGAAAACTTTTGCATAGACTGATATTTTTCTGATGTTTAGACTCTATCAATAAGGGTTTATTAAAATATAAACAGATGGTTTGGTATATTGGTAACACATACGTTCTATAAGCATTTATATGTCACATCCATAACGCTGGATTTGCCCATAAGCGTACATCATATTATAGCGTTGATTAAATGGTTAAGCAGCTGGCTTGTTACCACAAAGCATGTGGTGTCATGTAGGAAGTCTGAAAGAACAATAAAAAATAAGAAACCTGTTTGCTGCCATTTTGTGTTTCTCTAGGCATCCAGTCCCCTTAGTTACTCAATCTGCTTTGAATGAAAAGCTTCTTCTAACAAATAACTTAACATATGATTCTCCTTCTGTCTTTATCCTGTCTTCTGTAGGGTCTGTATCAGAAAGCAGAAGCCCTCTACACTATGGGCGACTTTGAGTTTGCATTGGTCTACTATCACCGAGGCAAAAAGCTGCGTCCAGAGCTGCAGGAGTTCAGGCTGGGCATCCAGAAAGCTCAAGAGGCAATCGACAACTCAGTGGGCAGTAAGTCCTCAAACACAACATGATAAGAAATGTGGAGCTCATATATTTGGTTACACAGCAAACAGACCTAGTTACTTCATCAGAGATTTCAAAACTCATATCTCTCACCCCAACCCAAAAGGTCCTTCCTCTGTCAAGCTGGAAAATAAAGGAGACTTTTCCTTCTTGCACAAGTCTAATGGGGTGAGCTGGCTATATTTTCTTTCTTTCTTTTCTTGCTGTCTCCTGCTCATTATACCACCCGCCCCCCATCATTCACCCTTCCACTGTTAGTAAAAATAACACATATTTGTTTGTTTGATACAATCCCAAAGGTTCATCCCAAACATCTGAATCACTCTCATAAGAGGGAATCCAAAAAGCATAACCAGAAGATGGGCAAAAGTGAAAAGACAGCCAAGGAACTCTTGGGAGAGCTATACAGTGACAGAGAATACTTAGAGAAACTTCTACAAGATGAAGGTGTGTTTCAGTTTTTTGTAGACCTTTTTTAAATATCAGTTTGCATCTGTGAAAGTGCATACTCTATAAAAAGTATCACAATCTGCTCCAATACAGATCTTATAAAAAGTAAGATACGAACTGGAGAGCGTGTGCAAGACCTGATCGTAGGCTGTATCTCATATCTGGACACGAGGACGGCGTTCTGGCAGCAGCAGAAGCCCATCTACGCTCGTCAGCGAGACAGAAAACTCATGCAGCAGCAGTGGAACCGGGTTCTTCACAAGCCTCCCTCAGACCCCACTCGATACGTCCTCAACAGTTTGGAGGAGATTGACACAGGTGAACCTCTGCAGAGTTTGGGATGGGTCAAAGTTCACAGTATAGGTTCCTAGCAAGAAATGTAAATTTGTCGTGTAATCGTGTTGCACTTGCAAGGATACTTATTATTGTAATATATGTCTTTTGATCAGTTTAATTAATTCTTGCTGAAAAAAGGCCTATTAAAAAAAAAAAAAACTTAGTGACCATGGTTTTTTGAATGGTAGTGCGTGTAGATGATTTTTAGCTAACTGTTGAGTGGCTGACCTTAATCAGGATCAACCTAGAGAAAAGGGTGGGATTGTGATCCTCATTATTCTCTAGGTCACCCCACAATGTTTGTTTTGGCAAACTAGATACATAACACACCCAGCTAATTATTTAAATATTTATTAGTGCTTGCTGAGGACATTTGAACAGAACCTTATTGTCAAACTTTGGCACGTAACTGTGTACCATTTGTGCCGTGGACATGAGCGATACATCAAATCTTATATTCGTGGAATCCAGTCATAAAAATGGAATTTACTATGTAACGCATAATGTCACAGAGGATGAATAAATTAAAAGTAGTCAGTACATTTTAATCAAAACCCAGTATAGACTAGTGTCTGTGAATATTAAGCTGCAAAAATACCATTTAAATATGAATCCTGCATGTTCTGTGTGTCTCTGTGTGAATGAATGGTGTTCGTTTACTACACACATACTGAAGTGCTCATGACGCTCACGGTGTGACTGCTCTGAGAGTCGCTTCATAACCATTTTGCAGTTTCTTTCGAGAAAAACTATTGTCATATCAAATACAAATAGAAACTTAAAGATCTTCACAGCAACTCTTCAAAAGAAAAGATTTAAATTTTTTAGTTTTTTTTAAAGGGCCTAAACATGCTCGAAAACTCTGACACTGCACACATGCCAAAAGTGGTAAAAATGTACATCTGATATGGGTTTCAGAAGTGGGTGTGGCAAAATGGCTCAAAAACGCCACCTATAAAATTTTAATGAAGTGCCCCTCAAAATTCGGTAGACACATGTAACACACCAATACTTACCAAAAAGTCTCCCGGTACGAAGTCCGAAACCCAACAGGAAGTCAGTTATTTTTTATTTTCTCTGCAAGTCTTGTGCCGTTTTTGCCATATTCAGGCGTTGTATTTAAACAAACTCCTCCTAGAAATCTTAACAGATCAACAGCAAATTTGGTCAGTCTAATCTAAAGCCCTTTGTAACGTTAAATTGTGAAGATCTTGAGTTTTTGTTGAATGGCGTGTCCGCTTCGCCATGAAACTCATGCAGCTCAGCTATACAATGTCAGATCTGCACCAAACTTCACATGTTTGATAGGAGTCCTGGCCAGAACACATCTGAAGGCCAATATTCAGTTATAATCATAGCGACCACCTACTGGCAACAGAATATGTCATGCTTTGAACTAACTTAAACATACTATGTTCTGCACTAAACTTTGTATATTTGATAGAAGTCCTGGCCTGAAGACATCTACATGCCAATATCCAATTATAGTCATAGCGCCACCAGCTGTCAGAAAGTTTGGCACATATAAATGACTTTGACATGTCCTTCTATGTTTACCATTTTAAATGCATATTGCTCACCGTTCGCTCTTTTCATAAAGCCACCGGGTGCCGCTGAACCAGGGTAGAGGGCCCTTTCAACGCTGCTTGCAGCTTGAATGATTTCAGTTATTATTGTTTTTTTATTAATATTTTTTCATTTAACTGTTAAAACAGAGTCTAGAAAAATTAAAACTGAAAAAGGGAATCCAGAAAAGTTACGATTAATTTTAAATAAATTAAAAAATGCACTACTCCACAGAATTTTCAAGAAATGTTTTGTATGTTATTGGATTTTTGAGTATTATCTCTTCAATTGACAGCCTTGAGTGCAGGCAATACAGAAAGCGGCCTGAAGAAGGCCCATGAGCTGATGAAGGCGGTGAAGGAATGGTCTGAGGATGTGCTGCCCAATAAGAGAGAAGTGCTTGGAAACCTGCACAGCTGCATTGGTAGACATATACTTAAATATATAACATCAACAGCACAAGAATCAAAGATATGAAACCCCTTGTTAAAAGTTTCTCTTATGTTCTATGCAGGCAATGCACTGATGGATCTTGGAAATATGGACAAGGCTCTGCATCATCATGAGAAGGACCTGGAGCTGGCCAAGAAAGGGTAGGAGACTATGAGAATAGGAAAGCTACCTTGTTGTTTTTCTTGCTTTGTTAATAAACTACAATTCATCCTGTGTGTTTGGTTTGTGCTTCGTTTCATAGCGACCTGACGGACAGTAAATCCAGGGCTCTGGACAACATTGGCCGTGTGTATGCACGGATTGGCAAGTTTCAAAGAGCTATAGAAGTGTAAGTGCATTTGATTTTAATTAATATTGACTTTGGTGTTGATGTACACAGACAAATCTATTGTAATAGTAATTTAAGTTTGTTCTGTATATGTTTGCATAGCTGGGAGGAGAAGTTGCCTCTAGCATGTGGTGGGTTAGAGAAAACTTGGTTGTTTCATGAAATCGGCCGCTGTTACCTAGAGCTGAAACGCTACAGCGAAGCACGAGACTACGGCTCCCGCTCGCTCATGGCTGCGGATGACATCAGCGATGAGAAATGGCAGCTCAATGCCAGTGTGCTCATGGCGCAGGCAGAATGTGAGTCCAAACTACATCGCCCAGAATCCCAGGAAGTCAGCGGTTTAATACATTCTGTAACCATGAATAATCAAATTTCCCACAGTGCTTCGAATCGATAGGAGTTAATGTGGTCGTTATGAATATTTGATCCATGCCACTGTATGATCAGATTATTTTACATCCTCTTTCTCTTGGACACAGTGAAGCTGGGTAACTACAAGGCCTGTGTGTTACACTTTGAGAGGGCACTGGACCGGGCAAAACTGCTGCAGGACGACTCTGCCAGCGAAGCCATCCAGAAGGTCAACACAGACATTCCTATCCTGCTCTCTCACTCTCTCCCTCATCCCTCTCACCATCCATCATGCTTGTGGCCTTTTCTATCGTCCCATTCAAACTACACTAAAATGAGTGCGATTCTAAATCATGCAGGATGCGCAATATGGTTTATATCACAGATGACCAATATGGCTGTCATTGTTTGTTTGACTAAAGGTGCCGTCACATCATGTACATTGTTCATATTTATCCAGTCATTTCAATAAGATTACATGCAATTAGGAATTTTGCGTAAGACCGCTTTTCATGATAGACATTGTTTTAAAGTGATAGTTCACCCAAAAATGAAAATGCTGTCATTAATTACTCACCCTCATGTCATTCCAAAACCGCAAGACCTACGTTCATCTTCAGAACACAAATGAAGAGATTTTAGATGAAATCCAAGAGCTTTCTGACCCTGCACAGGCAGCAACACAACTGACAAGGCCTAGAAAGGTAGTAAAGACACTGATAAAATAGTCCATGTGACATCAGTGGTTCAACCGTCATGTTATGAAGCTACAAACACTTTTTGTGCATAAAGAAAACAAAAAAAACTTTATTCAACAATTCTTCTCCTCAGTGTCACCCTAGCGCCATTATGGAAAGTACCACAATGTATGCGTGTGCTTTCCTCTGTTATTTTTGTTTTCTTCGCGCACAAAAAGTTTTCTTGTAACTTCGTAAAAATAGCAAAAATATCTTAATTTGTGTTCCAAAGATAAACAAAGGTCTTAGGGGTTTAGAACAACATGAGGGTGAATAATTAATGTCAGAATTTTCATTTTTGGGTGAAATATCCCTTTAAAGCAGCTTTACAAAAAGTCATGATGTTAATGTTTATAACACCGTAACATCTTTATACCTTATAGTCACATTTGGCAGATTAAACTGGGTGAATAAATAGTTTGCATTTTGGGCTGATGCAAGCAATCAAGCAGTAAAGACATGCTATATAGTAAATATCGGCCTACACAAGTATACTGTATGTATACAGATGAAGTTAGAAATATTTATATATCCAACTTTATATAAAGAGCTGTATATATAGTTGTATTTTGCAGCAAAATAATAATCAAGCAGTTGTTTATTCATTATGTCCATCTCATTCTTCGGTGCAGAAGTAAGGCCTATGGGTGTGACTTCTGGTTGATTAGCCACTATAGGGAATAACGAGAAGAATAACAACATGCAGTAAATGGTAAAATTGTTTGCACTACAAATCAGTGTGTTCATAATTATGATAATACATTAAAATAATATGGTAAGACACACCAATTTGCAATATCATGCAGCAGACCTGTTTTGTACAGATAAAAATAGCGGAGACGCGGACCCACTAAAATAAAAGCCTGATGATTTTAGGTTTTAAAATGCTGAAAATTCATATAAGAAATTAAAAAGGTAAAAAAGAAAAAAATTAAAATATTACTACTGTATTATTTAGAATATTTATACTGTATACTACTGTATTTATGTAGTATTAGTATACTGTAAGTGTACTATAAAATAATGTTTTTTTTTAAGACTCACTTTTATTATTATCACACTCTATTTATTATTATCATATAAAGTGCAATAATACAATTATCAGTTAATAATTATTTTATTTTTATAGTTGTATTTAATGAGTCACACTGAAACAGTGTGATGACCAAACCAAATATCAAGGCTCTCTCATGAGAACCAGACTGAAAATCTTATGTGCACCCCTGGCTATATAGTATATATTGCATTATGCGAGCATACTGCACAAATGTGAATAAAGTTGGATATAATATGACCCCTGGTGATCCTGCACCACAAAACCAGTCGTAAGCAGCATGGGTATATTTGTTATATGGGTCAAAATATTCATTTTTTCTTTTATGCCAAAAATCATTAGGATATTAAGTAAAGATCATGTTCCATGAAAATATTTTGTACCACAAATATATCAAAACTTAATTTTTAATTATGCATTGCTAAGAACTTCATTTGGACGATTTCAAATTTATTTGCACCCTCAGATTTTCAAATAGTTGCATCTCGACCAAATATTGTCCTATCCTAACAAACCATACATCAATGGAAAGCTTATTTATTCAGTATAAATCTCAATTTTAAAATATTTACCCTTATGACTGGTTTTGTGGTCCAGGGTCACATATACCTATAATTTGGTATAAAGAGTTATGCGATACATTTTACAAAAATAAAACATTTTAAGTCATTTTAAAACATCTCATTCAGATTGGGTCCTATTACCAAACACGATGAAGGAACATGTGATAAAACATTTTTTTCCCATGTTAATCTGAGATTCTGTCATAACCAGCTGCGTCAGACAACTCAAATTTTTTATTTCTGCATTGTCACACTGGGTAGCTCCGCCAACAGTGAAAACTCACTGGACCAAGATCCTGCTCCTAGTGCATGTTATTATGCATATTATGTAATACATATATATGAACTTTCATAAGCAGTACAGTTAATTAGTTGGAACATGATTTCCAAATATTTGTAAATAGTTGTCATAGCATGAACAGATAATTGTAATGTTTACAATGCATTCATTGATGAATTTTCATTTTCTTGTATGTTATCTGATTCGTGACTATCCCATTCTTCTGATACCATATTTCTTCATGTTGCTGTGGTATTATTTGATTTACTTTAATCAATTTATCGCCCTGCAGGCTATTCGTGAAGCAAGACACAGAGTGACTCAGTAAGATGAGAAACCCCTCTGAAAAAAATGGCTGCATCCGCCTCCAAGACAAGTCAGAACTAATGCATCCTTACTAGTTAAATAAATTTTGCCTGAAGAGCATTGTGTTAGATTGGTGAAGGATTACTTTATAACTGCACTTTCTGTGCTTGTTTCCATATGGGTAAAAAGGGCTTTTGTATAGTTTTACATAAATAAACTGTCACACTTTCAGAGGTATAACAAATCATGTTTTATTTTTGTGATGCAGTGTCCGAGTGACGTTGCCCAGACGCTGTTACTGTTTTCCAAAAGACGCACGCATGCTGAGTCATTGTGTTGATATACAAAAATGCTCTTTTTAATTCAAAATCCTGCCATAATGGTTTGAATTTAAAAGTAATAAAATTAGCTCAGCTTTAATCCCTAACATTAAACTCCACCTACTGAGTCAATATTAACTTAGATTATGTGCTCAACGAAACTGAAGAGTAGTATATGCCCTGACAGAATGCTTAACTACACATTACTGGCACTTTGTGTGTGAGAGTATGTTCGTGTGGGTTACATCTGCTATTTATGTGAACTCACCACAGACACTTGTGAGAAAGCGGTCACAGCCAACCTGCGTTTGCTCTGAACTCCACTGTGATAAGCTGAAGCAGCGATTCTTAACTGCAAAACCTGTCAGTGCAATGTCAGAACACATAACCACTCAGAAACCCTGCATACATTTCACACGTCCCTCACGAATATCAACAAGACGCAGCATGAACGATCCAGCTGTTTTAATCTTTGCTAGGTATGCTCCTGTATAACTGGCCTGTAAACAAGGATTTACAGAACAGGAGCTGCCTGTGGATCCTTTTTTTACTCTGTACAAACTTCATTTTAAAACACAAACAATGGAAATGAACAATTTAATAATTTTAATAGGCATGTATTCAGTATAATCTGACAATCATTCTGTCAGTCTGCTGGAAGTCAAGTCCATACTTGCACGAGGCATGAAAAGCTTGATCATTTGTTTGTCTTCATGTCTCATCCAATTATTGATGGCATATATATTTTAGATGCAGTCAAATGTACAGGTTTAGGCAAGTATTCTTATAATGGCCTGTCTATGAAAATGGAAACCGTGTGTTTGCTCTACAAGTAGGCCTAAACAATGAGGGGCTATTATTCTACAAGAATGTTGATGTTTTAAACAAATTCTAAACTTCTAAGAAATGTATTAAATATAAACAGGTAATTTTAGGGGGGGTGCAATCAAATGTAAATAAATAAAGCATACTATGTACAGACACGCAGAGCCCATAATATGAGCACTGTATTAATGCATCCACGCTGGTGTTTTCTATGGGAGGAAAACGTTAATGGATTGCATTCATATACTGGACTCATCTGCTTGTCTATACATGGTATGATTTATTAATAATGTGTTTACAGAGCTTTGTCATTTAAAAACACTGTCTTAATGCATTAAGCCGTTAAGCATTATAGAATGTCCCAAATTTGGCAACAGAAATTCGCAGTTCGCGCAGTTAACAGAACACAATTTTTTTCAAATCTTTAATAAAGTGATAAAAAATAAAAGTATTTTAATGCTTTATTGATGTGCCGAAGCTCTGATGGTTACCTCCTCTGGCAATTGCGACATCTGTTTGTTGGTGTCTAAAAACCAGCATAATCTAGCCTTTATCATTTCTTAAAACGTTTTTGATATTTACAAGGGCCATTCTACAGAACAGGTGACAGAAACTGCTGTCCCACAACAACAAAAAACACATTTAAAAAACATCTGGCAAATCTTAGATATTTACTAAGATTATAATCTATTGAAACCCACAATAATATTTCAAATATCAGTAAGCTAGCATCATTTAGTGGGTACTTTCAGTTGGGAGGTGGCTGTCCCAAACCCTAACCTAATGCTTGGTGGTTGTGAATGAATAAATGAAACACATTTTCCCGTGTTTTACTCCATCTCGAATCACGCTCATGGAAAGCGCTTAAGAAACAGTGTCTTTTTTAAGAGACATTCACGTTACATGATTTGACTGATTTTTATGTAGAAAGGGTGACAGTGCACCGCATTAAAGAAAGGACCATTCATGTTTTCATAACTGCTGGCCAAATTCAAAAACAAAACTAACATTAAATAACCATTGAGGCCCCCTGGTTTTTCGGGGGCTCTACGTAGCTTGCATATTTTGCGTATAGGGAGGATCGGCTCTGCTGATTAGCATCTTTGAGCTAGCTTCAAAAGTATCTAAAATTGTCACTACCAAAACATTTGGTGAAGTTTCAGTAGTGACATCTTGGTTTTGGGTGTTATCCCAGTTTTCGCTACTGTAATAGTCACGACCGAAACATGTCATCATTGTTTCAGTAGTGAGAAAAGGGAATACATAATCCTCATATTTAGTGAAATAAACACATTTTTTGTAAAGTTAAGCAATTCTTTTAGTATTTTAGTATGTTTTAGTAGTGTTTTAGTATGCAAGTTAAAATTCTAGGATGTGATGTGGTCGCTACAAAAAACATCAGTCACTACCGAAAATATGCAGTCAAGACCGAAACATGGGATGTTCTGTCAAAAATAAAGTATACTAAGACGTTATGATTGTGTTTGGTTCAATGTATATTCAAACTAATGAATCTTTAAGTTTAAAATCAGTATGATCAACTTTTTGCCTTTTACAAAGAAAAATTGGATTCAGAATAAAACAAATCTCATAAATCACGTGAAATATTGTTAAAATTGTAACTG
The DNA here is from genome assembly GCA_012976165.1 of Labeo catla. Lineage (NCBI taxonomy): Eukaryota > Metazoa > Chordata > Actinopteri > Cypriniformes > Cyprinidae > Labeo > Labeo catla. The sequence goes on along the minus strand of VONZ01000295.1, from coordinate 77,430 downwards.
TTATGAATTTACCTTGGAAAACTTAATAAAATAGAAAAAAGGGACCAGGAAGATGTAAGCAAAATCTTAATAGGCCAATATAACCCTTCTTATCTAATGATATATTATTGTGTTTCGGTAGTAACAAAATTGGGGAGAGGACAAATATTCCAAAACTTTCTGAAAATACAATATGAGAATTACCTGCGCAATTACTAGAAATATGTCATTTGGATATTAAACACTTTGCATCCATACAATATTTGTGGAAAAACATTTTTTAGGACGTTTCTCTGACTTTAAACCAATTCTATAGAATGACCCATATACTTTATTAACACCAACCATATGTGACCCTGGACATAAATAGCATGGGTAAATTTGTAGCAGTAGCCAAAAATACATTGTATGGGTCAAAATTATCTATTTTTCTTTTATTCCAAAAATTATTAAGATATTGCTTCCATTAAGCTATTTTGTAAATTTCCCACCTAATATATCATATATAATATATCTTAATTTTGATTAGCAATATGCATTGGACAATTTTAAAGGCAATTTTCTCAATATTTTGACTTTTTTTGCACCCTCAGATTCCAGATTTTCAAATAGTTGTATCTTGGCCAAATATTGTCCAATCCTGACAAAGCTTATTTATTCAGCTTTCAGATGATGTATACATCTCAGTTTAAAACAAAATGACCCTTATGACTGCTTTTGTGGTTTCCATGTCACATTTGTTTCCATTTATATTATTATATTATCCAACGACCACCATCTGCTAACATTAAGGATTTACTGTATTTAAAGTTAAGATTAGTCATTGTTATAAAATTAAATTTAAGACTCACATGATGATTGAGACATATTGACGAGCAGTATGATGTAAAAAAAAAAATTCCGGTCGCTGACGTACACAGTGAGGGACAGCGGGAGCGCGCTTACAATTTGCCTCTGTTCTGTATTATCTGCCTCTCCCTTCCGTGTCCGCGCTCTCGTGCACGCAGTGAGCGTGCTCAAGTGCCAGTGGTTTCCGTTTTGTTTCCTGATTATTGCTAGTGTTCGGCCAGGCGGGGGTTTCTGCGCAGCGCTCTGATCTGGAGAAACGTGGAATTTGGCCGTACGGCGCTTTGAACCTTCAGCCCCGGAAAAAGGGTGACAGCTTTTCACACATCCGTCAACGTTGTAATCAAGTGAGTTGCCTTTACACCGATCACTGACTGTTGCTTTTTAATCTTGTAGATTGTATTTGCACCCAGCAAGTTTCGTTTTCCAAGTCTAACTTTATGCGAAATCAAAGATGTAAGATGTAACACATAATTTGGTGTTTCTGGCATGTGCTTTCTTTCCCAGCTGCGGTAGGCATTGCCACGCTGATTTGTTTTGTCTGCATGCAGCGTGGCCGGGCACTGCCACTCCCCGAATCCACGGCTTTGCATTGTTACCGTTAATTAACAGTACACTCATTTGCTCCTATTCATTTGAGACTTCTGTAGACTTAGAAATTCATTGAATTAAGCGTAGCCCTCGTTTCCTTTAAATCGGCGCAGTTTTTCCACCAAATTGTCTATATTCGTGTGCGCAATGTCGTTAAATTAAGTACACTTATATGCGTGTGACGCGTGACCTCTGCTTGATGTGTCGCTACTGTCTGAGTGAATCTGCAGGGCGTTTTTGGTTTTCTTTGTCTTCCATAGATTGGCTGGCGTGTCCGAATCTAATTTGGTCACACAAAGGCTGCGTATCAAAATCCGGTGAGCTGCCTACCTAGACAGCAGCTGGGCATCAGACACATTGAATTGATTCAAAACGTGTTTTCTTCCCAGAAATGCTGTCTAAGCAGGCGGCACGCCAGATATTAAGACACAGCCACAAAAAAGTGGCCTAAATGATGTGCAGGTGTTGCTGTCTCACGACTCACTGAGGGGCTCCTGTAAAACAGCGGCCTGCTTCTGCTTTTCACACACTTTCATCAGAACCTGGGCCGCGTCCAAGGTGAAATTAAAGCTTGTTTGTGTAAAATCCAGCCAACTGCATGGAGAAGTTAACATTTAATGGCAGCAAGAGGCACCATTTGAACCCATCAGCTGTGAATTGTGTCGCCTGGCTGATATGAAAGTTTGTCATTTGATTAAGCTGTAAACATTTGCATGGCTCTATAAAATGGGGAACAGATGTATTTTAGCCAGAAGGTGATGATGACAACTGGTTTCACAATGAAACAGTCATTTGACATGTAATGACTCGCAAACACAACTTAATATCTAGGCTACAGCTGTACTTCTGCTTATTAATCTGAAATCTAACATTAGAAGACACTACGGCGCTAAACTCTACCAGTCAAAAGTTTTTGAACAGTAAGCAGAAGATACTTCTGCTTACTCTTCTGCTCACCAAGCCTGCATTTATTGGATCCAAAGTAGAGCAAAAACAGTACAATTTTGAAATATTTTTTACTATTTAAAGTAACTTTTCTATTTAAATATATTTTAAAATGTAATTTATTCCTGTGATTTCAAAGCTAAATTTTCAGCATCATTACGCCAGTCTTCAGTGGAGTAATTCATGCTGATTTGCTGTTCAAGAAACATCTTTTATTATTATTATCACTATTTAAAACAGCTGAGTGAATTTTTTTTCTGAATTCTTTGAATAAAAAGATCCAAAGATCAGCATTTATCTGAAATAAATAGCTTTTGAGTACTTTGGAATAAATAAATGCAGGCTTGGTGAGCAGACAAGATTTCTTTAAAAACATTAAAAATCTTACTGTTCAAAAACTTTTGACTGGTAGCGTATTGCGGTGTAAAGTATCATTAAATCCGAAGATTTCCAGCATACAGAGTTTCTATGGTTTACTTCAGGCCTCTATTAAAGAGTAGAAGATTGGAGACAGAGAAATATGGATAAAAAGTGAAGGAGTCATGTGTAGGCTAGAGAAAAGCAGCTCTTGCATTGGCAGTCTGATGCCTACTCAAATTTCACTAGAAATGCACAGTGGTGTTTTATTTCATATGAATCCGAATGTGCATTGGTCTAAACGGAGCAGTGGTTTTCAGATTTGCTCAGAAGGACGAGAGCGGGAGGCTATACAGAGGCTGCAGCGCTAAAATATGCAGTTGTGGGTAGTAAAATTGAAGTTTCCAAGAGCCTACGTGCCGTGAAGGGTATGAAAAAGTGGTCGTTTTAACTGCCATGTTCAGGTGGATAGTTTCTGTTAATCTTTACCAAGCATTCCTGGAGCTGCCTGTCATTTAACCCCTTGTTTACATTTGCATGCAGTTCTCATGCACAGCGTAATCTTTTTGTAGAAATGCATTCGCACTCACTCTTGCCAAATGTATCTTGTTTATCAGAAGCGGCCTGCTGTGTAGCAATGGAAGCTGAACAAAATCAGGAAGTTCCAGAGGCTGTTGCTGAGACACAGGAAGTGGTGACACAGCAAGAGGAGAAATCGGAGCCTAAGTCCGAAGAGGTGGCACCTTCAGAACCAGCAGATCCTCCAAAAGCGGCCCCTGAACCGGAGAAGACCCCAGAGGCAGAGCATTCTGCTGGGGAATTGCCAGAAAAGGAGAATGCGACGGAATCCGAAGCGCCTCCAGCCAAACCCGAGGTGGTGCCACAAAAATCTCCGGAGGAACCCCCGGCTGCCGAGTCTTCTGAGAAGCCCCCTGAGCAAGAACAGCAGAAGAAGTCTGAGGAGCCGCAGGTTCAAGTGAATTCTGAACCTGAGAAGCAGGAGGAAGAAGCTGTGAAAGAGGTGGAGCCTAAGAAAGAGGAGGAGCCTGCCAAAGAGGCAGAGTCCAAACCCACTGCTGTGAATGAAGCCAAGCCAAAAGAATCTGATAAAGCTGAGGAGAAAAAGACAGAAGGAGAAGAGGAAAAGGTACAACCAGAAGCCGATGGAGTTAAAGCTGAGCCTCCCAAAGAGGCCGAGACCAAGCCGAAAGAGCCAGAGCTGCCTTTGTTCTTCGGCTGGTTCCTGCTTCCAGAGGAACAAGAACGAGTTAAGTGTGCAACCATGGACTTTCTCAAGACGCTGGACACTTTGGAGGCCTTCAAAGAACACATCAGTGAATGTGAGTGGACTGTTTGAACATGCATACACTTGTGGTTCTCCTCAGAGTTGGTGTGTTTGTAGTGCTAAATTTTTCAAAATTTTTGTTTTTAACAGTTACGGGTGAGGCGGAGAAAGAAGTGGATCTTGAGCAGTATTTCCAGAACCCAGTGCACCTCCACTGCACCACAAAGTTCTGTGATTATGGGAAAACAGAGGGGGCAAAAGAGTATGCAGAGCTGCAGGTTGGTTTTCCCACACAAGGCATTTTTTTTTAGATGTGTCATATCATGAAGTTCAAATCGAGGGGTGAGAAGCAGAAGGGTGTACGTGATATTTTACCATCTTTACAGGAGGGCCAAAACAAAAATTGATCATAGTTTCATCTGACTTTGTGTACTGGTTTCAATCATTTATAATAAAAATGTGTACATTGTGAGATTTTTACTAAAATAGTTATTCCAGCTACTTAACAATTTGGCCAAATGGGCGAATTCATGCTAAGTATACTACAAATACATTTACATATTGGTTACTAGTCTGCTAAATTGGAACAACTAACTTTGTACTTAAGTAAGTCTACTTCCAAATTTACAGATAATGTACTCACCCCCTTGTCATCCAAGATGTTCATGTCTGTCTTTCTTTAGTTGTACAAAAATTGTTTTTTGAGGAAAACATTTCAGGATTTCTCGCCATATAGTGGACTTCTATGGTGCCCGTGAGTTTAAACTTCCATAATGCAGTTTAAATGTAGCTTTAAAGGGCAAACAATTGGTTATTTTCTAAAAAAAAAAGACAATTTATAGCTATATAATAGACAATTTATAGCAATATAATAGTCTAGCTCTGCGTGAACTCTGTGTATTCCAGTTCATGGCTGTCGAAAAACTCCCGTCTCATTTTCTACTCCAACTTTGCTGTTTTACCTTTTTTGTAAAGGCCTTTTGATTTTTGCACATTCACTTTGTAAACTGGGTTGGTACTTCTGCAGTGATGTAGGATGATTTTGAAGTTGGAGGAGAAAATGGGAAAGGAGTTTTTCTACATACCCTAACTGTCTTGAACTGGAATACATAGAGTTCAGGCAGAGTTAGATAAGACGAGCGTTTGAGGTTAAAAAGTATATAAATTGTCATTTTTTTTCCAGTTCCAACCAAACATTTTGCTAGATAACACTCTTCTTCCTCTGCTGGGATCGTTTAGAGCCATTTGAAACTGCACTGAAACTGAAATTTGGAAGTTCAAACTCATGGGCACCATAGAAGTCCACTGTATGTAGAGAAATCCTCAAAAACATAATTTCTTCACGACTGAAGACAGACAGATATGAACATTTTAGATGACAAGGGGGTGAGTAAATGATCTGTTAATTTTTGATCTGAAAGTGAACTTTCCACTAAAGTGGAATTTAATCCACTTTAATTGTGTGGAAATGGTTCTGAAGTCTAACTAAAGATATACTGAAGTATATTTGATTGTGCTAAAAGTGAAACTATTGTGTGTATATGTTAGGAACACTTTAAATATCTTTCATTTAAAGACCAATATTATTCAAAGATTATACAGAGGGGTGAGAACCAGAAGGGCGTAAGTGACATTTTGGGTGAAATAGAGATGTATATATCTAATAGCTCATGAGGAGCTCTTTCTACTGGCAAAAGTATACTGTTATTCATGAGTGTACATCGAGTGTAGTCGATACAATCCTCATCAACAATGACATTAAAACACATTTTAGGCTTAATATTGAGAAGTGTGCATTGTGTACAAGTCCAAATAAAGTTTAATTATAGTTTTTTTTTTTAAATCGGTAAGTATAGAGTGATATGTCAGCAATATAGAATAAAAAAAATTCATAGATTTGAACTAGTATAGAACAAATGTATTTTTAATGTAGTATATCACTATTTTACGTGGGTTTGTAACAAAAAAATACTAACTGAATAATACTGAAGTAATGAATTGCATAACTAATTTTTATTAACAATAATAATCCCTTTTTTGCGTTCTCTCTCTCTTGTGGCTAAGCAGTAATTGAGTGCCTATATGATGACATACCATTAGAATATAAATTATTGGTTACTACGTGCTAGCTAGCTACACCTCACTGACATTGAACTTTATGTGGTATCAGCCATTTTGACTCATGTGCCATCCACAGGCTTTACCCACAAAACATTTCTCAATGCCAAAGTGGCGTAAGTGCAGTTACGCTCCTTTTGGCACCAAATGGCTTAGTAGTTTCAGTGTTTAGTCTTTGGTTTTAAATGAATAACTCTAAAATTATTAGTAATTCACTTGTGTCCTTTTGACAGTAGAAAACCCTCATCAAGAGCTTTCATTTGAGAAATGTGTATATCTATCAGTTTAACCCAAAATGTCACACCCTTCTGGTTCTCACCCCTTGAAATATAAGTGTTTATATGTTTTTAGAATAAGATCACTGCTTAATTATAATTTTATTTATTTATTATATTTAATTTATAAAACGTTTCCAAACGTTTGGAAAGCACTGTATATGAATGAAACTGCGAAAGAATACATTTTGTATAACAGTGCAGGGAGAGGCAGAAATCTTTGAAGGCAGAAGACTTTTTTTTTCATTTCATTAATTTTTAAATATACTTTTATATTGCAATTTCACATTCAATCTTCAAATTAATGTATAAACGACAAAGACAGTATTTTTTTTTTATATTTTTATATTTGTTAAATATTTGTTTTATGACTGAAGGTATCACTGATACCAATAATCTCTAGGAAATTGTTCTTTTTTTTTTTCCTAATATTTAACCATTGACCATAGCCATTCAACATTACAGTACAATTGAGAGCTATCAATTTTAACATTGATTAGGCTTAAACCCTTTATTTACCTGTGCCCTTCAGAAAGTAGGAAATATACAGAAATTGAATAAAGTTATCAAACACTAAATTAAATACAGATGAATCCTTAAAGCTACAAAAGTGTTTTTTTTTTGAGTAATGGACATCACAGAAGCTGGGTTATTAGCTTATTTGGCTGCTATTACTTTAAGAGCTGCCACTGCTAAATGTGACACGGATTTGACACAGAGTTTCATTCTCACTTTAATAGAAAATGATACAGGCGTCGGCGCTCATAGTTTTGTGCAACCGCCCTCACAGCGACCCGAGTTTGATTCCCGCCTTGAGGTCTTTTGCTGATGCATTAACTAATGTAAACAAATCGATCTTTGTGAAATTGCTGCCAAAATATTAATACTTATTTGACCATATTTTGTCATTCAGGTGGTCAAGGATTCACTTACCAAGTCTGATGAGCTTTCCGTCACTGCTCTCATAGTGACCCCTCGTGTGTTTGGGGCCCGTGTGGCTTTGACGGAAACCCAACTGAAGCTCTGGCCCGAGGGAGAGGACAAAGTAGGGGTCACTCCGGCCCTCCTGCCCAGTGTAGAGGCTCTCCCGGTGGGTAGCCGCGCCCATGTCACATTAGGCTGCGCGGCTGGTGTGGAGGCGGTTCAGACCGGTTTGGATTTGCTGGAGATCCTGGCTCTGCAGAAAGAGGGCAAGGAGGGCACCCAGGTCGAGATGGACTTGGGCACTTTGACCTACCTGAGCGAGGGCCGCTGGTTCCTCGCCCTGAGGGAACCAATTACGGCAGACACCACCTTCTCTAGCTTCTCTGACGACAAGCCCACCAGTGACCAAGGCAAAAAGGATGGAGAGAAGAAAAAGAAAAAGTGTACCATTCTGTGAGCGCAAAGCGAGGAGGAGAAGAAGAGAGGGGAGAAGAGGAGAAGACATTTTTCCTAAGGGCTTCGGCCCTCGGTTGGCTGAGGATGATGTTGTGTTTTTGCATGTGTGTAGGTGGATTGCGTGTATGTTTCGCAGCTTTAGTGTGTGCACAGGGATGGCTTGGGATGATTTGGCAGGCAGTGTGAGACCAGACGTTCCAAAGCGGCCTGCTGGCTCCCGGCTTTCTCTTAGCTGGTGCCTTTTTTCCTTTTGCCTGGCAACACAAGCTCAGAGGCCTTAGTATCTGCCTTAAGGTCATGGATCACTCTGCTGGAAAGTTCACTCTGCGTTAGGTGCTAGTTCATGTGGCTGTTTGGCCGCCACATCATCCCTGTTCCCTTTACACAGGTACATTCACGTTCGGTCTTCCTTACACGTGACACTCATGTAGAACACTTAGATTTAGCACAACTTTACTGGTTTGATTAACTGATTTATACTCTGCTCCAGCTCAGTTCGTTGATTAGTCTAGACGCGTGGTTCCCGAAGCTTCTTCTTTAGAAGATTTGCATTCTAAATTTACATTTAGATCTTCGCTTTTCATGAAATGGAGCTTAAATTGGATTCTGGAGTATAAATTTGTTAGTGTAGTATGTGATTCTTCGGTGTCCCTCTCTTTCTTCAGCCTTTGTGGAGCTGATAATTTCCAAGAATTCATGCTGCACCGTTGTTATAATCTCACCGATAGTGATCTGCATGCCTTTCGCCAAAAACAAAAAACACAAAAAAAAAACACATGGTTAATCTCTCTCGCAATCACGTAAAATTCAAGGTTTTTGTTTTAGCAAATAAGACTACATACTCTCTGTGACATGTTTTTAGGCTAAAGTGTGTATGTGTTTGTCTGTCTGTGTATGAAATAGAGCGTTCCCTCCTAAACTTATCGTTTACACAGTGTTGGTCAAACCAATCAGAGACCCTTTTGAATTTGCAGCTCGTCACGTCGGATGAGACATGCCTGTACTTCTCTTCATTGTATCTGTACGGTCAGCTCTTTCATGAACCAGTATACTCACATGTGATAGTAAAGTTACTCTCTCTCTGTCTCTCTCATTCATATCAATTTTGAGAAAAAAAGTGCACTCTAAATACTGTGACAAGCATCTATCTGGTGCCTTCCTCTTCTGTAGGTTTCTAGATGGCCGAAGCCATGCTTCTTATAGGTCTGACATCAAGGCACTAAATTTTTGCACTTACTTTGTTTTTCATTTGTTTTTGTACACTTAATAAAGAATGTGCTTGGCTCTGACAACCCTGGCGTGTTGTTCTTGCTGTAAGTGAATTATAGTCTTGATGTTTTTAGGATTTAATTTATTCGTAAGCCTGTTCTAATTAAGGATGTGTGTGTAATCATTTGTTCCAAATGTGGGTGGTTTGTGCTCATTCCACATCAAATAGTTTCCACCTTTGCCCAAACTAGCAAATGAGTAGCTGCAGCTAACGTCTGGGTCTAAATCAGCACCAGTTTCTGGATTCATAGGAAATTTAATTATTTTAATAATACAGGGGAAGTAACTAAGTTTTAAGTGGCTCAGTAATGTATAACCTCTTAGTTATTGACCTTCTAAGTGCATCTTCCTATTTATAATTCACTCAAAGTGAGTCAGTGTTCTGCTTTTGTCAGTAGGTGGCGATTTTCTCCACTTAAAGCTTCTGGAGCACATTTGGTCATGTCATGCTGCTGTAGTTTAACAGCTAGTGAGTTGACCAACCAGAATAGTAGGGTCATGATGATTTTGTCTTGGTATAAATAATCCCTCCCACATATGTTTATCTCTCTTTGACATGTAAGACTTACCTTCATATCGGGTGATAATTTCCTGCCGAGTTTCATTTCTCTAAATATGGTTGAGGCTGGTGTAACTGATGTGTATTTTACAGAGAGAGAGAAAGAAAGAAAAAAGAAGTTAAGTTAGTCACCAAGTTAGTGTTTTTAAGCATTTTACATTCATTCAAAAATGACGCAGTAACAATTTAAACAAAATATTTGATTTGTAAACTTATGTCCAGCTATTCTTTTTAACAGCTAACATCTAACTATTTTTTATTTATTTTTTTTTGTTTTGGATCGTCATCAAAGCTTGTTAAATGTTGGTCACAGACACGGAGATTTACTTTAACTATTACTCACTAAAACTAAGATCACGTTTTCATGCCATTCCAAGTCTTATTTTGACGTAACAAAGTTGTTATATCTAAGTGTATTTGTTGTTTACTTACTTTTTTAAATTAGTCGTCCCAATAACTCTATTATAGCTATATATTGTTTATTTTGGCTGATTTGATAACGCACGCGAACACAAGAGGCGGGAATTGCCAATTTCTTTCAAGCTAAAGCCAGCTTGAAAAGACTCGTTAAATGTCGCTCGATGACGTCAGGCGCTAATTAGCATATCCATGACGCCATTGCGTCGTGTTGCCTTTTACATTTGTTTGCCTCTCTGTGCTCGCATACATTTTTAAATGCAGCCAAGTTCTCAATAAAACTGTTATCATTTATTTTTTACTGTTTTTGTGTTCAGACAATGGGATGAATATGAAATAGTAACTCAAACGCGACTACAACCTTTAAGACTACATTTATGGATGTAGTCTGGATTTATCTTATTTATTTAACAATTTTTTTCTCTTTCTTTGTTTGTCTTTTATATATATATATATATATATATATATATATATTCTATTATTTTTATGTTTTGCTTATACTTGTTGAATTACTTGCACCATGCTGATGTTGTTTTTTTTTATTATGCTTGCGAAGCACTTTGATTTGCATTCTATGTATGAAAAGTGCAATACAAATAAATTATTATTATTATTAATATTATTACATAACCAGCTCTGCCTTTCAAGACGTTAATCTGCACAAAAATCCTGATTTATAATACAGATAAGTTAAGACAAGACAATGCCTGTGCTGTGATTTCAGCTATATAAAATTAGAGAAGCAACAGCCCAGATAGCACACGTACGTCTGCAAGATGTCTGTTAAAGATCACTTGATCTGGAAAGCATCTGTAGTGTACAAACATTTGACAGACGTCTGTAAAATGTCAGTTTCACATACATTCTAAATCATAAACATCTTAAAGACACCTAATAGACGTTTATTTGACATCTGATAGGAAATGTCATATAGATTCATTGCAGATAAGCAAACACTCTAAAAAATACATTTTGTAGATCTAATAGCAGATGCCAAACAGACATCTCCATGATGTACGTGTGCTATTAGGGAAAATATTTAGAGCAGCGCACTGTGAAAGCAAGACCTCACATTCGTGCAGCAGTATCGATGAGTTTCAACTAAATAAGGTTTGTCCAAAAAAGTTGCTACATTTGTCGCTATAGTGCTGTTTTGGAAAAAAGTTGCTAAGGTGATGTGAAAAGTCACTAAATCTAGCGACAAAGTTGCTAAGTTGGCAACACTGGGTGGGATTTATCGTATGAACCAATCACAGTCGATCATATGACCAATCATATCAGAGATTTTCTTACTATTGGGAGATGAGAGGGTCTGTATTACTATTGTCAACTTGGATCCTGTGTGCCTTGATAACCAATGACATTACAGCATTCTTACTGAATTTCAGTTGAAAGTTGTGCGACACTCAGTCGCCATTTACGGATACCATAGGAATGAATAGGAGGTGCCATAAGCTGAGTCCCACTTGTTGTAAAAAGTCAGTGACTCTTATAGAAGAGTCTCTAAAAAACTCTAAAAATAGTTCAGTCCAAAAGTATCGTGTTAACAACATGTTGACAATTAGCTGATAGGTGGTCGATTAATTAAATCATAAGCTGTTTATTTTCCTTTCCTCCATTGACATCATTCAAAGAAAACTTTCCCAAACCGGAAGTGTTAGCTTTAGCCATGACACCTTTTTGGCTAAAGATTGCAGGCTTGCCTTCTGTTGACTTTGTTGCCTCCTCTCACGTGAGTTTCCCCCATTCATTTTGAGTTCAGGAGCATGTGAGGGCCTTGGCGTTGATAGTGTTCCCACAAAAACACATAATTCAGATAGAGTAGAATGTCACGTGTTTTCATCTCGGAATTACGACATGGCGTGAATGCAGCATTACCCCACACCAAACTCACTACACGCTTTAGGGGGTCTGTTAAAACTCAGTGGGCTCAGGTGAGGCGAGAGAGAGAGACGCGGACCCCTGCTGTACCTTTACCTGCTGGTGTTGCTGTTGGACAATGTTTCTTTAGAAAAACAAACTGGTGTTGTTTTATTTTTGTACCTCAATTTTTTGTTTTCATCCAATATTTTGAGGAGTCCCTTGTCTCCTCAGAGGAAACACCCCTGAAAATATATATGGTTTTCTTGCACATGGGCACTGACCCTGTAGACCATACTCAGGTAAGATGCCATACTGAATATAACACTGATAAAAACAAGGCTGTAAAGGGCAAACGTACAGATTTTCCATGGCACTTTTGTCCACTTTTTTTCCCCTATCACCTTAATAATTTTCATGTTGTTTAACAACAGTACAATTGAATGCATTGTACCTCTATCACTCACACACTTGTTTTCATTCCTGCCAAAAATAAAATATACCCCTACTCTGACTAAGGTCAGTGCCACGCTGGTATATTTGTGGTCTCCAAACTGACTTATCAGAGTTTTGCTTCTGCAAACACTGTTGACATCCAGTGATCAATGGTTGCCTTTCTATTTAAAGCCTCTAGTATCTGTTTTGTAAATTCAGGTTGAGTCATGTCTCTTGGCCAGAGCCTTTCAAACCCATTAACTGATGCCGCTGTGGACAGAGAAGCCAAACAGTGCATTAGGAACAGCCATTGCAGCAGTGCCCTTTCCAAAGGCCAATTAATTCACCTGAAAAGCTTTGATTTTATCTGACATAGAGCAATAGATATGGAGATAATTCAATTTTAAATGCCTCTTGTACAAAAGAAAGGAATGTGCTGCCTGGGGAGCCTTTGAGAAAGCATCTGAATTTGTGTAGATTTATTAATGATTCAATCTTTGGTTAGCAAATGCGAACAGTATTTTATTAAAATAATGGTTGTTTGGTTCAGTACTTGGGTTTGCCTGTTTGTTGTGATATTGAAAGTGTCACTCTTGTTGCTAAGCCATAGTAAAGTGATTATAAATTATTGAAATACCCCTAATTACTACAATATGACCTGCATACACTACCAGTCAAAAGATTTTTAATGTTTTTTTTAAAGAAGTCCCTTCTGCTCACCAAGCCTGCATTTATTTGATCTAAAAAAAAAAAAAACTATATTACAATATATATGTGTATATATATATATATATATATACACACATATATATTGTAAAGTGTAATTTATTCCTGTGATTTCAAAGCTGAATTTTTAGCATCATTATACCAGTCACATGATCCTTCAGAAATCATTCTAATATTCTGATTCCCTGCTCAAAAACATTTATTATTATTAATGTTGAAAACAGCACAATTTTTCAGATAAAGATCAGAATTTATCTGAAATTCAAATCTTTCGTAACATTATAAATATCTTTATCATCAGTGAATCTTTTGATCAATTTAAAGCATTCTTGCCAAACAAAAGTATTAATTTATATATTTTATTTAATATTTACAATTAGAATAATAAATGTTTCTTAAACAGCAAATCAGCATATTATAATGATTTCTGAAGGATCATGTGACACTGAAGACTGGAGTAATGATGCTGAAAATTTAGCTTTGATCACAGGAATAAATTACATTTTAAAATGTATTCAAATAGAAAGCAGTTATTTTAAATAGTAAAAATATTTCACAATATTACTGCTTCTGCTGTATTTTGGATGAAATAAAAATGCAGGCAAGACACTTCTTTAAAAAAAACATTACAAATCATAATCACACTAATAGTGTATGAGACTAGACTGTGTATGCAGTATGGCGCAATTGCTAGCTATTGTTTGCTTGTCTGGCAAAATAGTTTGTTTGCTTGTCTGGCAAAATAGAAACGATTGTGACAATTAACTTTAGAAATCGCCACTTTCAAAACTCAGTCCACATTGCACATTCGGGTCATTTTCCGTCATTATTAGGGTTTATTGAGGCGCGTTGCTAAACGCCGGATGATGCAGCCTGATTGGCCGGACGCCGCGGAATGAGCCAATCAAACCCTGGTCCGATGAATCGTTCACTGTTCAAGTGGGCGTGGCCTAGAATCACAGCGGATGGCGAGAGCCAATCAGAGACCGAAAAAATCAGCCAAGGCCATCGTCAGATGTCGGCGTAGAGAAAACAGGAAAGGCTGAGCGCATAGTGAGGGAGTGAGTGAGCAGCCACGCTTTCTGGAGGAAAAAGTGTCTCCTGCAACCATATCTCGCCTGTCAACACTCTCACACAGACTCCGTACACTGGGAGCTCCCTGAAAGGAGAAAACCTGCTATCATTAAGAGTACTTAGACCGGTAAGTGACCTAAAACCTCAGCATACTACTAATAAAAATAGTGGATACTGAAAGGAGCCTCTCATTTACAAGTACATTTAGAAAAATACAAGAAACAGAGAATATACAGTGACACAGCTCTTTTTGCTCAAAACACTGTATAGATCAGGACGACGAACTCTAGCTTAGCTTATCTACGTTTATTTATTTATTTTTGATCATGAATATCAAGTCATACGTGACAGACCGGTACAGAGACTGGTTCTACTGGTCTTTACCTGTAATTTAAATGAATGAATGGCTTCGTTAACACCTTTCACGTTTACGGAAGTGTAAGCTGGTTGTTATGTTCTTCAAAAACACGTAAGGAGTATTAAAACAGATAAATTCAGCTCATTTCCTTTAGTTAGAGTCTATGCTAAAGACAAGAGGTTTGTCCTGTATGGCAAGCCTTTTAAACACATAGTCCTTAACTTACCAGTATTTATTGTATTTTTAATTAAATAGTGACCAGTATGATTTTTAGTTTCACCAGATGCTATTAATTACATTTGCCACTTGCACACTGCTACTAATTCCATTAGAGACTGGTAACTATTCAGTTTTCACCGGTGACTAATCAAAATTAGCCACTTGTGTAGGTACTAGTACTTATTCCCATGCTACTAGTCACTGTCCCACTAGTACCAAGTAACTATTCCAATGGTGTAGTTAAGGAAAGGAATTAGAATTTGTATAGTAGTTGCTAGTAAAACATAACAAAATGTAACATAACAAATGTACTGGTTAGTTTGACAGGAATAATTTTTCGAATGAAGCATTACATAAGCTTGAGCTTAAATAACAAAGATCCATCCATGTGATTCAGTGATCAGTGAGGATAGAAATGAGATTTAATAACACCTGTCATAAACACTGCGATTTGTGACCCCGGACCACAAAACCAGTCATAAGAGTCAATTTTTTTTAAATGAATTTAAACGTCATCTGAAAGCTGGATAAATAAGCTTTCTATTGATGTATGGTTTGTTAGGATAGGACAATATTGACTGAGATACAACTGTTTGAAAACCTGGAATCTGAGGGTGCAAATCTGAGAGTGAACGATGCATATTACTAATCAAAAATTAAAGTTTTGATATATTTATGGTACACGGTCTTCATGGAACATGATCATTACTTAATATCCTGATTTTTGCCATAAAAGAAAAATTGATAATTTGACCCATACAATGTATTTTTGGCTATTGCTACAAAAATACCTCTGCTACTTCACTCTGGTTTTGTGGTACAAACTGTTTTTTTGATACAGGGTCTTTAGTCTTTATTGGTATTTAAATGTAACAAGTCTAACACACGCGTTTGAATCAAATAAATGTGTTGGGTTAGTGTGGAGTAACAAGATCAATATCTTCACTGTGAAACCCCCTGCTCCTCCCCGCATCCTTCCGACGTGATGAATGATACCGCTGCTGTTTTGTGAGGGAAATGAAATTATAAATCAGCAGCATCACTACTAGTGTCATGCACAACGCCTTAACCAGCTGTGCAGAATGTGTGTGTGTGTGCTTGCAACTGCCTAGCACTTACAGAAAAGTACAACGGCATTATTATTCGCCGAACCGTTGTAAACGGGGTCAGATCAGGTAATTCTGTGTGCAGTAGGATCAATACTACTAAAACACTCAGCAGTGCTATTGGTATTATAGAAAAGTACATAACACATCCATAGTTGAGACCATCTACTGAATCTAGAGACACTCCGCTGGTTTTTCTCTTGCTTATCCATCTTACAAAAATGTGCTATGATAACCTTTCTATCAGTAGTTATCTATCTGCAGTTATTGTAACTATATTAAATAGTTAATATGGTATCTTTGTCAGTCGGTGTAAGCTGTAAAAAATCATACTGTAATTTCTTGTTTTGATTATATTGGCTAATAGAATGTTACTGGAGTTTTAGTGGTGAAACAGTATTTATGTCTGGTATTTATTTTGCTGCGTGCAGTGGTCACAGTGGTGTATTTTGTAAGAGATGTAAATGTAGACCTCAACTTACAGAAAAAGCTTGTACACTGCAAAAATTGACTGTAAAAATGTTTTTGCTTCGTATTTGCTAGTAAATATCAGTAACTTCAAAGAATTTTGAAATTTTGAAGTCAAAAGACTAAAATCATAGTTTTTTTAAAGATAATTAAGTAGTCTTTATTATTTATTTACTCAGAATTTTAAAGCATTTAAAAGACTAGTTTTACAGAATTGCAGGACATCTGTGCTCATTTGATTTGATTTTAAAATCTGCACCATGATCTATTTTCTGGATGTAGTTGGTGTTGATTTCACAAGTGTTTTTTTGTTTTTCTGTGGTATTATGCTTAACTTGTTTTACATCACTGGTCTGTGGATCCGCTATGGCCATTGCAGTGACTCATCACTTCCTTCTGGTTGATGTTTGCAGTGATGCTGGATGTAAATCTAGATGTATATTGATATAGCAATGTGTGATTGAGGCATTGGGTTGGGGCAAGGTGTTGTGTTTTTCTTTGTCTTTTTATCAGAACAGTGCTGACTACAGAAGTCTTTGAATGCGTTGTTTTCTTTTCAGTCTGTACGTACATTTACAGCACTCCAGTGAGTTGGGTGGGTGATGTGCAGGGAGGGTGTTGGGGGGTGGAGCGGTCCTCTCTCTTCATTAGTAAATTGCCGGGTCAAGGACTGGACTGTCTTCTACAGTAACTGAACACTCTGTTCTCCTTGCCACATGCATCCACATTAATTGTCACTGCGGAATAGACAATGAGACCATTTTCAAGGTGCATAAAAAAGATGAAATGGTGTTCTTATTTAGACCATTACTTAGTAACATTTGTCCTTGCAGAAAATTGTATCCATAAATTAGGGCTGGGCGATATGGGCCAAAAAATTATCACGATAATTTTTTTCATATCAGTCGATATTGATAATTATCACAATAAATGTCAAATCTTTATTTCTTTCCAGTTTAAAGTCAGATTTTTGCTCCAAAGTGGAAGTTGTAGAAGCCAGACCATTACTTTTCCTTAACAAAATAAATATCTAAATATAAAAATTAATTCCTGCATGTTCTAATGAGTTATATTGTTTCAAATCAAGAAACATGTTAGCAGTTAATCATGTCCGCCAACATGCGGTTGGATCGTTCTTTTTTTTTTCTTTACTGTTATCATTGGCATATTGTCAAATTCTATTCTATTTGTGATTCCTCGAAATAAAATTGTGGCAAAACAGTAAATTCGAATTAATCAATAAAATAACAGAAATTGCCCAGCCAACATGTGGAAGATGCATACTCAGTGGCTCAGATGTTGGGAGAAAATGAAGACTCTTATGTTCAGTCTTACATCCAAACACAGAACGGAGAAAATGGAGGACAGTGTACAACCGAAGATGATTCGCTGAGGGCCTAAACAATGTGATGTAATATTGCTTAGAGAATCAAAACTGCATGTGTCAGTGAGACTGATTTGGTTTAATGGAGAATAAAAGGCACAAAATGTAAGTTTTTGCCGTTAGAGGACGCATATTCAAAACAAACAATGAAACAAAGGTGTAGTTTGATGATGCTGTGATTGAGTGTAGAATCATGGGAATTGTTGTCTTCATCCTCACAGCTGATGCAATCTGACCGAAGAAATCGTGTTCATGGATGAGCTAATATATTGAAGACTTATTAAGGTCACTGTAGTATGAAGCAGTTTGGGGCTGAAGGTAGTGGAAGTGAAACAAGGACGCTGGAGCAATTGCTAATGAAGAACGATGTGTATGTGGGATATAACAGTACTGTTTTATCATATTAGATATATTTGAGTGTGTTGGAAGTTCTGTATTAATGCTGCTCTGTGTGTTCGTCACCTGTCTGATAAGATGCATAACACATTAAAGTGTTTTTGGGGTTTCCATATTTTCCACAAAGTTAACTGGAAAATCGAGGTGTATGACGTCATTGGCAGGCGACACAATGACAAGGCCCATTACACTAGTTAAAATTGCATTTTTCTCTTTAAACATTCCTAAAAGAATTTGGGATAATGTAAGTAAGTAAGTACGCAAGTCAGCAAAATACATAACACTGTTCTAGTGGTTTTTGGATATTTCAATAAAAAAAACCTTACATATTGTGCCTTTAAAAAATGAGTGGGTGGATTTGTATTATTGTAGGGTGCTTGTGTTCAAAGTCCTTGTAAAAGTGGGTTTTGCATAATAGGTGCCCTTTAATAGATAAAACAGAAACCTGGAAACATTTCAAATTTTTTTTTTTGTTTTTTTTTTTTGTTTGGTTTTTTTTTTAGCAAATATCCGATTGAGAGAATGAAATGGTTTTTACTGTGATCGATCAACTTGCTGTGAAAATGTAGGCATTGTTGCTGGTATGAATGAATGAATGTTAGGGTGTTCGTTTTTGTTAATATTTTTTAATTTGTTTAAAAAAAGGATTTAAAAAAAATGATTTTGAAAGAAATAATTTTTTTTGTAAATGTTAGTCTTCAGTGTCACATGATCCTTTAGAAATCATTCTAATATGCTGCTTAATAATTTGCTGCTTGAGAAACATTTATTTTTATCAATGTTGAAAACAGTTGTGCTGCTTAATATTTTTTTGTGGAAACCATGATGCATTTTTTTATTCATCATTCGATGATGAATAGAGTATTCAAAAAAACAGCAGAGAAAATAGAAATTGAAATAGAAATCATTATTATTTAAATGAAACGGCTGTATATATATATATATATATATATATATTCAAATTCAATGTCAGTGTATTCATTTTGTCAAATGTTATTTCAGCCTATGCACATAATCTGTTGAATGCAGATTGAGATTTGAGTTGGTCGTTCTTGTCATTCTCTGCCGACTGGTTTATCTCGTCTTTTTATAACAAAGACGGGTTATGTTGACCCCACTGACAACTTGGTGCTCTCGTTCTACTGCACGTCCTGACAGGGTTCAGAAAGGCAGTGATGATGTCATCTGAATGCAGCCTCAGCCTGCCAGTTACAAATGCACTCATGCATGAGAGCTTTCACTGAGCCACTGTTGATGAAGAGAATGGAAATCACAACTTCTAGCTCAAATAGGTGTACTAAGATTTGGTGAAACTGGTTATAAAGACAGTGTCTGTACCTCATACTGTACTGTCTGTCTGGGTGGGTTTTCTGTTGGTTTAATCAAATTCTTGATTGCTCTTCTATCATGTGTCAGTCAGACTGCAGTTGGATGTTACTCCCGTGCACAGCACGAAGTCCAGGGCTAATCAAATCAGGATGAGCATCAAACCTATTTTTAGCTGTCTTTCCTGATTCAGGGAAAGGTAAAGAGAGAGAGAGAGAGAGAGAGACCAACAGAGAAACAAATAGAAATGTAATATAACGAGAGAATACGCATGAAAAATTACGGTTTCAACAAAATATTTGTATGTCGGCACCATGCTATTTAAATGTAAGCATAGTGTAATCTAAATGTGTAATCTAAACAAGGGTGTTAGTTTCTCTCAGCCGCTTAACTTCCTGATCAGTTTCCTGGTTAATGCAGACTAAATGAAGTAATTTGGCTTCATATGTGTATTTTATGTGTTGTATATTAAATGCATACTAAAAGCTTTATAACCTTTTTTTCTTGTGCAAGTGTCAGTGACTTATCTTATTTGTGGCCCTTTGAACTATGGTAACAAAATGTGTCACAAACCTAGCAAGCAAATCTAGCTTTGTTTATTTAGCAATTTTTTTTTTTAGTTATTGCACTGATCTGACCTGGTGCAGTTTTGTAAAGCATTGGTCTCAAGTGACAGATGGTTAACGAGTTGCTGTGTGTCTTTCTCTGCAGTGCTTTAGTCATCGAGCACCATGTCAGCCAAAGCCATCTCTGAGCAGACGGGAAAAGAATTTCTTTACAAACACATTTGCACCACAGCCGCCGTACAGAACCGCTTTCGCTATGCTAACGTGACAGCAGAAACCGACTGGGAGCGACTGGTTCAGGATCACCCCTGGCTTCTGACCGAGGTAAGACAGCTGTTGGAAGTAATCGATCTAGAGCTACATTTGGGCTTGAGGTGAAACTGCAACTGCCAAGTGATGCAACTCAATGACCAAGGATGAATCGTGCCTATGAAACACAGGCCAATGATTAAAAAATAGTGCAGGTGGAATTAGAGAGCTCATTCTCTGTGTTCATCTATGACACATTTACAAACTCTGTTGCTCAATGGATCATTGTGTACTCTTGGCTACTAATTGGTAATTGGTAATCTCTATTCAATGATTTACTTCTTTGCACCAGTAATTTTGTCTGTGAATTTTCATGGGGGATATTAATATTTGATGTTTTTTTTTTAATATCATTTATTTATTTATTTTTTTATCAGCATATAATGCAATTAATTTGACTATTTTTCTAAATGTATATAATATTGTTAAATTAAATTGATTATATTAGAATTATATTTTATTCATTCATTTATATCTTAATTAAATTAATTCTATATTACATTTATGTATATTATGAATTCAATAGTATTTTACATACAGTTACATTTTTTTATTATATATATATTTATATTATATTTTCTAAAATACACTAATCAAAAGTTTTTTTGTTTTTTTTTAAGAAGTCTCTTCTGCTTACCAAGCTTACATTTATTTGAACCAAAGTACAGCAAAAAACAGCAAAATTTTGAAATATAGTTATTTAAAATAACTGCTTTCTATTTTAATATATTTTAAAATGATTTCCTGTGATTTCACATCACGTCACATGATCCTTCAGAAATTGCTCTAATATTTAGATTTGCTGCTTAAAACTATTATTATTAATTATTAATTATTAT
The DNA here is from genome assembly GCA_012976165.1 of Labeo catla. Lineage (NCBI taxonomy): Eukaryota > Metazoa > Chordata > Actinopteri > Cypriniformes > Cyprinidae > Labeo > Labeo catla. The sequence continues at coordinate 56,343 of VONZ01000295.1, read as the reverse complement.
TATTATTATTATTATTATTATGTTGAAAACAGCTAAGTACATTTTTTTTCAGGTTTCTTTGATGAATAGAAAGTTCAGAAAAACAACATTCATCTGAAATGGAAATCTTTTGTAACAGTATAAATGTTTTTATCATTGATTTTGATTAATTTAAAGCATCCTTGATAAATAAGAGTATTAATTTCTATATTGTCCCCAAAAAAATTATACAGACTCCAAGCTTTTGAATGGTATTGTGTATAATGTTACAAAATCTTTTCATTAAGTTTTAATTATTGATAACAATAAAAAATGTTTCTTGAACAGCAAATCAGCATATTAGAATGATGCTAAAAATGTAGCTTTGAAACCACAGGAATAAATTACATTTTAAAATATATTCAAATAGAAAGAATTTATTTTAAATGGTAAAAATATTTCACTTTTTTTTTTTGCTGTATTTTGAATCAAATAAATACAGGATTAGTGAGCAGAAGAAACATTATAATCAAAAGTTTTGACTAGTCGTGTATAAACAAGTAAATGTAGCCTACATATTTTATCGCAATGAATAAATACTGTGTGCTGTATATGTATACATAGGTTTTAAATTGAGTTTGTGACAATGATTGTCATTATTAACATAATAGCTTCTCTAAATGATTCACAAATCATTCATTGAAAGCACTATTTTTTTTTTTTTAATTACTACCAGAAATTCCAACCAGTTAGATTTATGAAGGGCAATTCTGCTAAAGATTCAGCATGAGGGGAAATGAGTAAAAGTAATAGTATAAAAAGATATTGAGGATGTTAGACGGAGAGGATGGTGCTCATTAGTATGCTACTTGGCTAGCACATCAATTAAGGGAGCTAAAGTGAGCGTAGCAGAATTTGTCAAATGACAGTACAGGGCCAGTTTCTGCTGAAAAAGCACTCTTAATCACCTTTATGGAGGAGCCAGAGGGTATAATGATATTAGATATGACTCATGCCTCTCTGTCCCCTCCCTTTATCTTTAGTCGGTGACCGATCGTTATATAGTGACTGGTTTAATTAGGAAATCATGACATTTCTTATGACTACCCTCTTGGCTTCTAAAAATCAATAATGAAACCTGGAAGAGGATTTTAAAACAAAATTGAAGCAAAAATTCAAACCTTTCTAGATCTCATGATCCATTTCAAACAAGTCATTTCAACCTTGGATTTTGTTAGAGGTTGTCAAATTCTTGAATTCCTGTTATTTTCCATTCATAGTTGTTTTTTCAATAAAGCTTAACTTCATAAATTATAATATAAATGCGATTGATTATTGAGATGTTTATTGTTTCTGTCCAGCGGTTGGTTGTTAAGCCAGATCAGCTGATCAAGCGCAGAGGAAAACTGGGACTGGTGGGTGTGAACCTGGATCTGGGAGGCGTGAAGGAATGGCTCAAAACACGCCTTATGAAGGAGGCAACGGTGAGGACACATGCCCAAACCGCCTCTTAAGCTTATCTTTAGTTTCATAGGTATTATCCATTTGGAAATGTGAAAATTGCATTTGCTGTGTGTGCATTTTGTGTTCTGCACGTGTGCAGTTTATGTAACCCAATATATTATATGCCATGACCCTGCATACAACGTTGCCTGAGGGTCAAAAACATACAGTCATAAAGTTCAATTTTTAAAAATCACCTGAAAGCTAAATAAATACGCTTTTCTTTGATGTATGGTTTGATATAATAGGACAATATAGATGCCACTATTTGAAAATCTGGAATCTGAGAGTGCAAAAAAATTCAAAATATTGATTAAAATCACCTTTAAAGTTGTCCAAATGAAGTTCTTAGCAATGCATATTACTTACCAAAAATTAAGTTTGGATATATTTACGATAGGAAATTTACTAAATATCTTCATGAAACATGATCTTTACTTAATATCCTAATGATTTTTGGCATAAAAGAAAAATTGATAATTTTGACCCATACAATGTATTGTTGGCTATTGCTACAAATATACCTGTGCTACTTAAGACTGGTTTTGTGGTCCAGGGTCTCATATTATTAAGAGAAAGATGGACATTATGTTTTCTTCTTCGTCGTTTAATATTTTTGTTTTGTTGTGTTATGCTGCACATATTTTTGTAGGTTATTTCTGTAAGGTCTTTCGTCTGCTAGACTGGTCATAGTTCCTGTGGCCTCTCCCACTTTCAAGGGAGCGCTTCATTGTTTTTTCACCTTGTCATCTCTTTATTTCTCTCTCTCTCCCTTTGAAATGTCACCTCGCCTTCCTTTTTCTTTCTAGCTGATTTATATCAACTGGCCTTTTGGCCCACTGTTTTGACTGCAGCACAAATGAGATTGTTGCGTGTGTGTGTGTGTGTTTGGCTTGCGGCTCTGCTTGTCAAGTCTTTCAGTTTTTCTCAGCGAGTCCCTGAACACTGAGGTCCAGTCACTGGTGCTCAACACAAGCCTTTAGACTGTATGAACACTTGCACTTTTCCTCTTTTCTACCTCCTCCTTCCCAACTCTGGCCTCCTTTTCTTCTGCCTCTTACATAATTCTCTCTTTTCATTGTGTGTTTTTCATTAGGTGAAGCTTTTAGATTCAGACCAAAGGCAATTTCTCATGTTTAACCCTTATGGAAAGCCTTATGTACAAGCATATGCTTTTAAAATGAACATCTCTCTGTCTCTCAGGTGGGGAAAGCTAAAGGCATCCTCAAAAACTTCCTGATTGAGCCCTTCGTAGCCCACAAGCAGGTGAGTCCATCCAATAAATGCCATAGACTGTGTATGTGAATGAAATGGCTTATTTGAGGATTATAGTACTAATACTAATAATAATAATAGTAAAAGTTGCAGAATGTTTGTATTGTCATTATAAGCCACAATTATGCAATAATTATGCATCTAATGTTTTTTCATGTTTTATTATTTTTCTAATTTTCTAATTCCTCTTCTCATAAATGAGTGCAATAATATAGCATTAAAAATTATGTTTGCAAAATTATTGTTAAATTAATAATAATAATAATAAAAATTCTGCTATTATTATTATTATTATTATTATTATTATTATTGTATTATACCCAAAAATGATAAAATAATATAGTATAATAGTAATTTGTTAGATGCAGTTATTGTTAAATAATAATAATAATAATAATAATAATAATAACAATTCTGATATTATTATTATTATTGTTGTTGTTATTTTATTATTATTTAGTAATTCCAATAAATTAGTAAAATATAGTATAATAAAATGTTAGATGCAGAATTTTTGTTAAATAAATTAATATAATAATAATTCTGATATTATTATTATTATTATTATTAATAATATTGTTGTTGTTGTTGTTGTTATTGTTGTTGTTATTATTATACCAAAAAATTACAATGAATAAAATAACGTAGTATAATAGTAGTTTGTTAAATGCAAAATTTAAAAAAATATAATAATAACAATAATAATATAAACAATAATATAGTTATTCCTAAATAAATAAATAGTTCTGCATCTGTTGTTGTTATTATTATTATTATTATTATTATTAATTATTATTTTGCTACTAATATAAATTTTTATAGTAGGGGTTGTATTATTTACATATTTGTAAAATGATTACTCTAATGTTTGTTAATGGATTACTATCCAGGACATGGCTTAAGCAAAAATTAGGAAGGGAGTGGTAACATTGTTGAATTGTGACTTTTTATCAGGAGGAGGAGTTTTATGTGTGTATCTATGCTACACGTGAGGGCGATTACATGCTCTTCCATCATGAGGGGGGTGTGGATGTAGGAGACGTGGACTCTAAAGCCCTAAAACTCTTGGTGGGAGTGGACGAGAAGATCAGTGCGGACACAGTCAAGAGTCAGCTCCTCACACATGCCCCTGCAGATAAGAAAGAGTGAGTCAGACAATCAAATCCAACATTACATATTGTATAAATATTTGATCATATTTAAATCCATCCAACAGGTCTGCATTGTATTTCTCACCAAATTATAGTGGAAGTGAAATACATAGACTATAATTCTAGTCATCTGGAGTTTTTTCTGTATAGTTTATTTAGCCTTTTTGTGTTGTGCTGAGGTCTTCTCACTTGATCGTTATCACGGTTTGCAATTTTTTTTTTAGGTTTTTTTTTGTCGCTTTCTGTCAGTTGTGCGTGAGAATCAACATTTAAAATCTGTATACAAACTCCTATTTATGCTATATGCTGATTCAACTTCCTTCACCACTTTAGGGAATATATAACAGTAATTTAATTGCCTCAAAATCCCCCTGAGGGTCGCTTCTGCATCCTCACACATAAGATGCTACAGACAGTTCTTGGTCGAGCTACATTTCAAGACAGGATAACACTGAGCAAAAAAGAGACTGATGGAGAGAAAGAGAGGACAAACAAGCAAACGAGATGCTCTCAGCTGTGCTGCCAGTAGTTGAGGGCGCTTTGATCCATTACACAAATGAAATCTATCCCCGTTTCCCCCCACCCCCCAGTATTATTCAGTTCACGTCTATAAACCCCGTCGGTCTTTTTGATGGCACACATACACTGACATCTCGTTCTGGCCGGCCTCGCCGTCTTGGCTGACATTGAGATTGACGGGGGAGACGGGTTTGGCAGCATTGGCCAGCATCCATGCCTCAGTTTCTATTCATCCATCTCTTTTATTCTTCCTCTCCCTCTCTTATTCTCAGTCAAACACGCACACATTTTTTGGAAGATTACAGCTTTGAAAAACAACATGCAACACCCTCTCACAAATATTGTGGCGTAAAAGTCCATTTTTCCACTGTAAATTTGCTTTTGTCATCTTTCAGCGAGAGTATTTACTGACTTACTGTCATCCAAATAGTTCCTCCCTCTTTCTCCAGTGATTCAGTCTCTGTCATTTCTCGCGTATAATTTGTGTTCTCCGGACCATGGACCGTCACAGTTTTTTTTTTTTTTACGAGGTGTATGACGGATGATTCTCTCACTTCCTCCTCCCTCACGTCTCCCTCTGTTTTCCCTCGTTACCTCAAACGCCAGCTGTTCCGACTCACACCAGTAACCAGTTCTGTCATTAAATCGAGTGCCATTACTGTTCATAGTCTGTCAGTTTCCAGTTTTTGTATACGATATTACAGAAGCATCAGTCAGTATTGGAAAAATGATGTTTTAATCAGTATTTTTAATTAGTAATATTACATAGAGATGTTTTTGTTTCTGCAGGATGTTGACTAGTTTCCTCGTTGGCTTGTTTAACCTGTATGAAGACTTGTACTTTACATACTTGGAGATCAACCCTCTTGGTAAGTCATAAAAGCAGCCCATCCCACCTCGGCTTTGCGGCCTGTCACCGATGACATTAGTTGTGCACCCACCCAGACTTCTGATTCAGTTCTTCCCAAAATCTTGGCACTGTTGATTTGCTCTTTGGAGACCAAAGACAAACCACTTTCAGTTCTTTGCAAGGCACTAAAATCTTATGTTCAAAAGATTTTAAAGGTGATTTACTGATAATACTTATTACTAAAGGCTGAACTCTGATCCAACTTGGTGTCAAAATAACATCATAAAATGAAAAGGAAATATTTAATTTGAAAGAATTAGTCCTAATTAATGAACATGGATGCTGTTTGATGGTGACTGGGGATGTTTCATAGGGCACTAATTAATAATCCTTGTCTGCCTTGTAGACAGCATCTGTTACTGTTTCTAATTTCCTTTGATGTTCCTTTTTGTGTTTTTTGTCTAAATGAAGCACATTTTTATCATTTCAAATGTTCATAAGCAGTGAAGGCCAGTTTTCTCAGTATGTTAGAAAATACACTCTGTCTGCATGAGTTTCCCGTAGTGTTTTACTTTTTTTGCTACCTGCTCTCATGACGAAAACGTACCTGTGGGAACTTTTTAGCAAGATGCCTTGGGTTTAAAGAGTCACATTCGCTTGTGTTCATACTATTAGTTAGGTTTAATGTAGTGCAGATGGTACGTTATTTTAAAACAGCATGAATCGGATGAATGAATTAGAGTTAAAGTGCATTGGGGTAACGCATTGCAAGTAACGTGAGTTAAGTGATCAGATTACTTTTTTTAAGTAACTAGTAAAGTATCGTATTACTTTTTAATTTACAAGAAAATATTTGAGTTACTTTTACAAATAAGTAACGCCAGATACTTTGTTTTCCCATTGACTGATTGACAGCTCTCCGGTTGGGAGAAATAGGGAGTGCGAAGGTGAACTCGTAATATGCTACAAACCTGCAATAATTAAAAATATTAAATAACACACTTTATGCATTTAATCCCATTGTTTTAACTAATGTTTTAAACCAAAAAAGCGCATAGTCATCCAGTGGAATGCATGACTCAAGAGTCATATATGCCAATAAGAATAAAACACTGGAACCACTGGAAACACTGAGGCGCCTGAAAGCATCATGTGCACCTCAACATCACATTTCCACAGCACAACCCAAAGCATTCAGTAACTGTGATTTAAATGAAGGATTCAGTGGAAATGTTCATTTCATCATTGCCTACGGCAGGCAAAAAATGCAAAGTGACATCAATTTGTGAAATTGAAACTGATGAACAAACGCTGTCTTTCTCTCCGTCAGTGGTCACTAAGGATGGCGTGTACGTGCTGGACATGGCTGCTAAAATCGATGCCACAGCTGATTACTTGTGTAAAGCCAAGTGGGGTGATGTGGAGTTTCCCCCTCCCTTCGGCAGAGAGGCCTATCCTGAGGTAACAATCAGTGTGTATTTTGTTGGATAATATTGTACATTTTCAGGATTCAGTGATGCATCTGTATTCATTCGAATGAGCTAATATGTAAACCCAACAAGAAACAGGAAGGAACTGCCTGCGTTTATCGCTGTTTTGTTGATTCATCAGAGGACGCTTGTACTTCTCTGATTCTGCTGCGTTTGCTTACTTTCACTTCTTCTAAAGAATATGATTTAATAATTAATTAGAGGTAGCCTTTCATAAATGATTCATTCACCACACACAGACACTATTACAGTGAGTCGTGCTCATGCAGAGAGAGAGAGTGATGTGTCTTCTGTGCTGCATCATTGTTGGCCGTATGTGTTGAGGCAATGTTTATCTGCCAGAAGGCTGGTTTAATTGGTCTCACACACACACAGATACACTAGCTGTTATAACAGGCTGGTTTAGCTGGAATAAAATCAGAGTTGGTGTATTAATAAACAACATTTGGTATACTCTCTTACCTTTCTGTCAGATGTGTTACTGTAATTGGTTGTTGATCCATATGGGTTGGACAGTGAAGAGCTTTGGCTTCATTAAATATGCCACAAGCCACTCTATGCCGTTTCTGTTGACGTGTCTGCACACCAGAAACTAGTTTTTCTGCTTCTTTTTGTAGTTTTTATAAGCATTTTATTTATCTTATTATGGAATTTTACTAGTAGGTACACTTTGTAATGCTTTTTTTTACCTTGTGATTTATTAAATTTATAAATTACATTTTTTTTTTATATACATTAAAGGGGTCACTAGGCACGGATGTAAGGTACAAAACACCAACATTTTCATAACATTTCTGTAGGAGGCATATATAGCTGACCTAGATGCTAAGAGTGGCGCCAGCCTCAAGCTCACTATCCTGAACCCTCGTGGGCGGATCTGGACTATGGTGGCAGGGGGCGGAGCTTCTGTCGTCTACAGGTACCTGTCACTCAGGAGTTAGTCTAGTCTGCATATAATGTATGAATGTTAACTGATGTTTAAAGGGATACTTCTAGGGATGTAACAATTTCCTCAACTAAAGATGGAATATGATTTATGGTACTGATTTGTGACCCTGGACTACAAAACCAGTTGTAAGTAGCATGGATATACTTGTATGGGTCAAAATTATCGATTTTTCTTTTATGCCAAAAATTATTAGGATATCAAGTAAAGATCATGTTCCATGAAGATATTTTGTAAATTTCCTACTGTAAATATATCAAAACTTAATTTTTGATTAGTAAAATGCATTGCTAAGAACTTAATTTGAACATCTTTAAAAGCAAGTTTCTTAATATGTTGGAAAGATTATTTATTTAGTTTTCAGATAATGATAAATCTCAATTTCAAAAAATTAACGCTTATGACTGGTTTTGTGGTCCAGGATCGCATTTCACAATACAATATTTTTAAAATGATTTTTAAATGAGATTTAAGACAAATTATAAATGAAAATGTTTGTGAAATTTAATGCTATATAAAGATGTATCTGAATGAAACAAAAACAGCAGACGGGCTGAATAAGATGCAAATTCACTCTCTGACAGCAGGTGGCGCTTATGGAACAGCGGCAATATAGCGTTTCCTTGATTACCGCTGTTAACCATGCATGGCTGCAGCTATAACATGACTTTAATATGTATTATACATAGATAAGATGAAAAGAAAATACCTAAACTTTTTCTGAAGACAGTTTCCTTCATAGATACATTCATATAAATGCAACTGTGTCACGATTTGTTTAACATCTCAGCCAACTTGAATCATCACATATTGGTATGAAATCCCTAGATATTTCATCCAGTCATTCACTTGCCCTCATGTCATTCCAAATCTGTAGGACTTTATTTCTTCTGCAGAACATGAAAGATAATTTGAAAAATGTTTCAACTCTTTTGTCCATACAGTGAAAGTCAGTGGTGTCCAAAGCAACACTGGACCTCATTGACTTTCATTGTTTGGACAAAAACACTAAGACATTGTTCAAAAGGTCTTCTTTTGTGTTCTATAGAAGGAAAGAAAGAAAGAAAGAAAGAAAGAAAGAGAAAGAAAAGAAAGAAAGAAAGAAAGAAAGAGTTGTAATGATATGAGGGTGAGTCAATAACTGAATTTTCATTTCTAAATGAAATCCTAAATCTTAAAAGTAGCTTGGAATATGCCATTTATAGTAAGAGACGGTTTGAAGGAAGACGCAGGTGTAATGAGCAGAACTCTTGTGCTTCATGAACAGAGAGATGAAGCAGATACCTGTATGAGCTCTGAGAGCTAAATGACATTATCCATCCATGCTTGATAACAGTTATCTAGAGGTTTATCTTTTGCTGCAGCATCTGTCCTTCTCTCTGGATGGAGGGAGGAGATGGAGTGAGAGAAAGCATAATGAGACTAATTAGGATGTGTATGCGCTGTCCTCTGAGAGTAGAGCAGAGGATCAAGAAACAAAATGTTTCCTCTTTAAGAACCATAAACAAACAAAAATAAAATATGCTAGATTTACTGAATAATATTGACTTGCTCTATTACTTGGGATTTAATTGGAATTTTGGGCATATTCATAATAGCCAATAGTTTAACATGTAGAATTTTTTCTTACTCATAGTGACACAATTTGTGATCTGGGCGGAGTCAATGAACTGGCCAATTATGGAGAGTATTCAGGTGCTCCAAGTGAGCAGCAAACGTATGACTATGCCAAAACCATCCTCTCCCTCATGACCCGTGAGAAACACACCGAAGGTACGTCCACCACATGCTTAAAGTCCAATTTTATTTATTAGTCTTTCACTGGAAATGATTTTATAATTACCTAACAATTAAAATTTTTAATTCAAAATTAATAGACTTTTAGCTAACTTCTGTTATTCTCAATGCTTAACCCTTTTTTTTTTTGTTTACCAGAAAGTAAAAGATGTCATTACTATAATAATAATTTATGCTTAATGCTGTCAAATGATTAATCATGATTAATAACATCCAAAATAAAAGTTTTGGTTTAACACAATTATATGTGTGTGTACTGTGTATATTTATGTATATAAAAAAACGCACATACAGTATATTATATTTAGATTTTTTTACATGTATTTACATGTATATATTTTTATTCATAACATTAATATTATATATTAATATATTTAATATATAAGCATGACATTTTTCTTAAATATATCCATACATGTGCATATATATGTATGTATGTGTGCATGTATGTATATATACACAGAACACACACGTAGGTATTATGTAAACAAAATGTTTTATTTGGGATGTGATTAATTGCGATTAATCATTTGACAGTACTAGTAATAGTTTAATCAAGGCCACAATCATATTCCACAGCATGTAATAAATGGTACCTGAAACCTTCCTGAAAGATTCTGTATGTGATTCTGAAATGTAAAGTAGGCAGAAGTGCCCCTAACTGAAGAATCACTCCTTTATGTCTATTGTATCTGCCGTATGTAATGTGTCACTTTTGTTTTCTCTTGTGTAGGTAAAGTCCTGATCATTGGAGGCAGCATTGCCAACTTCACTAACGTAGCGGCGACATTCAAGGTTAGATCATAGACTCCCTCATGCTGTTCATTTGTGCCATCAATCTGCATTAGCACATGTGAATATTGTAATATACACCCTTTATGTGTTTGGTTTTTTTCTGTTTGTATATATCAGGGTATCGTCAGAGCTATTAAAGATTACCAGAACCCTCTGAAAGAGCATGAGGTCACTATATTTGTCCGTCGTGGTGGCCCGAACTACCAGGAGGGTTTAAGAGTGATGGGGGAAGTTGGTAAGTTTGTGCATGTTCACATTTGTAAGTGTACATAAAGTCAAAGAGATGTGGAGATGTAATCTCATGTCTTTTGTGTGTAGGAAAGACCACCGGTATCCCCATTCATGTTTTTGGCACTGAAACCCACATGACTGCTATTGTTGGAATGGCACTAGGTCAACGGCCAATCGCCACAGAGCCTCAAGTTGCCGCCCACACTGCTAACTTCCTTCTCAACACCAGCGGTGGTACCACAGTGAGTGATTGTGTGTGTGTGTGGGAGTCTTTAAGTGTGCTTGCATTAAAAACCTCTCCCAGCCTCAGGCAAGCCATTAGATAATCCAGGGCTTTCAGTAAAGTGAAGTTTTTTATTGTTGAGTCTTTCTCCGCTGCTTTTAGAGGCCACGTCTTAATGTGCTGCTCGTACCAGACTATAATTTCTTAATACTGCTCTCTCTCTTGCTCCCAGACTCCCGCCTCCACCAGATCGGCCTCTTTCTCTGAGGTCAAAACTGGAGCAGATAACTCATCAGCTCAAAAGACTCGTGCTGGACTTCCTCCAGGTTAGTGCAAATGTGATCACCCTCCCACATGCAGACAATCACAGTAACTGAAGAGTTTTATTTGTAGGTTGTTGCGCCTTCTACAGGCCCATAATAGGGGGATTTTAAACAGTTGTCAACACAATGATATTACAGGGTGACCAGACATCTTGTTCCCAGACTTGTCCTGGATGGGGTTTCTAAATTGCCTAAAATGTCTGGATTTTGGCTTTATTTTCTTAGGTGATTAAATAGTAGGTTTACCAATAGTTTACAAGCATTGTGCATAATCATTGCCCAGTCATGACAAGAGAGAAGCTTAGATCTACAGAGAGCAGTCAAAGCAATGCAAATACATGTGCATATAATGTATAAGGATTATACAGAGCACAACAATGGGAAAATAAAGCCAAAACTCTGACACTATAGGCAGTTCAGAAATCCTCGCCAGGGCATGTTGGGGAAACATATGGTCATACGGTGACCCTAGACAATAAAATGGTTTATACTGATTTTCACTTCTAATGGATGGGCCAATTTCAAAGCCATTGTAAATACCTCTGTAGCCGCACATCCTGTATTAATGCTGTGCTGTAAGTAGCTACATTGCATGGCAACCATAAATGGACTACGTCTTTAGTATTTATTGTCAATAGCAGGTTGGCCTTTTTTCTTTCTTTCTTTTTTTTGTTTTTTTGTTTTTGTTTTTTTTTTTTACTATTGTTTATGTATGTATGTATGTATTTATTTTTGCAGTGTGTTCTGTTAAAACAATATGTGACCCTGGACCATAAAACCAGTCATAAGGGTACATTTTTTTGAAATCGAGATTTGTACATCTTCTGAAAGCTGAATAAATACACTTTCCATTGATGAATGGTTTGTTAGGGCAGGACAATATTTGGCTGAGATACAGCTATTTGAAAATCTGGAATCTGGGGGTGTAAAAAAAAATCTAAATATTGAGAAAATCACTTAGCAATGCATATTACTATCAAAAATTAAGTTTTGATATATTTACGGTAGGAAATTTACAAAATATCTTCATGGAACATGATCTTTACTTAATCCTAATCATTTTTGGCATAAAAGAAAAATTGAGCGTTTTGACTCATACAATGTATTGTTGACTATTGCTACAAATATATCCGTGGTACTTGTGACTGGTTTTGTGGTCCAGGGTCACATATGTAATTTTTGCAACCAAACAAACACACACCCAAAAAGTGCATGCGTACATTACATGATGTAGGTTAGATTAATGTTTCTGCGCAAGCACAATTAGAGTGCACACTTTCACTGTGTGATTTAGTCTAATGAAATACATTTCGATTTCAAGATAAGGGTCAAATATGCCCCCGTATGACTTTCATGTGTCTTTTATGTTTATATCATCTGACATAGTTAATGCCACACAAAGAGTTACGTTTTTCCCCAAATATCAGCACGATTTTAAATGTGACTGATTTGATGAACAGTTCAGTAACCAAGAAGTTAATATTAAGTGACTTGTTTTTGCTCTATTTCGATAATGAAAATAGTTTCAAATAAAGCCAAAGTAGAACACACAATGGTGTTTCATTACTGAGCCAACCAACTGTTTGAACAAATTGGTTGAATGAATGACTTTAGATTCATGTTTAAAGTATATTTTTGCTTTTTTTAATTATGCATTTGTAACTGCATTAAACAGTCTGATGAATGCACATTATGCCACTTCAGATGCAGATTCTGTGCCACCTCTGCATTGCAAACACAAATTTTGTTGATACTGATTTCATTTGATTGGTTACAGCCCTATAGTGTCTTACAACTTGAATTTATTGATTAAATTTTAAGGATTGAAAACAAAAGATGATGCATACATTTAATCAGGTTAGAAAAAAATTGGCCTTAGAAAGGTGAAAATGCCCACAAAAGGCAAAAATCAATTTAAAATTTTCTTAAGTTTATTTCTGTTACTTCTACGTACTAACCATCACACAGAATTTGACGAACATCAAAAGCTTTGGGAGTCAGCTGTCCACGGCAGTCATAAACCTGTCAAAGTACCAGCACAATACCACGCTCAACAAAATCTTGTCTAATTATTGTTATCAACAAATTTCCAGAAAATGGCCTAATCCTTCAAGTGAGCCTTTTAGGTAGTAAAGTTCCTGGTCTTCACAAAGCTCTGTCCTATGTTGAATTTTAAAATCTTCTGCCCTGTTCAGAGGATTTATGTATTATAAAGCCTATAATATGCACAAATTTGGCAACATTGATTTTGCAAGGTTAATGACAATGCACTAAAAACATTCTTTTCATGAATGTTTTCAGAAAACCTTTAAATGTTTGCCTACTGAGACTGACTTTAAAATGTTGTATGTTTTGTTGTACTCTTAGAGAGAAATGTTCTGTAATAATGTTGTTTCTCTTTGTTTTTCTCTGTAGCCAAAAGCACGACTCTGTTCAGTAACCACACAAAGTCTATAGTGTGGGGGATGCAGACACGTGCAGTGCAGGGCATGCTGGACTTCGATTATGTGTGCTCACGGCAGGAGCCTTCAGTAGCAGCCATGGTTTACCCCTTCACGTGAGTCTTATGCTTACACTTAAAACCCTAGTTTGGGACAGTTCCCATTATAGAGTGATGTTTTTAATGATTTTAATTTACTTCTGTGATATTAAGATTCACAGTCACTTATTCTCAGTACTCCTTAGTTTGACTGTCCCTGCATCATGCATATGCGTATTTATTCTTAAAACGCATTATTTCTGTTTTAAACAGCGGCGACCATAAGCAGAAGTTTTATTGGGGTCATAAGGAGATCCTGCTGCCGGTCTATAAGAACATGGCTGATGCAATGAAGAAACATCCAGAAGTAGATGTGCTCATCAGTTTTGCCTCCCTCCGCTCTGCCTACGACAGCACCATAGAGACCATGCAGTACCCACAGGTCTGAGATCAGCATCAGCTCACTCTATACATTCATCTGACTCTACTGTGTAGTGAGCTATTCTTTAAATGTTTACAAACCAATGTGGTCTGATTGTTTTTTTCTTTTTTTGGTTTGTTTTGTTTTATAATATGCACAGATCCGCACTATAGCGATCATAGCTGAGGGTATTCCAGAGGCTTTGACTCGCAAGATCATCAAGATGGCAGATGAGAAGGGAGTCACTATCATTGGTCCTGCAACGGTATGACTCTAAACTGCCTTTCTAGTGGATACTTGTATGTGTAGCTGTGTGCTTATACTTGGGGGACAAATTGGTTGGAATAACGGGAGGTTTGTGTGCCCTCTATAGGTCAATGAGAAGAATCCTAAAAAAAAGATAAATATGTGACCCTGGACCACAAAACCAGTGTTAAGTCGCTGGAGTTTATTTGTAGCAATAGCCAAAAATACGTTGTATGTCCCCTCTCATCACAGATGCTCGTCATGTCAGTTTCGAAAAATGGACCCTTATGACTGGTTTTGTTGTCCAAGGTCACATATGTGTTGTAGTTATATAATTGTATTTGAAAAAACAAATACAACATAAATATCTAATATTAGATAAATATAGTAATTATATAGTCATATAATGATTATATTTATTTAATATTATATAAATACAATATTTAATTATTTATTATTTAATTAATTTAGTATTATTAATTACAATAATTATTATTGTTGTTGTTATTATTATTATTATTATTCTTATTATTATTATTATGCAAAGTAATTAAATATTTTATTTACATAATATATAAATGTAATAACTATATTATTATATTTATATTTTATTAATTCATCAATAAAAAAGTAATTATTTTTTATAGTACTTTATATATGTTGGAGAGAAAAACTATTTCTTCTACAGTGCATATAAAATTATTATTAAATATTATTACTACTAATACTTGTTAAAAAACTAAATAGTTTATGTATAATTAGAATTAGAAATAATTATGTTTAATAATAATTATACACAACACAATTTAGCTAGTATTAGTTAATTAATAATTTGAGTATGTGTTTAATAACTATACGTTTTATAATAAAAACAGAATTATATTATTTTTATTAATTATACAATGCATGTATAACATTATTTTTATAATAATAATTATTATTAATAATCATATATATATATATATATTTGTTTTATTTTTTAAATTTAAATGTATATATAAATATATAAATTTGTTTTATTTTATATAAATTATATTACTTGATTTATTATAATGTTATTATTATTATTTATAATAATTATAATAATATAATAATATTATTTATATGTTATTGTTGTTATTATTATTATTTATTTATGTATATTTCATCATGACATTAGAATTAGGATTATTAATAATAATAATACATTTTATATTATATAATTTGACTTTGTAATAATTTATAATAATAGTGTTATTAATAAATATGTATTACATTATTTATTAAATATACAGTGCATGTGAAATTATATTTATTTGTTTTTATAATAATAATAATTATTATTTTTATTATTATTATTATTATTATTATTAATTAAGTCTGTGGTGTGTGTGCATGTGTTGTAGGTTGGCGGTATTAAACCAGGCTGTTTCAAGATTGGTAACACGGGTGGGATGCTGGATAACATCCTGGCATCTAAGCTTTACAGGCCAGGCAGTGTGGCCTATGTCTCCCGCTCTGGTGGGATGTCCAATGAGCTCAACAACATCATCTCACGCACTACAGATGGAGTTTATGAAGGAGTTGCTATCGGAGGTGACAGGTGTGTGTTCAAGTCAACGTGTCTTTAATACTTTGACGCATTTCATCAGTGTAACAATTTGCATGATACCCGTGATATCCTGTAGATACCCAGGCTCTGTGTTTACGGATCACGTGTTGAGATATCAGGACACACCTGGAGTCAAAATGATCGTTGTGCTCGGAGAGGTGAGTGAGCCATTTGTTCAGCCCAGTTTACAGTCACTATAAAATTCGCAATACACTCATGGGTCTTTTCTCTGATTATAGATTGGTGGAAATGAAGAATACAAGATTTGCAAAGGCATTAAAGAAGGCAGGATCACCAAACCTGTGGTTTGCTGGTGCATAGGAACCTGCGCCACCCTGTTCTCATCTGAGGTGCGCAAGCAGTTGCATTGCTTATAATGTATCCAAAAGACTTACTAAAGCAACTACTATGACTCTAAGATGTTAACAGCTGAATGAACTGATTGTATGCTGCTTTATGTGCTTAGGTCCAGTTTGGCCACGCTGGAGCTTGTGCTAACCAGGCATCTGAGACTGCAGTGGCTAAGAACAAAGCTCTGGAAGAGGCAGGAGCCTTTGTTCCCAAGAGCTTTGATGAGCTGGGAGACGTCATCAAGTATGTCATCTTTTGTGTACTTACGCATTTAACATCGTAACCAGTTAATCAGTAACCACATATTTGTGTATCCTATAGATCTGTGTATGATAATCTAGTAGCCAAGGGTGTAATTGTGCCTGCCAAAGAGGTTCCTCCACCCACAGTGCCAATGGATTACTCTTGGGCACGAGTAAGTTCAACAAATAACATACGTTTTGAAGTCAAATACTCATTTTCAAGAGTCTTGTCAGGTGTTTAAGCCTCATCTCTTTTATTCTCTCTCTCTCTGTAGGAGTTGGGTCTGATCCGTAAACCGGCATCCTTCATGACGAGTATCTGCGATGAGAGGGGACAGGAGCTCATTTATGCAGGCATGCCCATTACTGAGGTCTTTAAGTCTGAGATGGGGCTGGGCGGCACCCTTGGCCTGCTTTGGTTCCAGAGGAGGCAAGTTTCACTAGCTGGGTTTCCATCCAAAGTTGCAAATTTAACTTATGCGCAAAATTGAAATACCACATAAAAGATTTGCAAAAAAGCACAGTTTCCATCCAACCAGTCAGATAAAGCAAAATCGCCACTTCCTGATAAACTGGCACTAAGTATCAGTAAGAAGAGTAGGAGAAGCCACTGAATGTAATCATTTTCATGTATAATAAATTACTCAGAGCAAGCAGACGAAATGCAATAAATGTGGTCAGAGGCAGTTCTGGGAAGCAATTATACTCAAATACTTTGACAGACTTTGCTCAGGCATTTCAGAATGACCATAACAACACTTCAGATACTGTGCAACTTGATTGGTTCACTGGTTAGTCAGCTTATGCCATCCCATCATGCAAAGTCACATTTTTTGATGCGCATTGAGGAATTTATTGGGTAAATGTCTTTCCATTTCCCATTATTCGCTGAAGTCAAAAGACACCTTATATAAAAAAAAGCCAGCACATAAACTTTTTTGCAAATTCATTTTTTTTTTAAATTTGCGTCATTCGTTTCTGATGCAATACTTCAAAATGTGCATAAAAACAGGGTGATGGAAACATAGCTAATATATCTTTAGTAGTAGTAGTAGTAGTAGTAACACTGTAGTTAATATTGTTATTATTATTATTATTATTATTAATAATAATAATTGTAACATTTATATATTTATATATATGTAATACATAAAAATGATTATACACACACATTATAAAATTATAAAATACATATTTAGTTTAAAAATATATTAACTATATACATTTTAGAATAAAAATACTGAATTATGGGTTTTTATTTATATATTAAATTATGCATATTAAAAATATGTTATTATTAATTGTAATGTAATTTATAAAAATAATACAAATTAGGTTGTACTTTATTTTACGGTGTCCTTGTTACTGAGTAATAGTACTGAGTAATATTAATTAACTACATGCACTTACTATATGGTTAGGGTTAGGATTAGGGTTTGTCTTAGGGTTACTTGCATGTAATTATGCATATTTGTTATTATAATAGTGAGTACATGTAACATGTAGCAAGGGCACCTTAAAATAAAGTGTTACCACAAATTGTTATAATATATGAAGATTTAATTTTATATATGCCAAGTTCTGTCATGAAACTCCAGATGACGCAGGCTGATGGGTCCTTACTGCAAAATGATGCTATTCAGAGTGTTAAACTACTTGGCACAAGCTGATTGGTTCATGTTGCTTATGCAACATATCCAATGAGCTTGCTGCTTTACATTTAATTGGCTAGCATTCACCAGATCAGGGATGCCCAAACCCGGTCCTAGAGGGCGAGTATCCTAAAGAGTTTAGCTCCAACTTGCCTCAACACACGTCCTGGGAAGTTTCTAGTATGGCTAGTAAGAGCTTGATTAGCTGATTCAGGTGTGTCTAAATGGGGTTGAAGCTAAACTCTGCAGGACAATGGCCCTCCAGGACTGAGTTTGGGCACCACTGCACTAGAGCATTTCGCAGCATGCTTTCAGAGTTCCTCTGAAACCCTCCACTTCCCCAGCTCCACCTGTATAGATCTGCTACGGGTCATTATATATGCTACTTGTGCAGCAGCAGTATGTCTTAAATACTCATATGCGTATGTATTGGCAGTAGCAAGTTCCTGTACTTGCTTTGGAAGAGCAGCAGCAATAATCTACAACAACAGCAATAAACTGAGTCATATCCATTACCAGGCTAAAATCTTCAGAGAGTTGTCATGATAGAAATAATTTTGTAAATTATGTTGGCTTCTTTTTTTTGTTTTCACATAATTTTCACATAATTTGTGTTTCTGCAGGCTGCCACGCTATGCGTGTCAGTTCATTGAGATGTGTCTAATGGTGACTGCGGATCACGGCCCTGCCGTTTCTGGAGCTCATAACACCATAGTGTGTGCGCGTGCTGGCAAAGACCTGATTTCCAGCCTGACCTCAGGACTCCTCACCATCGTACGAAAAGCTCAAGATTTTTTGACACAGTCTGTTTAGCACCATAAGAGCATCTGTTTCATCACTGGCTCTATTTGTGTTTAGGGAGACCGTTTTGGAGGTGCCCTGGATGCAGCTGCTAAGCAGTTCAGTAAGGCGTTCGACAGTGGCATGCTGCCTATGGAGTTTGTCAACAAAATGAAGAAAGACGGCAAACTGATTATGGGCATCGGACACAGGGTGAAATCGGTGAGTGCGCAAACATGTAAAAATTGAAAGTGTTAGAAAATGTTAAATATTTCTCACTGCTTCTCTCAGTTTTGTTTTTCTGACTTTACTGATTGATTCATTTTTTTCAGATCAATAATCCTGACATGCGGGTTCAGATTCTCAAAGACTTTGTGAAACAGCATTTCCCTGCAACTCAGCTGTTGGACTATGCTCTGGAGGTGGAGAAGATCACTACCTCAAAGGTACAAACACTTGCGTGTGTCTTGGATCCCATTTACACCTGCTATTAACAGTGTAAATGAACCCAGTGAGAAATCTGCACTGTAAAATCTTTCTCCTACATTTGCATTGATTTCCATTGAAATTACTAAATTTTCTCCATGATAATTCGCCATACAACAGTAAGTGTAACTGTAGCTTTCAAAGGAAATTAAGAAAAACACAGAACATCTTCAGTACACAATATGCAGTGAGACAGATATGTGTTTGCTAAAACCATCAGCTATGAATAAATGTCAGTGAATACATTTAGATTTTTTTTTTTTTTTAGAATTTTAAGATGAGAAATTCAAGTTTTTGTTTGTTTGTTTTAAATCTCATAAAATGTCTCTCTTTATCAGAAACCAAACCTCATCCTTAATGTTGATGGTTTCATTGGAGTGGCATTTGTGGATCTGCTGCGAAGCTGTGGCGGCTTCACTCGGTAAGTAAAACTGAAGTAAAAAAAAATGTGTGAAGGATAGTTTTTGAAAAAAAATTCTTTATATTTATTTATTTATTTTAGTTAAATCTATAATTTATATTGTTAAATAACAGTAAAAAAAAGGGTCATTGTAGTTTCTACCTCGCAATTCTGACTCTTTCTCATAAATTGCGAGTTTACATATTGCACTTCTGGCTTTTTTCTCAGAATTGTGAGATATAAATGTGCAATTGCGAGCTGTAAAGTCAGAATTGTGATATAAACTTGAAATTCTGAGAACATATCAGTCTTTTCTTTCCTCAAAATTGGACTTTATAACTTGCAATTGCGAGTTTGTATTGCACAGTTCTGAGAAAAAAAGTCAGAATTGCAAAAAAAAAAAAAGAGTTGTGAGGAAAGGTCAGAATTGTGAAATACAAACTCTGCATTTGCATGAAAAAAATGCAATCCTGACTTTTTCTCACAATTGAGTTTATATCATGCAATTCTGAAAAGTTAGAATTTTTTATATTACACAATTCCTCTTTAACTTGCAATTCTGGATTTAGGTTTATATCTTGCAGTTCTGAGTAATTAAGTTGGAATTGTGAGATTTAATATGCAATTCTGAGAACATATCAGTCTTTTCTTTCCTCAAAACTGACTTTATAACTTGCAGTTGCGAGTTTATATCTGAAAATTTTGAGAAAAAAGTCAGAATTGCAAGGAAAAAAAGTCAGAATTGTGAGATATAAACTCGCATTTGCACTCTCAAGTCACAATTCTGAATTTTCTCCCAAATGAGTTTATATCACCCAGTCAAAATTGTGAGATACAAAACCGTAATTATGACTTACGAGGGAAAAGTCAGAATTGCAAAGCAGAAACTCGCAATTGTAAGGGAAAAATAAGGGCATTTGCGTGAAAAAAAAAAAAGTTTTGCAGTTCTGACTGTTTCTCATAGAAACAGACAAAAAAAGTCAAATTGTAAGATAAAAGTCAACCTTTTTTTTTTTTTAATTAAGTGGCAAAAATGGGCTTCCATTAGTGTTCGCATAAATGGTAGTAAAAGTAACACTGATCTCTCACGTACTTCTTTTTTTTTCCTCTTGTACAGCGATGAGGCAGATGAGTTTGTGGAGATCGGAGCACTGAATGGAATCTTTGTGTTGGGACGGAGCATGGGATTCATAGGTGTGTGCGTGTGTGTGATCTATCTCTGACGTGTCTGTTATAGATTGTTATTTTAACAGTCTTATCTCTTTTTATACAGGTCATTATCTGGACCAGAAGCGGTTGAAGCAGGGTTTGTATCGCCATCCGTGGGATGATATCTCTTACGTACTTCCAGAACACATGACCATGTAATGACGGAATCCAGATCTCCCTGAACCTGTGCACTATGGACGCAAAAGAAGTTTTTATGTATGTGTAAATGTGTATATGCACTCCTTCAAATGTGAGTGTGTTGGCGTGTGTTACTATTTAGTTTCTTTTCTCCCTGTTGTAGTGTTTGTGATCTTGTGTAAAAGTGAGGGTGTAAAACTAAGTTAGTCTATAAACTGTAAGTGTAACCTGTCAATAACCTAAATGCCTAGTATCGATTGTATGGCGAAGTCATTTTTTTAAACTGTGAAAACATCCTAACACATTCCACATTTTTGCAGTAAACATCTCATGTATATCTAAAACACGTAAATCTGCTTGTCATGTCAGTGTGCCTCCAAAAGGGAAATTAGATTAGAAACTAAAACGTCTGGTTCCTGGAAACTTCTCAGTGTCATTTTTTTCAAGTAGCCATGACCGTAAACTGAACTTTTGCAGAAGCACTTAAAGAATGTCATTGTCAGACTGATCTGTCCTGATAGCTAGGCTGTGATCTTTGAATGTTTTTTTTTTTGAGTAGTATCTTGTCAGTAGTGACTTCTGTAATTAACACAGTGCAATAGTCCACTGCGCATAACGGCAATAGCAATAGCTTCATGTGTGTGTTTAATAGTCTTAATTGTCTTAAATGTCAGACCAACTAATTTGCAGGCAAAAAGAAAGTTGCTATTTTTATTAACTATATATACAGATCAAACAAGTATTTTGGCCACCAATGTTATTTGTAAATGTGCAGCGTGCCATCAAGTTCACAATGTTTACAGTCCATATGCCAGTGCAGCTGTATGAAGAACAGATGAAGCAGTTCAGTGTCTGATACTTAGCTTAATTATCTGGTTAAAAATAAAATTCATTATAGAAATAAATCTTTTTTTCATTCAATTCATGCTCAGCTGTGATGACCATTAAACTGAATTCTGTTTTTGGTGTGTTGCTGCAGTTGTTGTTTTGTGTGTGTGTGTGTGTGTGTACTGGTATTCATTACATTACTGGGACTAAATGTCCCCAAAAGTATAGTTATACCAATAAATTGTGACCTTGTAGGGACATTTTTTAGGTCCTCTTGAGAAAACAAGCTTATAAATCATACAGAATGAAGTATTCTGAATATCTAAAAATGCAGAATGTTTTATGAGGAGTAGGTTAGCTGTGAAAGTATACAGTCTGTACAGGAAAAAAACCACAATCCCTATGGAATGTCCCCATAATGATATGAATGTGTGTTTTAAAAAGATAAATTATATTCTGTGAACATTGGTGATGATTTGGTTTTGTTGAAAAGCATACGGTTATTTAAGAAATGGTCACTAGATGGCAGTGTGCTAATGTACAAATGCTACAGTGGAGAAATGAGGATCCACATTTTTTTTTCCAGACCTCTGTGAGTGCTTACTGAAATACTAGAAAACACAGGCTGAAAACAGGTTTCAAAATGGTACAGGTGAATAACATTAGATTGACTAATTGATTAATTTAATTTAAAAGTCTTACCAGTCAAAGGTTTTTGAACAGTAAGATTTGTAATGTTTTCTCTCCCAAGTACAAAGCAGTAATATTGTGAAATAACTGTACTATTTAAAATAACTACTTTCGATTTGAATATATTTTAAAATATAATCTGAAATAAAAAGCTTTTGTAACATACACTATACCATTCAAAAGCTTAGAGTATATATATATACTTTTAGTTAGCAAAAGTGGTGATAAAGACATTTATAATGTTACAAAAGATTTCTATTTCGGATAAA
This sequence comes from Labeo catla, assembly GCA_012976165.1. NCBI lineage: Eukaryota > Metazoa > Chordata > Actinopteri > Cypriniformes > Cyprinidae > Labeo > Labeo catla. Next base: position 33,500 of record VONZ01000295.1, on the reverse strand, counting down.
TACTGTCTATTTATCAAAGAAACCTATAAAAAAACTACTCAGCCGTTTCAACATATTAATTATAATAAATGTTTTTTGAGCAGCAAATCAGAATATTACAATGATTTCTGACGGATCATGTGACTGGAGTAATGATGCTAAAATCATCCTTAAAATCACAGGAATAAATTACATTTTAAAATATATATTAAAATAGAAAGTTATTTCAAATAGTGAAAATATTTCAAAATTTGACTGTTTTTGCTGTACTTTGGATCAAAAGACACTTCTTTAAAATAACATTAAAATTCTTAATGTTCAAAAACTTTTGACTGGTAGTGTGTATATCTTGTTAAAATCTGAACATTAAACATTAAAACATCTATTTTTTTCTCTTTATTTTTTAATGCTTTTATTCTAAAATAAAATCCCTGATTTTTTTTTTTAGCTTGTACTGATATCCCACTGTGATTATAGTTCAAATATTAGTTTTGCACATATTTATAAACGCTATTTTAAATGACTGTTATTCACCATTTTTTGATTAAGCTCTGTCAAAGCACACAGCATCTCACCAGCTGCCAGCGAGGACCTATTTTAATTCAGGCAATTCTTCTGCCCTACTTTATGAGTCTGAATGTGACCTGTACCTAAACAGAATTTACAGGTACTAGAACCTAAAAGGTACCAGTGACAGCTTTTGTACCTTTTTTTCAGAGAGTGTACAGTAAGTGTGGCTTGAATTAACAATGTCATAATTATGTCGTCTTTAGTCCTATTAGACTAAACTAGGGGGAAGTAAAATGTGTGTTCGAGGTGTTGTTGAGCAGGAGACGGACAGGTGATGCTGGCACTGAGTCAGACAAGGAAAGATTGCGCTAGTCACAGAGAGATGTCAGCAATGCCAGCCTGAGTTTACTAGGATTTCAAAATAGTCTCACATTACGGTAAGTGCTGCAACATGAGCAAATATATTATGACATACTTTATGAAAACTAGCCTAACTTTTCTGCTAGATATTAGTTCATAGACCTTTGTCACGGATGCGCCATATTTACTTTTCGATAGGAATAAAAACGAGTGAGGAATAGAAGTGCAGACTGTTCAGCTGACGAAAAAAGGATTAGTTTTTAAAAGTTTTAAAAGTTCTAAATTGTGAAAATTAGTAAGGTCTATTAGAAGTCTCATTTAGTTGACTATGGACAAGCATAGTAGATCAATTCATGCAAAGAAGCCATAACACAATGTGAAGAGTACTGGTCCGTCTGCAAGTAAAACTTTTTATGATGCATTCTTTTTGCAGTAAAACCTATCTGCATGGCTATCCTATATTACATTGTGAAATCCAATACCAGTAAAGGTTTGTGTGCTGTATCGTGCAAGGTCAGGAGGGAGCGTGTGTTCAAAGCAGTGTGAGACGTGCAGTCAGTGCATCTGTCCTTGCATGTCATAGGATCAGGGTACACCGCCGACCTGCAACTATCTAAGGCTACAAGCGTGATGAGCACCCTGAGTCTACCCCAGTACATGCCTAAAATAAGATCAAATGTTGGCTGCAGATAGAGATTATGAACCCTAGGGATTGTACAAAGACACCTAGTATGCTAACTGAGCTGTGTGTGAGAGGATGCTGATGTGCTGTGCCAACAAACATATTACTTCATGTGTATGCAAAAATACAGTTTAAGTCAAAAGTTTACGTACACCTTGCAGAATCTGCAAAATGTTAATTATTTTAGCAAAATAAGAGGGATCATACAAAATGTGTGTTTTTTTTTTTTGTTTTTTTTTGTATTTAGTACTGACCTGGAAAAGATATTTCACATAAAAGACGTTTACATATAGTCCACAAAAAATAGTTATATTTATAAAAATGACCCCATTCAAAAGTTTACATATACTTGATTCTTAGTACTGTGTTGTTATCTGAATGATCCACACCTGTGTTTTTTGTTTTGCTTTGTTTTGTTTTGTTTTGTTTTTGTTTTTATTTAGTTGTTCATGAGTCGTGAAGTTAAACTGCCTGCTGTTCTTCAGAAAAATCCTTCAACATTTGTGTGTATTTGAACGCTTTCCAACAATGACTGTATGATTTTGAGATTCATCTTTTCACACTGAGGACAACTGAGGGACTCATATGCAACTATTACAGAAGATTCAAACACTCACTGATGCTCCAGAAGGAAAATTGATACATCAAGAGCCAGGAAAAGAAAACGTTTTGAATTTGAAGATTAGGGTAAATTTAACTTATTTTGTCTTCTGGGAAACGTAAGTATCTGTAGCTTCTTAAGGGCAGTACCAAATATATATATATATATATATATATATTTAGGCAAAATAAGAAAACTGTACACATCTTCATTCTGTTACAACTCTGGCTCTTAATGTGTAATTTTTTCTTCTGAAGCATCAGTGAGTGTTTGAACCTTCTGTAATAGTTGCATATGAGTCCCTCAGTTGTCCTCAGTGTAAAAAGATGGATCTCAAAATCATACAGTCATTGTTGGAAAGAATTCAAATACACAAAAAATAATTTGTGGGACCTAAAGGTTTTTTCTGAAGAACAGCAGGCAGTTTAACAAATAAATCGAAAGCATTCACACAAAATATTATTATATGACCTCTAAATTCATTAAATAAGGCCTCCAAATTATCTTTGATTACCTCCGTGATCAAAGGTTTGCTGAAAACTCTGTTGACATGCCTGTCTGATAGCAAAGTGAAGATGTTTTAGTGTAATTCTAAAAGTAAGTCACCCTTCAGGTTGTGGTACATATTTCTTTTTGTTGTGGAACCTTTAAAGGAGATGTCCACTTCCAGAACAACAATTTACAAATAATTTGCTCACTCCTTGTCATCCAAGATGTTCATGTCCTTCTGTCTTCAGTTGTAAAGAAATTATGGTTTTTGAGGAAAACATTTCAGGATTTTTCTGCATATAATGGACTTCAATTGTGCCCCCGATTTTGAACTTCCGAAATGTAGTTTAAATGCAGCTTCAAAGGGCTCTAAATGATCCCAGCCGAAGAAGAAGGGTCTTATCTAGTGAAACTATCTGTAATTTTTTTTTCCAAAAATAAAAATTTGTATACTTTTTAAGCACTAAAGCTCGTGTAGCACAGGCTCTGAGATGCGCGGGAAGAACGAGTCGTCTCGAGGAGTGATTTGTTCAGTCGTGCATGCGCAACATCCTATTAGGTTCTGTACTGGAATTACTTCACCTGTTTCGAGTCTTTGGGTTTTTCAAGTCGTTCGTTCATCTTATGGGGCTGTCACGTGATGAACGAACGACTCACCCCCGAAAACTTGACAGATAAGAGGTGAGGTGAGCTAATCATAGACTAAAAACCCAGGTAAACAATGTATTAATCTTTTCTGTTTCTTATAGCATTATAGTTTTGTCTTGTTTGTAGTGTGATCAACGTTTGTGTAAGCAGTAGATGTGTTAGGGAAGTAACACGTAACATTTTAATAATTGCTAAAATGAACGAAATGACTCAAAAAAGATTTGTTCATTTTGCTGAACGAGATTCAAAGGTTAGTGTTAGTAAGTTAGTAAAATGATCCGAACTTCCCATCACTACTACGAATCACGTCTAAGTTCATCGTCTGTGTACTCCGGCTCAAAAAGGTAGAGAATGGTGAAAAACATCTTATTTTCTCCTACAACTTCAGAGTCGTCCGACATCGTTGTAGCTTTTTGTTTGTAAACAGCGTTTGACTTACTTGCACTTTCTTAGTCTTTGCGTGTTCGCTTTGTAAACACTGGGTCTGTAGTTTGACCTTTCGACGTGATTCAATAGTGCGTAGTGTCATGAATGCGCATCCCAGAGACTGTGCTACACAAGCTTTTGTGCTTAAAAAATATATACATTTTTAATTTTCGAAAAAAATGAAAGATCGTTTCGCTTGATAAGACCCTTCTTCCTTGGCTGAGATCGTTTAGAGCCTTTTGAAGCTGAATTTAAACTACATTTTGGAAGTTCAAAATCGGGGGCACAAAGGACACAAAAAAATCCTGAAATGTTTTCCTCAAAAACCATAATTTCTTTACGTCTGAAGACAGAAAGACATGAACATCTTGGATGACAAGGAGGTGAGTAAATTACTTAAAATTACTACTAAATTGTTGTTCTGGAAGTGGACTTCTCCTTTAATATCTTTTATAAATAAAATTCAAGAATAACTTGCTAGTAATATTTTAAGATGTACACTTACTGGATTGAAGCAACTTATTTTTTCTAAAAATGATGTATGGATAATCCAGTAAACCCATGTTAATATATGAGTGTCAAATATGATACATCAGACTTTTGAGAAAAGTGTATTTGTGCATCTCTCAATCATCATTGTAATGCATCGCATTAATGTTTTGCCCTCAAGATAAGAACTACAGAGTAAGATTATATTTAAATGCATAGTTTTATGAACAAAGCTACAAATTATTAGGACATGTGGAGTGAGCTGATATTTATATGCATTTTTTATAAGTAGTCTACTCTGTTGTTATAAAAACCTTATTGATTTACATTACAAGATATCAGAATTGTATCATACTTTTTGGTCATATAAATATCAACTGCAAATTGCATATGAGCCTCTTAAGGTATTTTTTTATGAGCTACACTAGCAGTCAAACGTGTTTTTGAATGGTAAGATTGTTGATGTTTTTTAAAGAAGTCTCTTCTGCTCACCAAGCCTGCATTATTTGATCCAAAGTACAGCAAAACCAGTAAAATTTTGAAATAGTTTTATTATTTAAAATAACTGCTTTCTATTTTAAATATAAATGTAATTTATTTAAGCATCATTACTCCAGTCACATGATCCTTCAGAAATCATTCTAATATTCTGATTTGCTGCTCAAAATGTTATTATTATTATTATTATTATTATTTTGTAAACAGTGTATGGATATAGTGTATAACGTTATAATGTAGAGTGTATAAAAAGCTTTTTATTTCAGATAAATGCTGAATCTTTCTGTTCATCAAAGAATCCTGAAAAAAGTGCATTCAACTCGATTCAAATATTCGAATATAATAATAATAATAATAATAATAAATGTTTCTTGAACAGCAAAATTCAGCTTTGAAATTAGATGAATAAATTACATTTTTAAAATATATTCAAACAGAAAAGTTATTTTAAATAGTAAAAATATTTCAAAATGTTTCTGTTTTTGCTGTACTTTGGATCAAGTAAATGCAGGCTTGGTGAGCAAAAGAGACGTCTTTAAAAAACATAAAAAATTTTACTGTTCAAAAACTTGTAGTGTACTGGTAGTGTACATATTCTCCTTTTTCGTACTATATGAGCCATAAAATCTTGATGTGTTAAATATGATACTTAGCAAAAAACAAATATAAAATATTTTAATATTTTTTCTAAATACTTATTAAACTAATAAACAAAATATAGATTAGCTAAATATTATATTATATGTAAGGCTTTATAGAGTTAAATTGAGACCTTGCACATTTTAGCTACGGACAGGAATGATGACTCAGACCATTAGCTTGTTGAGGACAGGCGTGCTATTACCTCTCTAACAGCTCAAGAGCGATAAACCATAACCATAAACCATATCTAGATACACATTATATCATCAGTTTTTAAATTGGACCAGAATGCAACCACCTATAACACAACTCATGGTTGTGTTATTTTTATCAGAAAGATCTAGTTTCAAGCAACTGATATGAAATCATTTACTTCATACAATCTGGAATGGTTGAATATGTTGACACCATTTTAACCACACAGAACTTGTACTAAATGCCCACTCTGAACCAATCATGAGCTATAGGATCAGCTATCAGATAACTGAATTACTCTGCAATCTGTGCAGGACAGCACCCTGGGATGCCACATGATATGAAAAACCCCCTCTGATTGCATTCTGTGTGCAGTAGTATGCATTTTTGGAATGGAATCTATTCCACGACTGAAACAAAATTCAGGACAAATTAGTTAAAAGACGCAGACTGATTTATCTTGTAACTCAATGTACCAAGAGCTATAGTTAGAAATGCATTGAGTTACAATGTGATGTTTGACGGTCACATGTACAGACAGAACAAAAACTGTCAATCTGGATCTCATTGGACACATTTGCTGTCAGGGTGTGTGTAAGAAAATCTCTTTTAAAAAATATACTCACCTCTGGTGTTTTAAGGAGGTGGTCTCAGCTAATCTGTGATTGGCTAACACTGATGAAACAAAAGGGAATTGGCTGTTCAGACAGAAGGGGGCGTGGTTTCTGGTGGCAGCTGAGGTTTATGTAAGCGATCCTGAACTCATGTGAGTTTCTTGGAACACCTTCAAGACTTCACACTGAAGGAGCATTTTGAATGTGATACTGTGAAGCTCATACACATAATGCTGGTGTAACGTGTAAAATAGTTGCTCTCATCGAAATGTGTGAATCATTGTGTATTGTTTCAGGTTATTTGCAAGACTAAAGAGTTGGGCATAGTGTGGTTGTGGATAATCTAGAAGAAATACCGGCAAGTGATATAACCTGAATGAAAGGAAGGACACACCTCACAAAAGAACAGGAAGTGCTTTATACCTGTGATGTCCTTTGGGTTTTGTGTATGAACATTGTGTTCTCTTGTGCTGTGACATTTTATCAAGAAGAGCAGATTATGGGTTGGGTATGATAAGAAAATTGGAAATCAAAATCTCTTTAAGATTTTAAGGTTCACTGTTACACCCCTTTGTTATAACTTAAGGTTTTTGTTTTTTTGACTAGTGTTGTGTAGTTCTGACAGCACAAAATCATGAAAAAAAGCAGTTTTAAGAAAATATATATATATATTTTTATTACAAGTCTGGAAAAAGTGCATTCAATAATAATTTAAAGCAGATTTTTTTCCCCTTTGGTCAACCATGTGAATATAATGAACATAAATATGAAAAAGCATCCATCCTCCACACATTTTACTGCAATCATCTTCCTCTTTCACTCCACAGATAATGTATAAATTATACACACACACTCATCACAATAAATTATATCTCTTATGGTTTAAATAAATAGGCTCTTCAAACATTTTTTCAGCAAAAATATGTGCTGGCATTGACAGTCCAAAATCCAACAAACTGGATTTAAAAAGAGGAGCTGTTCTTCTCCAGAACATTTTAACAATGTATGTGGTTGGTATGTATCTCCTTGCGTCCGTTCTTAAGTTGCTCTTCTGAGTGAAGTCTTCTGTCGATGAACGCCGGTGGCGTAAAGTTTGGTTGCTCGCTTCTCAAAAGCGTTGACCATCTGTTTGACCACCTCATCAAAAAATACAGTCGCTAATTGCGAGTGCAGCAGAGATTTGAACTCAAATGACACCTAGAGAAGGGACACACAGATATGGGTAGAATTAGTGCACATTTTAACCCAAAATGTAATTTATTTATGTCCTGTATGGTTTGAAATAATAAATAAGTTCAGCTGAGTTGACTTTTTTTTCCTAATTAACAAGGGCTTTGCACTGCTAACATTCATTCATGTTTTAGTCTTCATTCTTTTTAATCAATGGCTCCTTTAATCTCCCAAATCCCTGTCTCCTTCCTGTGATGTCCATCGTACCATGTCTAATCCGGTGACATTTAGGTCGTACAGTTCCCTCCGGCAAAGGAATAGTTATCATGCCTGTCTTCGTTACTGACTATTTAAGGAGAACCGGAAAGGCAACTCACATGTGGTAAAAATAGCCACTAATCTGGTCTAATACCTCTGCTCACTTTGAACAGGAATTATGGGATTAAACCACCAAAGAGGAGGAACGCGAGTAAAAGAAGTGTCAAACTGATGAACGCAGATTGCAAAAGTGTGTGTGTGTCTGTGTAAGTGCATGTCTCTGTATTTGTCGGTTGCACTACTTACAAAGAACTCGACATTGCAGGATTCAGCCTGGCCTGAAGCTCCAGGAGTGAATCGCCACAATGTCTCAAGGTGATTAAAGAGCGTCCCGTCTGTGCACACCGCCTGAAACACAAGAGCATACTTCAGACAGACAGCCCCTGACAGCTTACTTGGCTATGTAAGCTGATCCTGTGATGCATAGACATGTTGAAGGCTTAGGACAAACATCAGATTTATCCATGTTAAATCAATGCCAGTTAATCTGAACAAGAATAATGTCTTGTATTCACAACTTAAACTGTTGTTTAATTTCTAAATAGTTTTTAGACTCACTCGAACTTGGTGGTTCGGGATGACTGTGACCTCAGAGGTGTAGCGTTCGACGATCGGAGGGAACCCGATTTCAAGCTGAGCTCGCATGTCTCCGTTTCGCCCCCTCGTTACCTTTGACTTTTTGCACCAAGGCACAAACTGCTGGTACTGGTCCACACTGGCAACAATGTCGTACATCTGCTCAGGTGAGTAACTGGTGGGAAAATCAACTTGTGTTAATAAAGATTTGAAATATAAGTGAAGATTTTTTGGTTTAACGTAACAGTGGTGTGTACATACGCAATGCTTCGGCTCTCTGAGTACTCCATTCTCCGCGCTATGAGGGGGGCTGATAAATTAATGAAGCTCCGGGAGGGCACCATTTGAGAAGATGCTGAAGGAGGAGGTAAGCTTACCCGCTGTGTAGCTAAGATACCACAAGAGCTCAAATGTCTAGAAAAAAAGAGAAAAGAAATACAAGTTGTTATTCACCTGGCAAAAGCAGAATACCTGAAAAATTGCAGTCACAGTCTTGACATGTGTCTCTGAAGAGCTGCATCATGCAACTTGTATGTTGACAGATTTGTTTAAAACAAATGTACAAAACACAATGTGACGCAGTGTTTTTAGAATTTTCTGTGTTGACCCGGTAAAATGACGTACTTTCCAGTAAATAGTAAAGAGCAGCCGATCAATACAAGTGTACCCGTTTCACCGCTGTATGGCACACCGCCAGAAGCGCGCAGACGCGCACTGGCAGTGCACTATTCGAATGATGCACACGCTTCGCTTTCCTTTCAGGATTAAAAAATATATATATATTCAAAACTAAAATACTAAAGTTTTACTTCTGGCACTCTCGGTACTCTCCGCTCACAACAGCTCTTTCAGTTTCACCGTCTCGTGACTTCACACTCCCGTGTGAGTTGTTTTACACCAGCGGTAGCTGCTCTTCTGCTTTGTTTAACATTCCCAAACAATTCACAACTACGTGCAACATTGTCGCTCAATTCAACAGGTTTTCGCCGCTGTAACAATTTAAAATAAACACTGGACGTATACAGTTGTTGGACTAAAGTGTAAAAGAAACTAAAAGCACCCGGCTGTTTTCTGAGCTAGTAAGTACTCACCAGGTGGTTTGTTCAGGTATAATGGTATAATAGCCTGAATAATTTAAGTATTTCGACTAATGATTCATATATATATTATTGTATACTATTATATATATATATATATATATATATATATATATAAAAGTTTTAGAAATAGCACGATTATACAGAGTGATGCGCTTTTACCTGATGGTGCAGTTGGAGTTTCTCCTCAAGACATCGCACGACTGCCTTTCTGACATTTCCAGTGCCCGGACGAAAAGCGAGGTGGCCTTCTTTGCCATTTGTGCTATTCGACGTTTGTACAATCACTGCGCAGTAATAATTCTGTCAATGGCTGTAATTACCGGCGGCTTCGCTGGAACTGAACGATACTGGAGTGAGTTTACTATTAAGGGCAGAGCTGTTGAGTGACGCTCTGAGGGGAGGAGTTGAGAAGCGGCTCCCACAGGTACTTAGGCGTCCATGAGGTTATTCACCTTTAGGGGTTTCACTTTGGCGCGTCATTGATTGTCTGGACAAGGAGAAATATGCTTTAGGGCGGTGGTGCTCAGCCTTTTGAATCCAAGGCCCCCCGTTGTTCACGACAATATCAGAAGACCCCATGACCTTTTCATTTGTTTATGATTTAGCAGATAAGGATAAAAGATAAGGTTTTCTACCCAATATTGTAGAGTTCAGCAGAAAAAAAAATTACGCTCTTAAAAATAAAGACTTCAAAGGGGTGTTTCATGCCATAACTATTCATGACCCTAGACCACAAAATCAGTCATAAGGGTCAGAGTTTTGAAATTGAGAAATATATACATTATCTGAAAGCTGAACAAATAAGCATTGATGTATGGTTTGTTAGGATAGGACAATATTTGGTGGAGATACAACTATCTAAAAATCTGGAATCTGAGAGTGCAAATCAAAAAATTGAGAAAAATATACGCGTGCTACTTACAACTGGTTTTGTAGTCCAGGGTCACTTTTTTGGTTCCCCTCAGATCCTTACAGTGAACAGTTCTTAAATAAACCATTTGAAGGACATTTTAAATATCTAAACCTTTTTTTCCACTACAAAGAACCTGTTCTGCATTTGAAAGTTTCCATTGATGATTCAAGGTTTTTCATGGAACCATCAATGGCAATAAAGAACCTTCATTTTTAAGAGTGTAATAAAATCTATAAAAACGCCCATAGAGGCATAACACTTAGAAATCAAAGTTATGTAAAAAAAAACTGTTCTAAAAAAAGGCCACCTCATATATCCAGGTTTTCGAAGACCAAAGTGGGAAACAACTGCGTTAGGGTGCACAGGTACTACAACCATAGTGTTCTTTTCTTTTTCTTTTTTCTTTTCTTTTATGGCAAAACATATTTATAATATAAAATCCATTTAATGAATTACTCCTTTAATGAGGTGTGTAACTATCAAATGTATGTACATAAATGTCATATACCTGCTTAACAGGTAATTTATGGTTATCATTATTATTATTACAAATAAGTCAAAAATTGTCTTGAATATCAAAAAGTTTGCTAAGGTTACTTTATTTAAGATGAACAAATGGGCCTCCAAGTGTAAAAGATCAAAATATATTTATGTTATAATAATAATAATAATAATAAACAACGATGTTCAGAGTGATGAGGGTCAACAATATTGTTTCTTGCAGGTTGGTTATGCCACGCTATTTTTCAATTTGGCATTACATTATAAAATAAAATGTATTATTTACTATTTATTAATGCCAAATTACTTGTTCCTACACACTTTATTTCAAGAATTTCAGATTTCTTTCTGTGTGTGTGTATACTGTGCATAAATTCAAGTCATCTTTTGTAGAAATTGCATCCTGATTGCTTAATTAAAAAAGATGATTTGCCCTGAGCATTAGATTAAATTCAGTTATTATCTTTATGTACATGTGTTATGTGTACATATATTTTACAGAGAATATTGGCCATACCATGTCAAGAACACAGGCAACAGGGTTGAGGATCCCTTTCAAATGCTAAACGTCTGGAGGAAAGGAATCATGTGCTTCTGTCTGAGCCTGACCCAACATGTCATTAACCCATAAAGAGGAACAGGAATAATCCAAATAAGGCAAGTCAGTAAGCCACCGCAGTGATTGGCTCCTGGAATTAAGGTAACGCCACGGACGGGTTTAAATGTTAACTTTTCATCCAGTACAGGGCTACAAAGTGCAACTCATTTCTGTTGTGTAATAACTGGAACATCAGCCATGACGTTGCAAGAACAGTCTTGATGTAGAATATGTGGGCTGTTGAGATCAGATCAAAGTCCACAATTTCAGGTGAGTTGGCACTGCGGTGTACATGATACACCTGAACTTTATAACACTTAAATCAGCCTATAGTGCAGGCAATTGAATGTGATATAAAGAGTTATGTCTGCACTGAATGCTGTACACACTTGATCATTTTAATATTTGGCTTTAATCAGTGCATTAAGAAACACATTAAGCTGAATACACTACTTTATGTCTAAGACACGCACAACATTACATAGTTCAAAATAAAGGTTCTTTATTGGCAGTGATGATTCCATTAAGAACCTTTAACAATCATGAAACCTTCGCTATTATACAAAAAGTTCTTCGCAGTGGAAAAAGATTCTTTAGATCACTAAAAATGTTTATTTCAGGAACCGTTTACTAGGTTCTTTAAGGAACTAAAAATGAGTTTTCTATGGCATCGCTGCAAAAAATTACTTCTGGAACCTTTATTTTTAGGAGTGAGGAACAAGCGCAGTTGCTATAATTGTTTCATAGAGTCATATATCAGTCTTATAGATATATTGTGACTTCAAATTAAAGTTTAAATTCAAACCCATGAACTAGTAACACATGCATTGCAATGGTTGATCCTTGCAGTAAGTCGCTTAAGTTGGTTATGTGACTGTCTCACCAAAACTGGTCTCTTGTGTTAGATCTAATCCTCTTCAACAGTCCCTGATCAGAGTCCTCAACGTAGACCGGACACCGCCAGAATACGCAAATTACTGCGTCAGTGTATGCATGTTATTGCACCCTATCAATGAACAATCTCTGCTGTCTACTAGGAACTGTATTTTAGTGTGACAACAGGGCAGATGAATAGTAATTTCCTGTTACTTTTAGCAGAATATCACATAACTGACTTAGGTTAGGTTAAGCAGCTATTTCTTGTTGTGTGTATATATAGGCCATAGATCTAAAAATACCAAAATGAAGGTGTAAGGCATCTGTGAACCTTCTGGGCACCAGTGACGTTGGCATGTGATCCAGATCACAGTGTCCTTGAATGAAACGCTCACTAAATAGGACAAAATGATGACCTTGCACCGGTTTGGTGTGCTCTGCCCCCACTGTTTATGGTTCTAGTAAACAAATGAAGAAAAATGTGAAACACTGATGGTGGTCTTGTGTGAGAGGGACAGACAGTCCTTGAGATAAAATTCTGTACAGAGTTCAACACTGAGGAATACAGAAGAACACTGACAAGTGGATGAAATACACAAGGACTTTATTTTCACTTTATATTCAGAGTGTAGTCATTCTATCATAAGTGCTAGTAGAAACACTGCAGCACTAGTTTCAGCTAAAAGCTTAATTTGTAATTTGTAAATATAGTGTGTTCCATACTTAATGGCTTATGAAAAGAATCTTACAGGATGTATAAGCATCATATCTGTGGATCTGTGTTGGGTGCGGAAAAGATGAGCTTGCTCATTGCTCGGATGTACTGAGAGCCGTCCATGGAGGTGAGCTTCAGGCTGCTCATGGGTAGCAGGGCTCTGTTAGTGTAATATCTGAGGAATGGAGTCTGGGCTTCGATTGCCTCCATATACACCTTAAAATACAGACAAGATGGAACATGTTAAAACGGTCATGGTAGTACGTGTAGTATTTAATACTTTATAAAACAACATTTTAAACATAAATAGACAGAGAGATGTACACTGCCAGTCAAAAGTAAGATTTTTAATGTTTTTTTAAGTCCCTTCTGCTCACCAAGCCTGCATTTATTTGATCCAACGTACTGCAAAAACAGTAGAAATGTGAAATATTTTTACTATTTAAAATAACTGTTTTCTATTTGAATATATTTTAAAATGTAATTTATTCCTGTGATTTTAAAGCTGAATTTTTAGCATCATTACTCCGGTCTTCAGTGTCATGTGAGCCTTCAGAAATCATTCTAATATTTGCTGCTCAAAAACATTTATTATTATTATGTTGAAAACAACTTTGTATGTTTCTCCGAGTTGGTTTTCAGGGTTTTTTTGATGAATAGAAAGTTCAGAAGAACAGCATTTATCTAAAAATAGAAATCTTTAGTACATTCTAAATGTCTTTATCATCACTTTTGATTGATGTAAACCATCCTTGCTAAATAAAAGTATTTATTTCTATCATTTCTTTTTTTGGATCTTTCTATCCATCAAAGAATCCTGAAAAACAGATTGATAATATTGATGATAATAATAATCATAAAAAATGTTTCTTGCATTAGACTGATTTCTCAAGGATCAAGTGACATTGAAGACTGGAGTAATGATGCTGAAAATTCAGCTTTGATCACAGGAATAAACTATATTTTAAAATACATTCAAATAGAAAACAGTTATTTAAAATAGTAAAAATATTTCAAAATGTTACTGTTTTTGCTGTACTTTGGATCAAATAAATGCAGGCTTCGTGAGCAGAAGAGACTTTAAAAAACATTAAAAATCTTACAGTTCAAAACCTTTTGGCTGATAGTGTATATCTGAATATCAACAAATGTATGTAGATAGATAGTAGATGGAATAATAAGAATAATGTCAAAAGTCATTTAAATATTTTGTAAAAGTTTCACTCTAATAACAGTGTGCCAGCCTTTTACAGTTAGGGTGTAATTTTATCCTTTTACGTAAAAATAAAAACAATATTAAAATCAAGTCTAAAAGCACAAATCCCTCTTACAGTAACAAAAAAGAAAAAACAACAACAAAAAAAAACCTTTTTTAATATTCAACATAGTACAATGTCACAGATCACTATTTTTACAAAATTAGATCAGTGAACCTCAAAACCTGTTTTGACTGACAAAATCTCACAAATTTTAATCATTAAATGAAATAACAAAATAAAGAAGACCATAGCCATTAATTAAATGATTGATTATAGTGAAAATGACCTCAGAGGAGTATATAATAACAATATTACTTTAATATAGTAATGTAATATTAATATTATTGTGTTGTTCTTTGTTTTGCAAGGCTGATTGTTTGTTCTTAACGGAAGCTTTAAAAGGATAGTTCACCAAAAAAATAAAATTCTGTCATTAATTACTCACCCTCATCTCATTCCAAACCTGTAAGCCCTTCATTCATTTTAGGAACACAAATGAAGATATTTTTGATAAAATCCGAGAACTTTCTGACCCTGCATAGACAGCAAAACAACTGACACGTTAAGGGCCAGAAAGGTAGTAAGGACATCGATAAAAAAGTCCATTCATAGTCCATAATAGCTGTTATTTTTGTTTTCTTTGTACACAAAAAGTATTCTCGTATCTTCATAACATTACAGTTGAACCACCGATGTCACATGGACTATTTTAACAAAGTCCTTCCTACCTTTCTGGGCCTTAAATGTGTCAGTTGTGTTGCTGTCTATGCAGGGTCAGAAAGCTCTCAGATTTCATTAGAAATATCCTAATTTGTGTTCTGAAGTTAAACAAAGGTCTTACGGGTTTGAAACATCATGAGAGTGAGTAATTAATGAATTTTCCCAAAAATTTCCTTTTTTGGGTGATTCATTCATAAAAATTCTGATTTTTAAATATTAAATTATAAAATAATTAACCTAAATAAAACTTTATTTGGCTCTGAGTCAAGCCCTGATCACCCTGTCAGGGTTTGACGTTCTGAATCAGAGTTCTGGCTGCTTGCTGTAGCACCTGTATTATGTCATCTGTGTCCTGAGCTGCGTTCTGGAACACAGACTGGCAGTGCTGCAGGTACTGATCATACAGGCTGCGTGTGTATCCATCAACTTCTAGCACCTCGTCACTGGGCTCAGTCCTCTTCAGGTTCATCAGGAAGTCTGTGTTGACTGGCCCGCATTCAATCAGGCTCACACTGCAGCATGGGAGAGATGTAATGTTTAGATGGATTTAGGATAGTCTAGGGGTACCTGAGCTATTTATCTAAGGATCTTTTTGAAACACTTAATAGGTAAAATGGTTCTATTTGCTCATGCATGTAGTTGTGCACATATAATACTCACTGGATATTGAATTGCTGGAGCAGTATAGCCAGGCTCTCACAAGCACCCTCTACTGCAAATTTGCTAGCACAGTAGACCTCATTGAATGGTAGTCCTGGGTTTCAGACAGAGAACATTTGTTTGTTTATTTGTTTGTTTGTTCATGCATTGAATCATTCAGATTGTATGGGTTATATATTGTTGCAAGCAATTTACTGTGTTTTAAAGCTTAAAACAAGGTTAAAAAATGCCAATGGTGTAAGAAAAATGAACATATTTTTATGAAAATATTTTATGAAAGCAAGTGTTTTAATAGAAATGGTACTTTAAAAAAAACATTTTTTTATTTTGTAGGAAAAGGAGAAGTCCACTTCCAAAGTAAAGATTCACATATAATGTACTCACCCCATTTTCATCCAAAATGTTCATGTCTTTCTTTCTTCAGTCGTAAAGAAATGATGTTTTTTGAGGAAAACATTTTAGCATTTTTCTCCATATAATGAACTGATATGGTGCCCCGATTTTGAACTTCCAAAATGCAGTTTAAATGCGGCTTCAAACGATCCCAAATGTGGTTGTAAACGATCCCAGCTGAGAAAAAAGGGTCTTATCTAGCGAAACGATCAGCTATTTCAATTTTAAAAAATACAATTTAAGTACTTTTTATTCTCAAACGCTCGTCTTGTCTTGCTCTCGTTGAACTCTGTGTATTCTGACTCAAGACAGTTAGGGTATGTCGAAAACGTCCAATCGTATTTTCTCCCTCAACTTCAAAAATCATTTCAAAATAATCCTACATCGCTGCAGAAGTACTGACCCGGTCTTTGCTAAGTGAACATGCAAGTAGTTGAGGGAGAACATGAGATGGTAGTTTTTCCACATACCCTAACTGTCATGAACCGGAACAAAAACAGTTCAGACAGAGTGAGACAAGACAAGCGTTTGAGATTAAAAAGTATATAAATTGTATTATTTTTATGAAAATAACCTAGATAAGACCCTTCTTACTCGCTGGGATCATTTACAACCGCATTTGGGATTGTTTGAAGCTGCATTTAAACTGCATTTTGGAAGTTCAAAATTGGGGCACCATATCAGCCTTTATATGGAGAAAAATACTGAAATGTTTTCCTCAAAAAACATAATTTCTTTACGAACGAAGAAAGAAAGACATGAATATCTTGGATGACAAGGGGGTGAGTACATTATATGTGAATCCTTGTTTTGGAAGTGGGACTTCTCCTTTAAGGATCTTGTCTCTTTTGGTTTCCTCAGTTGGGATTTAACAGACAAATCATTATTATTATATTATATAGTAATCTAATTGATTCATCTGCACTGACACTATCCGATGAGAAAAAATGAAAATTAAGCTGATGATGATACTAACCCTGTCACATTGACACATCGAAGTGAACTGCATCAACACTGAACAGAAATTAAGCTCAATGATGACAGCATGATGAGAGCTGCTTTACAACTGACAATGAATTTGTTTCATAATTGATTAATTCTACAACATTAACACTTGTAGGAACCAATGTGTTAGGGTAAATGTATTTTGGGCTGTCACCACTTGGGGGCAATATGTGCACAGAGGGTTTTTAAACAGGAGTTTCATTCATGAGGACACGGTGGAGGGAACTATTATTTTCCTGTTTATTACTGTAAAGCTGATTTGTATAAAGTGCTAAATAAATGTGACAATGTTCTTTAGTAATGAAAAAAAAGTACTGGTTAAGAAAAATATTTTTGGAATGAATTGCTTTGCTTCGCTGCATGTTATAAAATATAGTCTCTCCCTTCACCCCCACTAACCCTGTAGTCCTCCCATGCTGCCCGTCACAAGGATTCGTCCAAGCCTCTTTCTCTTCATGTCTGGTAGGAAGGTCTGTATGGTGCGGATGGTGCCCAGAAGATTGACGTCCAGGACTGCATGTATAGTGTCCAGTGATTGGGCTTCCAGAGGACCCATCAGACCTACACCTGCATTACAAACTAACGCAAAGATATTGAGAATTAAAGAAATAATTGATCCCTTTGGTTAAAACATGGGTTTATATACATAATTTATTTAAAGGATGCTTGTTTAAGGTTGCATTTACATAAACTTCTTCCCTTTGAAAGGCCGGAATGTCTTACTTTCTCTTACCTAATATATCAATTCTGCCCTCTGTAACATTTTTCTTAGCATCAAGTATAGACTGCTGGTCTGTCACATCCATTTGTAGTATGGCCATAGTGTCTTTATGCAGTCCTCTCACACTCTCCAGCAGTCGCTGCTTCTTGTCCAAGTTCCGCATGGTAGCGTAGACTAAACATTAATAATCATTCATATAGTGATTGTAACTATATACAAGGCAGACTCTTCACTAAAGTAATTTTCAAACATACGTTATTATAAACTCTGAGCAAATTAAAAATAACCTTTGTTTTGTGTCATATCAGTTACCTTTGTAGGCTTTCGATGGATTTGATGCGAGATGCACAGCCAGGCTGAGTCCAATTCCTGAAGAGCATCCAGTAATGAGAACAACTTTCTGGTCCATTTCTACTAATAAAACATCAGTCCACAACACCAAGACAAGTGCTGCAGTGGTGCTCCGAGGTTGAAGTTATGTGGTGTGTCTAACTGCTGTGTCTCTGATTTAAGTGTTTTAGCTTTCTCTGCTATCACAAGGCCAGCTTGATGTAAACATTCGGATTTCACATTCTTTTTTTCACTCAGCAGGTGCAACTTCAAACTGACACAGTACACGTCAACAGCTATGCTGAGTATTAAACTATGATGAAATGTTCACCGAAGTTACGATAGGGAAATTCAATAATTTGTTTAGGAAAATATAAATAAGATTTTTAATCAGTGTTGTGAAAAAATCTGTAGTTCATTTGATGGCACAAAAGCATGGTACCAACTTACTTTATTATAGACATTTATTTTTAAGTGTTAAGTAAGCGGAAACACTACAGTTACTAACGTAACCTCGGTTCCCTGAGATAACCGATAATCATTGGCGCTTTGGCTTAATGCCTGTTTACAATGACACTGAAGCCTAATTTGATAACGTTTGTGTAGCTGCAAAAACCAATGGTGCTTTCACCCACCAAAAGGGGAGGAGGCGATGGCTATACAAGCCGGCTCAGAGTGCTATATCACCAGATCAGTTCAACTAAAGGGACAGTCATTGATTTGCTTGCAGTTTATAGCAAGGCAAGCTACGCAATGCTTGTTCCCTTTTCTCAGGGAACCGAGGTAACGTTAGAAACTGGAATAATTCCTATTGAATGGTTTCTCTTGTTGCAATGCTGATGCTTTGGGAAATGCCTTCAACAGCGCCATGCTTATGCACAAATGCAGAACAAAGCCTGCTTACAAACCCAACTTGACAGCACTCTACCGAGGACTCAGCAGCCTGAGCTATAGGAGACCCGAGCTACCAATCTGAGTTCTATTCACTACTGCCCTTACACTCAAAGACAGGGCTAAGGTAGATAGAATCCACACCTAAATTGTAAAATCTACTAAAAGTGGACAGCGATGACCAACTGGCAGCCGCACAGATCTCACCAATAGAAATCCTGCTGGACCACGCCCAGGAGGAGGCCATTCCTCTGGTGGAATGGGCCTTCACACCTATATGGGGCACAGCAAGCCAGCCAGAGCATAACCCAGGGCTATACACCGGGAACAGTAGGTTGGGACCCTGTTCACCATCCACCATGGAGAGTGCTAACAGGGTGAAGACCTGGGCTCTGAATGGAGTTGAGAGCACCTTAGGTACGTAACTGCATCTCGGTTTAAGAACGACCTTCCAGTCGTTGGGCCCAAATTCCAGACAGAAAGTGCTAACAGAAAGTGCTTGCAAGTCACCAACCCATTTGATCGATGCTAAGGCCAACAGGAGGGCGGTCTTGAGTGACATGGGCCATAGGTCAGCCATTTGAAGCAGCTCGAAAGGAGGGCCTTTTAGAAACTGTAGGACTATAGATAACTCTCATGTTGGCACAGTTCTAGGATGTGGCAGATTTAGTCTCTGAGCTCCCTTAAAAAACTTTGAGTGTGGAAGCACCTGGGATACTTCACAAGAACTCGGGTCCAGGCTTGGTGCTGAACACGAGTCACAGAAGATTGACCACTTAAGAGCATGGAGATGTCTTGTAGATGGGGCTCTGGCCTCTAAAATGGTAGTAGTGACTCTCGCTGTGGCTGGTGGTCCCTCCTCAGCAGTATCGGCCATGAGGCTGCATATAGCTAAATCATTTCTGGGAACCAGGTCTGGTTCTTCCAGAACGGGGCTACCCGTGCTAGAAAGACTGCCATCATCTCAAGGCAGTTGATATGCAAGCATTATTTTTGGTCTGACCAGGAGCCAAACGGCAGGTTGCTCTCGAACAGCGTGTGACCACCTTCCTTCCAGAGGTCAGTCCCAGTTGGACGCCTGGTTGAAACAGGCAAGAAGTTGTCCAAGGGGCCATAGCTCTGATATAGTGATGAGTTACCTAGAATGTGAATTTTGAGCTAATATTGAAGGGGCCGCATGTAAAGCACACCCAGAGGAATCACAGAGGAGGTGGCCGACATGAGGCCGAGCGTCCTCTGAAAGGTCCTGCTGGGAACTTGAAGTCTCCAGTTTGAATGATGCAGCCAATCACTGAATTCTCAGGGTGCATTCCAGCATAATCTGTATTAGTCTGTATTACATCCCAGAAAAGTAACTCGCTGCTTGGGGGTCAAAAGACTCTTGATCAATCCAACAACCTTTGAGTGATAAGTTCCTGTTCTGAGCTGGCCAGTATCAGCCAATCATCAAGGTAGTTTAAAATACAGAATCCCATCTGTTTCAGAGGAGAGAATGCCATATCTGTGCACTTTTTAAAATTGCAAAAAGCCAGGGACAGTGTAAATGGCATTACTGTGTACTGATAGGCCACTCCCTCGAATGCGAATCTCAAGAACGGTCTATGATGGGAGTCTATGTGGATGTGAAAATAAGCGTCTTTCAGATCCACTGTCAAAAACCAGTCCTCAGGGCATTTTTGTACAAGGATCTGTGTTAAAAATTAACATCTTGAATGGCCGTCTCATGAGAGCACGATTCAGATGTTAAAGGATAGGTCTCAGCCCTCTCATTTTTGGGGGGGATGAGGAAGTGTCGGCTGTAAAATCCTGACAATTTGCTAGAGGGACAATTTTTACAGCACCCTTTGCAAGAAGTCAACAATGGGCAATGTGTAGCAACGGTTTCAGTTCAGCTAGCGAACGGTCTTTCAAATTACTATTTTTCATCAATCTGTAAGTGTGTTGTGCACTAAGACAATATTACTTTTTAAAGGTAAAGACTGTGATTGATATGATAATGGGAGCAAGTTTTCCATCCCATGTACAGTACGCTCATGCAGACTGTACGTTCGTATTCATACGTATATCGAAGGAATTAATGTACAATTTATTATTTCATTTCTTGATAATTGCATTTCAGTTATACAAATGAAAAGGAAATGAGCAATCACAGAAGTAAGCATACTGGAAAGAATAAACTGCTTTGTGTGCATTTGTTAGCTAGCTGTCTAACAGAGCAACGTAGTTGCAAGGACAGCATAGATATGATGACCACAGCTACTGAAAGAGCTTACAGGTGACGATGGATAAAAGTGTAGACTTAAACCAAATGCACCATCGATTTTTTTCCCACAAAGAGTCTAAATATTAAAATATAAAATATAAATATTATCCTGATTCCGCAGCCACTCAGAGCACATTTCACTCGATATCTGGGGGCGTTTAGACTCTTTATAGGGAAAATCCATAGTACAGCATTTGGTTTAAGCCTACACTCGTATCCATCACCACCTGTAAGCTCTTTCAGTAGCTGTGGTCATCATTTCAGCATTTTATTTTCCAAATAGTGTATTCCGAGTATTCCGAGTTGTGTTGCGGTAGAAATAGCGTAGCTCAGGAGATTGAGGTCTCTGCAGAGCAAAAGTGGGCGATTTCAAACTGCTGGGTATTTTATGGGCATTTTCAAACTACTGGGTGTTTCTAAATCATGCAATCAAAATGATCCCCTTACCTAACCCCACCCCTAAACCTACCATCACTATGACATCAGCCAATCAGGTAACATGGTCTAGAAATGCCCCGATCTGGTAACTCCCATTACTTTCCTGCAGAGATCTATACTTGGTAGCTCAGTGCCAGAGTGAAAGTATTTTACATAAATAAAATAGTTTTTTTCCTAAATAAGATTTTTAAGCATTTTCTTTAGTAAGTGTGACAAAGCTGAAGATAGATCAAAGAAATGTTAACAGTTTATCTTTTTTGTCTAAAATTAGTTTTTACCCTTGTTGGGTTTTGTATAGTGAATGTTGACAGCTCTGGCTTCTGACTGATTGTGTCACGTGATGTTGTCACACTTATCAGTGAAAATATCTTCTCACCTACACTACTGTATGTTGCATTGACTCACTAATCCCTCTAAACTAGGATACTTGTCATAAAATTATTTCTGCCAAATTATAACCTTACTCTAAATAATGTTTTAATCAGCATGATTTGTGTTTGAGTCTGTATCCAGGCCTTTTGAATGAGAACACATTTGATATGTTTTTAATTAAGAGAAAAGCTTTATTAACAATGTTCATTATCCATAAAAGACAATCATGCTTGTATTTACATGTTTACAGTATATACATATTTAATAAATTAAAGTGGCTTGTGGTAAAATAACTAAACAGGAATACAAGAACAGCAATGTCATATAAAAAACAAAAATCCTCAATCAAATTGTTAAGTGAGTTCTGACAGACAGGAGACATGTCCATAAATTTAATCCACCTCTTCAATAGTTGGCCCCTGAGCACTGGCCCCTGATGCTCCACGTGCCTGAGCTCCACATCCTCCAGCTGGCATCCCTCCCTGGTACAGTTTAGTGATGATTGGATTGCAGACTTTCTCCAGCTCCTTCAGCTGATGTTCGAACTCCTCCTTATCAGCCAGCTGGTTGTTTTCTAGCCAGCTGATGACCTCCTTACACTTCTCAGTAACTTTCTTCTTGTCATCCTCACTGATTTTTCCTTTCATGTTCTCATCTTCCACACTGCTCTTCATGTTGAAGGCGTAAGACTCCAGAGAGTTTTTGGCAGAAATCTTCTCTCTTTGCTGATCATCTTCAGCTTTGTACTTATCTGCTTCCTGCACCATCCTCTCAATCTCCTCTTTACTCAGTCTGCCCTTGTCATTGGTGATGGTGATCTTGTTCTCTTTTCCAGTGCTTTTGTCCACCGCTGACACGTTTAGGATTCCATTGGCATCAATGTCAAATGTCACTTCAATCTGCGGGACTCCACGTGGTGCAGGTGGGATTCCTGTCAGCTCAAATTTACCCAGCAGGTTGTTGTCTTTTGTCATGGCCCTCTCGCCCTCATAGACCTGGATCAGGACACCAGGCTGGTTGTCTGAGTAGGTGCTGAAGGTCTGGGTCTGTTTGATGGGGATGGTGGTGTTGCGTTTGATGAGGGCTGTCATGACTCCACCTGCGGTTTCAATACCCAGGGACAGTGGAGCCACATCCAGCAGCAGCAGGTCCTGGACATTTCCAGATGTGTCTCCCATGAGGATGGCGGCTTGAACCGCAGCACCATAAGCCACTGCCTCATCTGGATTGATGCTCTTGTTCAAGTCTCTGCCATTAAAGAAATCCTGCAGAAGCTTCTGGATCTTTGGAATTCTTGTTGATCCACCAACCAACACAATGTCATGAATCTTAGACTTGTCCATCTTGGTGTCTCTCAGGGCTTTTTCCACAGGATCAAGTGTTCCTCTGAAGAGGTCTGAGCACATCTCTTCAAAGCGAGCTCTGGTGATGGACGTGTAGAAGTCGATGCCCTCGTACAGCGAGTCGATCTCAATGCTGGCCTGAGAGCTGGACGAGAGGGTTCTCTTGGCTCGCTCACATGCTGTACGCAGCCTCCTCAGGGCCCTCTTGTTCTGACTGATGTCCTTCTTGTGCTTCCTCTTGAATTCTTCAACAAAGTGATTCACCATGCGGTTGTCAAAGTCCTCACCACCCAGATGAGTGTCTCCAGCTGTGGCCTTCACCTCAAAGATGCCATCTTCAATGGTCAGGATGGACACATCAAAGGTGCCTCCACCCAGGTCAAAGATCAGGACGTTGCGCTCTGAAGCTTTGCCTTTGTCAAGGCCGTAGGCAATGGCTGCAGCTGTGGGCTCGTTGATGATTCTGAGGACATTCAGTCCAGCGATTACTCCAGCGTCTTTAGTCGCTTGCCTCTGGGAGTCATTGAAATAGGCAGGAACTGTGATAACTGCATTCGTCACCTTCTGCCCCAGATAAGCTTCAGCAATCTCCTTCATCTTCACCAGGACCATAGAGGAAATCTCTTCAGGATAAAATGTCTTGTTTTCTCCTTTGTATTCAACTTGAACTTTTGGCTTTCCTCCATCATTGACAACTTGGAAAGACCAGTGCTTCATGTCAGACTGCACAACTAGGTCATCAAACTTCCTGCCGATCAGCCTCTTGGCATCAAACACGGTGTTGTTGGGGTTCATGGCCACCTGGTTTTTAGCTGCATCTCCAATGAGCCTCTCAGTGTCTGTGAAGGCAACATAGCTGGGTGTTGTTCTGTTTCCCTGGTCATTGGCGATGATCTCCACTTTCCCATGCTGAAACACCCCCACACAGGAGTAGGTGGTGCCCAGGTCAATTCCAATAGCAACTCCTTTTGGAGATGACATTTTGATTACAAGTAACTCTGGTAAAACACAAAAAAGAACAATCAGAAATGTTTCTAAATACAAACTATTACTGCTACAAACTATTGTGCAAAGAAAATGTACATGCCATTTTCAGTCTGTTTCTAGTCAATAAATGACACTTCCCACAGAAACAGTAAAAAACAAAAAAAAACATTTTCTTGTCCATTATCTATAGATATTGTGCTGTTACAATGACATATTCTGTTCTGCTCCTTTTTTCTCTATGTGAAAATTGACTATTAGTTAATACAATTTTCTAGTTTATTTGAGAGACTATAGACTACATACATGTAACTAAATGTAGCCTACATAGAAGCTCATATTCTATGCAACATATTAATTACACAGTAAATTTAGCTTATTCCCTAATGTAAAATAAAGGTAGACTTACCGTAGAGTAGATCCTTAAATGTAATGAATTTACACTTAGTCGCGGAGAAAGTCGGGTCAGACTGTTTTTGCTCGCTTTACCGATCGCTCCTATTCAGCTCAGTTTCGTCAGTGGCTGCCCTCCGCTCTTTAAATACACCAAAGCGCGCTCCCGTTCAAAACTCTACACACTTCTGGAATCGTCCAGCGAAGCAGACCAATCAAAAGACAGCAGGGAGCTACGTCACGTCAGCTGTCACTGGAAGGAAGTTTATGGACGCTTCCAGAATTTTGTGGTGGAAGTACGATGAAAGAGAGAGGAATAGTGAAATGGAACACGATGAGCTTAAAAACATGTATTTTCGCTATAATATTTAAGTGCACTCTCACACAAATTACAAGAAATATGGCAAAGTGTTTTATGTTTTTATGTGTCTGTGTAGTCTAATCCGTAATTGCGTTAGTCCAAAAGGCAGTTGCAGTTATTCTAAAACATTAATTTAAAATTATATAAAAGTTATATAAGAACTCAGTTTTAACTATGAGACATGAGCTATAAACTGTGGTTTCGGGTTGTGATATTGTTTATCGCGTAAGCTCCCGAGTCCGTTGAATGCACACCGTTATATTTATCTACAATAGTTAGACAGGCTTAAAATTCCAGTTAATTGAAAAAAACATGTTGTGTTCAGTAACTTGTTTCAGTTTGGCGTGAAGCTTAATTTTCCCAAGACAACGGTTTTGCTTTCTTAAAATATCAGAAACTGATAACACATCAAAATCTTGGCTACATTATATACTGTGGAGAGAATTACATATTAATAATAATATAAACGATAATGTATATGTGCATTGAATGAAAATTTGCAGAGTATATGTACATAATTTCTTAATGTATATCTGTATTGCTAAATTTACGCATTGAATAAATAAGGACCCCAGCCCCACAATAAAGCTGCTTATATTATATTGGCCTAGAGTACAGTCTATTTTCTTACAGTTGTATTACTGGAAGTCTGAAATTCTAATAGTATCTACGTCTAGATTTTGTGCACACTTTACACACACAGCTTTAGAACAGTTAGTTTATTAATTAGGTCGTCATTAATAGGGAACATCTACTAGTCAGGTGTTGGTACTGATGCCACTGGTGCATTTCACAGCCCATAAGTTCATTTAGTAGCTTTAGGTAAACAGTTCATTTGTAATAAATCTATCATCAAGACAAAGGAGTAATGTGTGCCACAATTTCTTGAGAAACAATAAAAATAGAAGAAATAAGCTACAAAATAACACACTTAATACAGTTAACAGTGACCTCTGTTGACAACAGAACAGAATGATTCGTGCAACAAAGTCTCCAATGTTCTAGAATCATCTATAGCTTTTATTGTAAATCCTACATATTCATTTCCACAGTTAAACAGAAATGTAAAACAAATAAAAATAAGAAAATTAGAGAAAAAAAGAAAAATGGGGCATTAAAAAGCAATAATGTGATAATGTTTTTAAGAAACGGAAAGAAAAAAAATAAGAAAATTATTTTTAGAATGAATTGCTTTGATTTGCTGCGTGTTTTGAAACATCTCACTTTATCTCTCTGTATGTAAGTCTATTCCTCAACCCTCACTAACCCTGTAGTCCTCCCATGCTGCCACTCACAAGGATTCATCCATGTCTCTTTTTCTTCATGTCTAGTAGGAACATTCAGGATTTCATGTATTGTGTCCAGTGTGTGAGCTTCCAGAGGACCCATCAGACCTACATCATTCTGTTTTTACACTCATTTTTATTATTATTATTTTTTTCACGCAGCAGGTGCAACTTTAAACTGAAACACACAGTACAAGTACACAGCTGTGCTGAATATTTAACTGATATGATGAAATGTTCAGTAAATAACAAAGTTATGATGGGGAAAATCAATAATTTGATTGTTAAAATAATGGAGGTTTTCAACTAAAAATCTGTAGTTCATTTGATCTACAAAAGCATGGAACCAACTTACTTTATTATAGACATTCATTTTTAAATCTTAAGTGAGTGGAAACTCATCGTCGAGTCGACACCTAGAGACCTAATCCCTTTTCCTATTCTGCTTGGAAAATGTTTTGGTAATAGATAAATCAATATAAAAAAGCAAAAAAAAAGATGTCACAAGGTGTTGACCCTCAATCTTGCCCTTTTTTCCTAAAAGAATATTTTAAGTATTTTCTTTTATGCGTGTGACAAAGTGGAAGACAGATCAAAGAGGTGTTTTAGTTTTTTGTTTGTTTGTTCCTTTGAAATCTGTGTCAGCCTTGTTGGGTTTTGTATTATGAATGTTGACGTATGTGGTGTCTGATTGTGTCACGTGATGTTGTCACACTTCTCAGTGAAAATATCTATTCATACACACTACTGTATGTTCCATTGACTCACTAATCCCTCTAAACTAGGATACTTGTCATAAAATTATTTCTGCCAAATTATAACCTTACTTTAAATAATGTTTTAATCAGCATGATTTGTGTTTGAGTCTGTAACCAGGCCTTCTGAATGAGAACACATCTGATATGTTTTTAATTGTAAAAAATTTTATTAACAATGTTCATTATCCATAAAAGATAACCATGCTTGTATTTACATCTTTATAGCATAATACATATTTACTAAATTAAAGTGGGATGTGGTTAAATAACAAAACAGGAACATAAGAACAGTACTGTCATATAAAAAAATAAAAATCTTCATATTGTTAAGTGAGTTCTGACAGACAAGTGACAAGTCCATAAATTTAATCCACCTCTTCAATAGTTGGCCCCTGAGCACTGGCCCCTGATGCTCCACGTGCCTGAGCTCCACATCCTCCAGCTGGCATCCCTCCCTGGTACAGTTTAGTGATGATTGGATTGCAGACTTTCTCCAGCTCCTTCAGCTGATGTTCGAACTCCTCCTTATCAGCCAGCTGGTTGTTTTCTAGCCAGCTGATGACCTCCTTACACTTCTCAATAACTTTCTTCTTGTCATCCTCACTGATTTTTCCTTTCAGGTTCTCATCTTCCACACTGCTCTTCATGTTGAAGGCGTAAGACTCCAGAGAGTTTTTGGCAGAAATCTTCTCTCTTTGCTGATCATCTTCAGCTTTGTACTTATCTGCTTCCTGCACCATCCTCTCAATCTCCTCTTTACTCAGTCTGCCCTTGTCATTGGTGATGGTGATCTTGTTCTCTTTTCCAGTGCTTTTGTCCACCGCTGACACGTTTAGGATTCCGTTGGCATCAATGTCAAATGTCACTTCAATCTGCGGGACTCCACGTGGTGCAGGTGGGATTCCTGTCAGCTCAAATTTACCCAGCAGGTTGTTGTCTTTTGTCATGGCTCTCTCTCCCTCATAGACCTGGATCAGGACACCAGGCTGGTTGTCTGAGTAGGTGCTGAAGGTCTGGGTCTGTTTGGTGGGGATGGTGGTGTTGCGTTTGATGAGGGCTGTCATGACTCCACCTGCGGTTTCAATACCCAGGGACAGTGGAGCCACATCCAGCAGCAGCAGGTCCTGGACATTTCCAGATGTGTCTCCCATGAGGATGGCGGCTTGAACCGCAGCACCATAAGCCACTGCCTCATCTGGATTGATGCTCTTGTTCAAGTCTCTGCCGTTGAAGAAATCCTGCAGAAGCTTCTGGATCTTTGGAATTCTTGTTGATCCACCAACCAACACAATGTCATGAATCTTAGACTTGTCCATCTTGGCGTCTCTCAGGGCTTTTTCCACAGGATCAAGTGTTCCTCTGAAGAGGTCTGAGCACATCTCTTCAAAGCGAGCTCTGGTGATGGACGTGTAGAAGTCGATGCCCTCGTACAGCGAGTCGATCTCAATGCTGGCCTGAGAGCTGGACGAGAGGGTTCTCTTGGCTCGCTCACATGCTGTACGCAGCCTCCTCAGGGCCCTCTTGTTCTGACTGATGTCCTTCTTGTGCTTCCTCTTGAATTCTTCAACAAAGTGATTCACCATGCGGTTGTCAAAGTCCTCACCACCCAGATGAGTGTCTCCAGCTGTGGCCTTCACCTCAAAGATGCCATCTTCAATGGTCAGGATGGACACATCAAAGGTGCCTCCACCCAGGTCAAAGATCAGGACGTTGCGCTCTGAAGCTTTGCCTTTGTCAAGGCCGTAGGCAATGGCTGCAGCTGTGGGCTCGTTGATGATTCTGAGGACATTCAGTCCAGCGATTACTCCAGCGTCTTTAGTCGCTTGTCTCTGGGAGTCATTGAAATAGGCAGGAACTGTGATAACTGCATTCGTCACCTTCTGCCCCAGATAAGCTTCAGCAATCTCCTTCATCTTCACCAGGACCATAGAGGAAATCTCTTCAGGATAAAATGTCTTGTTTTCTCCTTTGTATTCAACTTGAACTTTTGGCTTTCCGCCATCATTGACAACTTGGAAAGACCAGTGCTTCATGTCAGACTGCACAACTGGGTCATCAAACTTCCTGCCGATCAGCCTCTTGGCATCAAACACGGTGTTGTTGGGGTTCATGGCCACCTGGTTTTTAGCTGCATCTCCAATGAGCCTCTCAGTGTCTGTGAAGGCAACATAGCTGGGTGTTGTTCTGTTTCCCTGGTCATTGGCGATGATCTCCACTTTCCCATGCTGAAACACCCCCACACAGGAGTAGGTGGTGCCCAGGTCAATTCCAATAGCAACTCCTTTTGCAGATGACATTTTGATTACAAGTAACTCTGGTAAAACACAAAAAGAACAATCAGAATCAGAAATGTTTCTAAATACAAACTATTACTGCTACAAACGATTGTGCAAAGAAAATTTACATGCCATTTTTAGTATGTTTCTAGTTAATAAATGACACTTCCCACAGAAACAGTAAAAAAACAAAAAAAAAAACAAGAAAACATTTTCTTGTCCATTATCTATAGATATTGTGCTGTTACAATGACATATTCTGTTCTGCTTTTTTTTCTCAATGTGAAAATTGACTATTATTTAATACAGTTTTCTAGTTTATTTGAGAGACTATAGACTACATACATGTAACTAAATGTAGCCTACATATAAGCTCATATTCTACGCAACATATAAATTACACAGTAAATTTAGCTTATTCCCTAATGTAAAATAAAGGTAGACTTACCGTAGAGTAGATCCTTAAATGTAATGAATTTACACTTAGTCGCGGAGAAAGTCGGGTCAGACTGTTTTTGCTCGCTTTACAGATCGCTCCCATTCAGCTCAGTTTCGTCAGTGGCTGCCCTCCGCTCTTTAAATACACCAAAGCGCGCTCCCGTTCAAAACTCTACACACTTCTGGAATCGTCCAGCGAAGCAGACCAATCAAAAGACAGCAGGGAGCTACGTCACGTCAGCTGTCACTGGGAGGAAGTTTATGGACGCTTCCAGAATTTTGTGGTGGAAGTACGATGAAAGAGAGAGGAATAGTGAAATGGAACACGATGAGCTTAAAAACATGTATTTTCGCTATAATATTTAAGTGCACTCTCACACAAATTACAAGAAATATGGCAAAGTGTTTTATGTTTTTATGTGTCTGTGTAGTCTAATCCGTAATTGCGTTAGTCCAAAAGGCAGTTGCAGTTATTCTAAAACATTAATTTAAAATTATATAAAAGTTATATAAGAACTCAGTTTTAACTATGAGACATGAGCTATAAACTGTGGTTTCGGGTTGTGATATTGTTTATCGCGTAAGCTCCCGAGTCCGTTGAATGCACACCGTTATATTTATCTACAATAGTTAGACAGGCTTAAAATTCCAGTTAATTGAATAAAACATGTTGTGTTCAGTAACTTGTTTCAGTTTGGCGTGAAGCTTAATTTTCCCAAGGCAACGGTTTTGCTTTCTTAAAATATCAGAAACTGATAACAAAATAACACCCTTACAGTTACAGTTAACAGTGACCTCTGTTGACAACAGAACAGAATGACTCGTGCAACAAAATCTCCAAAGTTCTAGAGTAATCTGTAGCTTTATTGTCAATCATATATACTGATTTGCACAGTTATACAGAAATGTAAAACAAATAAAAACAAGAAAATTAGAGAAGAAAAATAAGAGCAATGGGGCATTAAAAAGCAATAATGTGATAATGTTTTTTTTTTAAGAAATGGAAAGATTAAAAAAAAGAAAATTATTTTTGGAATGAAATGCTTTGATTTGCTGCATGTTTTTGAAACATCTCACTTTATCTCTTTGTATGTGAGTCTCTTCCTCAACCCTCACTAAGTCCTAGATTCTAGTCTTCTAGACATTTGCTATGAAATGACACTAAACAGAGAAGAATAGGTAAATGAATTGCAGTAAACCATAATAATATGTTGTATCTTTGTATGTATCTTTCGAGAACTTGTGAGTGCATTAATATACAAATCCAGAGAAAGTGGGGGGTTTATGTCTCTTTATCTTTCTAATAATTTGGTCTGTATATGGCATATGCAAAGATATGCTATTAAAACTAGTTAAAAGCAATGTTGGGAAGGTTGCTAACTATTTCATTTACTTTATTAAAATAATATAACTGATTACATTTGATTACTTGATTACTTTTATACATTTCAATTTCAAAATGTTTTAAAGTGTCAACCATTTTCAAACATTTAAAGCAGGCAGGGTTAACCTTACAATAGGATTCAACACTGATTACTGTCAGACTTTCAAAATTCTTCAATGAATTAAGATTATAATAATTTAATATTAAATCACAGCCACCACAAAATCAGACTTTCACAAAATCAGAATGCACAAACCCAAATACGAAATAAAACAGTTATCAAATATACATGTCTTATTCTGTGTCCTAAACCCCTGAAACATTGGTGTATCATATTATGCAATTTTGGAAAAAAATCAATCAAAACTGTATGTGTATGAAAACATTCAGTTGTAACCCCCTCTGTAATTGTTAACATTTTCATCAGTAACTGTAATTTAATTGCACATTTTTTCTCAGTAACTGTTAGAGATTGCAGTTACAGGTAAACCTATTATGTAGTTAAATTACATAATTCCATTACATGTAACTAGTTACTGCCCAACACTGGTTAAAAGTTATTAAAGATCTGCAGTTAAACTGGTTTCGGTTTGTAAGTAAATAGTATTCACTCCACTCCACTGTGTATATTTATATCAGTTACACATATCTCAATTCCAAGTAAATTGAATAAAATGTGATTGTGGTCAGTAGTATATTTCAGTTTTATCCAGTTTGCAGTAAATCTTATTTGCTTAATTTTCGAAGGCGAAAGGCAAATTTTCCAAGGCAAAATCACGTCGTTATTGGATCATTTAACATGTAATATCCAACCAGTTAGTTATTGTGTAATGCAGGTTTCATTTAGGGCACTGATGCGTTTCACAACCCATACGTAAGTACATTTAGTAGCGTTATATAAGTTGTGCATCTAAAAAAATCATCATAGAACTTGTTCCACTATTAGCATTTAAGAAAGAATAGCAGGAGCGTCGCTAGGGCTAATCATTCGGGGCTCGAACCCCGAGAGATTTTTCACTAGCCCCGAATGTTTTTGTATCGCCCAAAGGTTTCCGAGGAATTCACGGAATTTGTCAAAGTTTCAATGAATTAAACAAAAGCTGGTCATTTTACTTTAATCAAATCGCGATATGTAAATATTAAGCCGCAAAATACGATTTAAATATGAATTCTGCATGTTCTGCGTGTCTCATTATGAATGAATGGTGCAGACGCATGCGCGGTTTCCTTCACTAATTACACACCTATTGAAGCGCGCGTGACGCTCGCGGTGATTTCAGCGTCTGCCAGAAAAAAAATGCATGAACAACATGAACTGCAGGAGTTGCAGTCTCCAGAACTGCTCTCACAGAAATTTAAAGGTATTTACGGCAATCCATCAAAATAAAAGCTCGTAGACATTGTGTCAGAAATATATTACTATCATCTAGTAGAATGTACTTACATACAGTGATACTACTACTACTGTTGAAAAATTATTAAAACTTTATTACACATTTTGTTGTAAAAAAAAAAAAAAATTAAAGTTGTTTATGCATTCAAATAAATAGACATGCTCAAACAAATTTGATAACAATAAAACATAAGATGAGAAAAAGATAAAACTTTAAAACCCTAAACATAACTTAACTTTTAATAAATTGACGTTAAATTGTATAAGTTTCATTGTTTTAATTAATTAGATGTTTGTTTGTTTGTTTGTTTTTTGATTAAGAAAATTAAATTTAACATTTAAAAAGGAGTCCCGAAAAAATAAAGCAGAAACAAACAGAATTTTTTAAAAATAAAATGGAATTTGGAAAAAATTAAGAAAAAAAAAAGAAGAAAAAAAACGGGGCTCTCTCTAGAAGGATCCAGGTTCACCCACCTGTGTCTAACAAAATTTTACGTAAGTATGATGTGACCTCCCATCCACCATCACCATCCCCTGATGTTTTGGCACCAGCCCCGGATGTTTTCAAATCCTAGAAACGCCCCTGAAGAATAGTAAAGGTCTTAGAAGAAGTGCAACATAACGGCCTTAATAAATAGAACAGGGACCTCTATTGACAAAGGAGCAGAATGACAACACGTGAATTTAACAAAGGCTGTTTCTCAATTCGTGCGTTAAAAAACAATTACTCCCTCACTAACCACCAAACGACAAAAAGAACAAGCACAATGAAAAACCCCAAAAATCGCCATTAATAAAGTATGTTTAATTGGATAAAAAGACACAAAAAAATTCCATAATTGCGCCAACTTGGAGTGAGGTATACTATCTGAACAGAAAGCCAAACAGACATCGTGTCCACGCTGGACGCGACAGTTGTCGCGCCGCGCCAC